>JAKTXJ010000002.1:0-689583 GCA_030582495.1 Suhomyces terraborum | reverse complement strand
CCAACCCGCTGACCGAGTGGTGGGGGCGCTTGGCCGGGGGCAGCTCCGAGAGCTGGGGGCGGCGGTACGAGTCCTTGGCCGTGGTGTAGTTGGAGAGCAGCGTCAATGGCGGGAGCACCACGGGCTGCGGGTACTCGAACGGCCGGAACTGTCTCAAGATGGGCTCGAGCGGAGGCAACAGCACATGGTGGGAGGGCCCTCCCGAGGGCTTGTGTTGGGCCATGATGGAATACGACAACAAGTCGTTGGACGACGCCATGGTGGGAAACTGGGGAAGAGTGAAGTGGAAGCAGAAAACACCGAGATCGAGGGTAGGCGAGGAGATGGGGAGGCCCAGGGTATATATAGTGGGAGTCCGGAGGGTAGGCGAGGAGTTTCTTTTTTGGGACAGGTGGATTTCCTGGGGTAAGTAGGAATCAGAGGACGCCGGAGGGTGTTGTCCCGGTAGCGCGGGTGCGCGGTTGGCGGAGGGCGAGGAGGAGTCGGTAGCGGTGGTTTGTTCTATTGTGGAGGACGATTTGCGGAGGAAATCGATACCGACGAACAAAGCTGGTGCGAAGGCGCCCCGAGCACAACCGATGGATCAACGGTGGTTCCTTATCGGTGGATGGCACCAGAGGCCAGGGTGAGTCACGTCCCATGGAGGAAAGAGGAAGAGGAAGAGGAAGAGGGAAGAGGGAAGAGAGAAGAGAGAAGAGAGAAGAGGGAGGAACAGGGAGGGAAGGGAGGAAGCGGTGCAACTGCCGGTGCAGAGAACCCATACTGCAATGGGGCCAGCGCGGTGTCTACAGAGCGTGGAACGCAGGGAGAACGGAGTAGAGTAGCACTCGCGCGATTGGAAGTCCAGCGAGACGTGCGATTTTAGCGACAATCCAACTCCCTAGAAATCTCATTTAGGGAGACCAGGGGCTCGGAGTGCGACGGGCCTCAGCGCGGTTCAGTGGCCAGTCTTGTGCCACTTCCGTCCGATTTACCACACCGGTAGATTTACTACGCCAGTTGCGTGGCAGACGGCGGCACCGAGGGTACGGGGCTCTGCGGTGACTAGACCCCCGGACCAGGGGTGTGCACCCGACGGTGGCCAGCCAGCAGGCGGGGCACGACCCCGACCCTGACCCCGACCCCCGAACTCCGACCCACGGCCCCGGCCTGCGGAGGGAGCCACCAGGAGGGGGTCCGCCCCGGATGTCAGGTGGTGCGAGGGAAGGGGCCCGGTGGATGGGGTGGATTTGTTAGCTGGTAGTACTGTTAGGTGGTGGTTTTGGAGTTGGTGGTTTGGGGTTGGTGGTTTGGGGTTGGTGGCGTCACTTTGGCGTGGAGGAGCCTCGGGACGGGAACACGGCGAGGATTTGCTGTGGAGCCCAAGTCCGGGGCTAGACCCCCATCGCCAGGTCCCTGGCCCGTTGGCGGAATCAGGCGACTTCGGACTGTGGCAAACGGTCCAGGAGAACCTCGGAACATGAGTCGTCCTGGTACCGGGGGGTTAATAGATTTTCCATCGGTCAAAGCCGGGTGCGCTCGGGTGATTCAGCGGTGCCAACGGGATGCGGGACGCAGACCGCCGCACCTGGTGCAACGACAGCAAAAGCCTGGCGCTACACACTACTGCGCTACTCACCGCTGCCTGACGTGACGACGCTGTTGCCAGGTGTACTGCCGTGGGAGACGTCAAGTATTGTGGTGGTGGAGTGCAACGGCGTGTGAGGTGGTGGAGATAGAGAGTCCACGGTGGTGAAGACAGACGAGGGAAGCGGAAGGGAAGCGGAAGGGAAGTGGAAGGGAAGTGGAAGAGAAGTGGAGGCTGATTGGCCGTGGAGCTGATTGGCCGTGGAGCTGATTGGCCGTGGAGCTGATTGGTAGTCAATTGTGATGCGGGTTGGTGGCACGCTAAAAGTTCTCAGGCCGTGGTTTACGGGACTATAGAGCTAGTTCTCGAGTCATGGACAGTTTCGGGGTTTACGAGCACTTTTTAGGAGCATTCGAGCACTTTAGCCGTGGTGGGTCACTGCACCGCCTCCCCACCAGTGCCAGTGCCACTGCTGCTGCTTCCACTACCACCAACTCCTCCCGAAGCTGATCCTCACCCACTGGAATTGCGAGCGTCCCTCGTCTTCGTTTCCCCATTTCCCTCATTTCCTCTTCATTTCCACCGACCGCAGTTATTGTTCACGGATCCACATAACCACCGATATCTTCTTATCCCAAATCTCAAACTCTCAAGTCCGAACTCCTCCTGGCCCCCAAATCTCACATCTCACATCTCAAATCGCACATCTCGATCTCTTGAACCAAGTCCCCTAATCGCACATCTCAGTGTCTTGAATCTCAAATCGCACATCTCAGTGTCTTGAATCTCAAATCGCACATCTCAATGTCTTCAATCTCAATGTCTTGAATCTCTCAAATCCCATGAACGCGGGATCTTTCGACTTCCCGTGGTCCTTTCATCTCTTCTCTTCTCTCTTCTCTTCTCAATCATCGTCTTCCACTACGGAGGACTGCCTTGGCATGGTACCCCGACCCAATTGTTGCGCTCCCCTCCGTCTCCGCCTTACCCCAGGTTTCGGTGGGTTCTGGTGGTGCTGGAGGCTTCTCCGCTGGACTTTCTCCTCTTCCACCATCACCATCAGCACAAGCATTGTGACTACACTACGTGACTATGTGACTACACTATCAGCAGGACTATGACTCTGTGACTTGTGTCTACGCTATCAGCGGGACTATGACTCTGTGACTTGTGTCTACACTATCAGCGGGACTATGACTCTGTGAGCACGACTTGTACCAACCCTCCTCCTCGCTGAGGGTGCCCCATTCACTACAATAGCTCCAGCCCCCGTTCTGCCAAACTCCGCTCCCAATGCCAGTTCTCGTAGTGGTCCCCTCCATTCCTCAACACACCCTGTTCCCCGTTGCTCCCTACTGTCTCCCTACTGTCTCCCTAGCCTCCCTACTGTCTCCCTACTGTCTCCCTACTGTCTCCCTACTGTCTCCCTACTGTCTCCCTAGCCTCCTTACTGTCTCCCTAGCCTCCCTACTGTCTCCCTAACATCCCTTCCCCCTCCCAACCTCCCTTCCTCCCTCCATCCGACACTTTTTGCCTGCGTGGGGTGCAGCCTCGCCCATCTCCGCGTCGGAATAGCTGCACATGACTCTCCGCCGCCTCCCCGGATGACTCGTCTCCAGCACTCGGTACTCGGAGCCTCTCCGAAAATCCAGATGCATCTGCGATGCCTCTCGCAACCGACCGTAGGCCCTGGCGCGTCCTGCACACAGCCACCCGCGCCCTACCCCATCGGTTCGGTTCGGTTTCTGGCCTCTGTCCCTCCTCACTAAATGAGGAGACAGAGGGGCCGATTTCAGGTGCTGCTGGAGGTGGTGCCGTGGCGCTGGTTTGACATGTGGTTTGCGAAGTGAGGAGAGCGTTGGGGCAACCCTTTGCCCTCGGCTTCCCCCCATCCTAGATGGATCTTGGAGATACGACGGTGGCCCCGGCTCCACACCGTGACTCCAGTGCCGTGGCCAACGGTGTGGTTGGCTCATCGGTCCCGGTCGACTGCCCCCGGCGGTCGTCCGACCCCCGGTCCTCTGTGGTCCAGCTGTCTCCCGCCAGTCACACCCCCTTTCCCGGGTGATGTGCCTCCGGAAAGTGTCTGTCACTCAGGCGGCCGTGTCTGTTTCCTGCGGCGACTCATATTCATCTGAGTCCGAGTCCGAGTCCGAAGCGAGCCACTGGCGCAGGATGCGGGATCCCCTCGGAGAGTCCCCTCCTCCCGATAGCAGGGGGGTGCGTATGGCTCACCTGGATTTTGCTCCTCCCGTTCGGGAAATATCCCTTGGCCCGGCGCGGGCGCCATGGACAATCTCGGAACCGTCGACGATGCTGCCACTGCATCGCGATCCACGCCGCGGCGGACATTTTGGGGGGGCTGACGCTGCTCCGAACTCCATCGCTTACCATTACGGTTTCTGGAGCTCATCTCGCCCCCAAAATCGGAGGCCAAACCAAGGGCCAAAACCAAAGGCCAAAACCAAAGGCCAAAACCAAGAATGGGAGCTGACCAGCAACAAAAATGTAGATTCGCCGAGAATGGCACTGAAAGAGTTTGACCATGAGTTCCAAACTCACCACGGGACAAGTTCCCGTGCACTTCTGAAAGACTTCGGTGAAGGAGTTCCAAAAGTCTGCGGAGAACTGGCAAAAAGAAAGCCCGATGCGGGGGTCGAACCCGCAACCTTTTGATGTCCTACTTAAGAGTCAAACGCTCTACCGATTGAGCTAACCAGGCTTCTTGTTGAAGACTTGGGTCGGTGTAATGCTCATATAGACTAAGTCAGAATCAAGGAAGCTGGAGGGAAGCTGGAGGGAAGCCGACTACTTCAGGTGCAAAGAGCATGACTCCTATTGTTTCTCGAACTATTCTTGTTGTTGGACTCTTCACCATCCTGCTCAAATACTTGTCCCAATCTATCCAGGTTCTACTGTCTAGTTTCAATCGCACTTCTTCGCTCGCATCAATCATGGCACCATTTTCTACCCACTCTGCCATTTCTGGTCTGTTTTATTATGAATCTTGCATGAATTCTCAAACAAACCCAACGCCTACTTCCGCTCTCCTTTTCTGCTCTTGCTGACATGAGGCCAATTTTTTCTGCCCTATGCCTATTTTTATAATGGTCCGATTTGCACACATTGCAAACCTCTTCCCGCTCAAGGGCCTGTCCAAGATCAAAGGCTCAGCTCTGATACTTTTTGGAGTCAGGACAAACGTAATTGAGTTCACTCTTTTTTTTCAGGGGCTTTCGTGTTGCTAGAATAGATTATACCTCTGACTTTGGGTAGTTGTGCTTAGAGTTCTGTTCGTCGAATCACGTGACGATATGTTCAGGACATGCTTGATGTTGTTTGATAATGTTCGATCTTCATCATTTTGAAATGTGATATCTCCAATTATTTGAATAAATTGCAAAATACGTGCTGCTCTCACATCACGTGATGTGCGGCTGACACAGTTATCTCAACAATTCCTAATACTGTTGATTCGGTACTTCTAATTGACAAGAGTTACACCAATCAAGCAACGAGCTTTGGCTCCTAATGTAATGTTAACTTTCTGTGCCTCTATCTAATCCTTGCTTATCCCCGGACCACTTCTTAGTCAAAGCACGACCTTTGCTCTCTCGTGAGTGCTCGGTGCCTTTGATGTTCTACATCCCCCACTGGTGAAATTACATCGAAAACAGTTCTACAAACCAAGACCACTAGAACACTCGTAAAGAGTTCCTGAAGCTCAAAAAAGGCAGTGAAATATACCTTCTGCTCCAAAAAACCCCAAATTCCAATTCGCACCCAATGACGTCACATGGCCAATTTTCCACCGAGTTATTACTATGCTGATACAGACAGTTCCTGTGCTTCCGGGGTCTTGAAACTTGGTGATACAACCTCCCACGAGACCATCTGCTCTCTGACAGAAAACAAGGCGTATACCTTGCCATTCAGACTATTGAATAAGCCTTACGCAAATTTCACCCATCGCGACCCTCAACATGTTCTAGATCAAAACTATCGACCCCTTTGCGCCAACAACCCTTGTAGACAGCCCCAGCACCACCCCTTCGCGTTGAGCGCTGCACACCAAGTCCTCCTGCATCCTCGTGCCGTCTCCACTGTCCCCTCCGGCCGTATTCGCTATCACTGAAACCGTTGACATCTCATACAGTCACGTGACCCAATATGTTTTCTATTTACGTTTTCCCCTTTTGGATTCCACATTCCCTTCGTACCAGATTCACTCCCCTGTATCCTTCTTCAACTGACTACCAGTCTTCCTTCCAACCCCCAATCACGCCCTCTGCTGGCCTCGTGTAGTAGAGTTGACAGATCTTGAAACAGAACCATGGATTTCGGTCTTCCTAAGCATCACCAGCCGTTCCTGGATCAACAGCTTGCTGATCCTAACTCAACTACATCTCCTGCCTCCTACAACTGTTCCTTCAACACGTCCTTGGAGCTCAGCACCCCGATTAAAAAGATCAGGAACTTGACCATCCACTCCCCCAAGCACTCCATGTATCCTAGTCTAGATGACATCCTATCTCCCACCAAGGAAGAGCTAGGTCAGCCAACTAATTCGAGAGACTCCCCCAGCCGGACTCTGCCGTCACAAATAACACTTTCCATGCTTTCCAAGGGCTACTCCAAGAAGATCACCAACAACGTGCTCGAAGAACTCAACATGAGAGCTAACGAGATCTCCAAATCATTCACACCCCTGTCTTCCTCAGCATCCACCACAGCAGAGACTAGATCGTCCCATGCTTCCAGATCAAGAAGGGCAAAACGGTACAGTGGGATTCACAGATCCAAATTCAACAACATGGAGTCCATATCTGCACATTACGCTGTTTCCACGGGTGAAAAAAGCCCTTATTCTACGAATTTCACTCAGTTACAAGCTCCTTCACAAATCACCTCCCACACCTCATCACCATATGTCAAAACTTCTCCAATAAAGGCGTTGGAAAGCAGAAGTACTTCAAGTGAAGAGCAAGAATCCCATTCCAAGCGAAGAAGAACGCTCAATGGACCGGATGATATACCCAACTTCAAACCTTCATCATCAATACCCACACCTTCTAGCAAGGCTGGAATACCTCCTTCATTGAGCAATATCCCTTCCAGTCCAATTCGTAAGGTCTCTCCAACAAAAATATCTCCTTCGAAGAAATCCATGAATCTTAATTCAATTTTAACTAGTGATGATACTGCCATGGAGGACATACAATCCTCTCCAGAGAAGGAAAAATTTATTAAGCCTTTTCCTCCCAGCACAAAGCTTCGGATGTCCTCTTTGGAACAAGCCGGCGTTAAGCCTGTTCTTCTGCCCTCAGGTCCCATTAATTTGACTCTTCAGAAAAAATCATCAATACCCACATTACAGAAGAAACTGTCCATTCCACAACTCCAGAAAAAACTGTCGATCCCAAATCTTCAGCGGAAGACTAGTAACACAAGTTTCAACATTCCTCCTTCTGCTTCGAATAACGAATTACGCAAAAAATCTTCAATTCCAACTCTCCAACGCAAATCATCTACCCCCAATCTTACTCCATCAGGACAATCTCATCTACAACAAAGATCAACCGTTCCACATACTCGTCTCACCAAGTCCAATACCCTGAACTCAGTCAACTCTTCATTAACTTCGTCATCTCAATTCCACATACCTACTAGTCGGTCTACATCTCGAGATCTTCAATCGAGCCAAATCAGATCATCGAGTTCAACTAAATCCCTTAGTGGAAAATTCACTGTGCCACAACAGAACACGTTGTACGACAGGCCCACCATTTCATCGTCTCAGAAGTCGATGAACAAATTCCAAAGATTCAAAGATCGTTTTAATTAGGAACCCAGGATGGTTCCAACGAAGCTAATTTACATAACCCCAAGAATCATGTAATGTCAAGGTTCAAGTTTTTAAGCATACTGCGATAACCCATTGACCAATTGAGAATATTATCATCCCTAATATATATTTGATACCCGAGAAGATCTGTAGAAATTTAAAAACCCCAAGAATCACCAAGAATCAAGCATAGCTTATCTAATTAAATACTTGTGATTATTTGACAGACATCTGTAGAAATTTTTAAAATTCATAATACAATAATAAGCATAGTTTACAAAAACTTCAGATATTGGTGAATATTGGAACTGCGATTTACATCAATAGGGTACTGAAGGCTTATTCCAGTGCCACTAATTACAGGGTTATTAACAGAGTGCATGCAAGCTAGACAATTGAACCAATTATGTTTGTGCCGCAATTGATGGAATTCATGCTATGATTAGTCACGATATCAATAACACTTTCGTCACTTTCGTCACTTTCGTCACTTCGAAGCTGATAAAACCCTCTCCATGCTAATGTACCCCATTTTCTTTGACGATACTCACAATTTTAGCTCGACAACTCCGATCTTTCAACTTAACACTCGCCACAAATTTTTCAGTCTACGCAATAAAAGCGTTCTCATTTATTACGATACTATATACTCAGATCCAAATATCATAATACTTACTTGTTCAGACACCACAAGAATCACTTCTTCACTGGAGCGCAAACGCACTCAACAGCGATGCAATCAGTGCAGTCGTCGTCACATCCAACACACTTAGTGCAAACACAAGTGCAAGTTGGGGTTGAGGTGGTAGTAGAAGTGGAGGCAGAAGCTGGGGCAGTAGACATTGATAGTAATTAGTGAACTGATTTTTCAAACGTAGGAAATGGTGTGGTATTTATATATTTCAGGATCTCTAGCTAGTATCCAGTTCCTCGTATATATTGCCTTGCGGGAGGGGCACACTTCCCTTTCCAGTCATAAGTACAGTCGTTTGATTTATTGTGGAGATAAGATTACTAATGATATACTAGCAAGGCTGATGTCAGCGATACGAATGGTGTACCCGTGATCCACCAATTAGGAAGTATAATCTGAAGGAAGCCAAGCCAAGTTCCAAACCCGACGGACAATAAACCCAGTACAATGTAAGTTAAACACTGTATTTGTAAGCTTAATCGCGTTCTGTAAGAGACCTTGGAACTTTATAGAATACAGGGATCTTCCACTATAAGGAAGTTCGCCGATCGTTCGATACCTTTTTCTGCCTCAATTCTCTATTGATTTAAATTTGGAAACACGTAAACTACGGATGAATCCTGATAGCCTGCTAGGTGAAGAAAATTAAGCGAACGTGAAATCCTTACAGAACAGAGGGAGAAATTTCAAGAATTGTAGATGAGAATAATCTCATAGCTTGAAAGCAATATTGGAATACAAGGGTCTATTAAAGACGAATTTCCATTAGGTTGGTTGGACAGATAACACTTTGGAATCAAGGATCTTGTGGGTCTCGAAACTGCACTTTCCCCACTTAATATGACATTATATGTGAAGTCAGGTCTTATTTCAGATAAAATCTAATTTGTACGGGATGCTTATTTTTTTAGGGGTTTCATTTCTCTCTGAATTTTTCCATCGGTTAGAGACGTCTGACAAGTGCCATAATATTTTACAAGGAACTTGCTTCAGAAATAGTGAACTCTCGAGTTCATGGATCGAATATCAGCAGAATGATGACACGTAAAGTGGGTAACTAGAAATAGAAAGTTGAACTTGTTACTTCTTACTGATCTATTTTCACCAACATTATCAATCCTCAAGAAGGTCAATTTTTGGTCGAGAATATATTCAATTGATAAAAACTATAGGAGTGTTTTTTTCACCAAGGTTCATATCATTCAAAAAATATTAGAATGTAACTGGATATCGCCAGAAACTGATAACTTCTGGCCTGCCTTCCATTTTTTTCCCACATCCAACTTAACATAGTCATGAACATGACCCGGCTCAATACAAAGCATGTTGTGGAAACCTGACTTTGGTTCGAAATCGCCCATTCCCTTGGACTTTTCGATCCATGGGTTCCATACAACAGTGTCAGGAAGGTTGTCTCTTTCGACAGTGTGGAGGACCTTGCCCTTGTCGATGATTTGGAACGATTTTTCAACTGGAACCTTCTTGTAAATTCTGTCAAATTCTTCGTGGAAGGAGATTGCTGGTGCCTTCTCCACGTAGTCAGAGCCCAACAATTGGTCCGTACAAGTTTGGTCAATCAAGTTGTTGACCAAAACGTCGGTGATGTCTGGGATTCTGAAGTAGGTATGGAACAACCACTTGAAGTCGAACGCGTGCTTTCCGGTGTTTTCGACCTCGATGGTGGTGGTAAGCGACTCGTCAAGGGTCACTGACAAGATCAAGGTGAAGTCGTACTTTCCTTCTCCCCAGAGCTTGTAGGTTTCTGGGTCCACTTGCTCAGGTCCCAATCCGAATTGGACGGTGAGAGGATTCTGAGAAGTCTGGCCAAGGAACTCCCATTCCGAGTTCCGGGCAAAACCGTGTTGGTTCAACTTGTAAGTGGCACGGGATTCATCCTTCTCCTTACCAAAAACAGGGAAAACAAGTGGAATACCTCCTCTGACGGGCTTGGAACCGTCAAGCTTGGCAGCTTCACTCAACCACAATTGCTCATCGCCCTTCACTTTCCAGGAGTAAATCGTGGCTCCGTACTTAAGGATGGTTACGGAGGTGGAAGGGTCGCTTGGGTGGGTAAGAACCACCTTGGTAGAATGTTCTTCAACAGGCATGGCGTTGTTAGACCCGTGGTCGGAGCCTTGGAGATAACTCCGCAACCACGTGACACTCACCCACGTGACCGCAACCACGGCCACGTCACGTGAGCAGGGGCATCATGTCAGGAACGTCCCGTCACGTGCGCCTACCCCTATCATCGGTGGCTCCGGGTGACCAAAAGCAATTCCATAAAATTTTCAGTTATAAGCACCTCTACTTCCTCAACCTCCCAACTACCCCCATTTCCCCCAAAACACCCCCATACTTCGACTTTTCCCGGTACTTACGTCCTTCAAGTCTTGTTCATACCTCCCAAGTTCCTGCTGCTTTATTGTAGGGACTCGTTGAAACGCACACACCCGAGTTTCACCCCAGCAACTACCGGTCCAGCTGATTGGTTGCCACCATCTGATCAATCACCTGACAGCTCCAGCTCCAGCTCAACTCCAGCTCCAACTCTAGAGGCCATCACTCAACCCCCGGCATTGTCAATAGCCCCGAGTCCAAGGCGTCTTCGTTTGCAACGTTGTGAAGACCTGAACCGTTCATTCCTTCATTCTGTTCTCCGACTGTTGTAAGCGCCAGAACTTCTCAAAGTGCAAGTGTTGCCAACTGCGAAAACACTCACACTCGCACGCACACGCCAAACACACGCAAGCATCCGAAACTCCCCATTAGCATCGCACTCGCAAACCACAGCCCGCCAGCCCGCCAGACCGCATCCCAGTCTCCACCACTGCAGGCATATCAAGCAGATTCGGACCTACCCTAGAGTCCTGCTTCTCCCTCCCCTGCTTCCTTTCCGCTTGGCTAATCCCTTCAGCCACGCTCGTCGCCGGTCTCCTGATCCTCGCTGACACCCTCTTTGTCCCGTCCGGTTTGTTCCTTCTGTGTCGTCTGTGTCGCGCGTGTCGTCCCAGTCATCCGTGTGTACCTTCGAGCACCTTTCCCGTCATTCGCACCAGCCCTACCTGCTAGAGCTTCCGTTGTTGTTATAGTGCCGAAACCTAGAAGGTTGACATCGTTGCATTAGTGAATCCGCTCTGTTTTCGCGCCTCTACAAGGAATCCTCGTTTTCCGGCTTCTTTCATCGTTGTTCGCCATCAACTGACGCACAACTCATCCGTCAAATCATCCGTCATGTTGTCATCGTCGTCGATTCTTCGGTCCAGGTTGGTCCAAAAACCGTACCAACTCTTCCACTATCATTTCCTCCTGGAAAAGGACCCATACTCCACAGTTTCCGACCTCAGTTTTGAAACCGATCCTTCCATATCCATAAACAAGTTCAATAACCACAACTGGACCTGGAAGGAAGTTTTACACTACAGTTTCTTATCATCTATCATATTCTTCGTGTATGTGATCTTCCCAGCATCTTTTTTCATCAAGACCCCTATCTTGATGGCCTTCATTCTGTGTTTCTTGATTCCACTCACCTCACAGTTCTTTGTACATGCTTTGCCCATTTTCACTTGGTTAGCACTTTTTTTCAGTGCTGGTAAGATTCCTACCGAGTGGAAACCAGCTATTTCAGTTAAAGTTCTTCCTGCTATGGAAACTATCATGTATGGTGACAACTTGTCCAATGTTTTGGCTACCATCAACACTTCATTACTTGATATTCTTGCTTGGCTCCCATATGGTGTCATCCACTTCAGTGCACCATTTGTGGTCGCTATCTTCATTTTCTTGTTCGGTCCCCCAACCTCTCTAAGATCATTTGGTTTTGCATTTGGTTACATGAATTTAACTGGAGTTATGACTCAAATTCTTTTCCCAGCTGCTCCACCATGGTACAAGCTTTTGCATGATTTAGAACCTGCCAACTACTCTATGAGTGGATCCCCTGGTGGATTAGGAAGAATTGATCAGCTTCTTGGGGTGGATATGTACACCACTGCATTTTCCAATTCTCCTGTTATTTTTGGTGCATTCCCCTCTCTTCATTCCGGTAGTGCTTGCATGGACGTTTTGTTCTTGTGTTGGCTCTTCCCAAAGTATAGGATCGTATGGTGGGGTTACGCTACATGGCTCTGGTGGAGCACAATGTACTTAACCCATCATTATTTCATCGATTTGATTGGTGGTGCTGTCTTATCACTTGTTGTTTTCGAATACACCAAGTACAACCATTTGCCTGTGATTGAGAGTAATAAGTTTTGTCGTTGGTCCTATACCAAGATCGTCAAAGTTGATGTCCAAGCTGAAGATCCACTTTCTTCGGCTTCGTACAATTTCAACGATCTTGAACAACAACAAACGATTAGTTTCCCTTACATTCACAACCTGCAAACTCAGTCAGATTCATTCGAGATGTCCAATGTTGTTACAAGGTCGAGGCAATCTTCCAGGTCATATGTGCCTGCCATCAACACTCAAGCATCACTCTCTACTCCTCAAGTAGGGTACGTCAGGTCCACATCATCATTAAATTTGCCTCTAAAGGAGGTTGATGAAGTGCCTGCAGTGGTGGAAGAAGAGTCTGAAGATACATCCTCGATCGAGAACAGTGCCACTCCTTCAGTCTTTGATGAAGAGCACAACTTGATCAGCTCGACCACCTCTACCACCTCCTTGGATGAGTTGGAACTGCCTGTGACTGACGGTAGGGCTATTCCACTTCTTGGTAGCAGTTCCAAGAAATCAAGCTACAAGTCCAAGTAAGCTATCATTTTACATTATGTAATATCACAGCGGTGTGATAATAACTTAGATGCAATTGCTCTAACGAACTACAAGCATATTGCCGACTAATGCCCTAATAATTTAATACTATTTAATTAATAACTTAATCTGTGATGGATCACATTGTACGTAATTTCCTCGAGCGATAGTACAGCCGTCTTAATTATGAAATGATCGAAAATGCGAAATTTTGGATAATAATCATAAATTCTGGGAATTCGTAATTCGACAACATAATCTAGTTTATGAATTGAAATTGATGCTTCTACAATAGCAACTTGTTCAGGAATTGTCAATAAGAAATTTTCTACCAACATAAACTATTGGAGTTTCACATGAAATCCAGTATTCAATAATTAACACCCGATATTGGTGTTCGGTTTGTTATCGTAATCAAAAAATCACTACTTCTATTTACATTCCAGAAAACTTTCACATTGCTAAATTGCAAATTGACCAAACTTTCGAAATTAAACATACTCAGCTGGAAGTTGAACCAAAAATTGAACCTCCAAAGCCCTCTTTAGAACCAGCACTAGCATGAGCATGTTAGTAAAATTGGGTAACTTACCTACCCATACATCTTAGAACCAGCAGAATATTGTTGTTATTTCGTACCACGAACAGTTCAACTTTATTGCTGTTTCACCTTCTTCCCCTACTTCACATTAGCACCAATTTTTACTCACTTGCATCTTCATTCGTTCTCTACCAGTCAGACCAATTCAGACCCATTCTAACCCATTCTTACCCATTTGGACACCCTCTCTCCGGCCCTCAGTATCCATTCCTCACTATTATAGTTCATAGTTATCAGATTCCCCAAATGTAAAACACCAGCTACTTCCGTAAGGCGCAACATGTGATTGTGGAAGTTTTCAAGCCCCATTCAGAAGCACAATTACAAAAGAAACTCAGGTCTATTCCGGCAAATCCACGATTTTTTTTTGATTATGGCACGATTCTGGGCCCATTCTATTTTTATACAATAGAACATCTCCTATTAATAGCCAACCTAGACATTTCTAAAGCCGTGTTAGGAAAGTCCACCTGTAGTCGTAGTAGTTACCGTATCGGCACCGCGCTGCAATGGAATCTTCTCGGTACCTCGCGCTGCACCGGAATCTTGCACGAATCGCAGTGCGGGAAAGTACCGAAGAATTCTTGACGTATAATCAAGATTTAACTTTGAGTTCCCGTGTTTACTGCTACGGCTACTATGTTGACAACTTCTAGAGCTTTCAAGGTTCCGGGTCGCGTCCACTATGCTTGCTAGTGCCTGCTGCTCGGGACCACCATCACGGTCCAAAATATCCACTCGCAAGAACAAGGCCCACGCACTGGTTAGTTGCTATGGTCGCAGCCAATAGCGAGAAAACCCTGGTGAAATAGGGACGGTTCTCTCCCTAAACGGACGGTTCCCCGCGAAAACCTTCTAGGGCGGCCTATCAAGGGTGCTGGGCCAGATAGACTTCCGTCACCGCCGTGATAGCAATGAAGCGTTGGACACGGAACAGACTCGTGGTGTGCAAATTGGGAAACTAAGTTCTTCTAACGAGAATCGTGAAACGGTGGGATTTGCGGGCATTGCAGCGTGCGTTCAGACCCTGAACTTTTCACTAAGTGTGAGCGATGGCACCTTTTTTTCGCTGCATCGCATTGCACCGCTTCGATGTGAATGTCCAGTGGTCACACCCTTGGGGTCCTGCGATTGTTGTTCACAAGGGCCCCAACACGAGTAGTCACTTAGCACGTGCCTCGTATCAACTAGGCGAATTGCAGTTCCTATCCAGCAACATGGCTTCCGAGAGTGTCGTATGAGCCAGAGCTACTACTTGCGGTAGCTTTGCACTGCGAGCACTTTTTCGCGGGGGTGTATCAGGTACCCGCGTTGCGCTTCCGTGTGCCCTGTAACTACGCCGGTGCGGAGTGAAACTGCTGGATCTCTCCACCTGTTGCCCAAACCTAAAGGGCCCACTGTTCGGCTTCCAGCAACTTTAGCGGTAGACGTTTGTGAGAATATGGTGCTGGTGAAGTATGCCAGTGGGGTACAACTTTGAATGCAACATGAAACGAAAGTCCTCGCAATTTTTCCAGAAGTTTGCCCCCAATTACCAACATGCTGCACGGAGCAGCATGGGAATAATCACAACGTATGGTCCACAAAGCTTGCATAACCTTCACTATCCTTTGGGCACTATCGGTGGTTCAAACCTGTTAAAAAATTTGCCAAGGCACATCTACAAACAGAGACAACACCCTAAATTATTCCGAGCTTCCAATTGGAGCACGTTATAGTTTGTTTTGTTTTGTGGGTTTCTATTCTTGTTTCTCCTCAATTCCAAGTCTGCTCCACTTTCCCCAGCGAACCCCAGAGCCCACAACGACCATGACCCGCGTCGTGCATCAGGGGCAATAACATAGGCACTATGACAAAAAGATCTTACACACAACAATACACAAAACGCCACATTGCAAGGGTCGGAGAGCTGGGTGAACTAGGGGTGTTCTACATTTCTACACCCGGTATCGTTAGCACAGTTCAGGGGTTGTAGATGAAAACACAACTGTAGCTTATACTGTAAAACCTTCGTAGATGGTTGAAAACGCGAGGTAATACAATACGAGTATACCAAAACAGATTTTCTCTGTTTGTTCGACCCAGCCTTGTTAAAGTTATTATTTCCAGCCAATGGCAACAAAGCCCGCAGTGTTGGTTGCGGTATATGGTAGGGTCTAGTCAAAGCTTCATCGAAAACGCCCATGTAATTCCGGAGCCCTGTGCTGCACATCAACGTCACACCTGCATGTGAGGAATTGGGGTGGATGTCCATAGAACAGCACCATACAGCTTTCAAAGCAGGAATTGCAAACTACCAGCCTGCCTTGGAACTCCAGCACCTTCTTTAAGGGAAGTTCGATACCTGACCGGCTTCTTTGACTGCAGCAAACTATAGTCCGTGCTGGTCCTTCCCCGAACGGTGCGCTGATTATAACTGTCATGTTGCATTGTATGCAAGAATATGCGTCATTTCCCGAATTATGCATACGTCAAGTTTCATGCCCGGATCGGGCCAGCAATGTCACCAATCCACCAAAATGTTTGGGTGAAATTTTCTTGGGTCAAGATTAACTTCTGGAATAATGCAGCACGAAGTATGAAATCCATGTAAAGTTGGCAACCTTAATCCGAACTCACTTCAATTTTCGTGGTATAAATACTTCCGTTTCCTGCCAGTTTCAACATCAGAATCAACAAATTCATTCGCTTACAATGCTTTTCAACACCGTCTCCTTATTCGCTTTAGCCACTGCTGTCATCGCTGACCAAACTTTCACCTTGGTTGCCAATGGTGATGGAATCAACAACTTGAATGTTGGTGTCACTGGTACCGACCTTACTATCAGCAACACTAACGGCCAAACTATTTCCTTGCAAGAGCCTTCTGGTAACGCTTCTATTGACGGCAAGGGCTTGGAGATCAGCAAAGATGGTATCCTGTTGGTCGACGGTACCGGAAGCTCTAACTTCGGTTTCACCGATGGTGTTTTCAGAGCTGGTGACCAAAACACTCAATTCTACGCTTGTCGTGCTGGTACCTACTACACCCTTCAAACTTACAACCCAAGCGGATGTGTTGCAGTTAAGCTCACCAAGGGTGACAGTAGTGAAGCTTTCTCCAGTTTCTCCGACTCTGCAACCGAAACTTCCACTCAAGCTCCAAAGTCTTCCGGATCTGCCAAGCCATCTGAGGGTACCGTCACTCAAACCAAGGAGTCTTCCACTCTTGTTACCGTGACCGACTGTCCATCCACTGTTACCAACTGCCCAGCTAGAACCCAAGCCCCAGCTCCAAAGCCATCTGCTCCAGTTGTCCCAGCCTCTGCTAACGGAGCTGCTCTCGTTGGTGCCGGTGTTGGTGCTTTCGTTGCTGCTGCTGCTGCCATGATGATCTAAGTAACTACTTAGTTGGGATTTATTGAATAAACGGGAAGATTTAGGTTTGCCAATTTGAAAACTACGTAGTTATGTTTAGCAGTGGTAATGTCTATAAATGGATCCCGGTCCCATGCAATAAAAAATAGCTTCAAGAAATGAGCACTGCTGTAGACTGGGGTAAAAATATTATGGACCCTGAAGTAGATGCAAGGCGAATTGTTGGATGATTTGCGAGTGAGACTTCCATTAATTATCATAGGTTGAATCATATGCTTGACAGGTAGATGATGTCATAGACCACTCAATTCATGTGGTATGTGCCGTGTTTTGCGACTGACCTCGTTTGGTCTAATTGTTGCTGTTCAATATTGGTTCTGGTGTGAAATCAAGGGATTTGAGTAGTGTGTACCAATTTAAGATACTCCTACGCAATAGGAAGTCAAACTTCAACAAATCAGCTGAAAGTGATACGTTGGAAAATACTTTTTGAATTGGATGCAATCACCAGCAAAAACTGAATATCTCTTGATCCATAATAACGATGAGGAGTTTCATCCTGATACTTTCATTCTGAAACATTCATCCACGGTTCCATATTGTCAAACACTTGAGATGCGTGAGTACCAAAAGAGATTCATGGTAAAGCATGGAGGAAAAAAATTATACTGAATGATGAACTCCGGTGTTCATATATGCGATACACCTCTACAAGAGAGAAACCAGGCATGAGATAGTAGGGTTATGGGAAACAATTGAGAAATCTCAAAGAGAAACATAGCAGACACGTTTCTTGCTCTGATGTAGGAGGAATTGTCCACTTTACGGCTAGTGAAAGAAAAAGAGGCTAAAAATTAGAGGGCCATTGTAGTTTGTAACTTATGATGTAGGTCTGGTTTTATCACGGTGAGTCAGTTATTGACTTCCTTGTAACCAATGGACGTTGCTCACCTTGAGGGAAAGCTGGAAATTTCACATAAATTATGTTGACTAGTGATGAGGACAGGACGAAATCAACCGCTGTTAGCAAAAATTCAGGGTATATCACATTTCAGGATCGATGAGATGATGGCAGAAACGACACAAGCATCCATTACCAAGCATAATATAGCTGGCACTAGTTTCATATACCAGGTTGACATGATATAAATAGATCGCAGTGTTCAATTAATTAAAGTAGAGAGCTTCGATTTCGTTAAGAAAGTCCTCAATTCCAGTCAATTCCACTACAGACGACCGACTGTGCTTTCAAGGAGTTCATAATCTTACCACAAGTAATGTTGGAGTCTATTGGAAATAAAAGAAGGTCGTAAATGTATTCGAGTTCCCCCTCTCTTATACGACCAAAGCCGAGCAATGACCTCATTGAGCACAGCCATGAAAAAGGTTTCTAGATCGAGAGATCGTGAATAATTCTAGACAGGTTAACCCACTTGGGGAATTATGTAGGGCTGACGCCAATACTGACACTGATGCTGACACTAATGCTGATGCTAATCCCCGCCTCCTTCTGATAGCAACTAATTACTAGCCATCAACGATAATTTAGTGGCAAGTAACTATTGATCCTTGACTATTATTTAATTTTCGTCTACTGATGTAATATTAATTATCACCTGTTTAGGATGACTAAGATGCGAGAGCATGAGATTTGGCCATAGATAGAGTGCACACCGTTCCCTCTATTTATTCCATTCCTTCAATTCCTTGAATTCCTGCCATTCCCTCCATTCCTGCCATTCCTTCAATTCCTTCAATTCCTTCGATTCCTTCAATTCCAACCACCAGACCCGCTTTCTACTTGCTCCGCCAATCCTCCACGGAAACCATCTCCATAGTCCCAGACCTCCTGAACCATACGCACCAGGGTTCGCAAATCTCGTAGAATCGCACTATCCGCACCAATACGCCCATCGGTTCCGGTGCCACGCCCAATCGCGGAAAGTTGCCTCGCGCTAATCTCACCGTGCAGTGATACGAGCCAGGAACCTCTAACTCCGCAGTGGATGGGGCTGTCATCCATGGCCAGCGAACAACTCCGATGATTAGTGAGCAAGACCAGGAACGAAACAAAGCAAGACACGAGAGTGTCCAGTCCAATGTTCATAGTGCTTCTGGCCGTCTCCCTTCTGTAGTCCCCACCACCTTCTCCAGTACGTCCACTGCTCTCAGCACTCTGTTATCTCCATCGCTCCATTACTTCAAACCTTTTTAGTGGGCCACTGCGTCGACCTACCTGTCTTCCAGCTTCTTTCGTCCCCGTTCCCCCGGTACCCAACTTCGCGTGTCAGCCACTGTTGTGCTTCCCCTTGACTCTCCTTCGTGGTCCGCCCTACCGTGACCCACCGTGACCCACCGTGATCCACCGTAATCCACCGTGTCTCTCTGGCCCTCACCACTCACGCCGTGCAGTGCCCGGGTCCTCATCGAACTTTGTGACCTTCTCTTCCGTCCCATTTGTTCACGTAGATTGTCCGTCGCAATCCTCAATCCAGAGAACTATTGTCGGTCGATCTCCCACCGCACCATCTTCTTCTCCTTCTCCTTCTCCTTCTCCTTCTCCCACACTAAACGGCCCTCGAGACTTGTACCAGCCCAGAACCTCAACTTCACCACTCCGGTCCACGGTACTGCCACGTTCTTCCCAAACATCCAAACCTCCAACACCCTCCACGAACTCTTCCTCGTCAACTCATTCACGTCCTCGTCCTCGTCCTCGTCCTCGTCCACGTCCATCCACGTCTGGTCCGTCCCGGTCACTTTGTACCACCACGAACACTTCCTCTCATTTGCGATCGCACGTCCACCCCAGCGCATCTTAGTGAGAACACCAGCCACGCCCACCATCCAGATCCCTTTCCTCCTCCATCTGTCTTCTTCTCCCACCACATCGCCTTCTCCCATAGCCTCCCCCAGAGGTGCCCGCAATCCACCTCGACATGATGTCCCTACCTCAGTTGTCATGGTCAAACCCCCTACCGGTTCCCTGGGAAACTGCGGTCTCGTGGTCGTCTCACGCCGCCCACTTCATCAAAAGAGCCAATGACCACAACCAGATCGACGAATTCACCAACCGCCAGGCCCTAGTCCAGCGGATCTTGGCCACGTCCTCCTCGTGTGCCTCCATCGCCCTGTGCTTGGTCGGAATGTACATGTTCCTCGCCATAGATCCCCGGAGACTCATCTTCCGCCATCAACTTATCTCGTTCCTCCTATTCTTCGATCTATTGAAGGCCGTGATTCTCCTCCTTTACCCTACCAGGGTGCTCACCCACTCCACGTCGTACTACAACCAAAAGTTCTGTCAGGTGGTGGGCTTTTTCACCGCTACCGCCGTGGAAGGCGCCGATATTGCGATTCTTGCGTTCGCCATGCACACATACTTGCTAATCTTCAAGCCCCAGCTCAATACCAAAGTCAAGAACTCCTCAAGAATTGAAGGCGGTCTCTACCGGTACCGGAACTTGGTTTACGCCCTTTCATTCGTCATTCCCCTTGTTTTGGCCAGTTTGGCTTTTATCAGCCTGTCAGGCTACACCTCGTTGGTTTGTTGGTGTTACCTTCCCGAGCGTCCAGTTTGGTACCGTTTGGTACTTAGTTGGGTTCCTCGTTGGACCATCATTGTGACGATCTTCACAATATACGGCTTGATCTACTTCCATGTGATTCGAGAGTTTAAGACATTGGGCGGTGTGTTCACTACCTTCCACAAAAACAATCAACGATCCCTTTACCCTAAACCAAGCCAATCTCAACAACCATCATTCTACTCGGCTTTGAAGTACTTTCTAGACAGAATTACTCCCCGTTGGATCATTCCAGATCAGAACAATATCTCACCCGCAAAATCCAACACTACTCGTGGCCATCAAAATTCCGCTCTATCAGCCGCAACCAAAGTACAAACTCAAAAAAATAATAAGGATATGGAACAAGATGATGAAGAGTCTGATATCTCTTCGACTCCAGTACATGTCGATGCAGAAAACATCGTTTACGAGTCCGAATTCCATGTCGCAAATTTGGAAAAGTTCCGCAAGCGTCAGAAGATCATAGAGAAGCAAATGAAATCCATCTTCATATATCCGTTCGCCTATTGCTTTATATGGCTTTTCCCATTCATGCTCTACGTTACTCAAATTAACTACGAGGAAGAACACGGCCCTGTTTATTGGCTAAACTGCATGGGTGCGTTCATGCAGCCTTTCAATGGCTTTGTTGACACATTGGTGTTTTTACATCGTGAACAGCCATGGAAGTATACGATATTGAAAAATTTCGAAAAGGATCATATTACAAAAATGGATAACATGATCTATAGTGGGGTTAATAACAATCCAGGGCAAGGGAGTGTTGGCAATCGAGAAGAAAGCGAATCAATTGCCACCAGTGCTAGACTTACAAAAAATTCCTTAAGTGCTAGTACTGGTTTAATTGATATTCAAACCTATCCTAGATGGAGGCAGTGGTTGAGTTACTGCAGGCTCCCTTTTTTCATACTTCCTACAGATGAAAGTGTTGCAGAGTTCCAGTCCGACTACATCAAGAAGAAGTTGAGCACTACTCAAGAACTTTCTCAAGCAGACCCTGGTGCATTAAATGCCTCTAAAGCTCAGGCTCTTGGTGCAGGCATCAAGATTCCTACTATAAATGCACATGACTTCTCCGACATTTTGAGCGGTGATTTGAAGGAATCTAGTTTCCGTACCAACTTGGAAAACTTTTCGTTCAATTACAACGGTAAGCTGGGAAACGAATCCCAAACAAATGGCAAAAGATCCTCTATTGCAGGTGCATCGTCACGCAAAAACAGCATCATATCTTCAAACAAGTCTACTCGACTGAGACAACATTCCACGACAGAAGCAACAGATTCGAGCCGAAGAGAAGCCCGGAGAAGCTCCTATTCCAATAATCTCACATTTGAAATGAAACCTTTGAGCAAGAGGTCTAATAGCGGAGTTCAATCCACACCCAAGAGGTCACGGGCATCCCTCGGTTCACCCACTGCTCTTCCTGGTGCAGACGACGATATGGACTTCCTCGAGTTCCTTAGAAAAGGACCATAATTTAATAAACCACCATCACTTTCTTGGTGTGAGACACCAAGCAACGACGAATAGTCGAATTACTTAATAAATAATAATAAATTAATAATCACGTTCAATTCTGTAGCAGGGGGAGTAAGAGAGAGGTTCAAATATCAGTAGATCGATGATAGAGTATAAGTTCAATTGGGATAGAAAATTGAGTGGTAATTCTTATAACTTACGATATACTTAGAGTTTTAGAGAACAACTCAATGGAGAATGGATACAGAAATCTTTCACTCCAATTCAAGTTGCAGAGAAATGTTGCTCATACAGTTGAATATGATATCTGCATAAGAGTTCTTAAGTCTTCGAGAAGATCCTAAAATCCCAAAAGAACTCACTTGAACTTTTAAGAATCACCACAAGAATGGAAATTCCTAGGTATTTTTCAGGACAAAAGAGTTTCTCAGCGAGGAAGACACAATTCCTTTCAAAAAGACTCAATTAGATCGACCACAAGCATTCTCCTTGTCCCGATTTCCCCTGAATACCTAAACCGAAAGGTGCTTAGTAAGAACTCTAGTCCTCGTAATGGGCAATGTGTCAACCTTCACATAACCAGCCCCACCGCTAGTGCTATTTGTCATTCGCAGCCGCCCTAAAATAATAACCTATACCATCATCACTTGCTTCTTCTCTGTGCCACCACCATGGAGTCTCCAAATAAGAAGAAGTACTATGAGTCCAACGCCGGAGACGGCTCCAGAGCAACGGACCAACACGTCAAGGGACTCAAGCTTGTAATGATGCTTATCTCGTGTGTGGCTTTGCTCTTCATCGTGGCTCTTGATATCACTATTTTGACCTCAATCATTTCCAAAGTGTGATACGAGTTCAATTCGTTCCAGAAAGTCAGATGGATGACTTTGGCCTACTTCTTGCCTATCGCCACGCTTTCACCGCTCTATTCGAAGGCCTCCACTGTCTTTGGGCCAAGAAATGTCATGATCGTGGGTATCATCATCTTTGAAATCGGATCTTTGGTGGCGGGTGTCTCTCGTTCCATGGACATGCTCATTGGAGGGAGAGCCATCCAGGGTGTTGGGGGAGGAGCCATTCAGGCCATGTTCAGTGTGATTTTGAACGAGCTGACTTTCAACCCACTAACTCATAAGCTCTATGCAGTGTCACATTTTATATCGACTACTCAGGGTTCCAACATTGGCAGAGTGCTTGCTTCCAAGCTCACTTGGAGATGGTGTTTCTACGTCAATTTGCCTATTGTTGGTGTTGCACTTGCGTTCTTTGTGTTTGGATACAATCCACCAAAACCACAGGGTAGCATCCGTCAAAAGTTAGCTAAGATAGACTATACCGGAACCTTTTTGTGGACCTCAGGATCGTTGTTCCTAATTCTTGGCTTGAGTTCTGGACGAGTGGAGTTCCCATGGCGCTCTGCTACAGTGACTGTATTGCATGTCCTTGGGGGCACAATTTTCAGCATCTTTTTGGTATGGAATTTCGGATATTCGCCAAATCCTTTTATTATTCAGGAGTTGGCCCTTTCATTTGCCATGATGGCGCTATTACTTTTCGTACCCTTTTAAAGCTAATGTGAGATTCACTGTGGTGTCTTTCAGATCATCACTCGGTGATTATCACTAACATTAAATATAAAGGTTAGGATAATTAAGCCTCAGTGTCTAATCTTCGAACTAGATTACTCGTATCTTAACAGCATCACAAACGAATAATCTTCAGACTGACAATAACTAGCTAAGTTAATTGATTCACATGCTATTATAGAGCATCCAATTCTTTGTCTAGATTTGGATAAGAGTCAATTTTTGTTATGCTAGTGGTTATCCACTGGTTAAGTTTACCATCAGAAGTAAAGCATCCCCTTCCACATAGTGCTCAATTCCACCTGCACCATTCCTAAAGCTCCACCCCCAATCTCAAATCTCACAACACCAGGTCTTCATATCTTTATTATCCCTTTATCCCTTCCATCACATTTTTCAGCTAAACATGGATTTCGCATAGTTTTCCACGGCCCCAAACCCCAAATTCAATCTCTACTGCAAACCATAACCACCATCTTCACTGTTAATGTCTCCCCACCGATTCTACTCCTTCTCACCACTCTACTATTTCAGCAATTCCGCGATGCGCACTAACGGCTTCACCACTCCGCTGAAACCGGTAAAAGGCTTACCACGATTCCGCTCACAAGCCGATCACAACCCTCGCCAAACCTCCGGTAACCACTTTCGAATCCCGAACACCGCATAATCTCCTTCATCTCCTTATTTGCTTTCAGGATCCAATCACAATGCCCCACACATTGGGCCAGAGCTGGTGCAACGGCGCGAGGTGAGCTGATTTGATCTATAGATCAACAGACTTCCTAAACTCCTACCAATGATACACTCTAACGACCAACTCCAACGATGCTCTTATCTGTTTCACTAGTATATTTCTAGCCTCAAGATCCTCATGTAGCCTCGTGGAAATCAGTAGAGTTTTGTGGAGTCTCGTGGGATTAGTGGCCTCTTGCGGAATCTGTGGAGTCTGTGAAATATTATGGAGTCTGTGGAGTCTGTGAAATATTATGGAGTCTTAAGGAGTATCGCTATATTCTTCTATGGTACGGCACCAGACCGTAATGCTTCTCGTACCGATGGCACTCCCCTAAATACTCGCACTGAAAGATTGCTCTCGCTAAAAGACATCATGGCCCTAGCGAGATCTCAGTACGTCCCCCGTGCCAGCCCCACACTACGGGCATTATTACAAGCACCAGCACGAGCACCACCGCGAGCACCGCCACTTCCACCACTATTGTGCGGCCAATTCGCCGAATACCTCTGCGGCCTTTCCCGTTTTGCGACCTCTTCGCCCCACTAGACTTTCCACCGTTAACACCGCTAGTACCATTTGTCATTCGCAGCCGCCCTAAAATAATAACCTCTACCATCATCACTTGCTTCTTCTCTTTGCCACCACCATGGAGTCCCCAAATAAGAAGAAGTACTATGAGTCCAACGCCGGAGACGGCTCCAGAGCAACGGACCAACACGTCAAGGGAATCAAGCTCGCGTTGACGCTCATCTCGTGTGTGGCTTCGCTCTTCATCGTGGCTCTCGATATCACTATTGGAAGCACTATCATTTCCAACGTGGGAAACGAGTTCAACTCGTTCCAGAAGGTCAGTTGGATGACTTCGGCCTACCTCTTACCTATAGCTACACTCTCGCCGTCTTACGGAAAGGTCTCCATCGCCTTTGGCCGTAAAAACCTTATGATCGTGGGTATCATCATCTTTGAAATCGGATCTTTGGTGGCGGGTGTCTCTCGTTCCATGGACATGCTCATTGGAGGGAGAGCCATCCAGGGTGTTGGAGGAGGAGCCATTCAGGCCATGGTCAGTGTGATCTTGACCGAGCTGGTGCCCATCTCACAAAGAGCTTTGGCTTACATGCTCATCGGAGTGACATTTTCAGTATCAAGTGTTTTGGGTCCTTTCATTGGGGGAGCGTTTGCTTCCAAAGTCACCTGGAGATGGTGTTTCTACGTCAATTTGCCCATTGGTGGTGTTGCGCTTGCACTTTTGGTGTTTGGATTCAATCCACCAAAACCACAGGGTAGCATCCGTCAAAAATTAGCTAAGATAGACTACACCGGAACCTTTTTCTTGACTTCAGGATTGTTGTTCCTACTTCTTGGGTTGAGTTTTGGAGGAGTGGAGTTCCCATGGCGCTCTGCCACAGTGATTGTATTGCTTGTCCTTGGAGGTATACTCTTCATCATCTTTTCAGTGTGGAACTTCAGACTTTCACCAAACCCTATTATTTTAAAGGAGTTGGTTGTTGTTCCTCAGATCATTGCCATTTGTACATGTGCATCCATGAACTACTCATTTTTCATGGTGATTGTCTTATTCCTTTCCGTTTACTTCCAGGTGATCTTCGGAGCTAGTGCACTTCGTTCAGGTATCGATACTTTACCCTTGATCATTACTGTCACAATATCGTCCTTGCTGACAGGTGTATTAATGAAGTACTTCCGTAGAGTTAAGCTCTTTGTGTTGGTATCGAGTATTCTCTGTCCTCTCGGAGCAGGTTTATTACTTCTATTAAAGGAAGACTCTCCCGTGCCGGATCGTATTGGTTTACTCATTATAAGTGGTATATCAGTCGGAATGCAATTCCAGAGTACTGCATTATCAGCTCAATTGAGAGCTCCTCCTGATGTTGAAGGATCTTTGATTTTGGTCACAATTATGTTGAACTTCGTCAAATCAGCATGTTCATCGGTAGCAATTTCCATCGGACAATTAATATTCGAAAACACAGGGCTGAAATACTTAACTGATGCGATTGAAGCTTTGGACCCCAGTTCTCAAGAATATCAAATATTGAGCAAGATTCCTGTTAAATCAATTCTTTCGACACCCGAGGTTATCCGCGACCTTCCTCCGGATATCCGCAAGTATTTGTTGGTAAATGTGATGAAAGCTATCAAGAACACCTTCTACTTTGGCTTAGCATTAGGATTAGTTGGATTCATTGCATCGCTTTTCACTACCAATAGAGCTATTCCAAAGCACGAGGATGTGTTGAAGGCAGAGGATGAAGTGGAAGAGGAAAACGTGGAAGTCATACAATCGATTGAAGATTCGACTGCTTTGGACTCTCCAAGTAAGGAGCTGTACCACGAGGAAGGAATTAGTACAGAAACGAAATTGGAGTCTGATGAAGAACTAGCCAACAAGGCCGCATCTAAGGTATAATAGCAAATTGGGATAAGTTGCCTCTAAAATGAAATTTGTGCTGCATTACAACATTGCATTAGTCTTTTAAAAAAGACCTAGAAAAGCTAGAGCACGAGAACGAATATAATGATAATGAATTTGATAATATTAATTAACAACTTTTTCATCTCGAGCCTACATCATCATTTGTGGGAACGTACATTTTCTTCTACAAATTATTTTCCATTTCTTCTCTATTATACAATAGTCTTTCGTTAGAAAAAATCTTGCGGAAGAAGATGTTGTGTTACACGATTGACCCGGCCAAAACAGAGTTAAGTCGACTAATACAAAGTTAACTTCATAAGTTGCTCAATTTAATACCACGAACAACGCTAAAAAATCACAATATTAACGAATTCTATCTATCATTGAATTAATCCTAATATTTTACATAATTTAACACTAATATACATATTGTCCACTCAAATCAATTGAGCACCTTTTTACCGATCTCTTCCAAGTATAACCGAATCTGTGCATTCAAGCGGGTCACCTTCAATTCCGTGTTTCGTACTTCCATTTGATGCTCTAATTTTTTCTTGCTGATGCTGCTTTCGATCTCACTGATTAGTTCTTTCTTCTTAGTATATTCTTCTTCCTTCAAGTTTCTTTCCTCTACTAATTTAGTGTAATCGGATCTGTAAGAAGCCAATTGATGCTGACTTTTGGCGATTCTCTCATCTGCCTGTATTTTGAGCTTGTTGGTCTTTTCTTGAATGTTTGCAAGTTGTCTTTGAATCTGTTGACTCTGCCTTGATAAGTCTGTGGCTTGTAGGTTGAGCTGTTCAAGATACTCTTGGCTATCGTTGAGTCTTGACAACGCTTCTCTTTGCTTGTTGAGATCGTGAGAAACTTCTTCCAAGATGCGGAACAAGTTTTTTAATTCATTTTCAACCAGTTGAATGGAATCTATTGTGATGGATATATTGGAATCGCGAGTGTTGAAGGTGTTATAAGACGCCTGAAGGTCATTGGATTGAGATTTCAAGTCGTTGATGATTTTCTGGAGCACAATAACATCGGTTTGCGAGTACAGTTTCAAGCGGTCCAATTCTTTGGTGGCTTCGAACACGAGATATTGGATATCGTCCAACTTTTCTATTAATCGTGCCTTCTCTTCTTTGTATTGCGTGTGCTCCAAGGTAACAATTTCCTGAGCTTTTTTGAGCTTTTTCAATTCAGATTCGAGCTTTAAATTGTACGACAACACCTGCTTTAGCGTTGCTTTCTTTTGAGTTCCGCTTGTTTCGATTCGCACTTTAAGCTCACTCAATTGATTTGCTATGTTCGCATTATCCGATTGGACCTTCCGTACCCGTTCCAAGCTGGACTCGCTTTCTAGCACCAATGCCTCACATTCCGCAGAGTGCTCCTCCCGGAACCGGGCGAAATTGACCACAGCACTAAGTATTCGTCTTGTTTTGTAGGGATCGGGTCTCATGATGTCCATCAATGTCAAGTCGTATATCCCACACCCCTGCAAGAACTTGTACGCTGCTCTGTGTAATGCTATGATCGATACTGCCGAGGCAGTATCGTCCTCCTCGTCATCTTGGTCCATCGAATCTGGCACATTGGGCCCATTACTGGATTGGAACTGGCCATTTGCACTGGCCTTTACCTTTTTCAGGATCGACTGCGGCGACACGCCCATGAAAGTGTCCAAGAATTGCTCAAATAATGATTTAATGAATTGACTGGTGGGCTTGGATACGAGTTCTTCGGTTGCAATGAAGTCACAAGATTGTAAGCAGATGGTGATTTCCTTGGAGTCCAAAAGAGGAAATGCGTCCTGCTGCGTTAGTTGAAGATGTCGGCGATTCGACATGTTACCCTGACGGTACATGGTGCTGAGCCGTGACATGATCTTTATGGTAGAAGTGGTGATGTGGGTTGTTTACAAATGATGGAGTGCGTCACGTGCCAGCAAAATACCAGACCTGCATATACACCGAAATGTATGTGCAGGATACGGTGTGGGTATCGTTAGGAAGGCATTTGATGGAAGAGGGTGTGATAACGTTTGCACTTTATCTTGATTGTTGTCACAAGAAGGTTTCTCACAAGGCGTACCACAAATCGGGTACACTCATACTTCGATGAGTTGGAAGTCAAATTATTTGGTGGGACTGCAATATGAGCAATACCAATAGCTTAACTAGTGCTTCGGATGTTTCAAGAAACTTGAAGCTCATGTTAATTGCAACTATTGTAGGAATTTGTCAAAGACAACCTTCTGAATCTTCTCGACCTATCACACACAAATAATCAACAATTCCTTTCGCTGTTTCCCTTATGTTCAAAACTTATGTTTATTATCCTAAATGATTCAGCTTATTATATTTAATTGACTGCAAGAACATTCCAGTCGTGTAGATTTCGTGGCATTTCGTGTCATTTGTGGGTACATTCATGGTTCAAATTCTCTCAGCAGTCCAAATTGCTCCTCTACAGACCAATTTCACAGCTTCTGTCAAAAGCAAATATGGCACAGCCTTTTCTGCATCATGCTCAATCGCAGTATCTAAATGCTCCAATTCTTCGTCTCTGAAGGTACTGATCAAATCCTTCAACTCTGCTAATTCAGGCGAGGTTTCGATGTTACGGTTAATTTCATCTTCGGTGAGCTTCTTGCCTGTTTCTTTATCATAAACTGGAATGTTGTATTGATTCATCAACACTCTCAACTGCTGATTGTAATGGCCACCAATAACAGTTTCAACGGCCACTGTACATGCCATTGCAGCCTCTTTACTTATCAACGCTGTACCTGCACCCATTCCGAAGGCACCGAGTTTCCATAATGGCGTAAGCAATGATGGTCTCACTCTTCTCACTGACTGCAAGTTGTTGAATGTGTTGTGATGATGTATCTCTTGTTCCCACATATGTTGCAAAACTGGCTTCAAATGAGGATATTTAGTAGCCAAGATAGCATATTGGCCTCGATAGATGAAGTTAGCTCCAAGCTCACCTGCTTGGTCCACCCTAATCACTCTGTCAAGAAATGCCTTTTGAGCTTGAGACAAAGCTCCGTATTCGACGTCTTCACCATGATACTTTTTGGTGGCTGCTTCCTTAGCTTGTTGAAGTGCTGGGGTTGCTGATGCTATCCCTCTGGTCAACGTTAATTGGCCAGATCTGAACGATTTGACTAACATGCTTGATTTCAGTGGTACGACTTTCTGAATTTTTGTTCGCGCTGAAATCGGATGAGAAAATCAAATGTAGTGTTCCAGTGAATAAAGTGCATTTCTCACTTTGCAGTAAATGAATTGATGATTTTAATCATTGAAGTTCCGATTTCGTAAGGAATTTCTTGGGTATCTCTTGAATGTGTGACTGGTTTATTATCGTTTGAAGGAACTTTCAAGTGATAGAAAAACTTGTTTGGTACATCCTTGATGTAGTGCCATTGCAACTTGAATATTCCTTTCCACCGCGTGTGTTCAGCCCAAATATCAGTGGAACTCGAATAGTCAATGTCGGATTTCATCTCGGCAACACCGCAAAATTTTCCACTTGAATTCACCAGGAAAAGCAAGAATATCTTTGCATTCCTCTTGGACACTTCTCTGAAAGCATGCCCCAACCTCTTGTTTCCCAATTCTGTTGAAGTCCACACGTTGTGCGTGAAAGACGAATTCACATCAAGTATATTGTATGATTTGATGACAAAGAACTTCGAGCTTTTTGGAATTGAAAACTGTTCATTTCGGTAGTTGTAAAATAAGCGATCCTTTTGCAAGTTATTCCTTGAAATAATATTCTGGCCATGATAGCAACTTGGTGATTGCTGGGACTGATCTCTGAGGTAATCGTAGCTACATGATTGCTCCAAATGTTGTACATGCTTCGCGTTGGTTAGCAAGTTCGAGCTTTGGCTGTCGTACTGATCAAAGAATTTGGCCCAACCTTGGTGCTGATTGTACTCTGCTGACCAGATATTCTTTAAAGTCGGCCCTGTTGCGTGGCCCTTGCTCGTTAAGATGCCAACTTCTTCCATCAATAGTATAGATCTAGGGGTACAGTATTTTGCAACTTCGCTGGAGTTTCGGTTATCAACTTCGTTCACGAAGCTTTCCGACTCGTAAACCACATCAGGGTAGTTGAGGAGATTGTATATCATCTTTAATTAATCAAAATAAATGACAATTAGCTGTTAAAGGTGAATGAATTACAAGTGGTTTATCTCCAGAATTGTCACGTTTATATAGTGGTGTTAATTTTTGCAACCCAATAACTCGCAATTGCTCAGCCAAACTGCAAGTACTTCTCATGAACCTGTAACAACCCTCTTACAAGTCCCATACAACCTGCAAATCCACGCCATCTCCTAGTGGTAACTGCAAATATCTTGCAACTTGATAGTAAGCATAATAACATGTCTTATAGAGTTCAACAAATAGACGATGAGTTCATCGAAAGAAAGGAGCAGAAGGATCGCTCTAGCATAAAGTATCCAAGATGCTACAAAATAGAAGTGGATATCACCAAAGTCAATCTCCCAGTGATCAAAGAGTGGATCACTGATGAGATAAATCAACAGTTACCAGATGATGAAATAGTCATAGATTACCTCTACGAATTGTTGGTAGCGGATGAGAAGACTCCAGATATCAAAGGGATTCAAGACCAACTCAAAGACTTTTTGGGTGAAAAAGAATCAAGAGACTTCTGTGAAAACCTATGGAAACTCATGGTCTCTGCACAGAAAGATCCCGATGGCATACCAGAACTCATTTTGAAGCGCAGAAAGGCAGAATACGAAGAGCTCGTCGAAAAGGGGAACCACAACCAACAGCAACAAGTGCCCGAAGCCGGTAAAAGAAAGACCAATTACAATAGAAGTGGTCATGGAACCGAGAAAGATTCCGGTACCAATGCAAAAGAAAATCCACACAACTCGAGAATCAGATCAAGAGAAACGAATTACGGCAGAAGAGGAAACGAAGACACAAGAAGAAATCACCACAAGGGCCCCCGGGACAACCATACAAGCTATTCCAGGAAAAGAGAACATAGTCCTAAAGGAAGAGTATTGTAGATAGGAAAAAGCACACATACACTGACTTGAGATTTTGGTCCAACAAGAGACAACACGGCGAACCTCATCAAAGAATGTGTACATTCTAGCTTTTTGTGTGTCATATTCACTTATTCAATCGACTTTCAAATTTAGAGGTAAAATATGATGTATTCTCGATGGTATGGACATACAGGAGATTCATGTTCTTTCTCCATAAGAATCGATGTTATCCAACAGGAAACGTATCATCAACTGATGTAAAGAGCTTTGGCATAGATATTAGAGAAATTCGTATACATCGCCCACCTTCCATTATTGGACCTAAAGCATAAAAGGAGAACAGGGTGTATTTCACGAAATACAAGCTTGGTCATACAATTTGAGAGGAGGCTTTTGTTCTCCACATGATAGGTCCGACGTCTATCGAAACGTACAAAAACCTTGTGAAACAAAAAATCAAACAGCCTTCAATTCTACCCAGTTATCACCAAAATACGTTCTTCATATTTACCAACTCATAAAATTACCATAAAAGATTTACCTTGCCCACTTGCTTATCCCCATAACAAGAAGCCAAGTTCAGTACGCCTTATTGTGACTCTGCGGTCGTGCGCGTCACATTTTGCCAAACCCCTTTGTAAATGCGTCAACGACAAGGTGTTCAGTCAACGAACAACAGCAAACACGAACATACAACGAGTCCTTTTATTCTCACTTTAACTTTCATTCAAACACTGAAGGCGTGTTGATAAATAAGTCTATCTTCAAAGAGAAAACTCCAAGAAGTTAGAACCTCAGAGACCCTCACAATGTCGGAACACAAGGAACATCACCACCACCACCACCATCACAGTCATGGTGGCTCAGAACAACCACAAATACCAATAGATCCCAATGCAAACCCTGCAAACAGAATAGGAAAGTACCAGATTTTAAAGACCTTGGGTGAGGGTTCTTTTGGTAAGGTCAAATTGGCTCAACATTTGACTACTGGGCAAAAAGTAGCATTGAAAATCATCAACAGAAAGACCCTTGCCAAGTCGGATATGCAGGGGCGTGTTGAAAGAGAAATTTCGTACTTAAGATTATTGAGACATCCTCACATCATTAAGTTGTACGATGTGATCAAATCTAAAGATGAAATTATCATGGTCATCGAATTTGCTGGTAAGGAACTTTTCGACTACATCGTGCAGAGAGGCAAGATGCCCGAAGACGAGGCTAGACGTTTTTTCCAACAAATCATAGCAGCAGTGGAATACTGCCATAGACACAAGATCGTACATCGTGACTTGAAACCAGAAAATTTATTGCTTGATGATCAGTTGAACGTCAAGATCGCAGATTTTGGTTTGTCCAACATCATGACTGATGGTAACTTCTTGAAAACTAGTTGTGGTTCTCCTAACTACGCAGCACCAGAAGTCATTAGTGGAAAATTGTATGCTGGACCAGAAGTGGATGTGTGGTCCTCAGGTGTCATCTTGTATGTCATGTTATGTGGTAGATTACCATTCGACGACGAGTTCATTCCTGCATTGTTCAAAAAAATCAGTAATGGTGTTTACACATTGCCTAACTACTTGAGTCCTGGAGCTAAACACTTATTGACTAGAATGTTGGTGGTCAATCCTTTAAACCGTATCACCATTCATGAGATTATGGAAGATGAATGGTTCAAAGTCGGATTCGAAGAGTATTTGTTACCTCCTGATCTCTCCAAGACCAAACACAAGAAGATTGAAGTCGACGAGGATGTTATACTGGCATTGACTATGGCAATGGGATACGATCGTGATGAAATTATTAATGTTATTGATAGATGTAATAAGCAATCTTCTCCACAAAACCAATCCAACGAGATTTTGGATGCATATTTGTTGATGAAAGAAAACCATTCTTTGGTGAAGGACTTAAAGAGGAACAAAGCAGATAAGGTGGACTCATTTTTGTCACAATCACCACCTCCTTCATACACCAATAGTTCTTCAAGTTCAGCACCTGGAGTGCAACAGTCCTTGACTTATCAGACCTTGGCCACAGTCCCAGATTTATCCACCTTGCCAAACTCAACTATAGCGATTTTGCCTTCTTCGTTGCCATCGATCCATCGTGCATTCATGGCCGAGCACAGCAATCAGGCTAACATCAACCCAGTCTCTACTAAGAAGCTGAAAACAAGATGGCATTTTGGTATCCGTTCCAGATCATACCCATTGGATGTGATGGGAGAGATCTATCGTGCTCTTAAGAATTTGGGCGCTGAATGGGCAAAGCCTACAGAAGAAGAATTGTGGACCATCCGAGTACGTTGGAAGTATGACAGTTCAGATGTCGAAAACGTCCCTAACTTGATGAAGATGCAAATTCAATTGTTCCAGTTGGAACCAAACAACTATTTGGTAGATTTCAAGTTCGACGGTTGGGAGACTTCTGTTGCAGGTCAAGAACCCACTCACGATCTGGATGAGATGTCATCATTTTCTGCTTATCCATTTTTGCATTTGGCTACCAGACTTATTATGGAGCTTGCGGTGAACTCTCAAAGTGGTTAGAAATAGCTTCGTCACCTTAACTAATTCGAAAAGTTATTGCACCATCACTTCGACCCGTTATAGCTATTAGCATGTTAATAGTCGTAGAATTCTTTAGATTGATTTCTTTAGTGCCTACGATATCAAAGTCATCAGTGCTTGAGCAGCGGGGTTTGGTAAATTAATCAATTGTTCTCTCCTAAGTATCCCATATAATTTCTCGTATATTTTTGTACAACTAAAACTTCTTCCACACCATTCCGATCATATTGCCAGAACGAAAGAACACCAATACAAAGTTCTGGTGTGATTCAGCAATAATTCGTGATGGGACTAATGATGAGACGGCCGATGTTGCAGTTTGTCATAATTTTTCAAAAGTCATTTCAACAACCTGAAGTATAAGTTTAAAGAACTCGGGGAATACCATAAACCCTTTCAAGGATTTCCAGGACACTTTGGGACCTATTTATCCATCTATATGAATTTGTCTATTTGGAATTCTTCACTCGAATTTATTATTTGATTGTATCAAATAGATATATTTGATAGATCGCTTCAACGACTCGATCGGGGTGCATTTCTCTATATTAATTTCTTCCTCTTATTAGATATCCCGCTAGCCTGAAAACCATACTTCGAACATCACAAAACCTCAACTAAGCCAAAGATTCGCTTGCTTAAATTACACCATTTACATTTATTACTTGAAGTCTGACAGAGTCCTAACATTTACTCAATTCACTTTTTCTCAATTTATTGTTAAGTCAATTCATCTTCTACTAAATTCATCTCTTATTTAATTCACCTCTTATTCAATTCACTGCTAACTAATTCATCTCTTATACAATTCACGTCTTACTCATTCACTGTTAACTCAATTCACCTCTTATTCAATTCACGTCTTACTCATTCACTGTTAACTCAATTCACTTTACTCACTCACTGTTAACTCAGCTCACTGTTAACTCAGCTCACTCTTGCTGCATTCACCGCCGTGTGCAGCCCACGACACCCGGCTCCTGCACACAGACACCCTGCACACAGACACCGTCTTCGCAGGTCCCACCGTGTTTCGCCCAATTAGGAAAAATTACAGGTAAACACCAGACCCATTGGACCTCCATCGTAAACAATCCCCAGCAACGACTCCACCCTCCGGAGCTGCTGGGGAATTTCCAACTTCTCACCACTGTTTCTTTCTGCCCTAAGAGATTCCAATTGAGTTCCCACCCTCCGTTCGTCCCCGTTCCACCGCCATCATCTCACTGCGGATCTCAACTTGCAACTGCCCAGAGCCTCAAAGTGCAATTACCCCTGGGAAAGTACACACTCCATTCGTTCACTACCACGGGCCAAGTCATCTCCTGCCTGTGATCTCACTAAACAGTGTCAGTCGCACTGGAAATCGCCCCGAATTCACAGAAGTCGCACCAGAAGTGTCACTGAAATCGCACTAGAAATCGCACTAGTCGCACCAGAAGTGTCACTGATACAGGCTCGCTAGCATCGTTCAATAGAGGACACAGGCTTGCCAGAAGTCATTCCTTACTACTTGAAGCCTCACTAGAAGTCTCACTAGAAGTCTCACTAGAAGCCTCACTAGAAGTCAACCTTCTTACTGTTTGGCTCTCCCTTCCACTCGCACTGTCTCCACTGCCCAGTGCATTCTCTCGCTACAGTTGTCTCACTACACTACCACTCATTCCTCAGTGCACTAATATCGTGCAGTATTTGTCTTAACCAGTACCTCCTTTCCTTCCTGATTGCTACTCCAAGATGATTTCCATCGATCTTCGAAGCGCCAGGCCCGATGCAGAGGGCTCTATGGCGCTCAACGAGGTCATCAAGTGCATTTTCAAGGCCAAGAAGGCCACGGTGTTGACGGGAGCAGGTATCTCATGTAATGCCGGTATCCCTGATTTCAGGTCTTCGGGCGGCCTCTACAATATGGTCAAGGCCAAGTACCCCAAAACCATGGTCAAGGGCCAAGATCTCTTCGACATCTCGCTATTCCGCGACGAACTGTCCTTGTCGTTGTTCTGTACCTTCATGGAGTCTCTCTACAGTTCCACCCTCAGCGCAAAGGCCACAGAAACCCACAAATTCATCAAAATCCTCAAGGAGAAGAACAAGCTTCTCCGTTGCTACACCCAAAACATCGACTCCCTTGAGAAATCTATCAACTTGAACATGGGTATCAATCTTGCCGACTTCGATACCTCCAAAAACTTCAATCAGAACTGGAAGAGCTTGGATGTGGTGCAGTTGCACGGAAATCTCCACAAGCTCTCCTGTACTCACTGCTTTGCCAACTTCGACTGGAATGAAAAATATCAGGCACAACTCGCCAGTGGGTTGAATCCAGAGTGCTCAAATTGCTTCCAGAAATATGAGGAGCGTTTATACTCCGGAAAGCGTTTGACGGGAAACATAGGAATGCTCCGTCCAGATATCGTTCTCTACGGAGAAAATCACCCACAGGCCGACATTTTAGCACAAGGCTTGAATGTGGACTTGAAAGCTCGCCCAGACCTTCTCATAGTGATGGGTACATCACTCAAGGTCGATGGTGTTAAGAAGTTCATCAAATCACTCAGTGCTTCAGTACATGCACGTGGAGGCAAGGTGATTTTCGTCAACATGACTCCGTTGGCCAAGCAATGGGACTCTTGTTTCGATTATGAAATCTTGAGCGATTGCGATGCATTTGTCAAGATCCTCAAAAGGGAAATTCCCGACCTTTTCTTGACCCAGGAACAATTAGATTCCAAGAAGTTGAAAAACAACCAAGTCAGCGACTCTGCCGATATCAACGTTAAGCAGGAAAAGAAGCATATCAAGCAAGAAAAAGCCAAACAAGAAGTTGCACAACACATCAAAAAAGAGATACTCACTCCGCCCACCACCCCTACCAAACGCAAGAGACCTACACTTAAGCGTAAATCACCCTCAGACCCGACCGATTCGACCGATTCGACCGAACTGTCACGCCAAGCATCGCCCATACCGTACATCAAGAGGGAATTTGAGTTGCCGTCTCCCCAGGCCAGCTTTGAGGAATCCAGCACCGAGTGCCAGAACCCCCGTAATGGTCCGTTAAGTGCCATCCCTACCTCGCAGTTGAACCAACACCTCAACTCTCTCAAGGAAGAGCTCTACGAGCCTGCTCAAAAGCGAGCCAAGGTTTAACAGTTTAGAGTGAAAAATCCGACAAAAGATCAAGATTCAAACGCCAAAGGTCCAGTGGAGAACAAGAGTTCTAGGTCTTGGTTCCAAGTCAGGTAGTGTATTATAGATGTATTATAGAAGGTCATAATCCGTTAATTTCGTGTTCACCTGTAAAGCACCATTACGCCCAAGAGGGTTAGTAACTGTTCAGTTGCCTCGGCGAGACCCAGAAACTCTCACTGAGGACACGAAGTTCACTGAGTTTCCATAACTGCCATGAAATCCCCTGGAACTACTCTGGAACTACTCCAAGTGCCTCTAAGTAAGCACGCTCAGTACGTACACTCAGTAACTCTCATCAAGTATTTAGAAATTACACTCAGTAAGTACTCTAAGAAAGTACACTCAGAAAGTGTTTTAAAAATTACACTCAGTAAGTACTCAGAAATTATACTCAGCAACTCTCAGTAAGTACTCAGAAATTACACTCAGTAAGTACTCAGAAATTATACTCAGCAACTCTCAGTAAGTACTCAGAAATTACACTCAGTAAGTACTCAGAAATTATACTCAGCAACTCTCAGTAAGTACTCTAAGAAATTACTCTCAGTGACTCTCATCAAGTAGTCTAAGAAACTCAGTAAGTACACTTGGTTCTTCTCATTTAATACACTGAGTAAGTATGCTCAGTGAGGACACCCAGTAACTTCACCCGTTCCAGGTCTCAGTGACCCAAATAGGCTCTCAACAACAGTCCAGATCTTCTCAGTACCTGCTCGCTGACTAACTTCTAGAACGGCTCCCTAAGTATCGGGAAAGTCTCGGTAAGTTCCCCTAACCTCCATAATCTCTCGGTAAAATGTGACCATAGGCACCACTTCCTCGGTAATTCTCACAGTGCCTGACCAATTTCCTCGCCCCACCACTACCACCAGCACCCCCATCTCGATAAGCCCCGATATGGCCTCAAAACATACGTCACGTGAGCCGCTACCTCCCTAGCAAACTATTCAAGCTCCCATCACGACCCCACCTCTCACGGTTGGTTCACCAATGGATCAGGTTTCCAGCTTTCTAGAGGGCATCTTATCGGTAGAGGCAGAAAGTAGCCCCTCGCAAGTCCCCACAGACATCTCAGGCTCCAATTCCGACAGTTTGGTCAACAATGCCATCAACACCAGAACGTTCAGAAACTCCAGAAACATCGGAGATCTCGACTTCTCTGCGTTGTGGAGCTACGCCAAGGGCTCTGACGGCGCCGATGCTGAAGCCTCTGGGCTGACTCCCACAGAGCGGCCCAGGAAAGACTCCAATTCGGAGTCTGGGGCCATGTCGGGCCTCCTGTTGGGACTTCTGGGGAAGCGATCCACAAACCCTTCCGTGCTATCGGACATGCTTATAGAAAAGATCATTCTGATGATAATCCCATTGAATGTCAAGGGGGAACTGGCCAACAACGTATTGCAAGAACGCATGGAAATGCAGAAGTCCAGACCCCTGTTATCGGTTAACCTCATGTCTACCAACTCCATCCAATTGAACCAACGGCTTTCACCTGTCTTTTACATGCTTGACAATATAATTCTGCTCTTCAACTGGACCAGCCCTGCCTATACCCTTGGGATACTTCTCATGTTCACCCATCTCATCCTCAATCCATACTTATTGGGTATGGTACCGGTGGTGTTCATAATGAAAAACTTCCTTGTTCCGTACTACCTCATGATTTATGTCCCTGATGCCAGCTTGGTTCCAAAATTCTTCGAATATAATCCTATTCCAGGAGACCAGGCAACGGAGGAATACACCGTTCCGGGCCCAGTGCCCGAATTGTCAAGAGAGTTCATTCTCAACTTGACAGATTTGCAGAATCACATGGTGTTATACATAATTGCCTACGATTTCGTTGTGTGGTTGACTAGGGATTACTTATACTATAAGAATGAAAATATAACTTCCCTTATATTCTTGGGCCTGTTGTGTTTTGGAGTCAACAATCTCATCTTACTTCCTCGAATCCTCCCTTACTTGGTCAAAAATACACAGGCCTTAAAATTCATGGCAATCATGGTATTGTGGGGATTTGCGATCCTTTTCCATCCTAACATCAGAGGAATCATTTTGGAGTGGATGTACAATGAAGACACAAGACTTAATGTATTGCATATTACCGACAAGATCGAACAGAAGCTTCTTCGAGTGCTTGTGGAAGAGAACAACAGGGAAAAGACAGAACAAGGCACGCTGCAGAGTGGTAGCTCTTTCCAAGAGAGAGAGGTTGAAATTTATGAATTGCAGAAACTCAATAAAAAAACCAACATGTGGACTTCGATAGGGTTCACAGATAATTATTATACTATCAACGTTTCCACGAGGAAATGCAATCACACTGTTAAGTGTGAGTTTCAGGAAAAGTACAGTGAAGGCGAAGTTCCAACTGAAGAGCTTCTCGCGGAATTAATTCGCATTAATAAGAAGAAATCTTTAAATGATGTGCTACCACCGAACGGATGGAAGTTTTTGGCTGGTAAGTGGACGATGGATCTTGACTCAAAGGGCTGGGTCGAGAAGAATTTCTTGGAGGATTTGGTGATGATCGATGATGACGAGAAATGGGTTTACGATTTTCAACACGAAGGCGAAGAAGAGTCCAATATTACATCAGATAAGCCAAACGACCCCATGTTTGATAATTTTAGACGAAGAAGATGGATCAGGACTTGTCGCCGTGAGATTGTGACCGACAAGAAGCCATCTAATCAATGAGTAATGACTATACGCTTGAATTCTATGAATGTGAATGAAACCTTGTAGATGTCTAGAAATCTCTAGAATGGAATGTGTTAAGTATGCTTAAAAATCCGTGTAATTCAATCCTACAAAGACCTCCGTCTGATGTGATATTCGATGTTCAAAGGATCTTGAAAATTGATTTTCGATATTCAAGTCATCCGATGTATGGATCCAGTGTGTGAAGTAGACAGCCTTCATCCGAAAGCATCAAATCAACCTAACAAAGAACTAAAACCAATTGTATTTCACCCTAATCTCAGTATTGTAAACGGCTTTCTCCAAATAGCGTAGGAAGTTCCCGTTAAGCTGTTTTTCATTACAGGAAATTAGAATAAGAAATCACTTCTAATACCTTTGTTCCCAAGTAATCACACTCAAAGACTTGATTCCATTGTTACTAACAAGGACTAGACTCGTACGGTACTTTCATAATATTGGGAACGCCGTTATTTCATGAATTCCATCAAATTCAACGAGTTCATCCCTCCAAGTGCAGCTTTCTGTTGGTTTTTCTTCGCCTCTAGAAGCCCACCCAACGTATTTTTCTTCCTTTTCTTCGACCTTTCCTTGGATTTGGAGAGTTCTTTCCCGGGCTCTATCACATTTTCTGGTTTACTTTGAGCTTGAACCGCCACTTGCACCAAAGAGCTGTCAAAGCTCTTGTACTTGCAGTGTAAGCACTTATGCTGAAGACGACGACCAGGAAACTTCGAGGATGCTTCAGAAGACACACGAGGAGCTTCCGAGGAGTCCAGCTTCTGCCGCAGCCCCACGTTTCGCTTCTTATGGCGGTAAACTATACGGATACTGACGGTCAAGCCTGGAATCCACATGGTTCCACAGTTGTCGCAGAATTTGTGGGCCACTTGTGGGGGAAGGTTGATGATGTGCTGTGCGTTGTGTTTGGTGAGATTGGCCGAGTATTGCTGGCCAAGCGGCCCTATAGGCACCGCATGCGCCAAGTTGTACTGGAAGAGACTGGTGGTCTGGGTCGGATGAAGCTCCATGGGGTCGAACTCGTGCCTTTGGTCCACTGCTGGTGATAAGGTCCTCTATGGTGGATCTGATAGATGCGCATGTTGCGCGATGAGACCATGTCAAAGCGGCAGACTGCATGCAGGAGAATACATCACTATACGACTCTACACGCAGTACTCACAAGACTATACGAAAGACCGATCAGACAGACAGCGCAGGATAGAATAGTAGAGCATAGTACAGTACAAGACTCTATGGGCTGGTTTTCAAGTTCATTCCTTCCATATCATTATCCTTATTGACACGCCTATCCCCATCTCCGTTCCCGTCCTCTGTCTCTCCCTGTGGGGCCATTTCAGCGGTCCATGGAGCAGATCATGATCTGCCACCTCTCCATGATTTTGATTAGCGATTTCCAATATGGGCAGAAGCCGGTACGGGAATTGACACCACGAGGTGCGTCCTCTCTCGGCAAATGGTTTTGATAGCTTTGTGCGTCCTGCGCGTATTGAGCCAATGGAGACCCCTACAAACGTAATTAAGTCACTACCAATGCGATCTTGGTGCGTTAGTGGTTGCAGTATGGGTTGCACCATATTGTTGGGGTATTTTTAGCACCGGGATCTACACTGGGCCAAGGAAGATATCTCCAACACCTCAAAAAATAACTGTAGCTTTGGTCACCAGAAGAATGGAGCTATACAGCCCGAACAGCTAGTTTCGCCACCAAAAGCAAAACTTGGCCACCAGCACCACACTGTAGAGCTTGGAGCCCTCCATATAGGCGGTCCCACCTACTTACGTAATGGAGCTGACACTCGAGTGAGGTTTCACACGATATCTCCAGCACTGGCACACCCACCGTATCGACCGATTGCGCCCGAGCCGCCGTTTTCGCCTCAAGCACCTTATCGTCCCAACAAGACCTATTGTCCCTCCTCGTCCCTCGCCCAAATTACCCCTCCAAGCTCTTCCCTGACGAATGAAACGGTGTCCCTCTTCGGGACTCCATCACCAGACTGCACCGAAACTCGGACTGCGAGTTCTCAGCCAATGGGCGACCCTACGAATAAGCTGACGTAAACCTCTAGGCCGATAAGCGGCCTCAAAGTGCTGCATTTCACAACCATTCTCGCGAGACCAATGACGTCCCCGCTGAACATGATGACGGGCTCCAGTGAATCTCCATTCTTAAACCGCACCGTGCCCCCTCGTTTGCTGGTGTAACCATCCGATCCATACGGTCCACCACGATCCTCCTCGCTACAGCACCACCAGAACACCGCTGTACCACCACAGCAGCCCCATAACACCTCAGCTACGCGTCTGTTTCTCCTCTCCCCAGACCTCCCACCGCCGCAGCCACTACCACCATTTCCCACCAGCCCGAGCTCTCGCACCGCCATTCTCTACCCCCAGGCTCCCTAAATTCTCCCCACTGCCACTACCACTGCCACCGCCTCCGCTCGTTGTACCGCATCTCGTTAATCCTCACCAACCGTTCACCATGATCATGCCCGTAACCCCCCACCGAATAAGACTCGTCGTCCCCTCTGCCCACGGCGGAAAGGTCCTCAAGTCTTGTGTTCGCTGCCGCCAACACAAGACCAAATGTGACGCCCTCGTCACCAACCCCAACCCATGTTCTCACTGTGCCAGAAAGCGCCTAACTTGCACCCTCGACATCATCCTGTCCATCAAAGCTCGGGAAGGCATCGACGTGGTCCAGAAATTGGCCTCCGAAGTCCACGACTTGAGTGATACCCTCAATACCTTGATCGAGCGCCGGTCCGCCATGATCGAGGCCTTGGTGGCTTCTTCCAAAGGAATCATAAGAACTGCAAACTTAGGTCGTACCATACCGGTTCCCGCCATTTCACAGATCCAGTCCTGTTTGAGCTCTCCAGACTCGCCAGACGATGTCCAGACCCCTCAACCACTCCACAGCATCAGTGACGTGCCCTTCACTGAGAAGGCCACAGATCAAGAAACCCATTTCACACTTCATACCACTGGCATCTCCGCACCCTTCTCCATTACCGTGGAACAAGCATACGAGCTCTTCACCAACTACGAGGTCAACTTCAACCAGTTTCTCCCCATTTTCCCTGACGACTTCTTCTCCACCATCGACCTCGTCCCCTTTAAACAGCAAAATGAGCTTCTCTTCTGGTGCATCATTCTCACCTCATACTTGAGCTATCCAGATGTGCGCTCTTCCTCTTGTTACAAGCTTTTGGCTGACCACGTAAAATCCTTGGTGGTGGAGAAGTGCTGGCTACAAACTCCACGCTCAGTGTACGTGATTTCAGCCCTTTTGATTCTCACCACCTGGCCATTGCCCCATACCACCAAATTGACAAACAACATCTCGTTGAAATTCCTTTCCCTCATGAAGACTTTATCCATGCAATTCGGTTTACATAAATTGGAGTTCTTGAATGAATTCAGTCACAAGACAAATATGAGCATATCAAACGAACCATCTACAGACGACATTATCCGTGCTAGAATCTATAAATTTATGAATATCAATTCCAACTACTGGTACATATATCTTGGACTTTCATCAAATAATTCACTCAATGGATCCGACCAAGACTACATTGTGAATAGATCTTCAAACATCGATATCAAAAATAAAACAGGCTCTACAAATGACCATTATATCAATTCCTTACTCAAAGTTTCGGTTATCCAATCTAAAATTAGTGTCAACATGATGGAATTGATAGGAAATGTGAATGAGTCGATTTTGTTGTTACCACAACAAATACATACTTCGAAGGTATTGAATTTGAAAATGTTCGAAGTCATATTAGATGACCTCAACAAAGTTTTGATCCACGATAACCAGGTCATCAACAACTTGATTGGAATTTCGATATTATACTCGAAGCTCCAATTGTACGTCTATTGCTTATCTCAGCTCAGTATCAGCATTGATGAGTACAAACAATTCATTTCTAAAATATGCAATTGTTGCTTTCAACTTTTGGAATCGTTCCAAAACCAATTCAAAGATATCTCTTCTTTCAACCAATTACCTGTGCATTATAAATTCCCGATTGAATTAGCATGTTTCATTTTGATCAAGATTTATAAATCTCCTATGTTGAATACGGTGCTGGATTACCGTATTGTGAAACAAAAGTTCAATGAATTTTATCAAAATATTATCAAGAAGGGTTCTACTGGCCCAGAGTGGAATTTCGTCAACGAAAAATTCTTTAAGATCATTGAAAAGTTTGATGCCATAGAAAACTCCTTTGTTTGCTCGAAAATGATTGTTGACGATTTGCATTGGGAAGAAAACACCCCTAGGTTTCTTCTCGTTAAACAGATGAAGAGTTATCTTGTATCCTGCATGAGTTACGAATTGGTGTGGTGTGTGTACGAAAATGAAAAGTCCTCGAGTGCCTGTCAAGTTGATTGGGAAATTTTTGGTCTCCATAGGAAACGTGATTCGGAAGTTATTGAGTTCCTTTCGAGAAACGAATCTATACTTATTTAATACATACGGTAACAATAACGTTTTTTGATGTATATTTCATCTATGTGTAACTTCTTTGGAACTCTATTAGCATATGTGTCTTGTTTCCTTAGTTGTCAACCCACTGTTGACTTAATTTTCTTTTGGTGACGATTGGCTTCAAAATCAAATGAATACTGAGAAGCACCACGATAGTAATAATAAGCTTGAATTTGGCAAAATTCTTGCTCAAGAAATCAAACGTCAATGAAGGTTGCACAAATGAACAAAATTGGTTATATTTGTTGAAGTAGCATACAACACTTGTTGATTCGTAGTCAGTAGGCTTGACAAGAATGGTCCCTTCATTATCCACCAACAATTGATGTTTATGATTCAAGACGGCCTTTGGATCAAAGTGGATAACTGGATCATATGGGACCACTTTGAAATCATTTTGATAGTCTTCAGGTGTCAATGGCCTGTTGTCTATTCTTCTACCATTGAGTAAGTGCTTGGGAATTTCCACAATTGCACCAAATTCAGTAACTGCAATGATTGATTTCAATGTGATTCCGTGAGATGATTGTGTTGAAGACAAGTCTAAAATACGCTCCGGGTATATGAATGACTTGGAGTGGATGGAGTCGTACGTGGTGTTGAATGTGAACGATGATTCCAATTCACTTCCCCGTTTGACTGCCTTGGAAGAGTCAAACAATTCAATAACATCAATTCGTTGTTCCACTTGTGGGGACTTGATATAGTAAGAGTAAATAACCCAGTTGTCGTCCATGATAATATTGATAGAATTGTAATCAATAACTTCTTCTGAGCCCACCTCTTGAGTATAAAGAACCTTACCCGTTATTCCTTCCACTATGTACACAGTCAACGCATTTGAACGCTCGTTTCTGGTCAAAATGGAGACCAAGTTCGGATTCAAATACTTGTAAAGGACGGATTTATCTGCCAAGGAAATTCCAATAGAGGAAGTCTTACTTTCACGAGGCTTTGTTACTGCTGTCAAGATCTTTTCTTGGTTTCTGGAAAACTTCCATGTTTGCTGTGAACTGCTTTGACCATCAGAGATCAAATGCCCATCAACAGAGTTCTCGTTCCAAGAAAGCAAGTACAATTCGTCAATACTGGACAGTGATCCGGATTGGTGAGCGATAAAATTGGAGTCATCTTGTAAAACAATTGAACCTTCATGACATGAGATGGATTTGAATGACTTCAGTATGGCTTCGTTCGAAATGATCTCACCATTTTCAACCGAAACGGTCAATAAATGACGGTCAAAAAGAACGTACAACCGATCCCCATCTTCTGCCAAGTCTATGAAGGTACCTTCAGATGGTGTTAACCAGTAGGGAGTACCAGTTTTGGAATCAAGTGCAACCAATTCCGATTTTTCATCGTCATAAATCAAAACCAACTTACTAAGGTTGTCATCTTGTGCCTCATTCACTTTGGCTCTGTTAGTAGTGAGAGAAGTGACAAACCTGCCAAATTCTGCCAAATGTCTCACGTATCTCTTGAAGATTTCGAGAAAAACAAACGACCTCTTTTCATCAAGAACAAGGTGTGCCCTGGTTTGCACGTTCTGAGAGGCTGGCTTGTCAATGATGTAATACTTGTTTTGTTTGGACACAATTTGGGAAGCAGAAGCAAATGACTGCTTGAGGGTACCGTCGAGCAAATCAAACTTGGACCCAATAGTCTTGATGAGACTGATAAGGAACAAGTTACCTTCCTGGTCACTGGTAATGAAATCCTTTTCAAAGGTATTACGGGAGTTTGTCCTTACAACCTTGATGTTATCTGGGTTATTAGTGTAGAATAGATCACCTAAGTGGTAAATCTCTTTCGTGCCGTCTGATCTTGTTACAAGTAAGTACTCGTCAATAAGTTCCAGTCTAATAGCCAGTTGATTAATGGTGAACAGAGCAACAACTCTTTCCTCTGGAACAGAATAAAATTCAACGGTGCTAGTAGATTCATTTTTCATAACATACTCCGAGTTGGCAACGTACAAGGACTTGGACGAAAATGCCACCTTGACCAATGTTTTACCGGACACCTGGTATAACTCTCCAGAGGCGGTAGTAACGAGCCCGTCTTTGAATTGTTTGACCTTGAAATTTGGGACTGTGATGACTTCAGCTAATTCGAGCAGAGGGCTCAATTTAAAGAGTTTGTCTCCCAAGACATAACCGTAACCATTGAATTGGGCGTAGTGGAAGTGGCCAGACTTTACCGAGAAGTTCAAAGGTTGAACTTCACCACTTATGTTATCAATGTAGAACACGTTGCCCGAGCCACTCGAAACCAAGACTCCTCTGTTGAAAAATCCACTCACGTTCAACGGAGTTTCTTCCAATTTGACGACGTGCTTCACCACTCCAGTACCAGTATGGATCACATACAACGCGGTGGAATCGTGGGAGAAGAGATACACCAAGGACTTGTCTGTGGAAACAATGTAGTTGCTGAAGCTTTCCCCACGCAAAGAGTCCAATTTCAACGACCAATGTACCGAAGTCTGTTGATCAAGTCTGATATTCAAAAACTGTCCATTGCCAAACGCGAGCAAGTGGTTGGAATCAATCACATCCACCAGGGTCAAATCCGAGTAGAGATGGGTCAATCTCTCCTTCAGAAAGGCGCTTTCAAGTAGAACTGCCGACACTACCGAGAGTAGAAGGGAGATCTGGGCAAGAACACGCATCGGGGTGGAGATTCTGATAGAGATGTTAGTCGCAGTTGGTTGAATTGGTGTAATATTTCACGGAATGCGGAGGCCAAAGCCAACGGTGCAGGAAGTATGGAAAAAGAGGAAAGGGAACAAGAGAGAATCGATGGAGAGGATATTTTGAGGAAAAGGGAGGAAAGAAGACAGACGTCAAGAGATTGGGAAAGTGATACACAGAGAAAAGGAAGTGATTAAACGTACAACCCCATCTACTGTACGTCTCTATCATGTTACTTGGAGCTGGAAAAGTAGCCACTCAATGTGTGCGCACTTAGATAAGAGTATAGCTCAATCGAAAGCGAAAGAAATCACATTTTTAGGTGAAATGAGAATACATAAAAGAGCTCAAAGGCTTACCTAAAAGCTGTAATGGGGTCGGTGGGTTGAAAAGACTATAAGAGTAAAGTTTGCACCATAAACGGATGACAATAAGCGTGGTGAGTGCTAAAACTTACTGCATGTATAATAAAGTATAGAGAATAGAATTGAGAATGGAGTGAGTGAAGGTGGGTCTAATTAGAATATCACGGCTGGAAAAAGTAGTGACATGAGCATCGAAATTGAAAGGAGCATTGGGATTGACAGAAGGAATTGCCATTGACAGGAGAATTGTAATTGAGAAGAGAATTGAAACTGTAATATGTTTCTTAATTGGATACGAAATTTATTCAGATTTGAATTTCATATAATACACAGTTACAGATTTAGACCTTCGTACTGGTTGGAACTAATTACGATAACGGAATCCTTTGAAGTGCGATGTCGGTCGAAGTAGATTCCAAGCCTAAGTACTTCAATTCTAACGCAAATGGAGAAAACGGTACTCGAAAACGAATCCATTCTATTCATTGGTCGATACTGAAAGCAAATGTCGCAACTATAGGAGATTGTTCCAGGTTGGGAATTAAAAAGATAGGAAAATGAAAGTTACGGTCTTGAAATGAAGTGAGAGTTTTCCATCCAGAATAGCACTCCTACAGTATTTTTAATTTGACGTGTAAGTACTATTGTTCACGTTTGCGTTAATGTTTCGACTATGTATGCGTATAAGTTCGTGAAAGTTACGACTTCACCGTTGTCAATTCCCACTCTTAACACGGATTTCAAAAATAGAGAGCACTACAAATCATGTATTGGTTACAAATTGTTATTATGTGTTGAGTTCTGGATCCTGACAGCTTCAAAATTACGAGCAAGCAAATGATTGTTCTAGAAGCTCCGTAATTTCATTTGGCTAAAGTTCTCACTCCACAAAACATAAAACTAGATAAAAAGAGTTCATCGGATTGCATTGAATTGGTCTGGACTGGTAGATTTGATTTAATTCAATTTACACGGTAAATTTTTATGATGAAGATTGTCCACCGCAGTTCCTTCGAATCCCAGCTTTCGGAAACATTCAGATCTTGATGATGCTGACGTGATTTTGGTCTCCGTACTTGTGAATATAGACTTGGAATTTCCACTAGATAGTAACTGTGGAAATCGATTAATGTAATTTAATTTAAATTTAATTTTATAAAAATTAAATATATTAAAACAAAAACGCATTTCACCGTACGAACTCTAATAAAGGAAGAGTTTTGGAAATTAAAAAAATCAAAATGACGAAGTTAGGTTCTGAAAATTCCCGCTCCTTAATAGGAAACTCGATTGGATAGTTGGAGAGAAATCAACTGATTAATGATGTTGTTTTGTTTCTTGATAGCTTATCTTTTAGATCACCAACAAATCGGATAGTTCAATTAAACTCAGTGGGACACAGTATACGGTCATGCGTATAAAAAATAGTTGAATGTCCGTGATCAATAAACTCACCAATACGAATGACAAGAATCAATATTGAATTTTAATGGGTCAAACGTTGAGGTATATTCAAACAGAAGTGCTTTATTCATCATACACAAAAAAGCTAAGTGTTTGAAGCAGAGCCTCCGTCGGCGTTGCTTGCGCTTTTCGGTTCGTTCTTTGATTGTAGTTCAGCCGTACAATATCAAAGACTGAGTGCTAGGCACATAATCTATAGACATTTAGCGGAGGAAAAAAATTAATGGTGATATTGGATCAAGAAATAATGAAAGGGGTGAACCTTGAATTTACACATAACACTAAGTGTTCCTTAAACATTAATTTTTTTAGATGAATAATTGGTGAAGTGAATTTATTGGGCCGTTGAAAGATGTCACAAAAGCACTGAATCTGTTCGGTGAGTTAGTCCAAATTTCAAAATCCAAGTCCAAAGTCTCAAATTCACGTACGTAATTCACGAACCCGAATCATCTCATGCTTATTCCTTTGGTCCGGAAACACACACGGTGATTTCTCTCTTTCTCTCTTAACACCACCGTTGCTACAATTGTGAAGTAATTACATACATGTTGAAAAATAAACTGTTCCAAGTATCAGTAGAAATTTTAAATTAATTATTTCACAACTTGAATCCACAATTATCAACACAGTAACATGTTACCAGCCAAAAGACTCCAGGACTTTTGGATGGTGAAAGGCTTTTTGTATAGACTTTTAGCACAATACTTTAAAATCGACACTTGGCTGTCGCGATACATTATGATATTTGGGTTACTCTGGTATTTCTGGCACGAATGGAGAATATTCGAATTTTCACGTTTATTCAATTTCATTACTGTAGCCAATGGGATTGGTGATCCTAATTAGAAGTATTAACACAAGGTGCTAATTCTGATGCAGATAAGACGCAGGAGTGCTACATCAAAAGAATTAGTTCGGTTGACTTTTAGAGGTTTACAGAGACGGCAAAAATGCCTTTACAAGGTTCCAAAAAATTGACCAAAACGAGTTTCTCACTAGGCTCGTTGGAGTCTCACCAAATGATCCGAAATGCCTGAAAATCAAAGATACAGGGTGCTTTTTCTTTCGGTAATGGTGAAAATGTACAGGAAACATCAAGAGTAGTTAATGCGAGGCGTTTGTAGAAGATAGAAAGATTTGAAGAGATATAGATATACAGAATTGTCAAATTTGAAGTTAATGCGGTAAAGAAAGACGAGTTAGAGAATGAAACTTAGAGAAATACACTTAGAGAAATACACTTAGAGTAATTCCCAGGTAGAGACGTTCGCAGCCATGACTAGAGACAAAAATTATACATGGCCAGTAATAGAGGTGGAACACATGTTGGAAAAATTACATTTATAGAGAGATCGACTTGGGAACAGACGGAAAATGTACCAAGTGGGGGACAGATAAGGGAATAAACATGTTAGAGAGCACCGGGTACCGAGAATAGGGAAGAAAGAGTCAGGGGAGAAAGGGTGGGAACAGCAGTGAGCCATTGTGGGACTAGAAGTGAGACACCTGAGGCAAGTGAGATTAGTGAGGCGAAAGAGACAAGAGGGACAAGAGAGACATGAGAGACAAGAGAGACAAGAGGGGCGAAGGGGTGGGAGCAGTGGGAGCAGTGGGAGCATTGGGGAGACAAGTTGAAACAATAGTGAGAGCAGTGGGTAGGCAAATGGGGGCAGTGGGGAAAACAGTGACAGCTGTAGGGAGAAGTAGTTATAACTGTAGGCACATGAAGTTCACACTGTAGGGAGAAATGGGAAAGAATAGCGAGACTACGAAAATATAGCGAGACTACGAAAAAATAGCGAGAGATAGGAAGATGGAAAATATGAAATAAGGTCGAAACCGGCCCAAAAACTACCGCATACCACTATTGACCTCTGGTAACTACCACCAACTTAACAACAACATCAGAGAGTAGCCCTACCACTAACTACTAGAGACTTACTCGCTAAAGGGTGGTATTTCGTAGTAACAATAGGAGTAGCAACTACTGCTAGACAGACAAACCGCACGAAGTAAGCCAGTGATGCTTTTATTACGTAACAGGAAAGCTCCTTTCACACCCAAGGGTCCAACGAAACAACCGTACCCACTTCACTAACCAAGGGCCGCTTGAACCGCTTGGAAGTCTCGAACACGTTAAACATCCTCAACGTCTCCAACGTCCTGGCCCCGAAAACACCCAGATCTCTCTACATCTGTGGTGTTTTCTCCTCTGCCTACGATAAAGTTAAACTACGTGGAGATCTCTCTAATCTCAATTGGGGTCAGGCTTTACTATCAGTTGCGCATTGATTGCTGCTACTATATAAAGCCCCTGAGTGCCCCAGTAACTCGATAATTACCACTTACAATCATCATGCATTCCCGTGACTGGTTCTTGGTGTTCATAGGGTTCTTCTGTACGTAAAGATACCAGGCAATTGGGCCAGCAATGCGTTCCTTGCCATACTAACTCTCCAGTGCCCCCCATCCCCGTGCTTGTGAAAAGAGGCTTGTTCTCGTTCGATTTCTTGATCAACATCATCCTTTGTATCTTGGGGTTCTTGCCGGGCTTGATCCACAGTTACTACGTCATCTCGCTCTATCCTTACTCCCAATCCCATGCCATCCTCGGCTCTGACGGCCACGATAATAGAGTCAATGACTACGGGGCAGTATGATCATCGCATCCACGGTTACCCGGACATGGGCTGCCACTATATAACACGGCGATGCCCCTCTAATTTCCACCATCAATAAACGAACCTTCTGTGTCACAGAGTGTAGTGACCGCATAAACTTAAGTTGGCCGATACAGTTCCATACTGATCTGTTGAGATCCATCGGTTCAATGTGTCAATATGCGAAGAATAACCGAATAGTGTGAGTTGTTCATCGAGACCGGGGATGTAATCGGACTCACTCAGCACTTGGCTCTATGGATAGTGGGATCAGTTTTTGATCCCATGACCATTGATTATCAGGTGCATCCGAGTTTGTTCTTCCTGATGGATCCAGCTGCGGTTTTGTGGACGAGATCTGTGACCGTCTTCGTTTTGAAGTTTGGCACAGAGACCTGAAGCATGATCCAGCTCATCAGGTTTTCCAACTGGTCGAACAACACCAATAAGAAATAGCTTTTGTTTCACTCTTTCTTATCAGCACGTATCTACAAGTATGGGAACTACAAGAGTCGATGGCTTTAGTTTTATCAATGCCTCTATGAGCGTCTTTATTATACTCTATGAAAGTTATCATGATATTCTATGAAACTTTTATTAATTTCTTGATACTTGACCATTCTAATTTTGCACTGCTTTAGTAATGACATCCTCTTCACTTTCCGATTGTCCTCTTTTCCCCCCTCCTTGTTTCCATAACCATAACGCTTCAATTGCGTAGTTTCTAACTGAAAGATGCTTAGTTTTCTTCTCATCTGCAGCCTCAGTAAGGGTATCAATGATACGCAACTGCTCGATCAAGTCCCACGTTATGTTCTCAAAATTGGTTACCATTTCCTTCAAATTTTCATTGAAATGAACATTTTCAAGATTGCTCTCGTCAATTGGGAGAATGCTATACTTATGGAGCCCGAGCTTATGCAAAATTCTTCCTAAAGTCTGTATACTCAAACATCTCTGTCCAGGTAAAACAGATCTAGCCAAATGTGCAAGTTCAACAAGACTATAGCCTGCTAGTTGTGGATTCTCTGAGTGATGGTGCAAACCGAGATATGTGGGTACTTCCTTGTGGTCTGGTTTATCTTCGTTTGACAATTCAACCAAGTCCCCCCTGAAGTCGAATCTCATATCAGATATCGACTCATATGTCGTAGATACTTGTCTGGGAACTGGCTTTGTCATCCACGATAATTTTTCTGTTTCTTTGGGCAAGTCTGGATAATACTTCTCATGTAATTTGTCAAAGAATTGGGGATCGTCAAGATCTAGATCATTTGTGTGAGATTTGGGTTTCATGAAATGAACTCCAATTTTGTCAGGATCCTCATCCTCCACCAATTGGTATCCTTCAGGTGCTATTTCATCGTTTTCGTCATTATCGTTATTATCATCACCCTTTACCACATCATTTAAGTCGTCGACATCTTCCCATGCTTCGTTATTCAGCTCATTATGATCTTCGGCATCTTCATATTTGACAGTAGCAACCGTGTTGAACAGAACTGACTTTTTTCTTTTTCCACTTGCTGAAGAACTGGAACTAGAGGAACTTACAGACATCTTTTTTGATACAGACTCCAAATCTTCGATATTTTCGCCAATATCGAGACTTTGAATCCCCAATGCCTTATCCACGTCATCCTTATCCAAATGAGAGAGATCAGTCATCCCGGAGGAAGTTCTCATCCCTCCAATCCACCCACCATAGCCTTCTGCATGCTTATGACCATCATGAGAGTGATGAGAGTGATCGTGATGGTCCATATCTTTCGAATTATCCGAAACACCCAGGTCATTTACCTGAGATTTGTCATGCTCCATACGTTTTTCGGTTCTTTTCAATAAACTTTGAATCAATTTAGGATTCAAACCTGCCAAAAGCTCCTGCTTCTCAAGGGTGATTTCCTCCTCCGACATCAGGGCTAGTTTCTGCATGTTTTCGCGATGGATCTTCTCGGCTTCAGATAATTCAGAGGTCTCGGGGGCCTCCTGAGGTCTCATCAGTGTCCTAGGCCGGGTGGAAGCTGATTGATCTCTGGAGCCGTTATTTCTCAATTTCCTTCTTGCCTCCCGCTTGAGTTTCAAAGCAGAAAGATCTGGGAAGCCCTTCGAGGCACCTGTTGAGGGGTCTGGTGCCACTGGTGCCACTGGTGCCTCAATTTCATGTTCTATAATCTCTCCCACGAAGTTCATAGATGATAATTAGAAACGTGCTCACTTGTGTAATCAGGGAGATTGAACGCGATGGAATGCGACATCGTGACATTTTGTTACAGAGTTAGGATGTCGCATTTCTGGAGCTCAAGGCAAGGAATGAGTTCCATGGTTTCATGATACCCAGTCGGACTAGCGGATTGTCCCAAAACGAGCAGGTGGCTTACTCTGAGGCATTGGGGAAGATGGAGGGCTTGCTTATATAAGCCGGTTTGTTTCCCAAACCGGAAGAACTCAAGATTCTCTGGAACAAGCTTCTCTCTTTCAAACTTCACGCATCTCTTGAGGAGTCTTCATGGGAGAGATCAGAGCTCTGAATCGAACAAGGAGGGTCAGTGAGGAATTAGGTAAAACGTCCGTGAGTTGCGAAACTGTAAACAAGCTTCAGAAGTGAAGTTTGAGATTTGAAAATTAAGTATTAGGAAGCGATATCTACCATTTGAGTAGTGAAAATATGGAACAACTTTTGTGTGTGATTTTGGTGGAGGGCCATGATGCTGCAATGCGAATTGGGAAAGGAGAGATAAAGAAGCACGTCGGATAAGTGCAGAAGATCCAGCAGATGAAGTAAGCGCAAAGACCTTTCTAGACTTCAGGTTGTATCAGAGAATGCCGAGCGCAATGCCTACTTCAATACCATACACAATGCATAGTCTCACCAATAGTTTATCACCGAGTCCCAGGTGGCCTGATGTTGGATTTGAGCAGCGACTTCACAGAAATGAGGAACGAAGGTAACAATATCTGCATCAATTCTTAATTGGGCCTTTAGTAACAGAAATTAAATACCCTGTGTGCTTAGTTATCGTAACGTCTTCTGGCCACAGACACGCTTGAAAATATGGTAATACATTATGAACGTTCGTGTTCTCCGACAACAGTTTCCATGTAATGTGTCTTAGTTTCCCTATCATCGGCGTTCTTCGGGCTTTTACATTTGACCTTATGCATGACAAGCTGGTTTATTTTAAAAGTTCCATAATTTAATAATCAGCAATAGTATCATAATGTAAATATTATTTTCCCTCCTTCGGCTTGTTGGGCGTATTCAGGATTGTAGGATCGGAAGTTTCCGATTGCAGTACTGTCCGCCAGTACAGTGGAACATGACACTGGTTTGTTTGAATTTTATCCTTCAAATGCCACATAAATTCGGGGCTGAATTCGCTACTGAACAGATGAAACTCCTCCATACGTCTTTGTGGTTCAGGGATTTCCAATTTCTTATACTGTGAACGATTCAAACTTCGTATAACCACAGGTATATCCACAAACGGTACGAGGAATACAAGCAATGCAAGAATAAGTCTAGTGTTCGAATGTTGGGGGAAATTACCATGATTCCTATTTCCATTCAAGAATGTGTTGATCCAATTGGCTTTGATTCCCATTGTGTAAGGTCGCTGTTTAACGTCGTACAGCACCACAAACCTTTGATCTCCGTGTTTAATATTAACGTAACGGATTCCTAGTTCCACACGAGGGGCTAGATCGCGGGTTCTTCTTGTATGGCTCCTGTCTTTCCACCGGTCATACTGTTTTTGCTGGCTGATGGTAATCTCATCAAGCGTAGTAATGTTCTGGCTGACGTAGTAAATATTCATGCCTAGCAAGGTGCCTAGCATTAAGATCCAAGACCCACTAAGAATAAATAAAACAAAGAAATTGTGGTTGATTTTGCCACGAGAAGCGTTTGAGGGAACGTATCGTATAAGTGACACCAAAACAGTGATCAAGAGGGATAGAATCCACCATACAAACTTCAAGAAAAACACATAATTGGACTCTCCGATCACGGTTCCAATCCACACACAGTAGTGGTCGAAGCGGAGCACCGAGTATCCCATATCTTTCAGAAAAAACGACCGATTGACGGTGAGGGAGTCCACCGAGGAGTCGTAGAACGGATAGCCAGCATCATCGCATGCAAACACCTCGGGCGTTGCTGTAAGCCCTGGATCCATGGTATCGTAAAGGTCAAAGGGTCTGAAACGAGGAGCTTTTCCGGGCCCCACCACGTAAATCGCCCCCCAGTACACAAACACACACACCTCGCAGAACGACCACACTGTCCAGAGTGCAATGGCCGCTCCATGGGAGTGATATTTCCATACCTCTTCATATCCAAGCTCATAGTAAGCTGCGAAGTTTCCATATCCTAGGAGGAGCAATACCACGAACGGCACAAAGAATTTGACCCGACGATGACGGAGAATCGCCACATCGAGGTTCATTGTGGACCGGTAGGGGTTTCTGCCGTTACGGTGTCTCCAAACCTGCTCTCCAGGGGGTAGAAAGTAGAGATACTTGTAAACGATTACACTGTTTTGAGTACTGAATGTCATATCAGTGAGGTCTCGGATTGTCCTGCACACAACCACTCTTCTTCTATGATTGAGGTCCACATTTTACAGAGGCACAAGAAGATAACTGGACTGAAGATATACAAAATGGTGGGTTTAGAGGGTAAGTTAATTGGACCAAGAAGAGCTCAAGGGGATTATAGGACGGGCCAATACCACAATGGGAGTGTTACTAACATCACAGATGAACGCACCAAGGACATGTGTCCGATCTGTAAGACGGACAAGTACCTCTCACCTAATATGACGTTTCTAATCAACCCCGAGTGCTACCATAAAATCTGTGAATCTTGTGTGGATCGGATCTTCTCTTTGGGACCAGCTCCGTGTCCGTATCCCAAGTGCGGCAAGATCTTGCGTAAGAACAAGTTCAAGAAGCAGATTTTTGATGACATATTCATCGAAAGAGAGATCGATATCCGGAAGAGGATCAGTGGCATTTACAACAAGACAGAGGAGGACTTTGACAGTTTGGATGATTACAACCGGCACTTGGAAAACGTGGAAAACATCATCTTCAACCTCAACAACGGCATTGATGTGGAAAAAACCGAAGACGAAGTGTCGAAGTACGAGGGAGAGCATAAGCTTGAAATCATCGAAAAGAGCATGAGAGAAAGTCAGAAGAATTCAGACTTCACCAAATACCAAGAGGCAGTCGAGCGCTTGAAGCAAGAGAAGCTCAGAATACAGAAACAGATGGAGATCGAAGATATCCAGTACCAGAAGCAGCAACAGCAAGAATTACTTGATAGGTTATCAAACTCAGTCAGTGCCAATTCAGATGAAATCATCAAGCAACAACAGGTCAATATGCAGAAACGGAGTCTCACCAGAAAGCGGCAGCTTCAACAACTTACGAATCAGCTCGATATCAACTTTTCACGTAATAATCCATTGATGAAGAAAGACCTCGAAAATGAGGTCAAGGCTCCATTCACACCTTTCCAAGGAGATCGCGATCTAAACAAGCGGTACGAGCTCTTACCAGTTCCTAGAGCTGTTGACGAATTGTTGGAAATTGACAATCATACAGACGGAACATATCAAGACCCATATGTCAACAGGTTGGCCAAAAATAAGGAATATTTGGGTGCAGGTTGGAGATTACATTCCGTGTTCGAAAGAGCATTAGATGAAGCATTTTACGGGTTGGGATGTATTATAGAAAAGGAAAAAGCAGGTCCAGCGTTCGCATAATAAATAACTAGCAAAAATGGCCCCAGATCTCAGCTCTTTGGAATGTCAAAAAATTCCGTCGCCGCGTCCAGATATATGAAAAATTTGGTTAGAAGCTTGACGAAAACATCTTAGTTAAATTCGTTCATGAGACACAAGGAGTGCTTTGACAACTTGCGGTGATGAAAATCATTGAGGGTATGGGAGTCGAAAGAAATCAGGCTCCCCAGAAATTTTGAATTAAAGATAACGTCTTGACTTTAGATTCCTGAATGATTTGGTTGGTAAGGGCATATCATGTCACAGAAAACATACGCGAGCACCTAATTCCGAAGTTTAGAATTCTAGAATATAAATCGCGGAGCTCAAAGCATTTACCAAGAACTTTTCTAGAGAGTAAGTCACAAAGAAATGTCAAATAATTTTAATCGCAACAGAACATCATCAAGATTCATCCATTGCATAACTGAGTTCAAAACAGGCAAAAAACCTCGCATTTACGGCTTCCACCAGTAGGACAACAGAACAAAATATCACAATTATACAAACCACTTCAAAAATTAGCACCAAATCTTTTGCATCAAAAAATCCCCCAAGCCCGTGCAACTATCCAGCGCACCAAATGTATCAGTTGGGATAAACGGACCACTATAATCCCGACTCCAATAATTATCAAAATTATTCAAGCAAAATACGACTTCACTGAGAAACACACAGCGGAATATTTTTTACGAGGAACCTCCAAGGCCCCGTTACAAACGAATATACAAGTCATAGCAATTAAACGTCTATGAACCGTGCTTCTGGGTGATAGTAGACGGGACAGGACCAGTAAGAGCGCTTAACATCGCGCCACACCGAGTCTTCCTGGCCATCTTGCTTGTTCTCTTGACCTTGCCCTTCAACCTGTGGAGTGTCTTCAATCTGGTCGTCTTTTTGAGGCTGTTTGTGGTTTTGTTTCAAGGTTTCGGGAGGAACCTGGACGTCGTGGAAAGTACACTCCAAGCCGTAATTGGCCAAGTCGAGCTGTACTAACTTGCGGTAGACGTCATAAACCACTTGACGATCTGCTCCCAAACCGTTGAAAAATGAGAACACTCCATGGGGCTTCAAGAGCCCCACCACATAGTCAAATAGCTCAAGCATGTCTTGGTAATGCTCGGAAAACGTATCGTAGTAGATTCCATCGAAGAACACGCCCTGTGAGAGGAGCTCGTCGAGTTGGGTTTGCCAACGGCCCTCGAGGATCGTCACGTTGGGCTTGTCGTACCATCCGTCGGTGCGTAACTTACGCAACACATCGGGATGGGCCTCACAGATGTAGTGCCTGGTGGGAGACCGGGCGGCGATCATAGTGTCGATGATTCCCATGCCGAACCCGATATTTAATACCGTCACATCTGAAGAGGAGTCTGTAGAATCTTTGGAGCCATTTGTCACCCCCGCAAAAAGCGAGTCGCACCCAAGTTGCATGAGATCAGATTCCCACAGCATCATCACCCCATCGTGTCTGTCCTTGGTGACCAAGGCATCGTCACGGTACTCCAACTGGGTGTTGAGGTATGCCTGTTGGTTGAGAGATGGGGCATCTGGGGCGTCGTCGATTTCTAGGGCGGAATTGGAGTGTTTGGAGTCTTCGGAGTCTTTGGAGTCTTTCGCACTGGTGGGCTCGATCAGGGACTCTGCAGCCTCAGAAGTCTGCTCTATAGCGGTCTCAGTCCCGATGGAATTGTTTTGATCTTGTTGCTCTTGGGCCTCGCCGAAGGCCTCGTGGTCCAAATCCTCGGTGTCACTTATCACCTCCATGTCGTACTCCCCTACCTTTCTCAATAACAACTCTGCGCGCACTCCAGCATCCACAAGTTGCTGGTACACGGGAAGATGTTTCAATTCACGGCGTACAAGAATACACCCCGGAGTGTCGTTGTTGCGGTCTGCAAGACACCAGCCGGCGCCGTATTCGAGGAGGGCTTCGACCATGGCTGACACCACGGTCAACTCGTCTTCGGTGACGTCTTGAGGGATGTTCTGGCAGATGATGTGTAGTGGGGTGGTGGTGGAAGTGGGCTCCGACTCGATGCCGTTGAGGTAATTGTGGGCCTCTTCTTCGGTGTAAGTGGCGGGAACGCCGCTTTTCAAGTAGAACCTGACACCATCCACGATCTCGGAGGTGATGGGCCTGGACAAGTGGCACAACTCGTGGAGCTCAGACATGAAGGAGAAGAGAGATGAATTTTTCAGGCCCACGATGGGCCACAAAGTCGCAGATTTCGATGAGGCGAACCGTAGTGGAAGACACAGTGGTGAGATAAGAGCAGAAATAGGAAGAGAGTGGGAAAGAATACAGACGAGATATGTGAGAATAGAGATATACGGACGGATGCAACAACAGGGTACTATGCAACCAAGTCACCACAGAATTGTGGACTGTCGTGAGTGTTTGGATGGACCTACAACAGCATTCGGTCTCGATAAGAGTTTCAGAACTGTTCGTCTGGGGCTGCGTACAAAGTCGCACCAAGTGTCAAGTTTCATTCCCAAAGAGGCTCCAGAATGAAGAGGCTCCAGAAGAAGTACCAGAATAAGAGGCTCCATAATGTAGAAGCACCAGAATGTAGAAGCACCAGAATGTAGAGGCACTTGCGGGCATTTTGCAGTGGGCCCCATTACTTCGTCATCTCTGCAGAAATATACCCCTACAAGCATCGTCTCTCCAACAAGATGGAACCATGGCATTGGGTGCGTCTCTTCTCTGTTCCACTGTCCTCTTTTTGTCCCACCATCGGAATACCATGATCCCACTGACACATTTTCCTCGGTGTTCATCTCCATATATTTGCTCTGTTTCAGAGCAATGTGAATGCACTCCTCAACAAATACGGTTTAGCAGCCTGATCTGGCTTCGCTCTGCACCTCGTACCGCATGCTGTCACCTGTGTCTACCTCCGTGTAGAGACCTGTCACCGCCCCCTCTGCCGTCAGTGCCCAATGGAACAAGAAATGGGGGCCGAATATGCCAAGAAGAGAGCATCAGTGACCTGAAGTTTGGAATAGTGAGTACAGCAACTGATAAGTGACCGGAATTGTGGTCGAGAGATGAAGAGGGAATGGGATGCCAGGTGAACGAGTAGAGCATTACCATCGTAAATAGGATAGAATGGTAATTCGCGTAGGATCGTAGTTAGAGCAGTCCGAGACACTGTTAGGAAGTGGAGAGCTCACTACGATGGGAACAATTTAATTAAACTCTCACTTGCAATGGTTTCCAGAGCTAATTAGAATAGCAACTGAAATACAAGCGGAAAAATTAACTAGACTCACAGCTGGAGCATCAACCACACAATCAACAGGAATAGTAGCTCGTATTCGCCATCACTCGAGTGCTTTATTGCACCAAAGAAGTCAGGTTAGAGATGGTTACCGGAATAACTATTCCCCAAAGGAATATTTAATATCAAGAGAATAATAACCACGCTCGTGAGCAGAGGGTACCGAGAATAATACCGGCCCGTTACGAGAACGCAACTTCACCATTTGAACGTACGAAACGGTCTTCGGAATAGGAACTACGCTTTCCACCACCGTTGCACAATTGTAATTGGAAGTGACCCGAAGTAATCACAAGTTGGCAGAAGTGGCCACAGGCCACCGGAACGGTGCCACATCGGAACATTTGCGCACACACGGAATTCAGGGAGCTGTGGAACTCTGGCACTAATGACACTCTGGAATCTTGGAACGCTCCAGATAACATACGTACATGATTTGGCTACGGCTTCGGAACGAGATGAGATCGGTACGGAACCGAACACTTCCATTGCACCCATCCGATGTGGCAGTTCGCTCTGGGCAAAGCCGTTTGGCACCGGGGTTTTCTTTTTCTTGTCGGTTGTCCCTCGTTCTCTGCCTACGGATCTGGCACTCGAATAAACCCGTCCCGTGCGGACGTCTCCTGGTGACACCGTCCAACGCTGGTGGAACCGTGATGGAGTGTGTTCCGTTCCAAACCCTCCGTAAATGTTCCAGTGGAGGGAACAGCTCCAACGTCCGTAACAGTCTAAGATGAAGTGCATTGTGCACGCTGCAGTGGCCTGCACCAAGCTGCGAGGACATGCGGAGCGAGGTGGAACCGTGATGGAAATGGAACCTGGGGAAAGCCTGAGGGACCCTCTCTGCCCGATTGGGACCCCGCACAGAAACCCTGGCACCTGTGCTGTGGGAGCTGGAGCGGCCTGCGAAGGAGCAGCAGGACCTGGAGCGCAGCCAGCAACCGTAGCGGGCTAAGCAGGTACCGAGCCAGAAGCCTAGTGAAGGAGGCGGAACAACAGCCAGGAGAACCGGGGCCTAGCAAGGTCCCCGGCCCCCAAGAGCCCCTTAACTTCAGGTCACTGCCAAAGACGTTGGCATCTTGGCCTGCACCTGTACACAGGTGCAGGAAGGTCCCGCCGGCGCATGCAGGTTGGGGCGAATACATGGCTAGAGTCAGCTAGTGCCATGCACGGGTTGCATGGGGCCCATGCAGCCTGCTGCAAGGACTGCACATCGCCGCGGCCTCCTCCAGATACTAACCCCAGCCTGCCCCCATGTCCTGCGTACTTTGCCTACCCTGCGCATGGAAGCTGCGGTGGATGCAAAATACCACCTGGAATTATATGCAACACGACACTCCAGAATCATACGATGTTGAGATGGACAGGCCCCAGCGCACTGCGCTCCAGTAACAAGCGAAACGAGATAATCGCAGTGCATTGCAGCATGCACGCGGGTATTTTCTTACGTCCATGCTGCTGCCACGCGTTGTTGACGCCCGTTAGGGTGTGCTCTCCTAACTGTATGGAATCATGGGCTTTTGGGCTTTTGGGCTTTTGGGCTTTTGGGCTTGTGGCCACACTAGGGCTTTTTTGCCCTTTTGCTCTTTTACCTTTTTGACTTTGCATTTTTGCACGTTTGCATCGTAGCCCTTTTGCCTTATGCCCTCGTTTGTGCCCGTGCATTGGGGCCTGTGGTATTGTGGAATGATGTCGCCATGGCAGTTTGCGGGGGCATCGGCCCCAAATATATCAACACCCTGGGATCCTCCATTTTTGGCCCAGAGGCAGCATCTGGCATGACTTTCAGAATCGACGACTACAACTCTTTCCAGCAACAAATCAAGAAGGAAGACTACTTGGACCTGGTGCTGGTCTCCAGCTACATGCAACGGCCCGGCCACCTCGACCTTCCCCAGGATGCTGCGCACAGTGCGAGTGCTGTGGGCTCCATCCCTCCATTTCCCTGCGACTACGGAACCCAGTACATGGTCCATACCCTGTCACATACGCTGGCCAGGTCGCCCGAGTTCCCTACTCCCGTGGCCCCCACGTTTGCGCAGCCCGAGTTCATTGGCGACATGTACCGAACGGTGTCGTCCAACCAGGAGTTCGAGGCCGGAACCTCGTTCGCATCGCCAATTGCACCCACGATGTTTGACATGGCCCACCCGTACCAGTCTCCCATGGTCGGACAAGCTCCAGCCCTGGAGCGGGAGCTTGGCCATGCCGTCCCGGACGCCCAGGACTTGTCCAAGGAGAAGGTCCGGGTCAAGTCTGAGCCTTCAATTGGTTCTGCCCGTCCCCAGACGTCCCCCAAGAACCGCACTCGTTCTGCTCACAACATCATCGAACAGAGGTACCGCAACAAGATCAACGCTAAGTTCAACATTCTCCTGAACTCGGTGCCCACGCTCCGCGTGGTTGCCCGCAGCAAGAGAAAGTCCAAGCAGGACAACGACTACGACTCCAGCGCAGAGGACCTGGACTGCGGTCCCACCGACGACAGCGACGGCACCGAGGCAGTGGACCTCGAGGGCTTGAAACCCGCACGCAAGTTGAACAAGGGCACCATTTTGGCCAAGTCCATAGAGTATATCAAGTTCTTGGAAGCCAAAAACCAGCGCATGAAGGCCGACCATGACGAATTGGTCATGAAGGTCAGAATGCTTGGTATCAACACTGATGAGCCCTACAGAGGGTAGTGCGGTGAGAAGCAGCAGCGCACGGCAGGCGCACCACAGTATTACGAGATCAGGAACAAGAACAATAAGAACACTATACTAGACACTAGACGACGGACTTAATATTGCATGCTAGCAGCCTTAATATGAGGATCCACTGTATCTCTCAAGTAACAAGCGGATGTCAAGCATCTATTAACTTTTTTTCATTTTTCACCCACCTCCGTCCGGTTGCGTTTCGCAACCAGCATATAGTATATATTCAATGGGACATACATAGATCACTAGAACACGGTTGTTAAGCCACTTTGCTCGTTCTTTTTCCTCTCCTGCTGAACTACGCTGTCTGCTGGAGTTTTGAGGGAATGAGCCAGTATTTTCCATTCAGCAATACGGCGCGTTTGTTCTCGATAGTTTGGAATGAACCAATAAATTCCAACTTGATAATAATGTGTTTCTTCTCGATGGTCTCGAATGACCAAATCCGTGAAAGATGGAACTCTGTAGCCGCTGCTTTTGCCACATCTGGTGATGAAGATTCTGGTGATTGCGATTGTGGCCGTTCTGCGTTTGAGGGCTACTGGTATGTTTGAAGGCTTTGAACGAGGTTTCTGGAATGGCACGGCGTGGAGTGGAATACCAAGCTAAATTGGGCTCACACACCAAAGAATTGTATTGCTTATTTTTTCGGTGATTTGATGGGGTCTCTGGAGAACTGAATATTTTTCACCGAGGGTTTATGTTCTCACGGATTTTCGTGCTGGTATGGGCTTTTTTTTTGGACCCATCTGGTTCGATTCTTGCGTCTGGCATTTTCTCTAATTTTCCCATCATTCTCCTTCGTTGCTCCTTAATTCTTCAAGCCACCCCATAACGCCAACCGGAACTTCGGCTTTCTATCGAGCACACATTTCCGAATCCCCTGCAAATGTGCCTACATGGCATTGTTCGTTAGGTGATGCTCAAGCCACCGGTTTTGGTCCCTGACCCCACAGGGCCCCCGGGAATCGCCATATTGGTTTGAGACTCACCGGTTGACTCCCTTCCAAAAGGGGAATGCCCACGATTCGTATATGCTGGATCTCTCGGTGCAATGCGCTTTTGGCCCTTTGACTGACATGCCCACTGGTTGCAACGGTTGCACTGAATCGGCTATAGATGTTACGGGCACTTTATTACTCAGAGACAGACGTGGAAGCCATTTGGGGTTTTGCTTGGTGGGTCGTTCTGGATGGCCTCGGTATATACGTGGTGACTTGCCCGAATGTAATGTGGAGTTCATGAAAAATTCTCTATAGAACCTAATGGGCGGCTCGGCGAGTCACTGTTGACTTTACTTACATGTTTTAGGGTCTCAAACGGTGTACGATTTGCGAAGTGTGAGGCTTGATGTCGCACCCAGGGCTTCTCGAGCTTCACCTGATGATGTGTCAGTGTCACTGTGGAGGTCACACAGTGAAGCGAGCCGTCAGTTAATGGCCCCAAACGCTTAAAAACGGGCTTGAGGAGATATTATTTGGTAAAAATACCAGTTCCGTGATGTTGTCACTCCGCAGCATCACTTTGAGGTCTCTTGGTGTCACTTTGGAGGTCTCTTGGTGTCACTTCGGAGGTCTCTCGGTGTCACTTTTGAAGTCTGCCATGCCTGTGAGGTTCGGTGCAGCGGGCTCAGCACCGCCGATGTGGTGTGGATGTCGCACAAATGTCGCACTATTGGTGTTTTCTCGTGCTTCTTTTGTGCTCCTCTTGTGGACACTCTATAGAAGCCAAGCAGTCCGCTTGGACACCTCCACCCCAAGAACACCTTCTCCTGCACCTAGCCCAGCCCTCTACCTGTGCCCCGTTTCAGACCGTCTTCTCTTGCACCTGCTACTGCTATTGATGCTCGCGTCCTGCACACAGCCCGGGACTCTCTTTGGCATCCTGCCATCGCCGATCATGTCTCGGACTTCGCTAGCCAAACCACCGTGAAAACTGCTTACGTCAGCGAATCCAGCTGGTGTTCCGCTGGTTTAGGGACCTCTACAACACTGCGTCAGCACAATTTCACCGGCCCTTTCAGCTAGGAAGTGCCACTGAGGCTACTAGAGCTATTTGCTTCAGCAGAACCTCACTGGTTTTCTTTTTTGATCCCCCTTTGTCGGTTTTATCGATCTACAAGCTATTGATTTACGCTCGCAGTCCCTTGTGTCTCGTTTCCCGGTGCAGTGCATGTCGCAAATCCTTTCGATGTCGCACACCACTCGCGTCGTTTATATTTCAACGAGTATACGACAGTCAATTTTTTATCTACTGTCTTTTTATCAGCATCATCGTAAGTTGAGTTCTTGATCCAGTTGATTCGTTTGATCCTTTTGGTCCTCTAGATCCCAAACATCCCTCCCTCCAACCTCCACAACTTCCCCCACCGCTGAGCTCTTCAAAAGCACGTGTCCAATCGTGTTGATGCAATTAGTGGACCTTTCGCATCGTATACCAATCGATCATATCCAGAGTACAACTCGATCTTCACTTCTGCCATTCGAACCCTCGTACTAACATCTAGATGGCTCTCGTGGACTTGATCTTGACCGCCTATGGTTATTTGGTAGCCCTCTCAGTGGGTCAGCAGATCTCGCTTTTGATAGCCACTCCATTCATCTACATCATTGTATGGCAACTCTTGTTCTCACTCAAGAAAGACCGCGTTCCTATGCAATTTTACTGGATTCCTTTCCTTGGTAATGCCGTGGAATACGGAATGGACCCCTACGGCTTCTTCGACAGATGCCGTGCTAAGCATGGAGAAGTGTTTTCGTTCGTTTTGGTGGGTAAAGTCATGACTGTGCACTTGGGCCCTCGTGGTCAAGAATTTGTGTTGAACGCTAAGGCCAGTGATGTTTCCGCTGAAGAGGCCTACAAGCACTTGACTACCCCAGTTTTCGGAGAGGGTGTGATCTATGATTGTCCTAACCACCGTCTTATGGAACAAAAGAAGTTTGTCAAGTCCGCTTTGTCATTGGATGCCTTCAGATCCTACGTTCCTAAATTCAGAGAAGAAGTGTTGTCTTACTTTACTGATTCTAACTGGTTCGAAATGGGTAAGAACGATGGCGGTGTGGTCGATGTGTTGAAAATTCAACCAGAAATGACTATCTTCACCTCATCTAGAACTTTGCTTGGTGATGAAATGAGAAAGAAGTTCGACGCTTCCTTCGCTCAAATGTACTCCGATTTGGACAAGGGTTTTTCTCCTATCAACTTTGCGCTTCCAAATTTGCCTTTGCCTAGTCACAGAAAGAGAGACGCTGCTCAACGTAAAATTGCCGGTACATATTATTCCTTGATTGAAAAGAGAAGAAGCACCGGTGATATTGTTTCTGGACGTGACTTGGTTGACTCTTTAATGGTTAATTCCACTTACAAGGATGGACTGGTCTTAGCTGACAAGCACATTGCAAACTTATTGATTGGTGTCGTCATGGGTGGTCAACACTCTTCTTCATCTACCTCATCGTGGTTCTTGTTGCACTTAGCAGAGCATCCTGAAATTCAAGAAGAATTGTACGAAGAAGTTACCAGTGTGCTTAAGAAAAAGGGTGGAAACTTGTATGATTTGACATATGAAGACTTACAGGAAATGACTTTACATACCAATGTCATTAGAGAGACATTGAGATTGCACATGCCATTGCACTCTATTTTCAGAAAGGTATCCAAGGATTTGAAGGTTCCAAACACAAACTACGTTGTTCCAAAGGGACATCACGTCTTGACCACTCCAGGTCATGCAATGCTCGATGAAAAGTACTATCCTAATGCTAAAGAGTTCCAACCTCACAGATGGGACAAGCGTGTGTCACAAGCTGAGGAGGGATCTGAGTCTGTTGACTACGGTTTTGGTGCTATTTCCAAGGGTGTCAGTTCTACCTACTTGCCATTCGGTGGTGGAAGACATCGTTGTATTGGGGAGCAATTTGCATTCCTTCAATTAGGAATGATTTTATCCACCTATGTGTACAATATCAAATGGAAATACCCACCAGGTGGAAAGATGCCTCCTGTTGACACCGAATCTATGGTCACCCAACCACATGGCCCAGCTTTCATCCAATGGGAAAAGAGAGAGACTTGTGTTGTCTAATTCTGAGTCTTTTGTTCTGATTCGGCCTCTAGATGTGGGTTGGTTAAAGATACTTAGGCTTTCGCTGATGCCTTTCACACAACTCATACAAGAGGTTTAAAATTGTATTTATTGAGTTGATTACTTTTGACTTTTTGAAGATATTCATCACTAGGGAAAGAGGCTCACATTGGGCAAAACCAATCAAGTTCGTCAAATTATAATATCTCAAGCATTAGAGCTTGTTGATGAAATCCACTTTCTAGTTCTACATATAAATATATTCGTACTTGTTAGAAGGACAGTATACCCACCGTAGGAACACCCTTTAAACTGTGACATCGAATTCATGCCTATGGTAACTCGCCCACCATATAATTTATAATTATCATTAATTTGGTGGAAGCTTTATTATTATTAATATGACAAAGTTATTTATTTTTGAATTTAGAATCACCCTCACAACGTCTGTCTATTATCTTTGATTTCAGGTTTCGCATCTTGTGTCTCGCAAATGTCGTTCCACTAAACCTGTTCCCTTTGGTCTCTTCCAGCCACTTCCCTAATACTATCTGTCTCCTCTGAAAATACTCTGCTTAGAGTCTTTCCTTACCTTCCTAGCTTTTATGTAATCCTCTTTTTTTCAAATATTTCGCTCAATATTGCCTTAGGGTTCTATTCATATCCCTCATCACGTCCCTATCTTCCGTATCTCCTCGGTTTGTAACACCGGCCCGCTACAGGCCCTGGTGCGAATGATTCATACTCTGAAAAATCTCCACTACACCAACATCAAATTCATCATTCGCTCTTTTTGGACTTCCCTCCACCCAAGTTAAATGTCCAAGTCGTTTCTGTTGAAAGTTCCCGCATCATCGGCCAACATCGGTCCCGGGTTTGATGTTTTGGGCATTGGTTTGAACCTTTTCTTGGAGATCTACGTCACCATTGACCCTGCGGTGGATACCTCCAGTGACCCCTACAACGTCAGACTTTCCTACGAAGGAGACGGAGCAGAGAACGTGCCGTTGGTTTCCGACAAGAACTTGGTTACACAGACCGCCTTATATTTGATGAGATGCAACGGTGTCGAAGCATTCCCAAAAGGAACCCAGGTCCATGTCATCAACCCTATTCCTCTTGGAAGAGGGCTAGGCTCTTCTGGAGCTGCCATAGTGGGAGGTATCATGCTAGGAAATGAGGTAGCAGGCTTGGGATTCTCCAAAGAACGCATGTTGGACTACTGTTTGTTGATCGAACGTCACCCAGATAACATAGCAGCTGCTATGTTAGGAGGGTTTGTGGGCTCTTATTTGAACGAGCTCTCGCCGGAAGACACTGAGGCCAAAAACTTACCTTTGGAGCACGTTTTGCCCAAGGCCACAACCCCCAATGAGGAGTACCTCCGTACTCCCCCACCTGTCAACATTGGAGAGTACCTCCAGTACGACTTCTGCAATAAGATCAAGTGCGTCACCATCATTCCAGAGTTCGAGGTCAAGACCGATGACTCCCGTGCGGTTTTGCCAGAATTCTACACTCGTCCGGATATCGTCTACAACCTTCAGAGAATCGCCATTTTGACCACCGCATTAACCCAACCGACTCCCAATAACAAATTGATCTATGAGGCAATGAAGGACAAGATCCACCAGCCTTACCGGGCCACCTTGATTCCTGGCCTTGAGGACGTGTTGTCGAGTGTGACTCCCGTAACCCACCCAGGATTGTGTGGAATCTGCTTGTCTGGGGCCGGTCCAACCATCTTGTGTCTTGCTACAGAGGGATTCGATGAAATAGCGCAAGAAGTGATTGAGATTTTCAGCCAAGCTGGAGTCAAATGCGACTGGAAGCTTCTTGATTTAGCCTACGACGGAGCCACTGTGTCCCATCAGTCTGCTTGAGTTAAGAGATCAAGTGGAAGATACTAGAAGAAGAGGAAAACGAAGAGGATGAAATACAAGAAGAAGAACAAAGAAAGCGGACCGATGGTACAGTCTGCGAATTGTGTCAACTGTGCGACTTGTGTCAACTGTGCATAGCTTCACTAGTGTAAATTACTGGTGCGACTAGTCGTTAAGTTAGATGACGTTTAATCTACTGGAACAGAATATTCTCCAGCATCACCAGACATACTTAAGCGCCTACCCCGTGATGATGGGACTGGAGATCGTGGCGTAGGGTAGGTGGAATATTTTGTTTTGGTGAGATTTGATCTGGGGTGAGTTGTTTGCATTATGTGTAGATGCATAATTGGGTCCAATTCATACTCCATTGAAACGGAACATTCATATACATAAATAGACATAGGCAGCTCTGCTGTGAACCATGAAGAAGGAAGCAAGATAATCTATGGACAATGGTAGCGTAAGGATTAGTGATGTTACTCAAGTCGAAAAGAGTGTAAGATGCCATGAAAATTGTCAGCTTCATGTAACAACACGTTATTGAGTTCTTGAGTACTGCAATATTATTCAAGAATAATCTCAAAAAATACCAAAATACCAAAATGCCAATTCGACGTGAAAGAACTAATTCAAGACCACAAACACTAAGACATAATAATTCCGGTGGTCTTGAATATTTTTCAACCCTGGGAGATTCACTCCATCCCAAAGTTCAGAACGCAGGGAAGCCACTGCAGAGTCACCAAAAGAACGAAGAAAGACTACGGAACCACAAGAGGAGCAAATTAGCGACCATGGAGCGCAATCCATGATATGGTTAGGGAGATAAAGACTCATCGATGAGTCGTATTCTGGAGCATAGTGGTAAAGTCTGCGGTCTTGAGTATAAAGCTTATAGTCGGGAACTTAAACTATATTGTTTGCTGTAAGGACTTGAAAATCCACGGCGTTAATTATAGAAACGGTAAAAAGTACTGTAACATCTCCATAGAACCTATTTTGCGTCCGTTTTAGACCTAAAAATGGGGTGTTCCAAAGTCATTCCAGCATCATTCTTGTGCACTAGCAATTATCTACAACCACGGATTTATGGAAGGATTTAACCGGGATTTGAGTCCTAGGCCATCGATCTATGTGATATGCATACCTGGCTATCAGCAGCGTGTTTGTATCACGTAAGGTGAATTGTAACAAAGTTATCCCATTTTCGGTGGAGTGATGGGTATAGGTGACGTGACGTGATTTGACACAATAGGGCCATATGCACTGCGCATGTCTTAGATCCCGCATCACGATTTTAACCCCATCAGAGTCAGATGCCAGCAGTTTAGCTTGTGATGGAATTAGCCAGATTGTTTGATGCCCTTGCGTGGTTTTAGAATGTTGGTTGGACGGAAGTAATCGGAGGTAAGACACTAGTGATAATTGGAAAGTGCTATAGATGTAATTATAGTGTCGTTTATAATTATAATTATAATTGTACGCACAAAATTGATGTGCGAATTTCAAGATACGCTTCACTGAGGCCCGAGTTGTGGGAGTTGGATTAGAGAGCAAAAATATGACTCAATGGTCTGAAACCCTCTCCATAAGGTCAAGAAAACCACATCAAAGTGATAAGAATCCCACATTCTAGCATCTTCCTGGAGCTTCGGCTATTACAACATCCGGCAGGTTTGAGGGTGCTACAAAAATGTGGAACAGAAATTCAAAGTTGTGCCATAATTGACAAGGAGTGAATAGTGTCACATTAAACGAACTTCAAGGGGAGGAGCTTCGCATGTAACGAGACGGGATTACAAGGAAGATAATGGTCCAGGAATGTAGTGCATGCAAAAATGTAGAAATGCAAAAATGCAGTGAATGTTATAATGTAGAGAATGCAATAATTGCTGGGAATTTGATAAGCAGTTGCATTACTCAGATGCCGAAGAAGGTTTATCTGGAGAAGAAGATATGAAGTTGTTGGTTTTTGGGATACAGTTGGAATAGAATCGGAAGTAACGGAGATATGAAATGAAGCATTATGTATAAGGGACAATTGTTGAACAAATTAGTTTCCCAAAACCTCCGTGAGGTCAACTACTTGTAAAGTGCTAACAGTGTAATCGCGACACAATAGCCAAGCACCAATATCCACTAATTTTTAAAAAAACTGTATATTTTGACAAAAATCTTGGAAATACAGTCATGTCATTTCTCTCAGAGTTACATCCTACAGTATGGAGCAAGTAGCTAGTGCAACAACAGGAACAGAATGATCGGTGTGGCTGTTCCTTTAATGATACATTAAGGGTTCAGAAATCGAGGGTCCTAATGAGGACTTATCCGCATATCCTCTATTCAATTTCGACCATTTCCCCGTCCCAGGTTAGCAAATCTTCCAGAAACCCAAGTAGTCAGAGTTGATGGCCAATATCGACAAACATTCGATAGTCTAGGTGATATTTTCACCAGTAGATATTTTCATAATTGTACGTTCCTTACCTCCATAATTAATTCGCGTAATCTACACATTGTTGAAGATAGAAAATTGTAGTCTTGGGGCCCTGTTCATGGTGTTATTTTATTCCACAATATGTACTTCGTTCTGCACTACCACCACCAAAATAACTAGCCTGCTCCTAATGTAGCACCTTGTACATGGGGAAACAGTTAGCCCATGTTTAGGCGCAAATGGAGACACCACTTGAACTCGAGACTTACTCTCGGTCTTTCGGTCTTTGGGCCTCTCCGTCTCTCAATATCTTCCTCTTTACTTAATTTACCTTCTCTTTTCTTTCCCACTTCCCCCCTGTATCCCCTTTCTCTTCTCTCTTCCTCTTGTCTCACCTCATTAGTGCATCCTGACCTTGTCATGGGATTCCCTATTGTCTCACTAGGACTCTCATGAACATTGCTGCTGAATTGACGCACTAATTTGGTTTCTACCACCTCTTCCACCATCACATCTATGGCTCTCTAAACAGCGCTCTAGATCCACGCCCGATTCCATATCTAGCTCCCTCTCTAATTCCCAATTCTCTACCACACCATTTATTTACACCGTCACACCCAAATGGCCTAGTTCTCCCTCCACTTCCCCAAGACCATCTGTTCCCTATCCTCCTTCCACTTCCTGTTCGCAGGCCCTGGGTCCCTCCAGTTTGTTCACTCGCACTAATTCTCCAATCAAATCTCAGTCTCAATTTGAAGTACACCACCAACCATGTCTACCTCGTCGCCAGACCTCCAATCAAAACTCCTTACGCAGGACATTCTAGAACGGTCGGCGTCCCAGCCCATCTACTTGTCGTCGGTGGAAGTCAACGGAGGTGAAACCTTCACTTCCGGCTTTTTCAGCAAGCTCTTGTCTCCATTAGTGGACAAGAGCGATTTGACGCTAAGCCAATTGTTGGACCGTATTGGCACATCCAGAGAGAAGCTCGCCAAAACAAACGTGTTCAAGTCCATTGACGTCACCCTACACTCCGATTTCGCTGCCTTGGTCCCTCGGGACATCCAGAACTACAACAAGGAACGCTCAGTGCCTACCAAGGTGGTGTTCGATTTGCTGTCCATCAACTTGAATATCGGAGAAGGGTTCTTCAACATCAATAACGAGGAGCATTTGAACGTGAAATTGAACTACTTGAACAACAACTTCAACGAAAACGCCGAATTGGTCAACATCGGCGTGGATTACAATCCTTACAAGCCTACAGACAGATTGATCTCCAATGCAAAGCTTTTGGCCAGCTTGAACGACCCATCGTTCAAGTTCGTGGTGGATGTGTTCCACAGCCACCAGAATAACCAGAACTGGCAACAATGCTCCGAGGGAACCACCGGAGGTTTAATTGGGTTGCAATACTTCAAGGGCTCCACGTTGAACTTCTTGTCGGGATTATCCATAGCACGCCGTTCCATCCACAACATTAACGATGGCGCTCCAGATGAGTTGAAGTTCTTTGCTGGCGATTTCCTCAAGTCTTCTATAGTGAACCAAATCTTCTACGGAAACTACAACTACTTGAACCAAATCACCAAGAATTTCACAGTCTCTGGGCTTGGATTGGCAATTTCGTCCGAGATTTCTTCAAATCAAGAGCAAGACAACGTCAAAAACCAGGCTGCTTTCATCAAAAACGTGGTCAACTTGGACTACTATAAGTCTTTTTTCAACAACTTCTTCACCACTCACATCTCTGGAGAAGCAGGTGCCATTTACACCCCCACTGCCAATGCTCCAGTACACACTTCCGATAGATTCTATTTGGGAGGTCAGAATTCATTTAAGGGGTTCACCAGAAACTCCATCAACCCCAGTGGTGGCTTGCAATTCTACAAGCTTCAGGCCACCCTTTTCTCCAAGATACCATGGTTCATTTACGCTCCACACCCTAACACCGTCAAACTCGAGGACGGATTTGCCAAAGAGGCCAATCCCTTGAGATTGTACTCCACTGTTTTGGTGGGTAACGTCGACAACGACATCATTTCGAATAGAGAAGCTGGTGCTTCCAGTGTCGGGTTTGGAATGCGCTACTTCAACCACTGGGCCAATTTTGATATTGGGTACTATTTCTCCAAAAGATTAGCCGAATCTTCAACTGTTGGTATCAAGGATGGACTCCAATTCTCCGTATCTATCGGAGGATCGAACAGAACCATCTAATGCCGGAATTCTAACACACACCCTCCCAATTAGATATAGTATTAGTCCATGTAATTAGACTGTCATATATTCACTAACTTATTCTATTATTGATTTTCCAGTCTAAAATTTACGCTTCCACGTCTCCAATATACACCTGTAAACAACGCGTCGCGTACTAGCTCATTAGATCCTTATAACAGTTTCATAACATATGACACGACTTCTTCATATTGTTCATATCTAAATATCAATTTATACACTGCAATTGCTTCTTAGTTACTTTGAATTCACTCCATAGCTTGAAGTGATCCCATAGAGCTTATATCGAGACAAGTGACATCCTATTGAGGAGAACAGCCGGTTCCTATTTGTTCTCATCCCCATATTTCGTTCCTTCTTCATTCCTACATTCCTTACTTCCTCAGCTTCAATAGCACAGCCAAGCAATGGGTGTGACCGGATTGCTTCCTCATCTCAAGGAGATTCAAGAGGTAAAGTCACTTGAAAGTTTCAGAGGAAAGACCCTTGCGATCGATACCTATGGATGGCTCCATCGAGGCCTCATCTCTTGTGCTCAAGAGCTTTGTCAGGGTCAACCGACACAGAAGTATATCAATTCGATCATCAAGAAGGTTGATATGTTGAGGTTCTTTGGTGTGGAACCTTACTTCGTTTTTGATGGGGCTTCCTTGCCTACTAAGGCAGAAACAGCTCGAGACCGTCGTCTCAAGCGAGAGGAAGCCCAACGCAAAGCTAATGAATATACTCGTACTGGAAACCACAAATTGGCATGGAAGGAGTTTATGAAGGCTGCTTGTGTGACTCACGAGATGGCCAAGTCAGTCATGATTGAGCTTGATGTCAGAAAGATCAAGTATGTCGTGGCTCCCTACGAAGCAGACCCACAAATGGTGTATTTGGAAAAAATTGGTGAGGTTGATGGCATCCTCTCAGAAGATTCGGATTTGTTGGTCTTCGGATGCAACAGGCTTATCACAAAGTTAAAGGATGATGGCTCTTGTGTGGAAATATGTCGTGAACGGTTCCATCAAGTCAAGCAGATTCCATATTTATCCAAGTTCACCGACGAACAAATCCGTCTGGTAGCAATACTTTCAGGTTGTGACTATACTAAAGGAGTTACAGGTGTTGGGCTCAAATCTGCATTCAACTTAATTAACAAATTTTCCACCATAGAAAAAACCATTCTTGCATTGAAATCAGATGGTAAATCAGTAGCAGATGACTTCTTCGAAGAAATGACACGGGCAAATTTGGCATTTCAATTCCAAAAGGTTTTCGATCCCAGAGACCAATTATTGAAGACTTTGAATGAGTATCCGCCAGATATCATCTTCGATATGGAAGTAGTTGAATCTTGCTGTGGAATTACTCTTGACGCTGATTTACACAGAAGAATTTGTAATGGATTGGCTCATCCAAATAATCATGGAGATTTGATCTCAAGAGAGCAGAATTTAACTCTCTTGAGAAGTGGATCTATGGCATTCGCTGCTAATTCAAAAGAATCATTTGGTGTTCCAGCCAAGAGGTCGAATTCTTCACCTGTCCAGCAGCTACAGAGCAAATCAAAATCTGTCCTCGATATGTTGAAAACTACTAAAGTCACCAAAGTTACCAAAGTTATCCACGAGCCCGCAACGCCATCTAGGCCCACCAAAAGAGCTTTTGTTTCATTATCACCAACGAGCAAAAAATTGGCCAGATTGGAAAGAGACCAGTCACCTCCAGGCAAAAAGATGAGTAAATTCTTCTCCAAAGGGTCTTGTCCATCGAACACTTTACCCACTCCAGAGTCTGGAAAACAAGCAGCCTGGGATACTAGTATTTTGTCAGGAGATTCAGATTTCACGGAGGAATTCTCGTCACCAGTAATCAAAAGAACAGCACCTACAGTTCTTGATGGTGGCGCAGAAACAGATCACGATGAAAATGAAGAGGAGCTCATTAATACAGAAACTGTCTTGGAAGAGATCAACGAAGATTCAATCCCTCAAGAAAACTCATCTGCCAACGCATCCTTCAATGAAGTCGAGAAAGAATTTGATATTGAAGATGAAGAAATTGAAGAATCTCCTCAAAAGCAACCAGTGCAAAGCGCTAACTTATCCAAGTTTTGCATAACGTTAAGAAAGAACTTTCTGTACCTGGACTCAGTAACATTGGAAAGCACATCTCTCATTCATACTAAGTTTAAGAGCTCACAAGGAGTAGTCTCTCAATCTAAGCAATCACAGGAACTACTTACGCCTAATAACTCTGATGAGCTTAGGGAAGAAGACTTCGAATTAAGTGAAGATGAAGATGTTGGGATCCAACAACCTTTAAAGCCCGTAAAACAGAACATTGCATCGTCCTCACAACCCAAAGAAATTCAGTCCACTAAGTCAAAGGTCACATCTGCATTCGTGAAGGACCAATTTCCTTCAGCAACAACCAAAACTAAAACCTTCAGTTTGAAGCAATTTGCATTCCGAGGCTAGAACTCCGAACTCACGATTCACTTTCAATTATTAGCATATCATATATTCATTATTATCACTAGTCAATACACCAATTAATGTGTTTTCAACCACTCCATTATTAAATTCTATCATCTCTCTTGAACTCGCCATTCTATGATTTTTTAATCTATTCATGCAAACTTGTCTAAATATTTAAGTGCCTCTGATGACACAGGCACCTATGGACAACCTGGTAAGCAGCTTTTGGAGTTCGTTTTCATCGATTTTGGCATCATTCATCTTATACACCTTCTTGACTTTAGGTAAGTTGATCAATTCCAAGAGTGCAGAGTCAGTAATTTCACTGGACTCCACCCCGAGCAATTTAGTCAAATGTTGATAAGTGAACTTTGGATCTTCAGAGCCGATTTTGATGGCAATAACGTTGGGGCACTCAGCATCAACTCCAAAACGCTTCAATGCATCCATGATGTTATTTATTGGAGAGAGATTGAAGATGATCTCGGTATTCAAGGTTTTGGCTCTCATGGAGTCGGTCTTCTGGTTCAATAATGCTCTATGTATGGCTTGGTAAAGGTGCTCAGTAGACACGATATGGTTGGTGTTGAGGAAGCAGAAATCGTAGTCTTCATTTCCTGCCACCAATTCTGCTTTTACCGTAGCAAGCACGTCTGGCTTGATATCCTTGAAAAGGGCCACAATTATAGGACTTTCCGGAAATTGGGGCAATTCGATTTCTGTGTACATGGCTTGGAATTGGAATGTGATAGCAGAAATGATTTTCTGAAGATGTTTAGAGTCCAATAAACACAAGATTCGTTTCGGCTATGTAGTTTTGGAGAGATTAGCGCTAGTTCCTTGTTGAGTAAGGCATTGGAATCGGTGAGTATAGACTTGATGAGGTGGGTTGGAGGTGCACTGTGTGCAGTACACACAAATCACGTGACCAAATTTAGAACCCTTGCAAGAGTCCTGTTAGCAGGACATGTTTAGTCTAGCACAATCTTCACTGAAGATTGATTAAAGGTGCCAGTGGAAGCTCGAACTTATAATAGAAGCTCTACTCAAATTACCAAAAGTGTCAGCCTTATTTACTTCAACTTAGCTCAGTACGCGTAAGTAATAGCATTACAAACGAGCCTCATTAAACTCCCGAAACATGTTACCCCTATATGCTCTCATTCTCATAGTCTCTGGTGAAAGTCCCGTACCCCAGTCTACTTCTGCTGACTTCTAAAAACGTCCTTCGCTGCTTTGGTACTTATTTCAGTCTTCCTTTACAGTCACGTTACACAACTTTTCCAACCGTGAGCCCACTCACTACCAGTCCACGTGACCACTATCATGAGCCAATCTACACCACTACTGATCTACACAACGATGGCCGAACCCGACGAAGAGGCGTTGATAGCGATAACGGCACTAGACGAGTACCACCAGAAAGAGCAGCTCTTCAAAGATGTGGTGCTTCCGGACGAGAAGAACCAAATGACCGCCAAATACGCCGAAGTTCTCCTACAACAAACAGACAACGCCAATAGATACTACGGCAGTTTCCAGCGCTATACTCCACAATTCACCAACGTATCCAATGGTGGTAACGTCGTGCGATGGGTAGACTCGAACATCGAGTTGGATCAAAGGTTCATCATTGGTTCGTGGTTAGGCGCAGATGTTCAATCGTCAAGAGTGAAGCCAGAAAAGGGCCATACCAGATCTCAAAGCACGCCCAATGCATTATTCGCTTGGTCGTCTGGTGATTCATACATTAGATCTAGAAAATTGGAACTACAGCTAAAGCGTGGAGGGTCCATAAAGGGGAACAATCTCAAGACGGAGGAGACTCAAGATAATGCACAGGGTCCAGAAACTAAGAGCAAATCTGGGATCAAAATCAATAACTCCGAAAAGGTATTGGGAAAGAAACTCAATCGGAAAATTGAGATGGAAAGTAACAAGTTCATTCATGCCAGAATCCAGGTGATCAAGGCGCATCATAGTGAAGAAATTTCCAAACAGATCCATGAAAGAAAACGGAGAGACCATGAAATTCACCTCCAAAAACTCAAGCACAAGGAAGCAGAATATGAAAAGGAATTGGCAGCTGCAGCGTTAGAAACTCCAAAACAAACCGGATTCTTCAATTCCCTTTTTGGTCTCAATTCAACAAATAATACTACACCTTTAGAACCAATTGCAGCTTCAAGTGAGGATGGACAAAAACCAACCGAACCCGCAACTACGAAATCATCTAAAAATAAGAGGTTTTCTTTCTTACCAGGAGGAGCAAAATGGAATTCGGACCTGAAAAAATCGAAATCCACCACTCCGATTCCATCGAATCCATTGTCACAGGACGATGACGCCAACGATACTGACTCCATTGACATAAAGGACGGAAGCCAGGAAAGAAAAGGGGAGAAAACAGAAAGTTGGGAAGGAAAATCCGATACTCAGGGAGAAGAGCATGTGAATGACTCAGATGATAATGAATTCTCTGATTTTGCAGCTTCAGAACCAGTACCAACGAAAGCTCCAGAGTCCGCCCCGTCAGCACCTGATCAGCAAAACAAAAATAAGCATGTGAATTCCTCTTCGAAACAAGCATCAAGTCAATCACCCCAAACAGCAAACAGAGCATCTTTCGCAGTTACAATGGCATCCCAACGGCCATTGACACCCACCAATGTCACATTCAATTCATACAATTCTCCTCCATTAACACCCACAACTAGAAAACCTTCACTTGTCGCTAGCAAGAACACACAAGGTACCCCAAATCCTCCAGCCACCGTTGTTTCGAACTTTTCAGAGATCAATTCAAGACCATCCAATCCCTCAAATACCCAGCATTATACGCGTAAATTTATTCCCCTCCAAACACTGGTCAACAAGCCATCCGGAATCAATGAGGACTTGCTTGATCTTTTTGGTCCTTCGGAAACGTATCTGAACACCAATAGAGTACAGGCAAATGTGAAATCCACGAATAACAATGAACCAATTGAGGATTTGCTTCTGATGTAAAGTCACAGGACACTACAGTCTAGACAGGTAGAGGAGAGACTTTCAAAAGCATTTTGGTCTTATACAAATCTCTACCACCATATCCTGCAAAGGTACGATCTCACTCGATAGAGTACAGCCATTCTTTAGAATCATAGACCGATTTTCACTTCTATTATACTATGGCCTTCATATATGTCGCATCTCATCATACATAGACTTCGCACCAAGTTAACACTCCAGCTATGCAATGCTTAAGAATATAAATACAAGCACTACAACACACGGCGATACTCATGCTGCAACTCACGGAAGCTACATCTTAGCTCTATACTCAAATTTTACAACATTCATCATAAATATTTCTCTTCTTAAGTATCTTATTCATCACTATGACCTCATCAGTCGAGACCCTCGCCATCGATAATACTAACATGCGCACTACTATCAAATCATTTCGAACTATTCACTATCACTACCAAGAATCCAATGTTAAGGCACCAGGTGACTGCAGCTAGTGCTCTAGCTAGGAGATATGCTAGTACCACACAGTTTGCCAATGCTAACATCGAAATGACCACGTTGGCCAACGGATTACGAGTGGTGACCGACTCCACTCCAGGTCACTTTACCGCTCTTGGGGCCTATGTGGACGCAGGTTCGAGATATGAGACCCCAGGAAGAGGTGGAATGTCCCACATCTGTGATAGATTGGCATGGAAATCAACAGAAAAGTACTCAGGTATCGAAATGATGGAAAATCTTGCAAAACTAGGCGGTAACTACATGTGTTCTGCTCAAAGAGAGTCCATCATCTACCAAGCATCTGTTTTCAACAAGGACGTCGAACCAATGTTCGACGCTATTGCGCAAACCGTTAGGAGTCCTAAGATAACTGACCAAGAACTCCTCGAGACTTTGCAAACAGCAGAATATGAAGTGGGTGAGATCGCCTTGAAACATGATATGTTCCTCCCCGAAGTGTTGCATGGTGTGGCGTATAAAGATAATACTCTTGGATTACCTTTATATTGCCCCCCTGAAAGAATTCCCATGGTCACGAAAACGGACATTCTCAAATACCATAACCAATTTTTCCAGCCTCAGAATATCGTGGTGGCCATGGTCGGAGTTTCCCACGACGAAGCCTTGAAGTTGACCCAGAGTCGTTTTGGCGACTGGAAATCCCTTTCTTCTACTAGACCTGATTTAGGAATTGTCAACTATCTGGGAGGAGAAATAGCATTGCCTTACCAGCCTCCATTGTATGGTAACTTGCCAGACTTATACCATATGCAAATCGGATTTGAAACTTCGGGCCTTTTGCATGATGATTTGTATGCTCTTGCTACACTTCAAAAACTCCTCGGAGGAGGATCATCTTTTTCTGCTGGTGGTCCAGGTAAAGGTATGTTTTCGAGATTATACACCAGAGTATTGAATCAATATGCATTTGTTGAAAACTGCTCAAGTTTCAATCACTCTTATGTTGACTCTGGTTTGTTCGGAGTGACAATTTCCTGCTCGCCCAATGCAGCCCACGTAATGTCACAGATCATTTGCTTTGAATTATCGAAGTTGTTGGAGACTGACACCTCAAAGGGCGGTCTCACAGAGAAAGAAGTGAAACGTGCCAAAAATCAATTAATTTCTTCCTTATTGATGAATATCGAAAGTAAACTTGCCAAATTAGAAGACTTAGGAAGGCAAATTCAATGTCATGGAAAGTTGACTACCATAGATGAGATGATTGCTAAGATCGAAAGATTAACAGTATCGGACTTGAGGGCGGTAGCAGAAAAGGTGTTCTCTGGAAAAGTTCAAAACAAGGGTATCAGTTCAGGCAAACCCACAGTGGTGATGCAAGGAGATCGTGCAGCATTCGGAGATGTGGAATTCATTCTTCAACATTTTGGATTGGGAAAATTTGAGGGTGAAAAATTACTTGAACCAAGGGACTTCTCGAAACCAACATCTTCTAAAAGATTTGGATGGTTTTGATGTATATAGTTTTCATAGATTATTAAAATTTATATTCTACGACGAAAATAATTTCGATTTTTTTATTAAGTAGTTCAATATCCCAACTTGGCTCGTAATTCTAAAACCTCTTTCTCTAAACTTAAAACATGACTTCTCATCTCATCGTTCTCTCTCTGCGTCGTTTTGATCATGAGATCTTTATCCAGATTCTCATGATGAAGTATGTCAATTGTGCTTTTATAATGATTAACTTTATTCTGGTAGTCGAAGTTCTCGTCATTATACTTCTTGATCAAATAAGTGTCATTATCAGCTCTAATCTTGAGTTCCTTCATATTTCTTTCTAAGGTTTTGATAACTTTCGAGGATTCAAAGTTATCGTACTTTGATTCATCCAAGTCCTTCTTCAATTCATTGACCTTAGTTTCCCAATATTTCAATTGCTCGTTACTGTATAATTTCTCCTCCAAATTATGCACTTTTGAGCTCAATTCTTGATTCACTCTCTTTAACGAGTCATTCTCTTCTTTGGTTACCAAAATATCCTTTCTTAATTTTTGATAATCTTGCACTTCAGATAAAGTTGAAATTCTTGATTGATTGAGCTCACTTCTAATATCATTGGACTCAGCCCTTTGATTCTCTAAATGTTCTCTCATAACCTTCCTTTCAATCTTGACTTGATCAAGCTCGGCCGCAGTAGACTCAAGGTCGCTCTGAAGATTGCGTATTTGTTCCTCCAACTTTACTTTAGATTCCAATAACTCATCTCTTTGAGTAGTGACTTCGTGCATCAAATCTTTCAAGGAATTGACTTGCTTAGTGAGGGTGTTTATCTTCCTTTCGTTGATTACCTTCTCATTCTCAAGTTGACTGCACTTGGTATTAAGTTCATTGACTTTTGTATCTAGTTCGTCTTCTTTTAGAATAGCGACTTCATAATCTTTATGAAGCGTTTCCTTCTCTCTAGTAAGATCTTCGAGGTCAAGCTGGAGCTTCTTATTTTCCTTCACCAATGATGTTTCCGTCTCCATTCTGAAATTGAGGTCCTTATGCAAAGTTCTGATTTCTTCCTTATAATTTTCAGTGATCTCTTTGTTATCGTAATGCTGTGAGTTATATGAATTTCTATCGTTAAGATCCCTCAATTGTTGTTTGGTCTTATTCAAATCAAATGTTTTTTCTTGAATATTTTCTTCTAACTTTTCAGTCTCTTTCCTCAAATCCTTCAATAAAATTTGCATGGTTCTAGATTCGTCACGAGCCAACTTCAATTGGTTCTTAACTTCAATCAATTCGTTTTGAGCAGCATCTTCATGTCTCTTAGAAATGTTGACTGCTGATTCGGCCAATTCTAGTTTCTTGAAATATTCATCAGAGCGCTTTTTGTATAACTCGATGCTATTCGAGATGTCTTGGTTTTTGCTTTGAAGAGTTTCGTTCTTTACTCTCAATTGAGCCAATTCATCTTCGTAATCTGAAACTGAAGTTCGGAATGTTTGTCTTTTCGCTTCGTACAACTCATCTTCCGATTCCCTCAACAAGTGCTTCAATCTAAGAATTTCGGTTTTTGCGGTGCTCAATTCTTCTCTGGTGGATTTGAGTGTTTTAGTAATATCTTGATATATGCTTAGGAATTCTTGATTTGAACCTCCAGACAATGATGAAGAAATGAAGCTATTTCTTCTGAAACTTTCACTTCTCGGAATACCACTCAACGACTGATTATCAAGGTCTGAAGAAAGGACTCTCTCAATTCTTTTCTCCATCTCAGTTACCCTATTCTGGGATTCTCTGAACTTAGCTTCGTAATCTGTAGAGCTGTTGAGGCCTCTTGTAGACTGCAATTTATTCAATTTCTTTTGAAGATCAATTGCATAGGATTCGGCTCGTTGTGAGTTCTGTTCTTCTTGAACTAACTTCTGCTTTAACGATTCAATTTCATCTCTCAAGATATCAACACCACCGTTCAGCACACTTTCACCCATTGAAACCGATTTTCGATACAGTTGATTTACTCCTTTGCCAGACATTCTTTCTTTAAGTAGTGATAATTCCTCGGATAACTTCTTGCTCTCAAACTTTTCTTTTCTTAAAGCTGCACTTTGTTCATTCAACTTCAATTTAATGTTTGCAAAATCTTCAACAAAGGAGGAACTGGGAGGGTAATTCTCCTTCTCGATTTCCTTATCCTTCTGAGCATTTTCCAATTCTTTAATGCGATTATTAAGTAAGATTATTTTATCTGAATATTCAGTCTTAGCCTTGTTGATTGATTCACTTTGAACTTTCAAAGATTCCAATTGTGATTTGAATGAGGCATTCTCTTCATTAGTTCTTTCGATATTTTTGCGCAAAAGTTCGATTTCTTTTTGCTTCTCAAGCTCAATTTTTTTGCTCTCATTGACTTCCTTCTCCAAACTTTTAACATTCGCTATTTGGCCCTTCAATTCTTCAATTTCTTTAACCAAAGTTTCAGACTTCTCTTTACTTTGTTTGAGTTCCCTGGCACTATGATCATGTTGAGAATTGAAGTCACGTACTTTCATCTCAAGCTCAGTTAACTGGCGTTTCAAATCAACTTGTTCATCTTCTTTGTGTTGGAAACTAGATCTGATTTGCTTAATTTCTCTCTCTTTCAGGGAAATAGTCGAAGTATGAGAACTAATAGTTGCTGTCAAAGTTTCAATTTCTTTACGCAACGACTCATTCTTATGTGAAGTCTCTTTAAAAGTGACAAGCTCTTTTTCCAACTTGCTGTTATGCTCTTTCAATTTGGTGGATTCTGTTTCTACCAAAGCTCTAGACTTGCTATGTTCTTCCTTTAAGGAACTTAAAGTACGATCATATCCCTCTTTCTCAGTCTGAATACTTGCTAATTTCTCACCTATTGCTTTTGCCTCTTCAATAGCTGTATCTCTAGCTGACACGATAATGGCTAATTCTTTGGTTTGCTTTGCAAATCTATTCTCAGTATCCGTTGCCCTGTCGTTCAAAATTTGCAAATCCTCTTCTTGTTTCTTATTCAACTTTTCCAATTTGGAAAGGTTTTCTTCTAGTTGCTTAATTTTTGTCTTTGAAGATTTGTCTTCGACCCGTAACTTTTCTAGACTTGATTCCTTCTCCTTAATCATGTTTGTAGTTGATATAATCTCATCCTCAAGCTTTTGAATCTGATCTCGCAATTTATTGTTGTCTGTTTCAAGCCCAGCTTTATTCTTTTCTGAATCCTTCAACTTCAAGCTGATATTTTTCAAGTTCTCATTCATTTCTTTGGAGTCTAATACCTTTATTGACTCCTCTAGCAAAGGCTTAATATTGACAAACAAATCTAGCCAGTGACTAGTGACTAACGATTCGTCAACTTGTTTAATAGTTTTTGCAATCAATTGAGCCGATTGAATTTCTTTGATCTTCTTCTGCATGCTCTTTCTTGCACTGATACCTCTGATTAAACTTTGTAAATCTGTGAAGATACTTTTCAAGCTCAAATCTCTTAATTCCTCAAGTTTACCGAGAATACCATTCTTGAAGAAAATTTTTGTGATACCAATTTTGAAACTATCATGATCCAAATTGATGAATCTCAATAATAATTCACTATTGGTCTTCATGTTCTTTGTAAATACTTCCTTAATGTTGATGATAGAGTATCTTTGGTAGAAATCATCAAATGTCATTCTGTTGGGATAACCAGCTCTGGTTATTCTTATACCTTCAAGAACACCATTGCATCTCAACTGGTGAAGAACTAATGTTTTGTCAAACTTGTTTGGCTTTTTTTCAAGGTTAGGTAAGATACATCTAACGAAATGAGGCTCTGTCCTCTCAAGCTGTTCCATGAGGTTCCCTAATTGATCCTTATGCTTTTGCGAAGCTGTTTTCAATCTTTGGGATCCACGCTTGGTGGGACTTTCAACAACAACCAAATGTTCATCATTTTTTATTAATTCGACAACAAATTCATTGCTGGAGGATGGTAATAATTTCAAAACATGCTCATTGACTGGATCAGTGTTCTTTTGTAGCCAATTGTCAACATTATACTCAACTTTTCCAGCATAGTGATGAATAATGAATCCACTCTTCAATTTATTTTCTTGAAATTTGGCGGACTTTCCTTTGCCCCAATTCGATGCTAATTTCTCCATGAAAGATCTATCTGATGATTTAGGAATAACACATTCCTCGTCCAAAATTTTCAACACACCCATTGGATTTCTCTGTTCGATCAAGTCAATCGTTGGTTGCAAATCTTGTCCGAAATCAATGAATTCCCATTGAATGTCTTCTCTCAAGTATTCACTTTGTTCCAATATGAATGAGTGATGATTGAAGTATTGTTGAAGTTTTTCATTTGTATAATTGATGCATAATTGTTCGAATGAATTGATTTCAAAGATTTCAAAACCCGCAATGTCTAACACACCAATGAAATTGAGCAGATCATCATCAGTGGCTTCAAAATTGAGCTTTTCATTGATCTTGTCGATAATAAGCAGGAATACCTTCTCGTACAAATGTTTTGCAAACGCATCAATAGCGTACTTCACTTCAGCCGGTTTCTTTGACTTTTGTACGAATTCACGCCCCGCTTTAACTTTTGGTCGTATCAAGTTATTAACAAAGTCTTGCTTTTCAATTCCAAGCAACTGCACAATGGCATCGATAGGAGAATCGCTCGTGAAATTTGCTTGCTCAGACTTCCAAGAAGTGAAATCGAGATTACCAAGATGCAAGATAACCGCCAAAATGCTAAAAATGTTATTGATTTCTGATGCGTCAAAGCCCATTATATGAAAAGCCTCCACCAAAAGATTGAACTCTTTTGTGTCATCAACATGAGGAATGTCGATTTTCACATTAGAAAGATATTTGTAAGATGAGATGTCCTTGCTGAGCTTCAAGGACGATAATTGATCTGATCCCTTCAAGAATTGGTAGAAAACGTGATAATTACGTTCTTGGTCGGCTTGACTGACTACACGAGATTTTTCCAACAAGTAGTAGTCAATATTGGCACCACTAATGGCACCACGAGAAGAAAAGAAGATCCGGATGAATTTACCGAATCTGGAGGAGTTGTTGTTCTTGATAGTTTTGGCGTTTCCAAAACTCTCCAAAATTGGATTTGCTTGTAAGATCTTGGTATCAATGCTCTGATTACTGTGAGGAGGCGGCAGACTCAGCAAGGAGGACGCCCGGGAATGGGAGAAGGTCTGATTTTGCGGGGTGATGGACGACAAGTACTGGATGATCTTCTTTGTATTCTCGGTCTTTCCGGCACCACTCTCACCGGTGACGAGAATGGACTGATCCTTCTTGTTGGACAACAAGTTGCGGAGCGTGCCCTCGGCGGTGGCATAGATGTGAGGTGGCGGCTTGTCGAAGTCATGTGAGTGGTACTTCTTGAGCACCTTGGAATCATAGATCGGCAATGCCTTGTAGGGGTTGATAGCCACGAGGAAGAGGCCCGAGTACGTGTAGATCATGTCGTCATTGTATCTCAAGTAGAGGTTGTAGACCACCAGCGGCTCGTTCAAGTGGGTGAGCTCGGCCATATCGTCACACTTGTTGAATTTGGCGGGATTGCAATTTTCAAGCTGGTTCTGGGGGACCACCTTGTGGGTCTCTTGGTTCCCACTGACCACCGTGACTTTGCAGGTTCCATCGCTGTTGTAGTCGGTGATGTAGCCCTTGGTGAAGAAGTTGGAGTTGTCCGGGACCCAGACCCAGTTCTTGGAGTTGAAGCCGTCGTCTTCAGAGGACATGGTGGATGGAGAAGAAAGACGAAGGTGATTGCCTACAAAACACACCTTGACTACGGTCACGTGATCCGATCTGTTTACACTTCCACTACCCTACATTCGCGTTACAGACGTGGAATGGGTTGCGAGCGCGGGCACTCCGAGGCACAACAGACGTATCAGAAGTGGCAGCAGAGGCAGAGGGCCCCACACGAGCCAGGCAGCTACCGCGGCCTGGCGGCGATTCTGGCGGCTAATTGGAAGGGAGAGGACACGGACTGAAATAGGGCGACGCAGCAGTCACAGTTTGAAACCCGTTTTGTGCCCATGTAAATGCCTCTTGAGATGCGCACGCTATTATGGATCAATTGGGTTTATACGCAACGTCCGGACTATGAGCCCGCGCACGACACGTAGGCACCGTTTAATTACCGTGAGATCAGGCACCGTATGCAGTGCAGGGCATCAGTGTGAGTACGAGCGATAGAGGTGAGAGTGGCCAATGGCCAATGGGCAAAAGCAATGGCCATGGAAGCAGAAGGTCTATGACCAAGGAGCAGAAGGTCTATGACCAAGGGCCAGTCCGTAGAGCAATGCACTAGAAGCAGAAGATTCGCCAAGTGGCCAAACGTGTGGGGTGGAGTGGTGACGGTGGATCAGGACCCAAAGGCTCCGTGCGAATAGGAGAATCACTATGGGCACATTGATCTGGCGATTTGGTGTATTTCACAGTGGAAAGTCTCGCGAAGAGGCGTAAAAAGACATGAACTCGTGGCACGTCGGGATGTGGCCTCGACGAACTTCAACTAGCATGGGCTGGTGACGAGCTGTGCAGCCCAAACGGCCCCAAATTCGCTTAGTCTAGCCTGGTGCTGTAACCCCATGGCCCTGTGTAATTTAGACCAGCGAGCAGTTCACCCGGCGGACGGCGGTGTAGGGAGATTCGGGGCGGACGGCCGTGGGGAAGAGGGCCTGCGGCGCGAGATTCGGTGGAGATTGGGTGGAGATTGGGCGCACATTTGACGGAGGTTCGGTGCAAGATTCGGTGCATGTGTCCCGCCAGTGAAGAATTTAGCGAGCCATCTCCCACGGCAGAACTGGCGAACACCATGGCCATAACCACCAGCACATAGAATGATAAGGTTCTTGAGGCCGTGTGGGGTCACGTTCTTGACCGTGTCTGAAATAAACACTTCAGAAAATCAGTTTGTACTGCAATGCTCCAAAAACCCGCTCAGCTGACGTGGTATCTTGGTGGTTTGACGAAATTCATCTCCAGGGAAGTGTCACGGATTGTTTTGTAAATGTGCTCGCTTCTGGTGGTTCGACGTGCTTTGATGGAGTGGCTGTAATGTCACCCTGGCCAGTCCGCTTCTCTTCTGAAGAAGCCTCTAAATGCACTTTTCAGACCGGTCGTAGTAGCTTGATACAATCCATGATTCCTGGCGGAGGTGCGATGGTGCGGTGGGTGATAAAACGTTGGCACTGGTGTCTCAGCTCCACCAGATGAGAGTAAACTGAGGTAGCTTTCACCAATTGGACCATTGACAACTCCACGAACTAGCATGATGAGCGAAATTGAACAAATAGTCTTAATAAGTCGTGCCAACCGATCTTCATATGGTTCCGGAATCCCCAGTGAACCAATGCTCTAACCAAATGTAACACCCAGTTGCCCGTGAGCCTAAGGAACAATAGTAGTGCCAATTATTTCATAATAGAAGAATACGGCTTCCACCTGCCACAGCCTTCCGTCCATGACTAATCGGAGGAACATCTGAAAAACCAAAGCCCCCAGTGTTGCGAGGTCGCCGTCATTCTAGACCTCGTACTCCTGTGACTTCAGCACAGTATCACAACTACTGTGCCTATTAGTGGCCGGGGATCACATGTCTGATGGTGGGCCCAGTGCCAAATAATTCTAGCACACACCCTGCACATTCTGCCGTCAAACTTGTAGCATGTACACTATAGGAGGGGGCCCATACAATATAGTAGATCTCTTTAGCGAGACTGCTGCCTTAAAAGAGGATCCCGTTAGTGGGAGGTCCATCATGGCCCTGGTTACCACCGTGCCCGTAATCCTGGATCCCCCACTGCATCATCGATTCCACGATCCATTCCACGATCCATTCCCAGTGATTCACGACCACATACCACATCGCAGACGATCCATGGTTAGTGACTAGAGATCTAAGCTCCGTGATCTATGATCTTTGCTTCGTCATCAATGATCAATGCTCCGTGTTCCGAGATGAATAAGCAACGGTCTATTTTTTACGACGTATCATCCATTGATCCACGATCCAAGGCATTATCTACGACCATGTGCCATGACGGCCCTGAGGGATCTCCGTTCTGGGACCAGAGGCTTGTGATATCGCAGTACCGTTTCGCGGTACTGCCTGGTGCCGTGAATTGCCCCGATGTGTAAATTAAAGGAGTATAGGACGCTTGCCTACGGCCGTTGGACGATATCTATCAAGGCACTATTGGTTATATTATTTCAACTAGGTATTTTCTACCTGTTACGATATTAAACGCATGAAAAATATGTTTCACCCCCTTCTTCCCCCTTCCCCCAGATTTGTCTCAAATCAGAAACTCACACTAGATGGTAGTGTAGATTGACCCGGGACTCAGGAACTGGACGGCATTCGGTGGTGATCTGGGGTTTTCTGGTGAAACCGCAAGGCCTCTGGATGCAACTTAGCGACACACGTACATGACAGAACAATTGCCCCAATTGAACCCAATTGATAGGGCTCTTATTGAAATTGCCGAATCCTCGTTCCGTGGATTTTTCACACTCTCATCAACTTCTCCTGATGTGGTGTCTCATTTGCCGTGCGACTGCAACCGTTGGTCGCAGGGCACGTCCAAATCGGCCCTATGATTTTTCGCATCCACTGGCACCGCTAAGTCCGTACCACCACCAAGTTCCACACTATGACACTATTGTTCGCTGAGGTGTTCACGAACACGGGAATTCGATACGAAGACCATGTACATGACTTGTACTTCGGTTTCGTCTAGTCTGCGTAGCTATCTCACATTTCGCTTCTCTTCTACACCGGTTACTATCCTCGTATAATACAAAAGCTAAGAACTGAATTGTGCTGGGCACATGCAAACACCTATGCATGCATCACCGGTGACAGCCACGCAGTCGACTCTGAGGTCCCGCTACTATTGGCATTCAAAGGAGAAAACTCAGACACACTGCTGTTGGCAGTGGACGTCAACCGGTGAGGAGGAGGTGGAGGGAGCGTGGTATGCTTGGCGATACCACTATTAAAGGCCGTATAATTAGAAGTGGAAGTCTTGTCCTTGGAAATGCGCAGCTTCCGCCGTACAATGCTCAACGACGCACTCAGCACAGAGGCAGCGTTGTTAGAATGCACGGGAGTGACACATACTGAGCTGCTTCTTTTGTTAGAAAACACAGAATATTGCGAGGTAGCAGAAGGAGGAGTAATGGGCGCCATGCCCGAGTCATAAAGGTTCAAATTAAGTGCGGATGACGAGTGGAATGGGTGTACCGGAGTCGTATGTGGAGACCCGACCCCTGAAGAACAAGGTGAAGACAGTGTGGAGGACGATGCGGACTGACGAGCGGCATCGGACCGCAGATCCTGTGGTGGGACCTGAGGAAACTGAAGAAGAATATCGCTGAGGCGACAGTGCTTGGGGTCCAACGTTTCACACTCGGTCACCTGTTGCTGGCTGTCGTAGATGCTGGAGATAATGTAGTTATGTCTGGTGTGGAAATTGTTGACCACTTGGATCACTCCGCAAGCTTCGTACTTTTTGCAGAGAACTTCGGTAGCTTTTCCGTATTGAATGATGAGCATTAACGCGATTTTTTTCACGGTCATAATCGCGTCTTGATCAAGTCCACTGAGGAACGCTCCGTGGACTTCTGGGTGCCTGTTTTCCTCTTCATCGGACCCTATGTCGGTGAAATCGCTATCATGGGGCAGTCCCACGTCAGCCATAACCATTTCAGGTTGGGCCAGGGGTTGAGGAGACCGTGGAGAAGGTTTGATGGCACGCTTCATCAACCCGCGCAAGCACTCTGCTGCGTTAGGGATTTGAAGCATTGAACAAGCAAGTAAATTGGCAGTAATGGAGATCAATGACGTTGGTACCGACAAGAAGTACTGGTCGTACAACGACAATTCACAGAGAAATCTGCCCACGGCGGTGATGGCCGACAATGAGTTGGAGGCATTACCTTGTCCGTTAGGACCGGTCCGATTGTATTTACAGGGCGTGGCGTTGGCTCTGATGTCCGAATGTGAGATGGCCAATTGAAGGCACTCTTCCAAGTTAGGGTGGCTAAGAGACCACTCCAATGTAGACAAGATGTGCATTTCCATTTGGATGAACATTTCCTCGTCGTAAGCGTTCCGACACATCACGATCAATTCCTTGAGAGTGGGAACTCTGGACTTCTTGTCTTCGTATTTGGCAGCTATCCAGAGCGCAGTACATCCCACCAACTGGTAGTGGCGTTTGAACACGATACGCTTGGCACAGTAGCGGTCGATGATGTTCATGCAAAGGAAGAGGGTATTAGGCTGAAGCTTGAACAGCAGGTGCAACTCGATCAAGAAGTCGAGGAGGAAAGGACGCATGAACCACTGGATTTCCGGCTGGAGGTCGATCATGGCCGGGTTGACGGCCAGGACCGCTTCCAAGCGGGCCATGGACATGGTGATGTCGGCGGTGTACTCAGAAATGAGCTTCTTGTTGGCCTGGGCCTCGAGGAGCTCGAGCATGATGCTGTAGGGCTTGGGCCTGGCGGGGGGAGGGCCGTATTTGCAGGGAGGAATGGCCAACATGTCGGAGCTTCAAGGGGTGACGAGAGAGCGAAGGAATGGATGAAGCAAAGGAGACAGAGGTTGTGGAGCGGATGGAGGGGGACTCAAGGTTGTGCGGAGGGAACGATCAGCGAGTGCAAAGGAGTGGAACGGAGGCGATAGGGAGGTAGCTGAGCAGGCCGACGGCACCGTGAGAGGAGCAGTGTGTGCAGTGGGATGAGGAGGGCGCCAAACGGGAGCAGGCGGCGGAACGGGGTCGAGGTCTGGATGGAGGGACGAGGACCGGTGCAGTGGGTGGACGGAGACCAATAGAACGGGCGGTCTGGCGAGGACGGGAGTGTGTTGGAGTGAAGCCTTGTCCGGGAACTAAAGAATGCAATGAGTGTGCCTAGAGAGAGAAGAAGAGGACGACAACGACAACGACGAAGAAGAACAACACGACAAGGTAAAGACTTGCACTACCAAGAAGAACCAACAAATACTTGAGGACAAACCAAAATGGTTTTATATGTTCAAGCAGCGCAATGGCTTTCTTTTTCCACAGGAGGGAGGGAGAGGGTGTACGCGTCGGGGACGCGAATTGCAGCCGTCGCGGCCCTATTGCCTAAACCTTGCATGCGTCACTGGATGCACTCCGCGCTGCGAAGGTGCATGATACGGTGCCAAACTTTCGGGTTGGGAGGAGCAGCAGGAGCAGCAGCAACTCCAGCAGCAGGAGGAGGCCGAGGGCTTAACGGGCAAAGGAGAGACAAGCGAGAGCACAAGCGAGCGGTGGGAGCGGTGGGAGAGGTGGGAAAGATGAGAATAGACGGGATAGTGGGAGTGGGAGTGGAATGGGAGTGGAATGGTAAGAACGGGAGTGGAACGGGATTGGAGCAGTGGAGGTGGAGCGGTGGGAGTGGAAACGGCAGAACAGTGGAAAACTGTGGGCAGGCAGTGGGACAGGGACACGGCCCGTCGCAGGCGGACGGTGGGATTTGCACGGGGCGACATTATGAGCAGTGCGGTTAGGGTAGCGGGATTTGTGGGATTGTTAGTTAAGGAGTTCCACAGCACCAAATGCACCGTTAGGGAATTACACAGGTGGAGGCTCCCACGTAGCGGGAATTGGAAACCAGAGCCCCCGCGGTCTCGCCATATTTGCCATTATCGATGGTGTTGTGGTGCGCAATGGCCGCGGAGCGAGGCTCAACGGCCAACGGCACCGCCGCCGCTTGTCCTGGCCCTACAACACGATAAACGGCACCTGCGGTCGCCAGCAAACAGGAAGCCGGACCTCGAGTGCAAAATGAGGCCATGGTCTGGGACTCCAGGTTGCCAACATGGCAACATCCTAGACAGAGATGGAATTGGCTGCCCCCGGTGCAGGATCTGGGGTGATTCCCGTTACACGAACACGCACCGGCCACAAAGCGCGGTGCGATGCGAGGGGACAGTTGGGATTGTAGTGGAGTGCGAGTTGACGGGCTGCCGAGCGTGTCACGGGAAGAGGCTGGGCAGATGAGGCGTGGGGCTGCGACACACGCGCGACGGCTCGCGAGCCTGGCGGGGGTTACGGTGCGGTGGTGCTGCGGTGCTACGGCCGCTCAGGACTTTGACACCTTGTGTCAACCGTGAAGGGGTCCAAGGGTGCAATTGGCGTGTTTGGGTATCTAGAGAACGGCCATTGGCGCTTTATTGGTTGGGCTCGAGACACCGACCCACTCGGCCCTTGCCTGTGGGCCGAGATCGACCCCAGCGCTGGCGTGAACTGGGCCCCAAACTCAGGCTCCGCTCCAAATTTTATTTCATCTCCAATTATACTTCCCTCAAAAACCCTAAAAGGTCCCATTCTATATTTAATTTCCCGGCCAATTGTGATTGTGAACACCAATCTTAGCCTACAAAGACTGAAGGGATCAAAGACCAAGCTGCGCTGATACCTCTCCAAAATTCATATAAGCCTGGTACAGAACAAGTGCGGATCTGTAGAATATTCCTGCCCAATATCGCTATGGATCTCAGGATATTTTCTCACCAAGGATCATTTAGGTTCGCTGGCATTTGAGAGCGCACGGTAAATGTTGCAGTAATATAAGTTCTGCTGCAGAAATGGCAACTACTGCCCGCTGGAAGCCCGATGCCACCGTGGGAGCTGGTGGGAGCTGGTGGGAGCTTGTAGCTGGTACGGAGCCTGTAGCTGGTACGGAGCAGTGTCTTCTGATAGTTCCAGAAGGCCGTGGCACTAGCGGTAGCTTCTGGTAGCTCCTGTAGATCCTGTAGCTCGTGTAAGCTCGTGCTAGCCCCATTGGGCTAGCCCCATTGGGCTAGCCAGCAAGTGATAGCAGAGGCTCCACCGCCGTAGCCGGTTCAAGCCTGGCGGTGGCATGGGCCCGCACTGAATGTCGCCTGGAACGTGAAACTTATCGCTCGCTATTTTCTCGCCCTGTGCGCTAAGTCCGGAGCCCCTTCCACCACCTCCTCCACCTCTTCCTGGAACCACCACATACTGCTCTTCAAACCACACCACAGAGTGCCCACCAGGGCACACTACACAATCCTACCAATCACATGGAATTGGCCGAGTGGCCAAACACATTGCAACACACAATCGTGTGTACATTCGAGAAAATTGGAGGTCCAGAAAGTAACAAAAACGACGAAAACTGACCAAAGTCAACCGAACAAAGTCAAAGATTCCACCGCAAAACTCCCACTGCACTACGGGTTCCTGGCAGTGGGTGTCACTGGACTCAGTGACATGACAACTGGCGACGAGTGGAACTGGGCCAACGTCGCCGCACCGCACCCCACGGTACCATGCCATACCGTGCCATTCCACACCGTAACCCACGTCCACCGATCCGTCCTCCTACCGTCCTCCTACCGTCCTCACTACCGTCCTCACTACCGTATCTCACTACCGTATCTCACTACCGTATCTCATCACACCGTAAAAATAATACCACCGCACCGCACCACGCTGTCCTCTCGTGGCACCGCACCGCACCGCCAGAGCTCCTCTGACTCCGTGGACCCCGTCTAAGATTCCCAAGTCGGTGGGGCCGATTGGGCCTATTGACCTGCCCCAGTGCGCTATTGATGAGCAGGCTCCGCTATTGTGATGCTATTGTCGAGGTGCATTGGTTGTTGCATCAACAAGACGCTTCAATCGAGTGCATGACCAATTGTGTAGGCCATTAATGGTGAGATCACACCAGAACATGGCTGACCATGCTTCACTATTTGGTAACGTGCCTCTCCAACAATAGCAGCTTGGGGGCCAGTGGTTCCTTACAGTTCCTGTGCGAATTTTACCATTTGCGGACGCGAACTTCCTGTATGGGGCGATGGATCGGCTAGGGCAATTGTTCGTGTTAGTGGAACGGTGCCTGTAGCGGATGCAAAGAAAACCGCGTTCTGTGGGTGGGTGGATTGAGGTTGATCATCGCCGGTTTGGGGTTGGTGGCCAGGTCGACAACCAAGGGCTCACCATCGGTGTCCCAAACGGGCCCGGGAACAGACGTCTCCGTCTGTTGTGCTTCTGCTATTGTTTGAGAATGGGACATGGGCAGTTGGGTGGGAGAAATACGAAAATCCCAAGGGTTTCGGCCGGATGCAGTGACAGGTGATTTGGAATGGGCCGGGATCCACCAATGATTTGGGGAGAAGAGGGGAGGAATGGCAGAGGGAGAGAAGGAAAGAGATAAGGAGAACGAGATGGGATTGGGGATGCTGGCTACGAGAGGTGTTGGTGCAAAATGCCATGGACAGGCTGATGGGGCAGGTGTCAATGGCCAATTCCACGAGAATTGTGCTAATATGAACGCAGACTACTGCGATGGCTGAACACATAGATAAACACCATAGATAAACACTACTTATGTCATGTTACTTGTAGTCCGTGTCGGGGTCACAATCCACTGCGTTGGTAGCTCGTGGCCCGCTTCTTTCGTGTCTGTCGTGTCTCTCTTGTCCTTTTTGATTTGTCACTTGTCTCTTTCCACTGTCGCAATTGTGTCTCTTGACCACTTTTGTCTCTTGACCAATTTTTCACTTTGTCACCTTGTCACTTTGTCCCTCTTCCCTCTGTGTCACTTTTCTCTGTCTTATCGGTGCACGGTTCTCCACAATTCGTTCCTCCTTACACAATCACTGTTTTTTGATGTACTGGAGTAGTTGGCCTGTCCTCCGGCCCAGGCTTCATTCGGGGGTCCAGGCTCCACACCAGTAGCAACCTTCAAGCGGCCCAATTGTCCGGTGATATGGGATCGCCTCGTGTGTGATCCTATTACGAGACACGGTCCAAATTGCGAAGTTCCCAAGCCTGCTATTCGCCCATATCTTCTTACATAACCATACCCACAATTGATGCTGCTTTGGGCTTCTACCAAGCGCATTAGTGCGCTGCGTGCCTTAGAACTCTCGATATGGTCTTACCACTCCTTCTCTCCTTTTCTCCTGTCCCCTTCCCTCCTTTTTCCTTTCCTCCTTCCTCCTTTCTCGTATCTGCTACGGCCCCACGAACGGCTTCGGCTTCCTACTGCGCGCTGCCACGGCACCTCCTCTCACTACCGTCGCTGTAGCCATGGGTGATACATTCACTGGTGAAAAAGTGGTGGCCGATGTTGGCGGGCTTCGGGACCAGCTATGTGGGATTTGCGCCCAAAGTGGGTGACCTAGCTCTGTCGAATTCTAGTTTAAATCGTCGTACCAATTGTGCTACTAATTGTGCTTCTGATTGCGGTTTTTTGGTACCGATTGTAGTTTTTGGATCCGATTGTGGGCTGAATTCTGTCCCGATTGTGGTGCCAATTCCGTTCAATTGCGACCTCTTGTCTCCCACACATACAATAACTACTTGGGTAGTGTTTTCTTGTCTACTGCCTGCTTCCTGCTTCTTGTTTACCTTTCGGTCTGTAGGCTTCCACAATGTGTTCCAGAGTAGCTGAACGCTCGTACTACCTCCTGGAACGGTGATCAGTCCCAATCGGATCGGACTATTGTAGTCCATCTCCTTGTGGTGGAACTTTGTGCCACCACGCACTGGTTTCCAGCGAATATTTTCCACTATTCGGGGTTCTGTCGCGGTTTCCATGCTTTTGTGAATGCTTGACAGGTCGGTGGTTCTTATTTTTAGTTGCGCGTCGTCCTTCATTAGTGAAGGAAGTTGGATTGAGCACACTTCCGCTGGATTGAGCGGACTGGAGCTGAATTGAGGAGTGTCGTAGTGTGTAGACATGAAACGAGTGTAGATTTGTTCGGATCAAATCAACTCTTTGGGAATAAACCTTTTGACTAAGACCTTTGGGCTTGGATATTTCGTAATATTTTTCCTTGAATTATTCTCGCTGATTATTCTCTTGCGAGAAACTCTTACTACGGAATAGACCCCAAACATCCTGAAACTACCAGCCACTGTGGTCTTGACTTCGTACGCGATCCGCAACTACGCAACGGTTAGTGGTAGTGAAACACCACCAAGCGGAATTGATCCAGGGGGGCAGGCTGAAGGACGTAGGGTTAACAACCATCACCCGCATCCATTGAGCCTGCCTGTTCATCAATCGGTATTTAATTTAGTACAATTGATGGCATCGGTTACATCCTCAAACGTTAAGCCTGGTTCAACAGAGAAATGCTGATTCGGCCCATTTCCTCTGGATGCAACATTTTGTGGCTATGATTATGGCCTGATTGGAGGATGGTGGACATTCCTTGGAACGGGCCTATGGCGCTGGTCTGGCTCGTGGCGAGGCTTCTACTTAGAATAGCAGTGATGGTACTACTGAGAAACACACTGAGACTACCGGTGGGGCACTTAGCGAGGAACACAAAAAAGACCGGGTTTCTACTACCACAGCTACCGCGAGCTATTTTCAGTACCGTCCCACGGCCACCACCACCACTATAACCATCACCTTTTTTGCCTGCTTCTTTTCTCTTTTCTCTCTTTTCTCTTTCCTCTGGCCCGGTGGCACGTCTCCCACCCCTGTAGAGACCCTTTCCAGCCCAATTCCCAACCGCTATTCATCGTTCAAACGGTTACCCCGTGTTCAGCCCTGGTTATAGTGTCGCTATGGTTTCCACAGGTCGCACCACGACAATAATGTTTGTGGAACCAACGCACCGGTACGTAATAACTGTGACATGTCAAGCAAAAATAGACTTCCATATAAAGTCAATTGTGGTCTCGTAGGCCCAACAGAGTCGTTTGGACCAATTCCTGATGTGTCAACTTGCCATTAGTCAAAGCCCATTCGGCTTGAAAGACGGGTGGGCCTTGTTTCTTCCCCAGTTTCTGACCTAATTTTGCCCCAATTCTGCCCCAATACCCAATTTTTGGCCCTATTTCTCTGACCATTCGAAGCCCTTGAAGCCCTCTACACTACTCAAGATAGCCCCTAAAAGCCCTTGTTGCCCCAATTGGGCCAAAATCATGGGCTTTCGGGCTCTCCGTGTGGCCGTAGCCTCCTGCATCGCTGCCGTTACTGAGTCTGGTTTGGAACTGGGTTCTTACTGAACCATTGCTCATACTCTTGTCTAGTACTGTGGTGAATACGCACGCACAGTGAGATCAGTATACTGATTCCGCACCCATACCATACGTTTATGTATAGGCACAACCATTGGCTATTGACCACTAACTCCTGATCAATGTGCCCAGTACATGTGAAGGGACTTCGTACATACACGAGCACGTTTTCGTATCAGCACCCGAATGTACAATTGGAGTGTAACCATGAGTAATGAATAGTGGTGGCCCGGCAAAGCACCCTGGATGCATGCACACCCACGTATGTTGTGTCATCATAAGATGTGATACAGGAGATAGACGTCGAATTGGCCCAAAGAGGCGAAATTATTGATTTGGGGCTCCACCTTCACCGCTGCCAATGTCACCCTGTCAAGTGTGTATCGACATTCGAGTGAGTTGACACCTCAATAGACCAACGGTGGGGGTTTCTACAACAATGTGAATAATTTGCTATGGCACACCCTCATAATAATTTTCATGGAACACATCCTCCACATAATATTTCACCATAAGAATAATCCTCCATATAATTACTCACTATAGGAGATATCCTCCACATAATATTTCACTGTGGAACGAATCCTTCACATGGACAAAGCTTCCAATCTGGGCAAATGGGTGAACGGGCAGCGTGCAGTGTTTCGTAATTGAACATAATGGCTCCCTGTGACTTCAATAATAGCTCCCTGTGACTCCAGCAATTGCACCCTCTGACCCCAAGAATAGCACCGAAGTGTCACGGGAAGTCACTGCAATACATCTTTACCGTTTCCAGTTAAACTGTGAGACAAAAAGCTCATAAACTGTCCCATTTTCGTATGGGTCAATTCACTGTTCCACCATCCCATGGGGCAATCTACCTTTACGGCCTACCTAAGCGATAGCGAAGTTCCCAATAGTTCAACTCTCAAGTACCAATTGTCAATTGTCTGACTTCTTGAATGCCAAAGGTGTTATTAGGATATTTCTCATTTCTTGATTCGGAATGTTCGACAACGAATATTCCCATTTGGAGGTTAATTATAAGGTGTGCAACTTCACCTTGTTTTGCAATAATCATGCTGGTGTTGCTATTAATACCTCTTATGAAGTCTCTATTTTTATTGCACCCTACTTTAGGGACATACCTTTTGCCTCGAGTTCTTATTTCGATGTTCTCACTTCCTCATTTCCAGATTCAATAGAGTCTATCTCTTCCTCCTATTGCTCTTGTGATTAAGTACAATCACAGATCGAAGTACAATCATAGGTCAGAGTACAATCATAGGTCGGGGTACAATCATAGGTCGGGGTACAATCATCGGTCAAAGTCTCCATTAACATTGCAATCCCAATAGGTCCAAGATTTCCGATATACCTTCCTCTAACAAGTCCTACAATTATCATGATTTTACTATCGGGCATTCGTCTCTTCCGTCTATATACTAGATTTGAATTTTGAGCCTCACGCTTAGTAGGCTCCTCTACCTCTACCATTACCACCCTCTTGGTCATCATTCTTAATAGTCTCATCCACTGACAACAATAATGTGGCAGCTTCAGTAGCAGATTCCAACGCGTTGATCTTGACCAATGCAGGTTCCCAGATGAAATTGTGCATGTTGTTTCCCACATTTTCTCTTTGGAAATCAATACCATACCATATCTCGCCCTTGGCATGAGCACTTCTTAATTTGTTTAAAAGTTCGATTCCATCTAATCCTGCGTTTTCACACAATTGACGTGGAATCACTTCAAGTGCCTTGGCGTAACCGTTGATAATCAATTGTTGCTTTCCTGCGACAGTACGGGCATAATCTCTCAAATACTTTGACAATTCCATCTCAATGGCACCTCCTCCTGCCACAACGGTGTTGTGACTCACTGCTCTCTTGACAATCATAATGGCATCATGTAACGATCTTTCCACTTCTGCGATAACTTGTTCAGCACCTCCTCTTAAAACTAAAGTACAAGTCTTGGCTTCAGGACATCCCTTGAAGAAATTGTACCTTTGGGAACCGATTTGGACTTCCTCGAATTTTGCACAAGTACCCAAATCAGATTCAGAAATGTCCGAACATGTGGACAACACCTTACCACCAACTGCTTTAATCACTCTATCCATGTCTTCGCTAGCAACTCTACCAGCACAGAAAATATTTCTGTCAGCGAAGTATTGTGTAGCCAAGTCACCAATTGGCAACTTGGATAAGACGATGTTAGCACCAGTGGCTGCAACAGCTTCTAACTTGTTGAAGATGATTTGCCATTCTGCATCGACCACAGCTTGGTAGTCCTGCACTTGCTCCACACGAACTTCGGCGTTATCTTTCTCGGCCTTCAATTCCAATTCGACGTTCAAAGTCACAATCTTTGGATCGCTGAAACGCTTTGGTTGTTGTTCGAATCCAGCGTATGAAAAGGTCTTTTCGAACGCCACACCATCCACGAAGATGGAGTCTTCCATGGCACCACCTGGAACCTTCTTGATACCGATCAAGTTCTCGTCCAAGTCATCTCTATCCAAACTCAAAACGGCGTCCACCACCATTTTGGTGAAAAATGCAGAGTTCTTGCTGATAAGCTTGGAAGACATGGCGGTGGTAGCACAACGCTCAAGTAAATGACGGAATTCCTCAGGGTTCTCTTTCTTGACCTCCACAGCCAATTCTTTGATCTTGGCCACCGCCAATTCGTTGGCCTTCCGCAATCCACGGGTGATGAAGTGTGAAGAGATTCCATCCTCGATAAATGCCTTCGATTCTTTCAATAATTCTCCGGCCAAGATGGTGACTGAGGTGGTACCGTCACCCACCTCTGCGTCTTGGGAACGGGAAATATCCACCAACATCTTTGCTGCAGGGTGCACAATGTCCAACAACTTCAAAATGGTGGCACCATCGTTGGAAATGGTGGTTTTACCGTTGGAACTGACAATTAAGATGTCTGAACCAAAGGGGCCGAGCGTGGGCTTCAAGGTGTCTTGGATGGCCAAGCACGCGTTGATATTGTTCAATATTTGACTCTTGCCTTGGGAGGCATCGGTGCCTTCTTTCAACACCACGATCGTGGGGGTTTGGGATGAAAATGCCATTGGTGAACCAGGTACAACAAGTGGATCCAAATCAGTGAAACTTTGTCGCCATGGGTAGCGAGATTGGCGGTGCGCGCACGACGTCTTTTTTTCGCGAAATTTTTGACGCTTCTTCCTACCATAGTTAAGTTCAGTGAAAGCACTTAGACTCACTACGTTTAAACACCAGAACCACTTTCACCGTGATGATGTTCGGTAGCATTAAGCAAGGGGCCCAAGTGGTGCAGAGTGGAGCAGCCGCCAGAACTTTCACCAGAAACATCTCAGGAAAGGGACATGTGCATTTGTCCAACAGAAGAGTGATGAGAAAGATCGAGATGGGAAGAGCACGTCCTGCCATCTTCTACCAATTCGACACCTTGGTGGAGCTCAGTGATGGATCTGTGGTCAGAAGAAGGTCGCAGGCGCCCAAGGATGAAATCAGAATGATCACAGACCAAAGAAACAGCGAGTTGTGGAACCCTAACCGTTCCGATTTGTACACCAACGATTTGTCCACTGGTAAGATCTCCAAGTTCAAGCAAAGATTCGCCGCATTTGAGACCGAGGAGGTGCCTATAGCGAAGGAACAGGTCAGTGCAGATGAGCCTAAGGCCAAGAAGGTCGACGACTTGATCGAAATGATGGGCCATAACGCTCAAGAAGTCAAGGGAGGTGTATTATACGACAAGAGAAAGAACAGAAGAAGATAATGGTTTAGGTTTGATGCCATCTTGGGTTCCATGCTCTCAAAGAGAGAGTGCAAAAAGACGATCAAATACGAATGGAGTGCCTGCCTGTATATATAGCTCTATAAATTCCCTAATGTATTTACATGCTTCGTAAGTTTCTCCAACACATTGTTGGAATCCCCACGAGATAATGCCCCCATGATATCCACCAATGAACCACCTGAAAACCTCATTTCTTCGATGGCCCATTGGACTGTGGGGTAGTCTTCAGTTTTCAACGATTGGCTTGCAATGATTTCCAAACACTTTCTTCTGCCTTTAGGTGATATTGACAATATGTGTTTGAATTTATTTGGAATACCATATTTTTCAAGATTCATAGCCATGTTCTGCTTATTGGATGCCACCAAATCGGACTTCCCACTAATAGAACTTATCTTGAGGTATAACTTCTTTCCTGCACGGGTACTGATTTGTGTGGTCAAGTATTCCACAATATTAATCGATAATAAGTCAAGTGCAACGTCTTTCTTTTCAAGTTTCAAGAAATTAACATATAAAGAGTTGATAAAATTCTTGTGAAGAGAAACAGAGTCTGTTCTTAATATCTCTCCGAATGTCCTTGAATATGCTAATTTAGATATGCTGATATCCGAGTTCCCCACCATCTTAATGCATTGGTCAAGATTCTTCTCGTCTTGTAATAATTTGTCTATGATACAGTAAAATTCTTCGAACTGAATGCCATCTTTGGACTTGAAAATTACCCCCAAGATCTTTTCTGCAGCCTGTTCGTGATTTTGATTCATGAATGCTTTAAATAAAGTAGAGTATACCAGACGAGTCAATGGGATGCTGAGTTTGGGAATTAGTGCATTGAACTCTGTCTTGTGCTTTTGCTCACTTCCATATACACCGAGCAAAAGATGAATGAAATCTTGGTTGTTGTCCTTTAAAGCAACTGGAATTTTCTCTAGTATCTGTAGCGTGGTTGAGAAACCTGGCAGACTATCAATGAGACTCTTGATAGTGCTAACTGAGTCTTCTGTCACAGTAATATGCTTATTCCAGATCGATAATGCGGTTTCAAAGAGCCCCATTTCCACGTTTAACGACACATACTCATGCAATAAACCCTGAAGTTCAGAGCTGTTTCTCTTCAACTCCATAAACAGTGTTAGCTCTTGTATTCGGCTGAATAACTCATTAGCGAAGTATACGGACTTGCGGTTTTGTTTGAAATATTGCAATGTTTTGAGGATGAGGGCTGGGGAGTTCAAGGCTTCGCCAAACCGATCCAATATTTTTAGGATGAAGTACGTATTGTAGGAGTGGTAGAGTTCTGTGTCCACGCACAATGTGGTGATGACTTCTTGGACAGTATCCAAACTGATAGTAAGGTTCCGGTCCGAAAATTGGAGCAAATATGAAGCACAGAGTAAGGATTCTCCCTGTTGGTTTGCAAATCGTATGACGATGTCTCCAAGAGTGGTTTGAAGTGTCTGGGTAGAGAGATCGGTTCTCGATGAGATGAACTTAAAATCCGAAGCCAAAAGCTCCGGAAGAAGCCCTGCAGCTTCGAACTCTTGCAAGATCGTTGTGACCATGTCTGTTTTTCCCAGAAAGTTCAATGTTACCAAGTCGTTGAATATGAGAGTTCTGATCGAGGACGAGTGCGTAAAGTGGAAGAGCAAGAATTTGATCATGTCTCGGTTGATCCGAGGATATTTCAACAAGTCTTGCATGAAGAACTCGTCAGGCTTGCGGTAGATGCCTTCACACACCATCACCGATCTGGAAAACCGGATACTTCCTCCCAATGCGGTATACGCTTTGGTCAAACGATCAAAAGTCTCCACATAACTGCTGTTGGAATGGTCCAGTGAATGCGATTTGACGTTCCTTTCTTGATGCTGGGCCCTTTCTGAGTAGCAACGGATCCACAGACACGGCTTTTGCCGTACTGTGACACTGGCAGCTTTCCGAAGCATATATTGTGAAGATGTGAAGATGTGAAGTGATGAAGAAGTCAAAAAGTATGCAGGACTGGTTCGCAGAACTGTTGATGGGTTTTGAAGTCTTATGACATATTTCGCATTATCGGAAGACGAGACAATCCATGGAGTAGAAAACTTGTAGAATCAGAATTGTGGATTCCTTAAGTCAGAGACGTAGGCCCATGAGCTGTATATTGAAACTGTGCAGAGTTTTATTGAGTGTGGTTTAGAGAACTTGGCCCAGGTGGTCTAGGTGTGCTCTTGTCGCGAAGTAATTACTTGAGAAAGCATTGGTGTGATATTGTGGGGTGGCTTCAAAAAGCTTTGAAAGGTCTTTGGATGAAAGGATCTCGTGTTTGATACTTCACATTGGATAGATCTTTAAAATATCTGGTAATCCAGTATCAGTTCTTTTATATCCTGTTCCCAATTGGAGAAAAGTGTAGCAAATTTTGAATTTTCTGAATAAATTCTGAATTTTGTTAATTTCGTAAATACATAAATATATTGTCTTACAGTGGTACATTTCGAACTATTGAAGATGTGCTTGCAAATCTCTTTGGGCAAGATACCCCGTATACTTAAACGATCGTACAGTCCCCCATTCCAAAACCATACATAACCTTCTCCACATGCTTTCTGACCTGTGGCCAATCCTGTCTACTTTGCACAAATTCGAAAATTTCTTCCTGCCCAAAAATTCCGTTGAATTTAGACAAATCACTTACCAATTTTCCAATCGCCTTCGAATCAGTTCCACTAATCAAGTAAATGTTACCAACCTGTTTCAATGATTGATATAAGGGGAGAACCAATTTCTTATTTGACTTGATATGGCCGACCATAAAATCATAATATAAATTGAGATCGGAAATCAAATTCGTAGCACCAGAAACTGAAATGGTTCGTTGTTTTAGAGTTTTCACAATGATCTGGAAAAACCTTTCTGCAATCTCATGCTGAAAAACATCCACAATAGCTTTGTCAGCACTATCCACCAACAAGTCAATATTATCCTCTAGGATCTTCACTGCCCTTTGTGCAGCATCTGTAGGGCCAAGCGACACGGGTGTATCAGGCGATGCGTTGTAGTCAGAATCCATCAAATGATTTTTGTAGACCTGGTCTATTCCATAAACCAAAACTTCAATACCAACATTTAGACCATCTGCTACGTATCTGTCAACCAAAGCTTCAAGCTTTTTCTTATTCTGTAACGAAGTATTGAAGATAGAATTCTCATGCTTAAATATGTTTCGGTTGAGCAATTCTTCCTTATAAAATATATCCACCATTTGAATTATCATGTCAGCCATATTGATTAACTCAAAAAAGAGTCCTATAGGTTCATTGAACGATTCATTGTGTGATTCAGAATAAGTAGGAGATGCAGGATTATATGTTTGTAAGTATTGTAAAGCCCTTTCGAAACCTGGTCGAATATGTTCACTTCCAATTATTTCCAATACATGGGCGAAAATATTTTGCATGGTTGTAAGAACATCATTCTTCAAAGAAGATATGGTGAACGAGTTGAAATGGTAAAGCCTTACTAATGAGCTTCTCGCTTCATTAAGTGTTTCTAACACCAAACTAGGACTCAAGATCTTGTTTAATGATTTAATGTTTTCCGACAAAATTTGAGCTTTTGCTTGAATTTCTGAGAAATTCTTGTCATCTTGTGATTCAGAATTCATATTTGAAGAATTTGTTGTGAACACTTTTTTGAAACTTGTTAAGAAATCATTCTTTGTTTCGATCTTAACATGTTTTAGAATGTTTAGAGATGTTTCTGCTTCTTTCTTGGAGATGCTTTCCTTCCATTCAATGATTCTCTCTTTGGAGTCAGCTTCGAAAATCACAGATTCTTCTCGCATGTAGTCAACCACGAAAGATTCATACAGCATGTCAATCAACTCGGTAACTATTTGATCATATGACTCCCCCACGTTTTTACTAGGTTGTAACAGTTTGACAAACAATCCGGTTAGTAATTCATAAAGTCGAGGTATTAAAATTAAGTAGGTTCTATTGGATTTGGACTCATCAATAAGGATCATTAATAATTCCTTGACTTGATTCGATATTAATTCTTCGCATACCTTGTGCATCATAGGGACCGTTGAGGGAAATATCTGATCCACTATCTCTGATTGCTCGTTAAATATCTTTGCCAATTCTTCAATTAGTTTTTTCAAACCATCTTCGTTAATTTGATACTCTCTTGAAGTACCGTTTTTTTCTATATTTTCTATTGCTTCTTGAGCTGACTTAATGTTCTCATCTTTTAGCTCAACAGGAGTGAAGTATTTCGAAGCTTGAAACTTCTCTGGATTGAAAAGCTCACTTTCTTCATTGTCGAATATGCTTTTTTGCAAGAAGAAATCGATAAGTGTTTGCTGATTCTTCAACTCAATCAATATCGCCACATATTTCTTAGTGACTTCGTAGTCTTCAATATCAAAATGGATCTCTAGCTCTCTCAACAATGCATTTTCGAAGATCTCAAACAACGAATTGATCTTGTCCCGAATCAATTCCCCAGAATCCTCGAAATAGTCGATTCGGTTATACATCATGAGGTTATTGAGGATCTTGGCCTGCTCCTCGGGCAGCACAAAGTCCTTGAAGATCTTCAATCGGTCGTAGGGCTTGTTATCCAAGAGATCTATATAGTATGGGTACAAACTTTTGTGGATCTTGATCATCTGGAACTTGGCTAGTTTGGGGATCTTGAACACATGCTGAACGCACGTAAGGGGGTTTTCGAGGTTAGAAATGACCTCCTGGGTCATTGTGAACTTTGTATCTTCCTTAGGAACGATAGCATTCTGCCACACCCCCATCTCTTTGAGTCTGGAGATCCAAAGGTGAGGATCATTGACAGTTCGATAGGTATTTTTGGATACTTGACCGAACGTCACCAAATCATGCACAGGAAGAAACCTGGCAATGGCCCTGGCCACGGGAATGGGTATGACGTCGGAGTTGTAGACATCGATGTCGCTATTCCACAATACTTGAGACATTGGAGTGTATTGTGGACTGGTGAAATGGTTGAATGGTGTGGAATGGTCTTGCGCGTGTTACAGAGATAGACGTGAGAAGTAATAGTGAGGATTAATTGTGAGGATTAATAGTGAGAACTAATTGTGAGGATTCAGTAGACAATAGAGACTGAGGGAAGTAGAAGTACAGAATTGGAGATGAAAATTAGGCAAATAAATGTATTACTAACTTCGAGTGTGACGGGCAAGCTCATTCTTCATATGGAGTTATGGGTACTTCTCAATGTTAATATATTCATATTCTTAGTGTATTTAGTGTGAGACTTTCGTGGTAGATCTTCGGTAGTGAGACTTGGTGGTGAGACTTACTGGTAGTGAGACTTGGGTAGTGAGACTTCGGTAGTGAGAGTGTAGTGACTTTTCTAGTGAAGCATGTCAGAAGCCCCAAGAAGGGGTCCTGCACACAGACGCATCTACACAGTGAAGAGCATTGACACTTACCACTGTTAGCCTACGAAGAATGTGGAGGAGGAACGGTGTGGTACGAGGGCTACGAATACGTACCTATACCGTTGGGCTCCATAACAGTGTCGCTGGTGAAACCATACGACAAAAATCAACCTCAAACTCCCGTTCTCCCTCGACATACCCATACGCTGAAAGACATCAAGAACATCAAGACCCTACATCATCTCAGCAACCAAAAGATGCAAAAATACCAGCAATATCGGGCATTGCAGGGATGTTTCGGCACTTCATTCAAAACGAGTCCAAGGCATTGGCCGACTCCATCGACCGCAACTTCAATTCGCTCGAGCAGGTCCCAGAAGAGCTCGATATTGATCCCAAGTTGAAAAACTCACTAGCCAACATCATCGATAAAAATCATAGACTTTTCATATTGTTGACCTATAGTCCTTTACTTGTGAATCCTGCAATCTACATATCCACCCTCGACCAGTTGGAAACACTGCTCGATAATTCCCTGAAATCACTTCTTTTGAAAAGACTCCTCTTTCACAGGCAATACGAGAAATGCTGGCAAATTTGCATGGACACTTATACATCTCTCACAGATCTCGAGGACTTCTTGGACCTTGCATTCCAGTCCTTTGAAGAAAACAATCACTTGACCTTTGGACTCCTGGAATTACTTATTGCATCCTATTCGGAAGAGGTCAGTTCCGGGTTTCGGAACCATATAATGGACATTTGCTCACACAAGTATAATATCGACAGAGAGTGGATCGACAATTGCACCAATACTTGGTTTGAGTTGGAATCACTCCAAAATTTGGATGATTTAGCGGATTTTCATGGCTCTTCAAGAACATCAGATCGATTCTCTCAAATGCTATTTATCAAGAGATACTGTCAAATACAAAGCAACCAGATAATTTCTGAAGAGGACATATCGAGTCTTTTCACTCAAAACGGTAATATTTTTACCTACCCAGGGTGGCTATCATCCATAGGACCAACGAATGTCAATTCCTCCAGCTTCCCGTTTCATACCAATTTCCAAATACCCATACCTAAATTGGCAACAGCATTATCAAAATTTACCGAGACTTCCATTGAAGATACCCAAATCAGTGTCAGTGATGTGGTATACATAATAAGGTCCAACCCGGAGTTCAAGCCTTTTGACGTGTATCTTAAATATTCGAAGCATACCAAAGTTCCAAATCGACATTTGATAAACTATTTGTTGTCCCATATCATTCAAAGAGGTTCAATAGAAGAGATTTTTTCTTTTGTATCCAAAAATATTGCATTACTCGAAGATGATTCTATCATCACTTCTACAGTAGAAGTATTCTTACGAGCACCCTCGGAGTTTCCGGGTTTATTCCAAAAAATTGTCCAGTTACCAAAGGAAAGACAAAAAGACTTGATACCACATTTGTTGGAAGCATTAATTATACATCCTCATACACCCACGCAATTGCATGCCCTCATTAGAAGCTTGCACTTCTCCTACAATCAGAAGGGTATCCGATTCTTATTGAAAAGTTACGCGACTGAACCAACAGTTGAATCCAGCAACAACAGCAATTTCAATACAATAGACCATTTGGAACTATACCAACATATCAATTCCGATGTTCAATTAAAGTCTAAGCAACTTTTGTTGGAAGTATTTCGTTCGATGTTCTTGAGATCCAAGATATATGATTCAATATTGATCGGAGATTTGTTCGAGAGACTTCTTGAAGCTACTCTTGATAAGTCGAAGATTTTGTCTAGAACCAAAACTGTCAAAACTCAGCAAGAGGTCCATCACGATATACAAGAAATATTGAGCCATGCTACTCTTGATGAAAGAGCCGCATTTCATAATATGATCCGAGCCTTAGGACAAACTATTTCATTATTAGACTCTTTCAAAATATCCGAAGTGTTGAACCTGATATCGGCAAGAGTGTACGAGAAACAATTTTCATTTTTGACTTCTACATACGGTAAAGATTATATAATGAAGAATTTGGTAATGGAAGTGATAAGATTTGTTGAAAGATCCAATGATAGTACAGCTAGCATTTTGAAAATAAGAGATGTTACTCAGAAGCTAGAGGACCCTTCAAGTGGACAAGCTATTTCATCAACAGCACATGCGTGTTTACTCAAAGCGATCATTAAAGATGATCCCTCAAAATCGATAAGACTCTTGGAGCTTTATGATTCAAATAAAGTTCAATTATCAGGAAAGTTCACGCACATAATTGTGGGGATTCTACAATCTGAGAAGTTCGACGTTAATTATAGAGTCGAGACTTTCAAAAGATTCATCATAAGGATGAACGAATTGGGGTATGCATATAAAATATCTCAGTCGCTTATCCATCAACTCTTAAAGACGTTGAAAACAAATAAAATGGTTTTGAGTCCAGAATCAAAATCATGGATAGTGGAATTGTTGGGGGAACAGAAGAATACCAAACGAGTAGCAAGCATCTTCGTGAAGAAACTGAGACCCCATATTAATTAATTAGTTAACTACATGAATGGTGTATACGTTAATGGAGGATAATTCAAAGCATTAAAAGAAGTAGTGCGGTGCCCAATATGTTGAAGTCTTTCATATTATAATTATTCACTTCGCGATTTAACTTAAAGAAGTCTAGTCTTGGCCATGAATGTAAAATCGTATGGGGTCACTGATCCTATATCAACAGCCAATCCTACTCCAAAAGAGAACTTTCTTAATGACGCTTTGATCGCTGAGCTAAAAAATAGAGGTTCATTCGAAAGTGAACAGGCAACAAGAAAAAGAGTAGAAGTGCTCTCACTATTTCAAAAGATGGTACAAGAATTCGTTTACACGGTTTCTAAAAACAAAAATATGTCTGATGGAATGGCAAGGGATGCTGGTGGTAAGGTTTTTACATTTGGCTCGTATAGACTTGGGGTGTATAGTCCAGGTTCGGATATAGATACTCTAGTGGTGGTCCCAAAACATGTCAACCGTGACGATTTTTTCAGTGTTTTTGATCAAATTATTCGAAAAAGACCAGAATTGGAAGAAATCGCAGCAGTTCCTGATGCCTTTGTGCCAATCATTAAGATTGAATTCAGCGGTATTTCGATCGATTTGATTTTTGCAACATTGGATGTGTCAAGAATTCCAATTGACATGACCTTAGATGATAAGAACTTATTGAAAAATTTGGATGAGAAAGAATTAAGATCCCTCAACGGGACAAGAGTCACGGATGAAATCTTGCAATTAGTCCCAAAACCAACTGTGTTTAAGCATGCTTTGCGTTGTATAAAAATGTGGGCACAGCAAAGAGCTGTGTATGGTAACATTTTCGGATTTCCAGGTGGTGTTGCATGGGCTATGTTGGTTGCAAGAATTTGTCAGTTGTACCCTAATGCAGTTAGCGCAGTTATAGTTGAAAAGTTTTTCAACATTTATACAAAATGGAACTGGCCACAACCTGTTTTACTTAAACCAATTGAAGATGGACCGCTACAAGTAAGAGTTTGGAATCCTAGGCTATACGCCCATGATCGTCAACACAGAATGCCTGTCATCACACCTGCTTACCCCTCCATGTGTGCCACTCATAACATAACTAACTCGACTCAAAAAGTTATCATGGCTGAACTTGAGAGAGGTAGCGACATAATGGCACAGATTCATTCCGAGAAGAAAGTTTGGGGTGACCTTTTCAAAAGGCATGACTTTTTTCATAAGTATAAGTTTTATCTTTGTATCGTTGCGGCAACAGTTTCAACGGATGAGGAACACTTAAAATGGAGTGGATTCGTCGAAAGTAGACTACGTCAATTAGTTCTTAAGTTAGAAGTTACTGAGGGCGTCGAAATAGCGCATCCATATGTGAAGGATTTCTCCGACAGTTACTTGCTCGAAGATGCAAAACCAGAAGAAATTATTAATGCTTACGGAACATTTACAGGGGAGAAGGTATTCGAGAACTTGAAAAAACCGGAGAAGGAGGATAAAGACAAAAAACAAGTCCATTTAACAAAGCTTTTTATAGGCTTAGATATCAACTTATCAAAAACCGGACAAGCACAAGGAATCAAAAAGCTAGACATTCAATATCCATGTTCGGAATTTTACAGTTTGTGCAAAAGTTGGACTACATTTGACGAGAATATTCATAACATACAAATTAAGAACGTAAAGTTGTATGATTTACCCAGTGATGTCTACGTGGAAGGCGAGATTAGGCCTAAAAAATCTACGAAAAAAAGAAAGAAAGATACAGCTACTGATCAGCTCAAAAGAGTGAAAAGTGAAAACACTCCAATCGCCAACCCTTCATGAGATGTTCGGTGTTTTTTCATAGAATTTAGCGTTCAAATTCTGAATTTATAAAATACACATCCTCAATCGCATCCCTGATATTCATGGTTTCGTAAAGCAAATGTTTGTTCTTTATCGTTAGTAGCTCGTGTGGAAAAGTTGGAAGAGTGTCTATCTTGATTTCTAAGGTTTTGCAGAGCCAAGTAACAAAAGCAATCGATCTATTTTCACGCACGTTGTATAGATAAGCATAGAGCGCCCAAGTTTTTTTGCTTTTTTCCTCTTTCCAAATTTTAGCCAATGCTTTCGACAATTCGATCTGATGGTCTGAATTTTTAACATTTTTGCAATAAAATGCTCTAAAAGCAATGAAACCATTAATGTTTCCAAAATTAAGTTTGCACGTTTTATTTGATCTGTTATTTTTCTTTCTATTTCTTTCTTTTCTGAATGGCTCATTCAAAGAATTAAACTGCAAAAGAAGTTCTTTCAAGGCTTCAGATGGTTGTGGTAATGATGGCATTGTTGCACATATTAGGCTCTCCTGTCGCACAATTTTCTGCTCAACATTAGGAGAAAATTCATATTTTCGTAATCTGAAAGTTCTTGTGTGTTGTTTTAGCCCACAGCTACTAGTTGATCTAGCTTTCATCATCGGGCTATTGGTAATTTGGTGACTACATATTGATGCATTTATATAAATTAAGAGTGTTAAAAACTTGTGTCAAAGATATCCTGCATACATGTTACCACATTCAACTATAGATCCCTTGTGTGATCATTTGAAATTGATCATATAATCTAGTGTAGTAACTTCCAATGCTTCTTCCAATCAAATAATTTTCGACAAAGCTATCCGCCTCTAGATCAGTCATATGTAATTGAAGTCTTTGCTTCAAAAGGACACTCGTAGTTTCACCATTTTTAAAGCAAGGTAAATTCGAATCCTTTTGCATGAGTTCCACAATACTGACTATTTGCTCGTTCTCTGCTCTAAGTGCGTTAAAACATTTCTTGCATACTTCCACAAATTTTGAGTATGCAACACCACTAGCCCCTCCCATAAGATCCACATATTCTGAAGTAAGTTTGAAAGGAGCAGCTTCGAATCCCACACTTCCAGGCGAGTTTGATAGAAGGAAACCAAAATCAATGTGAATAATATGTCCCTCATTATCCACCATGATATTTCCGTTGTGTCTATCTTTGATTTGTAACACGTAGCAGATTATCGAGTAGGATGCCAAACTCACGGCAAAATTGTCTTGAGCTTGCTTGTACTTGATAGACTCCGTTGAGCCATAAATTTTTGTGAAATAATCCAGAAGAGTGAATATTCTACCCTTAGAATTCTCCCCAGATGCAATTGAAAATTCTGTCAATGACTTCTTAATAGAGTGAATTGACATAGCATTCGTAATTGTTTCGACCAATCCAGTACCTGCACTAGTTATCAAAATCTTCATCCTCTTGGTCCACGCTTCAGTATTTCTTCTTTTCCAGATATTCGATATCATTGTTATGAGCTGACAGGCAAAAGCCTCTTGTGGCAAATCATCACCATTCTTAGCAATGACAGAGCACAAGTCCCAATTTGGTAAATGTCCATAGATACTTGAATTTTTTATTCTTTGCTTCTTGCTTTTCCAATCTTCAGCTAACTTGAAATCATTTTCCAACTTTCGTTGTCCAGCATCTTGCATATTTCCTTGGAGTTCATTCAACTTTTCATAGTTAATGGAATCAAATTGATCTTGTAACGATATCATAGATTCCACGATTCTGTTTCGGATAGACAATGATTGTTCAGATGTTGATTTACCCGAACTGTCTAGTTGCTGTAGCATTACTGACGCAATTCTCATTTGATCCGCAAGTGCTTTCGAAGTTGCATCCGTTGAAATATTCGAAGTTGCTGAAAATGCTCGATTATGTTCGTCATCCTTGTATGTGTCAATCAATTTGGGAGAATTTGCAACTTTAATCTTTCCTAAATCTCTATTAGAGGTCTTATGGGAAAGAATTGACAAATCACTCAAATCTGCTTCCGCACTCATATTTATATCATCAATACGTGGTGAGTCAGGCATAAAAGCAACCTGAAGGTTTTCTTGGACTTTTGTAACTTCTTCTTCTCTTACTTCTCTTCTTTTTGTGTCATTTATCGAATGATCTTTAGAGTGAATGATCTTTTGATTTTGCTCAGAGAATGGATTGAAGTCACTTTCATCACTCAAGTATTCAACTAGCAAGAGAAACGGAACTCTTTCAGCTGAATTCAATACACAAGCTTCATTGACACTCAATCTAAGAATCTTATGATACTTCTTATTCTTGTTACTTGTAATAGGAAGAAGCTGTGGGATATCTATTTCAGATGGAAGCAAGGTATCGTTGATAATAGAAAGCTCTGCTCTGAGAGCAGAGAGCCTTGCCTCTTTTGGAACTTGCGATAATCTCAACGAGATATTTTGCAAGCTCATGATAAATTCAGTTTCTTTTTTTGCATAGTTTACTTGCAAGATCTTCAACAATTCATTATAAGTATGATTGTTGGTACTTTTAGAGTATTGAGATAGGTTTCTTTTGACTCTTTGATCTCCATCAGCTTTATCGTTTATAAGCGAGTATTCAGATTCCGTTGGAGAAAGGGGTGGAGTGTCGTGAGCTTTGGATAAATCTGGTAAAGATCTTGTGTTTAATGCATATTTTTCAGTGGATTGAGTTTGGATTTTTATCGGATGACCTTTTGACATCAAATTCAGTACACGTTTCTTTGATTTTATATGAGTATTAATTTTCAAGTTTGCTGCGATATCACTGTATTTTGCATTTTGTATTCTTAAACTATCTTTGAGTTCAAGATTTGACATCGCCCTTGTTAAAGTTCCTGCTGAGCTTTCAACTTCATCATCAGTTGTATTTATTTCAGATTCGTCGGACATTGAACCAAGACTCATCTTTTTTGGTGCAAATCTTGGAACTGAAGATGACCTTTGATGATTTTCATGACTTAGTCTTGTAGCTTGTTGAATCGTCTCATCTTCCGACACTGTCCCCGATGCTTCAACTGACAACCTCTTATTCTTCAATGTCAAATTCTTAGTCAATGACCTTTGAAAATTAGCCAACTTGAACACAAAAGATTTCTGCTGTTTTGCCTGTGACTTAACAATAGGAGATATATATGTATTCAATCCTGGTAATACCAATGCTGATGCAATAGTGCCACACATTACAAGTGCTGGCTGAAGATTTTCCCTAAATTCTTGGCTTGATTGGTTTACCTCAGCATTGAACAAGATATTCTGAAGTTTGTTGATGAAAAGTCTCACCGTTTGAAAAGAAGTTGATTCAGGATCATTTCGAAGCTCAAAGACATATGCTTGCAAATTCCAGAAAACGATCAACGAAAAATGTGGATACTTGGAGCAATAATCGAATAAGAAATCTTCCAAAGCCATAGAATTGGTATCGAATGATACTAAAAGCTGTACAAATTGGGGTATGAAGAATTCCAACTCGTCATAACTGTACGTATACAATCGTTTAACCAAGGCATGATGAACACCAATGGATTCACAATTTGATCTTAAATAATCAATGCACTTGTAAGCAGTAAAATCACTAGATCTTATGTTTTCCAATAAAGCTGGATAATCTATCGGAGACATGATTATCACTAACAAGTTGGTTCATATGATTTGAGCTGGTGTTTGGTTCTCGATTCACGTTCGGCCAGTATTACCGAGCACTACCTCTTACAATTTACCTGCAGGAAACAGTACTTAGAAATGCGAAATTAATTAAACATGAATATATAGTGTATATAATTGAATCAAAACAAGATTAGGGAAGTAATTAAGGTACAATAAAGTATAAAGTATGGTAACAAAACAAATTTAATTGGCTTGATTGGCCTTTTTGAAGCCAGGAACATCGAAGTTGTCATGGAGTTTTTGCCCAGGAATTAAAGGGTAAACGTCAAGCACTGATTTAGTCAAGTCCTGAGCATCCTTGTTTAAGTCTATGTCTTTGTAGATGACATACTCCAAATCTTTAATGTCCACTTCCAGGTCTTTAACAGGTCTGAATAGTCTCGGATGAAATTCGACACCTAATTCTGCTCTCTTTTTAGCTTGCTCTCTCTGTTCATTTTCAACTTTAAATTTTTCCTCAGTAGCCAATTCATGGTTTCTCTTACTCAAAGCTTCAAGTGTGGGTTTCCATAATCTACGCGATTCATATTCCCACTGTTCACTTGTTGGCTTGACTTTGGGCTTGGCGAGTAATGCTTGCGATGTATCAAACAACACTTTCTTCTCCCCAGTCTTCACATTCTTGATATCCATGATCTCGTTCCACTTTCCAGAAATGTTATAAAGAACTTCAGATGTCTTGGAATTCTTCACGACACCTTCAATAGCATCGTACGTTCCACTAATGAATCCTTTAGTTTTAAAATCAATGTCTGCTTCGAATCCAGTTTTGGCACACTTAAGGTACATGTGGTCTCCAAGTTCGGTCTTTAACTTTCCGAAAAGAATCCCTCTGCAGTAAACGTTTGGTTGATTCATAACATATGTTTCATCACCTCTTTCACCAAGGGTCACATGTCCCCAGCCTTCCATAATAGCTGCCGAAGAATTTCCCAAGAATTTAGATTTCGGGATCAAAACACCATCAACTCTAATCTTGCGTTCTGGGACTAAATAGAAATATGATGACTTAGGAGGATGATGAGAAACTTGCTCCGAAACATAGTAAGCAGTGTTATCGTTCGGTAAATCATCCCAATAGCAAGCATAAACTTCTCCCAACACTGGATTCAAAGGCTTCTTAACAGCTTTAGGGGCGATGTGGAAACTAGCTAAATACCATTTGAGCATTAGGACGAATCTCTCCAAGTCATCGTCAGTTTCATTGGCAACCAACAAAATACTTGGGATTTGAAAGAAGTTGGTGATTCTTTCCAACATGGATTTCTTCTCCAAAATGAAAGTCGGAAGTGTTATTTTTGATAAGTCACAGCCTGGTCTCAATTGAGAGATTATTCCCATCAAGATAGATTGGCCCTCGTTGTCTAATTCATCAATATCATCAGTGTCTTTCGATGTATCCAATTGTGAGTGGCTCTTATCAAGAGATGATGACAGATCGTCATGAGAGCTTAAGATCTTGAGCTTATCTAACTTCGATGTCAATCCCATTTTTGAAGAGTAGTTGGCTAAACTAATTTGTACTAATTTAAATTCCTTTATATCACCTACTTTAGGATTGAGACGCGCACGAATGTTGCTTTCACAAGCGAAAGTTCCGGAACACAAAACCAGTGCGTACTCGTAACCATGTGGCCAAGTACATGTTGCAAAAGAGAACATAGATGTGGTAATGTCATTTAAATTGATACATAATTTAACTCATTTCCCAGGTTTCAAAAACTCGCAAGTAAAAATGAATAATCGAGTTGAGCTTTTAAGATCAGTTGAAACAAGTCTAAGAGACCAAATCAAAACTTTGTGCTTACTCAAAGCTGATGACCTCAAGAATTTGGTTATTGAGAACGAAATAAGTTCTCAACAATTGAAAAGCTATTTACAGGAAACTTCTTCAATCGAGGAAAGTGAATGGTTGATCTTAAGGAGAATCTCCATGCTTATTAGAGTGATGAAGCAAATAACAATAACGGTATTGAAAGTTCACCAAGAAATCGAGAAGAATCGTGAAGGGCCAAATCAAAATCAGAATTCAACTTCGATAACAAAGGCAGAAAAATCGAAGTTTCGCAAGGATCAAATTATTGTTTTGAATGAATGGTTCAGCTACAATCATGACCACCCATACTTAATACCAAGCACCATTGAAGATTTGCGTAAGAGAACAGGACTATCTGAAACACAAATCAGAAATTGGTACGTATTTACAGTGTTTTCTCAAAATCATATTAACGAAGTTTTCAAGGGTTTCTCACAAGAGACGGAAAGAAAAATCAAAAATCATTTCCAAGGAATTAGAGCCTTTTCTTCTATAGTTGGTAATATTAACACCAATAATTCCACAACCGCTTGTACACGGGTAGCGACCGGTTGTACTCAATCTCCTCTTCAATCTCTTTCCTAATAAGTTCTATATCTGTTTCTCTTCTTCCACTATCCAAATCGATGTCTTTTAATGGAACGTATATCCTCCAATTGCGTGAGTATATTTTATGTGAAACGTAAAATACTAAGATCACCACAGCTCCCAAATAATTTTTGAAGAAATTCTCTGCATTTGCTTTTTTGGCTCCAATGGGGAATAAAGCCACCCAGAACTGTACTCCCAACACCAACAACAAAAGTGCCATTGAATATAGGGACCCCCAAATTCCACTAACTGCTGTGAACACCAATTCATCGGTGCTTCTTCCTTGAACCTTGAGTGCCAATCTGAATCTCACATGACACAAGCCAATGTTGAACCACAGGAAGATGGTGGCCAACCCAGAAACCGAAAGCATCCAAGCAAACACTTCGTCTTGTCTCTTATAGGCCGAAAGGAAGCACAAAAGTCCAAATAGAGCAGATAAGAACAAACCTGCCAAAGGTCTACCCTTGCGATCCACATATGCAAAAAATTTAGGAGCCAATCCTTGGGCTCCCAAACTCTGGACTGTACGAGAACAGCCATATACCGCAGAATTACCAACAGAAAGGACCGATATCAAGATTACTGCGTTGAAAATGGAGGGTAGGGCCTTGATGCCTCCGTTCTTGATGGCTATGACGAAAGGAGATGCAGAGGAACCGGAGTTGCCTAGAAGCTGGTCCGAGTTGTAGGGAACAAGTAACCCTATGAATGTAAGTGACAAGAAATAGAAAAGGAAGATTCTCCAGAAAACTTGTCTGATGGCCTTGGGCAACACCAATCTAGGATTGGAGACCTCCGCAGATGCCAACCCCACCATTTCACTACCTGCTAACGAGTAGGATGCAGTGACAAAGGTGGTGGCTACCCCTTTGAAGCCATGGGCAAATGCTCCGGGACTTTTCCAGTATTTGTTACCCACGAACTTGTGGTTAGGGCCTCCTCCGCACACCAATACTACCCCGAGAATGATGAACCCCACGATGGCTATTACCTTGAAAATCGTGAGCCAGAATTCCGCCTCTCCGTAGCCCTTGACATCGAAGAGGTTAATTACCACGATAAGCACATAAAATATCGCTACCCAGGCGACAGGATTGATATCAGAATTCCAATAGGTGATGCACATAGTCGCAGCTACAAGCTCCAATGGTAGCACGATCAACCACATGATGGCATAGTTCCATCCCACGGCAAAACCCCAGGAAGAATCCACAAACCGTGTGGCATATGTGGAAAATGCACCGTTGACTGGGTAGGCAACACAGAGCTCACCCAATGAGTGAATTGTACAGAACACCATGGTACCAACCAAACCCCATGCTATCAAGAGAGCAGCAGGGCCACCAGTGTTCAAAGCTCCACCGGAACCTATCAAAAGCCCAGTGCCCACGCTTCCTCCCAAAGCAATCATCTGGACATGCTTGTTCTTCAACTTTCTATGCAATTCGCCCTTTGAGGTGTTGGCCACGGCCTTCTCTATATCGTTTAATTGGGTCGATTTCGACTCTTGGGAAGGAAAGGACTCGTCAGCACGACGGAACGAGTCTTTGAACCGAGCCCAGCGACCACCATCGACAGCTTCGTCATAACTGACCGACGAGTCTCCCTCATATTTCTCTGAGCTTGTCATTTTTGGCATCCATGAATTGTGACTGATTATGGGAGTCAAATAGATATAGAATCAGGATATACCAATGCAGCCGGGAAGGGTGTAACGATGAGGTTGAAAATAAGTTCAAGAACGAACAAGAGAACCAATGATGATGAAAAACTTGCCGAATGTGTCATGAGGACAATTTGGGGCCAATCGTTTTTGTGTCCATGTCCAATTACATATGAAAGTCCCAAGCGAGACTGAAGGAGAAGGTGGAGGAGTGAGCAGAGGCGTGGAGTAGAAGACCAATATTCAGTTTATTGGTAGAAATCGACGACAATGAGTCCCAGTGTCCCATAGGACACCATAGAGAGTTCTTCCTGGCCCATGCCCGCATTCTAGCCCCAGATCCCCAAGCTCGGGTGCTGTGTGAAGGGTCCTCTGTATTGGATGATCTCGCTTTACCCTGCTGAAAAATTTTCACCCGGCCGAAAATGGCCTGCCCAAAAATGAGAACGGGACCGAGAGCTCAGTATTGTTGAACAATTGAAAGAATTTGATTCCAATGGACATAGATCCATCTCATCTTCAAAAGAGAAGGATCTGATGACAGAAGATCGTTTCAGATAAGAAACCCGTTACGAGATGTCTGATAAGATTATTTATTGTGTCAGCCGTCGCATTTGACAGGAGGACGGCTCAGACCTGGTGGTGTAGAACGGCAGAACGGGGGTGGGCCAATCAGCGTGGGCCGCGGCCGCATATCCACGCTTACCGTCGGTTATTCCAGGGCTTGAGCCGCACCACCTCCTCTGATCTGGTAATTTGCAACGGACTCACCACCAAGGGTCCGGCAAGGCGAATGTCAGGAGTTTGTGGGACTGTAATTGAATGCAGTGGGAATGAGACCTTTACTATGGGAGACGTTGGAGACGTCAAAAACGTCAAAAAGTTAAAAACGTCAGTTGCGGGGTTTAGAGACGCATGCAGTGGGGATGCAAGACATAGAAGAGGAGCCTTTAAGGAGAGAAACAGGAACGAAGGTAGAGGTAGTCTTGCCATGTACTCTGTGGATTATTAGGAGAGGTACGGAAATTTTGAGCTCATGAAAAGCGATGTGATTCATAGGTTTGCTGACACATGGTTCGACGTAGAAAGAAATCGAGCGATTACTGCGTAGCAGTAATATAGGGTCTATTTAGATTTACTGTGTGTTTCAATTATGGGTTCAAGCACGTTAGGATCGAAGTGTTCCAAACTGTTTTTTCAGTACTATAAATGATTTGTTTATTGATGATTATACCCGGATGTCCGATGCGGCGACCGATCACTTTGTTACGCAATCTGGGCCAATATGGTCAAGATGAACAACCGGGAAGTTTGGCAAGTTTTAGCAGCTTCGAACATATGACCTAGGAACCGACCAAAAGGAGCTACGAAGGGCACTGAATACGAAGCCCAATAAGCGTATTCTAGGATTGTACATTTGCATAGACGAGGTTAATAGAATAATCGAGTTCAAGTGAAGGATTGAATTCAATCGAATATTCGAGTGCAGTAATTGTCAATTGTGTCACAATTGTGAATTGACAGAATTGTGTGAGGTTACCATGTCTAGAAGCTCGGGTGCAATGCTTGTAGAGAACAAAATATCTCATATACTGATGGTCTGGGTTGTTCGGGTTTTGGCCACTGGCCCGAAAACAATCGGGCTCACAGATTGTTTTATTGGAATAATACGCTTGGCTACGGTTATTGATTTATATTAGTGCACTGATCTACAAAAATTTGATTGTATTGAGCCTATTTTCAAGTCTATTGAAACTCTTGTTCGGCCACATTGGAATCATTGAGTCTATAGAAACTTGTCCGATTCCAAAACCACTTGAACTACCAACGGTAGGCACAGCCGTGCAATCAAGCTTCAGATGGCCAAAAAATTAACCTTAACCTTGTTTTACACCATTTCCCATTTCTGGTGTATGCAAATTTCTCACCTCTACTTCATTTCCTATATGGGAAGCACTAGTTACACCTCAATTTTACGGAGCTCAGCTCGACCTCTACCATATTCACTACCTACACCTACTTGACCTACTTGACCTACTTCACCAGTCTCCCATACCATCTCTTCCTTTCACTTCTCCCAGCAGCAGTTCCTCAGCAGTTCCTCAGCAGTTCCTCAGCAGTTGCTCAGCAGTTCCTCACTTCGTCGACTTCCTTAGCACTCTACGCCAATCATGACCTTCATGGTCCTTCCCATCAACGTTTGATTAGTAATAGCACCCTCGCTCAGCACCAAATACTGCCTACAATAGCTCATACTTTACTGGGAGTGTCTACAGTACAGCCCCTCAATTTTCGCGGTAACTTAAGCCCCCTGGAAAGCAAGGAATACAGGTTTGGAAACTTCAGTGCATTATCAAAAACATCAGCGGACGTCGTGTTCACAAACTGTCGGAGCAGGCTCGGACTTTGCAGAGGCCGTTCAACACCTCCGAATCGAACCCCGAACTCTGCAATTCTGGAGGGCCACGAAAAGCACGGCAATCTTGACTCCCTAATTTTGTGCCACGCGGCACGTGACCCCGACAGTGATGATGATATAATTCAAACTACGGCACATCCATTAATCAGACCAGGAACCCTGTTAGAGCCAGGAACAGGAATACCAACTATGTCGATCAACTCCAACATGACGGAGAACTTCTCTAACTTCAACGATGACGATGCCAACCAGTTCTTTGGCCAGAGCCCGCTGTTCCAGTTCAACGCCAACGCCTACCTGGTGAAAACAGAAAACTCCTTCCCCGAACTCTTCCAACAACCCTACGACCACTTCGGGATTTTGGGCGGACAACCCATCCCAGAGGACTCCTTGAGTGAACACTCTTCTCCTGCCCAAAACTCCATGTTCCAGCACTCTCCTGGTAACTCCTCCACCACCACCATCCAAAAGAACGATTTTGTTGTCAAACCAACAAACACCAACGTGGGCAAGTCCAAGGGCTCCTTGAAGTCCAAGAAACAGTTGTTGGACGAGCAGGACTCTCTTTTGATCGCTAGGGACGATTCGGAGCTCAACGAGGAGGAGTTGATCCTCAAGAGAAAGGCCCAAAACAGAGCTGCTCAGAGAGCGTTCCGGGAGAGAAAGGAGTCCAAGATGAAGGACTTGGAGATCAAGTTGTTGGAGAGTGACCGCGAGCGTCAAAAGCTTATGGAGAAGCTTGATGTGATCACCAAGCAGAATATGTACATCACCACGGAAAACGAGATTTTGCGTTCTAAGGGCCCATCTCAAGAGCCTCAAGTGGAGAACGGAAAGTTCACATTTCCTGACTGTCAAGAGGAGTTCATCACAGGATTGACCAAAGGCCATAATATCCAGCCACAGCATGTGAGCTTGGTGTATGACCATCCTGAACAACCAGGCCAGAGAATTCTTGCTATTGGGGCTGTATGGGACTATCTTATTGTGAAGGCTTCTGAATTTAACTTGGACTATGCTACCATCGACATTAATCAAATCATGACCAAACTCAAGGGTAATGAAAGGTGCCATGGCTTTGGACCTGCATATCCATTAGAGTTGGTGGATAAGGTGATTGCAGAGACCTACAACATCTCTATTTAATGATGAAGAGAAACCCTAATCGACCACTGTTCAGTACACAGTACCGAGCCGTGGTAGACCTGCCTATGTCGCTAGACCGAAGAGAAGATACCCAAACACAAGCAAGCCTTGTGGAGGTGTTAACCACTTGACCCTGCAAGGAAGCAGAGGGAGCAGACTGGCTATACGAGGCAAGATAACACTAGTCCCACGGGACAAGACGTACCATAAGATCCGAATACATGTTAATTTAGTAGTAGAAACCGCTGTAGCATTGCATTTTTGATTCTTTGGACCCGAAGTTTTATCTCTTCCATTTTGAATTCTTCTCTTGTGACATTTCTGGTGTAGGGTGTAGTGAGAAGTACTTTTAGCGCTACGGAAATTCTCTTTTACTAGTTCTTTTACTCTTACGTAGCTATCGTCTGTTCCACACCAATTCGTCTTTCCATGTGGCTATTAATTTCTTAAACTTTGGCACTATACTCATTCTCCTCAATAATACCTCCAGCAGCTCAGCTCTACCTTTAAAAATGGTCTAATAGCCCGATTCATTCTCTACCCGGGTACATTACTTATCACAACTACTGTTGTATCCCACTAGTCTTCTCTCTTCCCCTGATACTTCCCCTACCATAATGTCTCACTTGGTGCGAGAACTTTCTAGAAACTTACGCTCAGTTCCGCACCCACTAATGTTCGCACTTCCATTCAATGTTCAACCCAACTCTTATAAGTACAAAGGTATCCGATAACTACTACTTCTCCAATCATGTCCGCCGAAGAGTACAAAGCCCAAGGAAATAAGCACTTCGCTGCAAAGGAGTTCCAGCAAGCAGTCGACCTGTTCACCAAGGCCATCGAGGCATCCACTGAACCAAATCATGTGTTGTATTCCAACAGATCAGGCTCTTATTCTTCGTTGAAAGAGTATGGACCAGCATTGGAAGATGCCACCCAATGTGTCAGCATCAACCCCACCTGGGCCAAGGGTTACAATCGTTTGGGAGCTGCCCACTACGGGTTGGGTAACTGGGAAGAGTCCGAAAAGGCATACGAAAAGGCACTTTCTTTGGACGGAAACAACGCAATGGCCAAAGAGGGCTTGAACAGCGTCAAGCAAGCCAAGGCTGCCGAGAGCGAGTTGCCAGACATGGGCTTTGCAAGCATGTTTAGCGATCCTAACTTGATCGCCAAATTGCAGGCCAATCCCAAGACCGCTGAATTGATGAAGGACCCTGAATTGGTCCAAAAGATCCTCAATTTAAGAAACAACCCCAAGGAAAACGCCACCCAGTTGTTTTCAGACCCAAGATTGATGACTGTGATGGCTGCTTTGATGGGAATCGACATGGACGCACCAATGCCTTCAGAAGATATCCCTCAAGCAGAAAAGGCGCCAGCAGCTGCTAAGAAGGAAGAACAAAAACCAGAACCAAAGCCAGAACCAAAGTCAGAACCAAAGAAAGAAGAGCCTGAAGATGTGGTCATGGAGGAAGTTGACACCAGCAAGCAACAAGCAGATGATGCCAAGGCCGAAGGTAACACCTTGTACAAGCAAAGGAAGTTCGATGAAGCCATTGCTGCCTACAACAAGGCCTGGGAATTGCACAAAGACATCACATACTTGAACAATCGTTCAGCTGCCGAATTCGAAAAGGGTGACTACGATGCTGCCATTGCTACCTGTGAAAAGGCCATTGATGAGGGTAGAGATATGAGAGCCGACTACAAATTGATCTCCAAGTCATTTGCAAGATTGGGTAACACCTACTTGAAGAAGGACGACTTGCCAAATGCCATCAAATACTTCGATAAATCTTTAACCGAACACAGAACTCCTGATGTGCTTAACAAGTTGAGATCCACTCAAAGAGAACTCAAACTCAGAGAAGCTGCCAGTTACATCAACCCAGAAAAGGCCGAGGAAGCCAGATTGCAAGGTAAGGAGTATTTCACTAAAGCAGACTGGCCAAATGCTGTCAAAGCATACACCGAGATGGTCAAAAGAGCCCCTGAAGATGCCAGAGGTTACTCTAACAGAGCTGCTGCTCTCGCTAAATTATTGTCATTTCCAGACGCTGTTCGTGACTGTGACCTCGCCATCGAAAAAGACCCAGGTTTTATTAGAGCTTATATCAGAAAGGCTAATGCTCAATTGGCTATGAAGGAATACTCCCATGTCATGGACACCTTAAAGGTTGCCCGCGAAAAAGATTTGGAATTGGGAGAAGGAAAGAATGTCGCTGAAATTGATCAATTGAACTACAAGGCTATGTCTTCTCGTTTCCAAGCTTTTGAAGGTGAAACTCCAGAAGAAACCATGGAGAGAGTGTCGAGAGACCCAGAAATTGTTGCCATTTTGCAAGACCCAGTCATGCAAGGTATCTTAGGTCAAGCCAGGGAGAACCCTGCTGCCTTGCAAGATCACATGAAGAACCCACAAGTCAGTGCTAAGATCAACTTGTTGATTGCCGCTGGTGTTATTCGTACCAGATAATTTCAGTAGATGGTGTTGTTGACTTGATGTAATTACGTAGCTGTCCATACATATTAATATAAAGTAAGAATTAATACTTTTACAATCAATAACATTTTCAAATTGTCAATATGAAGTGAAGTCGTTTATCAAATAGTACAAGACGTTTTTCTGCTATAGCATTCAGGAGTAATCATAAAATCATAAAACACAAGCATCACTGAAATCAAAAGCAAGCGATCAAATGCAAACAACACTGGAAATTCAATCTTAAATTATTGGAAAGAAAACTAACCGAAATTTCAGTATTAGCATTTTCGGATAGTGTATAGTCTAAGGGGCGTTTGGAGACCAACAACCGTTGTTATTGTTCTTGTTGAGGATCAACATGGTCCACATACATATTGTAGATGCTGGAAATAATGTTCAATTGCGAGTCCAAGGTGGAACTTAGGCCACTCATGTAATCAGACCAGAGTTGACCATCAGGATTTTCTGAAGAATTCGGGTTTTTCGGGCTCACTTGCCGAACTTGCATCTGGTTAGCTTGCCCTTGAAGTATCTGCGGCTTCGATTGAGCCTGTAATTGTGAAATATTTGGAATTTGTATCGGCCTTGCTGACTGTGGATTTGGATGCGGATGATTTATGGGTGTATTTTGATTCAGATAATTCACCTGATTTTGAGGGCTTGGAGCATTGGGAGCATATTGGGATTGATTCAAATGGGCTGGAAAATGAGGTGTTGTTACATCGTTGGGAATGTTAATCTTTTGTCCCGGATCCATATTTCTATGACCTTGGTAAGGCTGTACAGTGGGATATGACTGATGAATTTGAAGTTGTGGCATCATGCCTTGATGTGGGATTGAGCTCACAGAAGGTTCATCTGGTATTGTATATGGCAGATACTTTGCTGGGTTGAGGCCAGGAACTGTTCTATTATCCTGATTCGTAGAAGGAGGGCCTGGAGGTGGAGGTAGAGGTGGAGCAGGAGTAGGAGTTGGAACCGAAGAATTAAACGGCTGCCTTGAAGGAACCCCATTCGTGACATTGATTTCCGATCTATGATTGCTCTGATTAGTGACATTCTCAGTATGATTTTGAATCGTTGGAGTCATTGGTGGAGGAAGGACTTTTCTGTAATCAACCCAACTATGTCCTGGAATGATGGGTGGGAGATGTGTGATGGGGTTCAACAATATTGAAGAAGAACCTAGTGAGTTTGGTTCGATTCCTGGTGTGAATAAATGGAGACCATTTTTAGCAGACTTCTTGTGCTCACTATTGAATTTTTGAATAACATAAGGAATGGAATCATTTGCCTTATCGTATAATTGGGGCATTATGTGATAACCTTCCATATGAGGATCGAAATTGTACTCTTTTCTCAAGTCCATACCTGCTTCGTCTAAAACAACCTTGATGTAAGGACCGAGCATTATCTTCGACATGAGATCACACATGGATTGCTTTTGATGATTTAAAGTACTAGGATCTTCCGAATAATACTTTTTGAAATTCTGCGAAGTGAGATTTTTAGTTCTGTCACAACTTGCTTCTTTTTGATCTGAAGCTGGAGATCCGCTCAACTTGTTCATGATGTATTCATGGGACCTTGAACTTTCCACACGCATATATTTCAAATAAACTTCAATAATCATCCGTCCATCTTGGATTGAAGTAGTTGAATTTTGGATGCAATGCAAGTATAGTACCATGAAGGCGGCCAAGACTCCTTGAACAGTGAAATTATAGGTCTGTAGCGGAATCGTTGCAAGATCCACACTTAATGCTATTTGAAGTATCGTGCGAGCAGCTTTCAAGTACAAAGTTTTGCAGTCTTCAAATAAATGCTTATTAGTTTCATCAATTTCGATAATAACATTTTGTAACGGCAAAAAGTTGACATTAATAACGAGAAGGAAGAAATTAAATTGAAAAAACAAATAATTATCAATTCCTGAATCCAAATAAAAGCTTGAGTCAAGAGTGCTGTGCTTGTTGAAAAAGAAATCTGGCTCATTATAATAGTATGGCTTTAACCAGCTGTCAATGGAATTAGATAAATTTCTCAAATTCTTATTGAGTTCATCAATGGAAGAGAATAATGCCGAAATTGGAGCCGATTCAATGTAAAGTTTGAGATATGCCTTGTTACGAAGTCTAGTAATCATCAACAGGTAAAAAGCAACATCGATATGGTTAAACTGGGATTTGAGTTCATTTTCCAATTCGACAGAAAGCTTATCGTCTATATCTTTACCATCATTGGAGGTTCGAGACGGAAAGCCAAACACGGAATTTGGGTCTTTTCCACGGAGGGATGATACATCAAACTCAAATACAGTAGGTGGTTTCGCGAGTCTGAAGCAGATGTCCATATCCAAATATTGAGCGAACCACCATAGACGTCTTCTTGTAATTGCCTCTTCCGATGTCAAACCGTAATATGCACCTTCTCTGTGAAGGCCAATCTCTTGAGCGTATTTTACCAAAAGTGATACCACAGAATATGTTACCCTCCCTGGATTACTATTTGATTCAAGACAATGTGCTAATAATGCCAAACCTTGGATAGTAGTCATCCCTTCACTGATAGTGGATATTTTCTGAAAGTAGAAGATGGAATTGAGATAACAACTAGATCTTAATGCGATTAATTCATCGATAGTCATCTTGTTCAAGAGAGGCATGTGTTGTTTAGAAATGTGTGGGAATTTTGCACCCAACCGACGATCTATGGCCATACCCAAGCATGCCACAAGAGTGAGGTTCATTATCATTAATTCACTGCATTTGAGTTTTCTAGTAGTTGCATTTTCTCTCTTGGAGTCATAAAATACTCTAAAGAGCCCCAATGCTGTACGAGACAGACACAAGAACAGTACCATAAAGATGTGGTTGTATTCTTTGAAAAGTTCCAATACAACTTCCTCGGGTGGAAAGACACCTTGAAGAAGGTTTATCTTATCACGAAGGGAGATCGCCGGAAGTTCAACAAAAAGGGCACTGCATGGTTTTGCAAACAGCTTATAGATCATTGGGAGTCTTTGAGCACTGGTGACGTACTGTTGCAGCTCTGGCCCGAATTTTGAGCTGAATACCTGGAAAAGGCTCATATAAAGTACATGGGTGAAACATTGGCGACCGAAGTAGGTTTCTGAGTAGCTGTTGGTGGAGGGATCAAGAGCAGGTGGTGGGGCTGATGGAGAATACGGCGATGTGGTAGGGTACGCATCGTGAAGCTCGTCCATATTGAGGTGAACGTTACCATTTTGGGAGGATGTGGAATGATGTTTATCAACGGATTCTTCCTCATTCAGCTCATCGTGGTCCATGTGATTGATACTTTCGTCGTCGCGGTCGAGTTCTGGCAGGTCGGTGGACAACACCGAGTGACCATTGGTCAGGACCTTCTGCGGCTGGTTCAAGTCTCGAGTCGGTAGCACACTTGTGATTTGGACGAGGAGCGACTCTAGGCGGTCGAGACGGATCTCCACGTCTTTCATGGATTGGACCTTATCAATCTTGTTTTTGGAGGAGCGAGGTGCTCGAGGCTTCTTCTCGGAGTCCAATGGGTACACACAAGCGCCATCGTTGGAGGCATGGCAATTCAGGCACGGTTCGTTGCCGTCACACTTGATCTTCTTCTGGCGACAGAACTTGCATGCCTTGGCCACTCTTGCTCTTTTGTGGTAGGGAGTGGATATTGCAGCCGAGGAGCTGGGAGGTGTGATTTCTGGAGGCCGGGAGGGCGAGGGTCCTGTACCGCCAGACGCCATGTATTGCAGGAACGAGGACGAGGAGGTCATTGGGGGACGAGGAGAAGGAGGCGGCAAACGTCAGCGAAGTCTAGTGGAGGACACACAGGGAGCTGGGGAGGGCCGATGAAGGCATCAGGGGACGTCGGCACAAGTGATGGGAATGGAGGAGGTGAAGAATCGAGAGATGGAGCGTCTGAAGGTGTAACAGGAGGGCACCCACTGCAGCGAATCCGGAGGCCAAGGAAGACAACAACAAAAGTATACCCAGGTATACGGAGGAAAAGAGGAAAAGAGGAAAAGAAGGAAAGGGAACAGAACAGAGGAAGAATCTGAGGAAGAATCTGTAGAAGAATCTGTTGCAGGGCCTGTACAACGGGGACAAATTGGGAAGCACAGATTCAGGGACGCCAAGGTTGGGAACCTGCTGCGAGATTACGAGAGCTCGTGGGAAGTTGCGGCGACGTGAGCTGCAGCGAGGGAACAATTACGGAACACCGTACGGCGATGGGGGTGATGGTCCAAGCCCGTGGAGGGAAGGAGATGGGCCCTTGAGCGAGAGGACCCTTCGACGAATCCGTATTACGTGCTGTCAACGTGCTGTCATCGTACTATCCACTATCAACATACTATCAACGTGTACTCGCCCTTGCTCGTTGCAGTTGGGGAGGAGGAACGGGACGGTACGAGCAATGCCAGAGAAAGACATGGACGGTGCGAGGTATGACACCATGGACGGTCACGATACCTGGGCCATGGAACATGGAACAAGGAAGTGGTGTTTGGTGCGAGGGGACGTGGGGACGTTAGAGGCTTTCGCGGGGACATGGGGCCTGCGAACGGTAGCGACACATGACGATGCCACGATGAGCTGACGACGGTCCCTGGCGACATGACGGGCGCAAGAGCACGGAGGGTGGTGGTTACGGGGCAGTGGACGCGGGAAGAGAACTCGGGGCCTCTGGTGGAGAGAGTTGGTGGAGAGCACCGGTGGAGAGCGCAGGGGACAGAATTAGCGGAGTGACGGGGCCGCGAGACCTGGTGGGTGTGAGAGGGAACGGAGCATGTGAGAGTGACGGAGCCATGGAAGGAGATAGAGGGAGATAGAGGGAGATAACGGGAGATACAGCGAGCGAAAGAGGGAGCAAATTGGTACGATAATCAGATGGAAATTACACTGATTTCGATATCAGTCGTGGGGTGATAGGCAGACATCATTAAAAGTGCCAAAGGGGTGGTCCGTGGGGAATGTTGCGTGGATGACGACACAAGGGTCCTCAGCGAAGTCGCGACCTCGGTGGGGAGGCATGCTGGGGATTTTTCACCCTCGAGCAGGACGTGAAATTCGGAGGTTGTGGGGTTCCCGTTGTTTAGTTGGGGCTCGAGAGGTGTAGATCTAAACAGGTCAAAAGGAGAAATGGGATACCACCGAAGATCCGAGGAATTAAAGAGATGCGAAGGGGGCTACATCCAACCACTTCGACCATCCGTTCTCACCTTCTCACTACGTTGTGTACAAAGTGAACGTACACGCTTATTGCTGCTGCACGGTTAGGGTCCAATGCCGGGCTATAGTCACATCTGTGATGAATGCTATTGTGTCCCAAGGTTCTGGAATCACCACCACCTATTAGTCATGTAATTATTAATTATAATTGCACATCAACTGATTGTAAATAAGGTTCACAACTCTCACAGGATGTAATTAGTGCTACAGCCTCAATGCGCCAATTGCATTGCACCTTGTTCATAGTGCGCTTTGCGTGGGCATGGGCCTATATTCAGTATACGTGGCACAGGACAATGCTAGAGTGTTCGTTGGTTTCCACGGTTTCACTCACGATGCAATGAGCTCTATGCTAGATTCACCTGCATCAAGTTAGAGGCACCAACACACATGTAGCAATTCCAAAAACCCTGGCATTCCCAATAGGGCAGCCAGATGGATCGGTGTGATGGTTTCTAGTGGCAGTGGATCTTGAAAAATACCTCGAGTTTCAGGTGTCTGTGAGTTCGCAACCGTCCAATGGTTTAGTCCACTTATGAAAATTAGCCAACTAAGAGAATTAGTTTATCATAGGAATTAGCCAACTAAGAAAATTAGCTAATTAAACTCGTTTAGCGAGTTATTATGACTTAGCGAGGAAATAGGGCCAATTGAGATGATTGTTTCTACTCTATGATCTTGATACCCCAAATACTCTTTGCGGTTTGTCAACTTTTGATACTGTGGACTCTATTGATCCCTTGCCCACTCGTGTGGTAATTGGCCTTCGTAAAGGGTTTCCAACAAATGGAGTTCCGGCTCTGGAATAGTTCATATGGTGCACTGTGACGATGCACCAAATGTTGAGCACTGATAATCTTCATTTTCTTGTCCCTGAATGTTGTTCTAAAACAAGATCGCTTAGGTCCATCTTGTTCCAATGACTCTGGTGGCGCCCTTTTCTGCTAGTGTTAAATCTCTCCTTCTAACTCTGTTATACCGTGCGTTGTTCCCGTTCATAAATTAGGCATTTTTGTTCCCATTATCAACAACAGTTCTCCACTCCACTAATTGAAATTTGTCGCAATGCATCGCATTCAGAGATGCGAGATTATATTTGCTTTGGTAGTTACGAGTACAAAAGTGAGTATGACCATCGTCAAAAAGAGCTGGAAAATAGACTAAACAGTCGAAATGAGGTTTAATCGGAACATTTACTCTTCTCTGCCTGAAATTGTCAACGTGAATTGGCCTAAAATTGGGCGCCAGAAAACGTTGACCATGCATCTGATGCGCATGACAATTAGGCAGTCCTCACAACCAACTAAAATTGGTGGGTGCTAGGGGATAGGAGTAGTAGATAAATTAGGATATTAGTTATTGGTGATTTATAATGCTAGCTTAATGAGAAGAAAGTCGATGGCATAGCTCAATTGTAGAACACTAGTGAAAGGTCCATAATTAGAGGTGCCATGTCAGAGGTGATATGTCGCATGTCAGATGTAGGTGATGTTAATCAATTATTGATAAAGAAATGTGTAAGAAGGGATTAACTGCTCATGATAGTGAGCATCAATGTTATTTTCTATACATTTCAAAAGTTTAAGTTCTTATTGTTCAATTCCTCCAAGATTACCTTAAACGTTTTTCTCGTATGATTTTCATCTTTATTATGTATGCTATTTGTTTGTGCTTGTTGGACGAACTACACATAATAATTGTTGTCCAAGTTATGTCCCCACCGAACTAATCCCATAGAGGTGTTTTTAAAATTATGCTTGTGTAACCACAGTCAAAATTCGAAAAAAGTAGCTGCTCTCCTCAAGTTCTCATGATAATTAATATTCAAATTGTTATTGGTAAGAATATCACGAAGAGGTGACTCTAGACACCGAAGCTTCTATGTTGAGACACCGGAATTTTGAGGTTCGATCTATCAAGTAATTCATACTACTGGGAATGTAGGATTTGAAATATTGGATTTTCATATGCGAAAAGATGGTCCATGCCCCCTATTTTGTTGCGTGAAATATAGAGCATTTTTCTGCTCCTTTCATAATGTAGGATACTTGCACTAATTAACCTTTGGTCTTATCACCGTTGCTCCATGCCAAAATTATTGTCAAGGAAAAAGTTAGGAAGATTTTCCATTTGCAGAAAGAAAAGCAGCGTAAATGCATCCTCTCCAAAAATGTCACCCATACGCCCCGTGGCTCCGAACGATGCGTCCGTGCCTCTACTTCCCGGTACAGGCAGTCCATACACAGGTATTTCAGAAGAATTACTATTCCATTCGGAATTTGGAACAGCACCCTGAGGCCTATTATGTCCATTGGGTATGCTTTGGTCATATTGAGCTGTCCACACTTTCTCTGCAACTTCACCGTTAGGATAGTTTCCATGGAAATTGTTCATTGGAGGTACAAAATTCTGACTTCCATGTTGCGCACCAGGTACATTGACCACTGTTGGGTGCAAAATGTTTGATACCGAGGCATTGATACTTGGTGACTGATTATTCAGGTCACTTCTGGAACCAGGAGTATTATGCATGTTGAACGGTGATAATCCTGTGACCAAGTTTTCATAATAGTCCCTATTCAGGTTGCCAGAGAAGAGTTCAGGGAATGCCTTCTCTAAATCCCGGAAATGTTCCTGCAATTCGCGATGATTTTTGGTAATAGTGACACCCATTTTCAATTCATAGACTCGAATGCAAATTCGTAACATGATCTTGACCAAAATCACCAAAATAATATCCTTTTGTTCATAACTGTTCCCATTGACGCCCTTGAAATTGAACCATTTGGTGGAATGCCCAAAAAATCCAAGAGAGCTCGAAATCAAGAGCTGAAGATCGACATATGCGGTATCCGACTCTGGATTATTAAGGATTGCTGCAGTGAGATTGAGAAATGCACACACTGGGAAGAAAAGAATTCTTTTGAAGTATGAAACTGTTATGTTTTCTTGACTGGCTTGCGAAACCATCAGCAAAATTGTTCTGGCAGCATCTAGTGATATCTGCTTGAACTTGTGAATTCTTGTTGCTTGTTCTGAATCATCATCAGGCCCTACAATGAAGCCAAGACGATTCATCAACATCAAATGCAAAAAATACGTGAGTTGAACACTTAAGAACATTTCTTTTTTGTTCTTATCAGGTTCACTTATGAGCGGTTTAAACTGGGGATCGTTATAAAACCGAGGTCTGGTGTCTTCATTCATACTCGCAGCAAGCTCGAACATTTCATCATTTAGAGCTTGTAATTTGTCTGCCAACGTTGTGAACGATTCACGTTGTGCACTAGCAATGAAAAGCATGCTGTAAGAACTTGATCTTATCCTTGTGATAATCAAAAGGTAAATATAATAAATGTGTAGTAAGTCCTTCAGTTGTTTCAACATTGCCAAATGCAGAATTGAACCAAGATCTTGTGTTGGAACCACAATTTCTCCACAATCTTTCTGCGAGTATCTTTTGGAAAGATGAAGGAGATCTTCAGTGGTATTCGTGGTTACATCCAAAGGATTAATCAACGGGGGTTTTCCCAATCTGAAGCAAACCTCCATGTCATAGTAATGACACAACCACCATAATTTTCTCCTCCTATCCTGTTGCTGAAGATCCAAAAGCTCAAAGGTTTCAAAACGATGTAGGCCAATATCTTGAGCAAACCGTACTGCCACACTGACGATCATATAATTGACATGACTAATCAAGTACTTGTTCTCAATGTACGCTAAAAACATCAAACACGCTTCAATTGATTCAATTCCTTCACGGATGATAGAATTCTTGAAGTAATAATAGATTGCATCATCAAAGAGGCTTTCCTGAAGTTCTAGCAATTGCTTTTGACTGGCTGTCACGACAGCACTATTAGGATCTATTGAATGTTCGTTGGCATTGGGAACACGTTCCACAGAGCTTGCGTTTTCGAGCAGGTCCATTCTCATTGATATGGACAGCAAGAGGGCTAAATTCATGATCATGAATTCTGATGATTTGAAGCGACGCTTAATTTTTGTTTCTGGGTCAAAATTGCTGTAATATTGCTCGAAAAGCTCGAAAATACGTCCTCTGGCTGCTATCAATGTAAGTACCGGAATATCCTGGTAGTAGGTGGATAAAAAATCGAATACAAATTTTTTGTCCATGGAAAACGGAGCTTCAAGTAAACGTTTTCGTGTTTTTGAGTCCACCGAAGGAGGCTCCATCCACTTCATCATGTACTTGCGGAGCTTGTGGAGAAGAACATGTGGTATCTTTTTGATAGGGGTGACCATGTCTACATCTTCTGCTCCCAATGTTTGTTCTATCCAATCCAAAGAGCGATTGGAAAAAATGCATAAGATGGAATGGGTGCCAAAATATTGTTCCATAGTTTTGGCTGAGATGGCAGTTTTCAGCAGGATATTATCTGCGTCATCTTTAACTGAATTTCCAGACACTCTAGGATCCCTAGATTCTTGCTCTGAGTTCCCAACTTCGTTTTCTGATGAATTATCTTCGTCTTCGCCATTATCCTCATCATCATCTTGATCGTTGTCTTCATTTTCATCATTGCCATCATCATCTTCGTCGTCCGTTATTTCATTAGAGTAGCCGAGGTCCGGTTTAACCATGGTGATTTTAGAGGGTTTTGACCCTGTGAGGGAGTCCATCTGAGAAGACAACCTCAGAAGCACGTTTTCCAAACCTGAAAGTCGAGAGTTGATGATATGAAATGCCTGTTCATCGAGAGCTCTACGAGATTCCCGACGAACTTCTCTTTGACTCTTCTTCTTGGCGGGTCTTTCTTCATAGTGACAGTCCTGGAGACCACCCTGGACACAGTTGGAGCACGGCAGTTGGCCGTTACACTTGATCTTCTTCTTGCGGCAGGTGTCACATGCAATTCTGATCCGCTTGCGGGATGCTTCCAGCTCCGGGGACAAATGCATGGTGGTATAAGACGAGCCGGAGATGGAAAAGTGGGTGGGAATCAAATGGTGAGAAGGTTCGAATTCGAACGGTTTAAATTCATAGGATAGCAAGCAAAGACCCAAATTCAAAAGATCCGAATTCAAAAGATCCAGGTATGATTCTAATCAAAGATCCAAGTCCAACAGCAATGCCTTCGATGTTCAAAACGATCTAGAGTAAGAAACTTAATTTGATGACGCTGAAACCGGATGGCAACTTGTACACCACCTGAGACCATCACCTATTACGTAAGTGACATAAAGTGCGGGACACTATGAGGGACACTACGAGGGACACAATTGGTGCGATGGACTGTACGGATCAGATGAGCACCACCACCTGTGGAAGAAGTGACATGGAGATAAGCGGGTCGTGCGGTGGAAGTAGAGATCGTGGTGTGATGGGCAAAGTGATGGGAGTGTTAGTAAGAGAGGAAGTCAGGAAGAGAACCACAGCAGGCATGGGAGCAAGAGAGAGGGAGAGACGGAGCAAGAGAGGGAGGAAGGGAGCAAGAGAAAATTATAAAGAGGAGTGGGTGTATTTCTGTGAAGAGAATAGTAGGAGTGGAACTCTCGGGGCTCAGGGGTTCCGTATTTTCAGTTGCTCTAGTATGGCTTCTTTTACTAGCAGACCCAAATCTGGGAAATTCTTGTCGGGCCTGTGTGCTGCGAAAATTTGCCTCAAGAAGTACACTGGAACAAAAAGCACAATACTACCGTTTCTGTAGTTCTCGTAGTAATCACCGCAAGAATGTTTCCTGGAAAACATCAGTGGATCGGATAAGTGATGATAAGATTTGGAGGAGACAAGTTCGTGGGTGTATATTATGGTGTGTTTTCAGAGGTGATACACACTTCGAGAGAAATAATTGAACATTCAGCCCTTAGGCATGTCCTGAACAACAACATGAACTACGGAGGTCATGGAGCAGAGTCTTTCAATTGATATACATTTACGCTTTATGTGATAGCCCTTATAAGCAGACCTTATTTTTAGTATTTGAAGCAGGTATCGACTTGGTGGTGCCGATGTTTGCAGTGATATGTTTAGTGTGAAAATCGTTTAGAATTTTGGCTGCGAAACTTTTCAACAATAGTGATTCTTCTTCAATTGGTGAAGGAATGGTGGTACTTTTTGGTTAATTCGAAGCATGTACTGGGAAGATTAATCAATATGTATACGATTCCAATTTTAGCTCAATAGATTACCTACTCACCGGATGAAAAGGAAATTCATGGCACATTTCTTCCTATTGACAGGACTTTTTGATAGAATGAGAGATTCTCTACTTGTGACGGTGCACTAAATAAGCAACGGTTGATAAGGTCCTACAACAGTTCATATTATTTCCATTTATCATTAGTTCCTTGAATATATACAAATTGAAGTTATTTACAATTTTTACTTGTATAATGGTTTTCACCATAGCTCCAAAAGTTTTGGGATGGTCGCTTCAGTGATTCTCCTCGCTTCGAGATATCTTATTCATAATTGAATACCAGCAGATATTCTTTGTGAGTTCTATTAACTTTCTTCACATCATGAAGTCAGACGAGTCAATTTGAAAGAAGCTGGGAGTGTTGTACATCTGCGATTGAAGGATAGCGTTGAAGGTATCGTCGTTGAAGTGATCGAGTGTTGACTTGAAATTCATAATGCTGTCGAAATCATAGTCAACTATTTCTTCAGTGATATTGGTAGATGAAACAGTAGATGGGTCCTTCTCTGTAGGCAAGGCAGCAACAGTCTCACTAGAATCCCTGGTTGTGAGCTTTGAAAAGATCAAATTGAGAGGTTTGTCGAGATCAGTGGTATCTTTGAATAAGTCAGGATAGATGGTTTCACAATTAGCCAAATGGTTTCTAAGACCTGGAACTTCCTGGAGGTAATCGTGGTCAAGTTCAGAAGAAGTAACCATAACTCTCAACAAGACTCTAGCAATCAAATCGAGCATGGTATTTTTTCCATCATGAACTCTTTTTGTTTCCCAAGATAAGTTTTCATCATCTTGAGAACCAAAGTAGTTCATGGAAACCTTGATGAGAAGCAAAGTATCCTGATGTGTACTTTCCTGATTGGTAAAAGCAAACACATGTGCCAACAAGCAAAAGTAAGCCATGAATGGATAGAAAGATATCCAGTTCAAAACGGATTTTGGAGTAGTTGCTTTGTCCAACGATGAGACCAAATACAATATGGTTCTGGAGGCATCAATGGATATATTTCCGTATTTCAATAATCTAGGATTGACTTCACTGAATCCAAAAGGTACCCTGTTGATCAATGCTAGGTGGGAGAAGTACAACAACTGAAAGTTTAAATTGGAGTATTTGAACATAGGATCTTTTGATTCTCCAAAACTAGAATGAACTGTTGAGGGACGATTTTCGTAATACATCAAAGGTCTAACTTCAGGCTCCATCATTTCGGAGATCTTTTTCATGTCTTTGTTTATCTCATCCAAAGAGTTCATCAATTGCTCTTGACTTGACACAATTGCTTTCGTACTGTAAAGATTGTTATAACTTTTGAGCCTTACTCTGTTCAACATCAATATGTAATAAGCATTATAGTATTCAAATCCGTTCTTCGCGCAATTCTCCAACAAATTACCGCTGTTGATGTGCACAGAATTTCCAACTTTCGAATCGAAAGGACTTATAGGTACTGACAAGAAGTGGTCATCGAACTCATTCAAGACAGTTAAATCGTTGTAATTTATAAGGAGATTGCTTCCGGTTCTATATGAGTAATCGACATCGATATAATCGAAGAACCAGATCAATCTCCGTCTCAAATCTCCCTCCAATGGAGTTGACTCCACATATCCACCTTTGTGAAGTAAGCCCAAATATTGACCATGTCTAATCATGACAGAAGCTAACACATGTGACATAACAAAGTCTGTAAGATAGTTTCCTTCAACAAATACTATCAACAAAGCTAGCCCTTGAACAGAACGTATACTTTCGCACTTCAACTGAATTTTCTCGTAACAGAAAATAGCGTTGTCGAAACAGTCTTGCTTCAATTGATTCAATTCTGACATTTTGACATTATTTAAACTTGGATAGTTGGGACCATAATTACTCAACTTATTGATGTTGCTGATACACAAACACAAACTTACGTTCATGATCAAAAACTCCGAGAATCCTAATCTGTCTAAACTGTCAGGATCAGAAGAAATACCATAGTAGTACCTTTGGAATATCTCACGAACGATGTTCAAATCACATAAGAATTTTGCAAGGAATACAGTATCATAATATTGTTCTAGTAATTCAAAGATCAAAGGACGATGTTCTGCAGTGAAAAAGCTTTTGACGAATTCACTGGTCAATGGATTCTTTGGTTCGGCCCATATTTCCAATGAAGTGTCCACGGAATTACTGTATGCCTTAGTGAGATTTTTTACAGGTAATGCTATTTTATCACCCTTTTCAACCCTAGCTCTAAGAAACTTGATGCTTTTCTCTGAAAATATTCCAAAGATACTATGTGAACCAAGATAGTGCCTAATTCTGTTTTTCAAATCAGTGAAACATTGTTTTTTTGGAGCAGCCATCTCTCTCATTGTTTCCGGACTGGTGACGCCACCTGCCTTTGGAACCACGGAACGTAACTCTTGCGGGCTACCACGATAAGTCAGTACAGGTGAGCGATAGGAGGCAGAGGACGTGTTGGAAAATGAGCCGGTATTGGTGGTGTGGGAAGATGGTGTGTTTGAAGTCTCTGTATGGGGAGATCCTGAGTTGTTGGGGGAACCTGAAGTGTTACTGACACTAGAGGGAGCACTTGCATTGTTCAAAGTGTTCGTGAGGTTTGGGGTATTTGAATTGTGGATATTTGAAGTGTTTATAGTGTGTGAAGAGTTAGCAGTCGAAGCAGAAGGCTGATCGAGCCTGGAAGTCAAATTACTCAAGAGATTTTCCAAGGCTGCAAGACGACTGGACAATGTTGTGATCGACAGGTGTGGACCATTCTCCTTATTTGTGGCTATCTTATGGATGTCTTCAGGCAAAGAGGCCTTGCTGACCTTTCTCTTGCGGTCTTTGGCGACATTAGTGTACAGACATTGCCTTTTGAAGTGGATACAGTTGGAACAAGGGATTTCTCCATTGCACTTACTCTTTCTCTTGCGACAGTAGTCACAGGCGGTTTTGGTTCTTTGCCGTTTTTCCTTGTCTTCGGACACCGTGAAGTTTGCAGAAGGGGTCATCTCGATGGACTGGGTTTGCGAAGAGCCTGAATTGAACTCCGACATCTTACGGAGGTACACACAAAAACCTGGTTCTGATGCAAAGCCTCTAAATTGTGAGCGTGAGCAGTGAACAGTTTCAACCCTTCAAGATGCTGAGTGCCAGATGATAAGGGTGATAAGGGTTCTGTTTGACTTGAGCTGATATTTCGAGCTTATGGGCTGTATGGAACTGACTGGAAACACACGGTGCAGCTGGTGCTTATGGATGAAGCCACTGAGGTAGGATTGATGGAGGAATCTATTGTTTTATAATAGGAAGAGGCAAAATCTGTCTATGCCGCATGTCACGTGCGGTGGTTGAGCTCGAGTCGCAATGGCATTTGGGTGCTGAGCAATTTGTTCGATGTTATGGGGAACACCAAAACGAACAACAAAGATCGAAAATAGCCACGTGATGGAAATAGAGACGAAGAAGAGGAATTGGTAGGTTTTCAGGAGAAGGGTATGGAGGAGATAGGAATGAGATCGAAGAGAATTGATAGAGAATACTGAGAAGTATTTCTAGAGCGCAGAGAGAGCCCAGCAAGAGCTCAAAAAAAAACCAGACAGTTCCGAGAGTTGGGCAAAAATTCGAGAGATACGGGGAAATTTCAGAGATCTCCATCAGAATCTCAGTGAAGCTCTAAGGAAGGTTCGTGAAAAGTTCATGAGAACTGCATGCGATAGGGATCGGCATTTTTAGTGCGAGAGATTCCGCAATGAGTCGTACGTTGGAATGTACTGGGGAGGAGACCAAGGAGTAGAAGGATCGTAGCTGGGGGTACTGGAGAAGAGAAAGGCTGGGCTTGACGGTACGGGCTGTTCAGGAAATGATAATCATCTAGTGGCTGGGCCTGTATGGGATCTTGATGGGTACCGGCTATGAATGGTCGATATTTAAAATCTGGGAACTTTGCTCGTTCATCGTGGAAAACGTTATCGGTGCGACCCATGGCGAAGAGCTCCAACGGTCTGATGCAACAAGAGGCATGGTTGAAAATCATCAAAGCGACCCAATAAATGATAATCGGTAGCAATTGAGCTATTGTCGTTGCAGACCAGAACAATGTGAATGATCCAGGGACGGAATTCGGGAAAAATCGCTATTGTATAAGTTTCCACGGAATAAGCTGCTGGGCGTAGTTACTGCAAGAGCCTGTGATTCTTCTCGTATAAATTGGCACCGTTGAAAATCGGTCGTATTCTTTCTTAGCGAGGTGATGGCAGTTGTACTTCGTAAGTAGCTCGCCTAGCATAGTACCTAGCAAAATTAATATATAGCTACGTATAGCTCTTATTGACTTTTAGGAAGCTCTTATTGACTCTTGGGAAGCTCTTATTGACTCCTAGGAAGCTCTTTTTGATCCTACTCAACTCCCTTGAGTTGTTATGAGGCTATCTGGTCTTGCTGCTATGGTTGAGTAGCGAAACTCCCTTCACTAACCGTAGTGAAAAATGTGAAAAGTTCCAATGCGAGGCAGTTCTCACTACTAAGAAAGAACCTCACTAGTGACCATATAATTATTACGGCAACAATCACTCCCACAGAGGTATATGTATTATGTGAACTTTTCAGGCACCTTCCGAGCTGTCTTCTTGCAAAACCGCCTTCACTACCATAGTGAAAAATGTGAAAAGCTCCAATGCGTAGATATTCTCACTACCAAGAAAGACCCTAACTAGTGCAACCATTTAATCGACTATGGAAATAGCCACATCCACTGAGGTACATCTACTATATGATCCACTCGGGTATTTTCTCCAGCACATTCTGAAACTTATATCGTTACCGAGTCTTCCCTTCTATCACGTTGACTACATTTCGTTGGAGATTCATCAACCTCTATCTTCCTCGATTCCTCAGTACTAATAAATCTCGTGGTGGGTCGCGCGATCTCTGCTCACGTGTTGAATCTTGAATTCTTGATATCTCAAATCGTCGACACAGTTCCATCACCTCCATCATGGTTATCAAGAAGGGATCCCCCATTTTTGCAAACAAGGAAGATGGAAACTTCCGTGAAGCGTTGAAGTTGTACGACTCAAAGCAGTACAAGAAAGCTTTGAAGTTGGTCGAGGCAAACTTGAAGAAGAATGCCAACCACGCGGAATCTCTCGCGTTGAAAGGATGCTCAAATTACCAACTAGGCAACAAATCAGAGGCCGAACCTTACATTTTGAAGAGTTTGCAGAAAGCCCCGGAGAACTACTTGGTCAACCATTTGGCCGGTATCTACTACCGCTCCATCGAGAACTACCCTGAAGCAGCAAAGTGGTTGAAGGCTGCAAATGACAATGGATCTCCCAATAAGCCCATCTTAAGAGACTTATCTTTCATGCAGACTCAGATCAGAGACTTCAAGAACTTGAAGGACTCCAGACAGCAGTTCTTGGAACATCAACCCGGTTACAGGGCCAATTGGACTGCAGTGGCCGTGGCACATCACTTGAACAAGGATTACAATGGAGCTGTGACTACGTTGTCCAAGATCGAAGGAATCATCAAGGACCATTTGACCGATGCCGATGCATACGAGCAAAGTGAATGTGTTTTGTACAAGAACTCTATTGTTGCAGAATCTGGGGATTTTTCTAAAGCATTAAAATTACTTGAAGACGACAAGGACCAAATCAAGGACCAATTGTCATTCTTGGAGTACAAGGCTAAATACCTTATGTTATTGGGAAAGAAGAAGGAGGCATCCGTGGTCTATCGTGCGTTGTTGAAAAGAAACCCAGACAATATGCTGTATTACAAATTACTTGAAGCATCGTTGGAAACTTTGGACAAGCCAAATGAGTTAAGGGTCAAGCTTTACGAGAAATTGGCTCAATTTTACCCTAGATCTGATCCTCCAAAATATTTACCTTTGACCTTTATTCCTGCTTCATCTCCATTATTCGAACAAAAGGCAAAGGAATATATTATTCCCCAATTATCGAAAGGTGTCCCTGCTACCTTTGTAAACGTCAAGCCATTATACAAGAATAAGGCCAAGTTGGAAATTATCGAGAAGATCGTTTTAAATTTCTTCAACAATGATGCATCAAGTTCTCCAAATCCTACCATTTCTTTGTGGACTCGGTACTTCTTGGCCCAACATTATTTGTATTTGAATGACTTAGAAAACTCATCCAAGCAAATCGATGCTGCCTTGAAACACTCACCAACTTTGGTCGAGCTCTATATCATCAAAGCCAGAATTTTGAAACATGAGGGTAAACTTCTTGAAGCCAGCGAGACCATGGATGAAGGTCGTAAGCTTGACTTGCAAGACAAATTTATCAACTCTAAGACCACTAAGTATTTGTTAAGAGCAAATAAAGTGAACGAAGCCATCGACACTATTTCCTTGTTCACTAAATTGGACGACGATGCTGTTAATGGATGCAAAGACTTACACGTCATGCAATGTAACTGGATTTTGGTGGAAAGTGCGGAGGCTTATTCTAGAATGTACCATGACTTTCAAACAAAGCTTGATGAGTTGCTCAAGACAACACCTGTTGAGGGTGAAGAAGAATCTTACAAGGAATTGGAAAATGAATTGGCTGACAACATTGAAACATATAAAGGTTTGGCATTGAAGAGATTCCAATCTGTGATCAAGATCTTCAAGATTTTCTTCAACGACCAATACGACTTCCATTCCTATTGTATGAGAAGAGGAACTCCTAGAGACTATGTTGAAACATTGAGATGGGAAGATTCTATTCATGCTTCACCAATTTACACCAGAGCATTGAAGGGTTTGGCTGAGATATATTTCGAGCTTTATGAACAGCAAGTTTCGAAAAGTACCAGCGAAGAACCTGTGATTGTAAAGAAGAACAAGAAGCTGAAGAAACTTCAAGCTCAAGCCAGTAAGAAGAAGTTGGATCTCATCTCGAAGGTCGAAAGTGAAAAGGAAGATGCAGATCCATTAGGCGCTAAGTTGTTACAAAGTTTGACTAGTGGTAATTTGATTGAGAACTTGTATGAAATCTTTAAGCCATTATCCGTCGAAGGAAAGAACTTGATACTAACTTGGGAAACATTTTACCGTATTTACTTGATCCAAGGGAAGTATGTTTTGGCTTTACAAGCCATCAAATCATTGAATAAGATTTATAATCCATACGGTGAGGATGTTAAGTACAGAACCATTGGTGAAAAGGTCGTTGAATTGTCTGAAACTTCCAAAAACGACACTAAGGCCAATGCTGCTATTGTGAAGGTTATCGAGAAGGGGTTAATTAGTGCATTCCCTGAATTTGAAAAACCTAACTTCCTCGAGGTATATAGTCAATAGATGCTGGAGATGTTTACCATATCATTTTTGAATGTAGTTGCTATCGAAACCTATTGTAAGTTAACCTCATTCCACCATCAAAACGATATATATCTGATTACTTAAGAATGGATGAATTACGTCAATTGGTTTTTTGAACAGCTCAACTATTGATCCACCCATCGACTTGGCTCCTAGCAACACTTCCTGCCAAATTTATTGTTTGTTGGCCCAAGGGAAAGTAACTGACCGTGTACCACAATGCACTCAATAATTGAACGACGGCAAACACGATTGACAAGAGGGTGCTGTGCCATGCTAAACTTGCTACCAAAGTCAATATGATACTGGTCACAAATACCGTCGTGAAGACTAATCTTGTGGACAGGAACAAATGGATCATGTATGGCTTGAATCCTTGTAGCACTCCAAAACTCACCAAGAAGAAAATAGACCCCAAAGACCACAAGAACGCAAACTTCCGAGGCTTGAGGGCTAACACGGGGAATAAGAAGAAGCAAATCAAGTAACAGCAGACAGATCCTCCGAACGTGAGGGCAAAGATCAACATCCGGTCCCAACGGGATAATTCGAAGTACCCGGGCTCGGAAGTCACGTAGTTCTCGTCATCTTGCAAGTATACCGAGTTACTTCTGAAAGGATTGAGCTTTTGGAGTCTTGTTTTGAATGAATTGGGTTCGCTTTGGGTGACTGGAGGTGGCAAAGGGGCACCGTCGTCTTCTTGACTGAGTGGCGTGTATTTATTGGTGAAGCTCTTGAAGAAACTCATTTCGGAGTAGTGGGGATATTTCGGAGTATTTCAATCGGATTGTATTCAACTAGGAATTGAGACCTCTAGATAGAATCCGCCTATGTTTATTTGGCTTGTATGGAATGGACCAATTGGTAATTAGTAATTGGATAGAGATAAATTGCAATCTCAATCACAAGCACTTGGTAACTAGAAATAGTGAGGAACTCATACTGCAGAGGAAGTAGTAATTAGAAGTGACGGTAGATTTTGGAGGTACGGACACGACCTCGCGATTACACTACACCTAAAATCAGCTACAGCACCTTCTACAGTAATAGATCAAGCCCAAAAGATGTCACAAGATAAGCAATTTGTCTCTACTTTCCTCCAGCTTTTGGCTCTTTCGGAGGACTTGCCTGCTGATTCGTTCAATTCCACGTCAAACTACTCGAAAATCCAGTCATTGGGCCCCAGTTTGCCCAAGTTAGACTTCGAGTTTCCCAAGCCTCAAGATCCCTCCACTATCGACGAAAAGAAAGTCACAATTGGTTTCAAGTCCATCAAGCCTCCATACAAGTTCAATGCACTGCTCGAAAACATCCCAGCGTCCTACTCCATACATAAACTCAAGGCCGATTTGATCGAGGCAGTCCCCGTGTTGAAGCTCGCCCATGTGGAGCCTTCAAATTTAAAGCTCATGTTCAAATCCAAAGTGATCCAGGATACCTCCATAATCTCCTCATTGCCTACCCTCGAAAATGTGTCGTTTATGTGTATGGTGAGTGCTCCAGAAGTGAAGTCACAAACAGAGAAGCATGATGATGTTGATGCCGATCCAGAGGTGTTGGATCCAATTGTGATCAATGAGGCCACCTGGAATAAAATACATGATGTTTTGAAACAGGAATTAGGAGATCGCTCTCAAGAAGCATTGGACCGTTTGAGGAAGGGGTGGTGAACAAGAAATAGCATATAATTCAATAATCACGATACAACTTTAGGACCGCTAAGGTATAGTACTCAAATATACAAATTTCGTCAAATCAAGGCAGTGAAGTCGAAAATTCAAGCTACATGCCTTCTTAATGAATATAGCTGTTCAATCGTTTAGGTGTTCGAAACTTCAAAAGTTCCATTACTATCCTTTGCACTTCGGTTAGTTCATGTAAGAGGACGAACGACGTAAAGCAATTGAGGAAAGATTAAGTATATCACATTGGCGGATTGGAAAGCTCGGTTCTGGACGCATCTCATTTTATTGTACAGCTATAAGGTTTACATAACTATCCAATTTTTTGAATGAAGAGTGAGTAGATCTATATAGAGGGATTATGGATTAATGGTGAAAGTCACCACGCCTAGGCTAATTGCGGTGGTTTTTCCACCCACAATCACTGCAGGGGGATGACACAGTCTCATAGTTCTGGTAGTTGAAGGAGATGGCCATTGAAAGGACCACTGCTAATGTCTAGAGAGATCTATTGTGACAATGTGGCATTATAAGTCCCTTGAAGTGCAGGACTTGAACATGGTAGATTATATATCGCACTATACGACAAATATGAAGGGCCGAACAGGGAGCGGATAACATGTTTGATCTATGGATGTGGTTTATGAAGGTGAAAATGATAGACGAATTAGACATACTTCAATGATATCTATAAGTGGATCACGGCTTGTATCAATTGCTTGTAATATCTCGACTGTGAACCATTATCATTATTTGGGGGAAGAAGTGCAGAACAAAATCTGCCATTTACGAGTAACAGGCTCCTGTTACTCAGCCAATCATCATCTATCCGAGTTTCACCTTCGTATCAATTGATCTGCGTAGCTAGAAGAGCACATTTTCATCACAGGCACGGTGTTTCGAGGCATGATAGTATATTAACACGGGACAACATGGATGGGTCTCACCACGACAAGTGCATTTTCAGTGCACCAGAAGTCCCACGAACATTCCTCCCAAACCTCTAATTGGACTTCTTCTCAAAACGCTTTGCAATCAACTGGTTCAAGTAGTGGCCCTCTTCACGGCCGTTTCGCTTCTCGTACAAGTAGTAGGAGGCAACTCCCATTCCCACGCCTACTATGGGGTCGATCCATCTGGAGATCAAGTCAGGATACTGCATTCTGGAATTGGACACACAGTACACACTTTCAATACGTCTTTGTACCTCTGTATACGTTTACACGGTGTGAAAGGTCGAATTATAGCGTCTGACGGCAACCTATGATGGTAAGCTTCTGGAGTAATGAGTCTTAGTAGATAAGTCTAGTATCAAATTATATTCAGCTATCTATTATATGGAGTAACCAGGCCCCCGGTGCGCATGCGCGCCGGGTAACCCCTGGCCCTATGAAAATTTTCGCTCCCACGGATCCTTTCTTACCACACAACCTATACAACATGGCTGCTATATTCCCAAGAACCTGTTACAAATGTGGTGAACTCGGCCACATAGCCGACGACTGTCAACAAGAGAGCAGATTGTGCTACAACTGCCGCAAGCCCGGCCACGAATCCACCGAATGTCCGGAACCAAAGCAAACCACCGGTAAGCAATGTTTCTCCTGTGGAGACGTTGGACACGTCCAAGCAGACTGCCCAACCCAATCCCAAGGATCCAAGTGTTACAACTGTGGCCAATTCGGACACATCTCCAAGAACTGCAGCAAGGAAGACGGCGGATTCAAGAAGCCAGCCCGTTTCTCCAAGCCTACCTCCACCACTTGTTACAAGTGCGGAGGTCCAAACCATTTTGCCAGAGACTGCCAGGCCGGCATTGTCAAGTGTTACGCCTGTGGTAAGACCGGCCACATCTCCAAGAGCTGTACTTCTGCTGCTGGAGGAGATTCCGCACAGGTCAAGACCTGTTACAAGTGTGGTGAGTCTGGTCACATCTCAAACGACTGCCCTGTTTAGAGGATGTAGGAGAGAAACAGTGCTCGTGTGTGGCTTGTGGAGTGTGGAAAAGACATGGAATTCATGTCAGCTAATGTCAATCCAAGTGTATGATTTTCTTCGGCTAGGTTTCTTTTGATCATTGTGCTTTTTATTTTGGGTTCTCTGGTTTTCAACAATGTACATATAGTCGAATCAATATGGGCCTCATATGAACGAATGAACGTGTAGAACGGATGGTTCCAAGCGGTGGGTTAGGAGACCCATTACGATAGATCTGGTTCCAGAACTGGTCTCGTAGATATGCTTGTAGGGTGGCTATTAAGTTGGACATGAACTAGATCATGGGGATAGCTGGAACCGCTTTTTTGGTTCCTGTTATCTCTGTGTTATCTGTAATTGGAGTTTGCTCCTGGGACTCGAACAGACTGTGAAAAGTCAACATATACGTCTCTTCCATCAATAACACATCCATTACTAAGACCTTGATAGGCGATTGCGGCCTCGTCTTCCGTTTCCATCTCCACAAATGCATAATTTTTGATGATCTTAGCTCCATTGACAGTTCCGAACCGGCCAAAAACGATGGAGAGTGATTCTGCGGTAGTGATTGGATTCAAGCGTGCAATGAAAAGAGTTGAGGGTGAAGGTTTGGCCTCGAAATGAGGGAGATCTCCCACAATTTCGAGCGCTAGAGCTTGGACGGTGGCCTTATCACTGGCTTCTATGTCGATATGAGCATATTTCATATTGGAGATCTGTTTCTCCGTAGGAAATGAGTGTCTTTTGTGGGTCTCGATACCCACAACAGTCCGGAACGGGTCGTGGAGCACATGGACGTGTGTGATTCGTATATCTTGGGCAAGACTCCGGGAAACAGAGTCTTGCAACTTGGAGTTGTTGATGGTTTCCAAAGTACTGAACCCTTCCACCACTTTGCCGAAAGGTATCAAGGTTCCGAATTGTGATGAGTCTATGTTAGAGCCCAAGCAGATCACGAACTGTGATCCTATGGATAGTTTTTCATTGCCTTTAACCAGTTCTCCTGATTTTTCTATTTCATGGCTCCTTTCTGCTCTCTCTCCTTCCTTTTCGTTGTCCTGATATGATGCAACAAAGGCTATTTGTCCAATATTTAACGTGGTCAGTGAGGATACAGTATGAGATGAGATCTCTATGTAGCGAGGTCTCTCGTGGAGAGACTCTTGGTGAGGAGGGACATCATTTGGTTCCTTGAGGTATTCTTCGCTGAGTTCAACCGGCACGTAATGGCTGGCGGCGTAGTTTTCCGATTTTTCGGGGTAGTTTGGAAGCCCACAACTGACGACTTGGTCCTTGTAGAGGTTGAAGAATGGAGCAAAGAAGTAATGATTGAGTTTGCAGAGAACGATGAAGTTTCGTGCCAAGTGGGGAAATTTCTCGTGTTCGAGGTCCACCACCAAGTTTCCCTGGGTGGTCTCTATGAGAACACTCATAGTTATATATGTATATGTGTGGCTATATATGTCAATTCTGGAATAGTACTGTGGAGGTTATGCCATAGTAGCATTTCCTGCATATAGTGCGATGTGAGGTACGCAAGTGGTTATACAACATCACTGCGTAGTAGCCACAATGGGCACCTGTATCCTTAAATCACCATTGGTTATGTCGGGAAGCTGAATCTCTAGCTCAAGATGTAGTAGAGAGCCCAAAGAAATATCACAGTGAAAAGGAACAAAATCCGCCCACTGGGCGTGGTTCCAAGCCAGAGAATCCACCCTATAATGCGATTGGAGATTGGAGAGATATAACTCTGCAAAATAATATCCACCTTGGTGGGCTTCATGTAAATTTGCGTGGGGCCACTGGCGGATTCTGTCAAGTTGTCGAGCTCGATCGCTATGGTGCTCTCGGTCACATCCTGCTGGTGGTGGGAATGTCTGTTTGGTCTTTCACTCGCTAATAGTTGGAGGTACCCAGAAGCTGCAACAATAGAGCGTGGTGGTTTGAAGGGAACAGTAATGTGGAGATACACGGGTTGATGATCCGATTGTAGGAGAGACCGGATACTGTTGTAGCTGTGGGTGAAAGGAAGTCTTTGTTTCTTGTTGAAGGAGTCTTTTCGCCTTAATAATATTCCTTCCTTAAGATCAGGGTCCTCATAAGTGCTCTGGTACAAAATCCGATCACACCACGAAGGAGACCGTTTAGAATTGTAGATGGCGGTATTGACGTGAAATTTGTAGGTGGGAGGAAACTCAACGCAGTGTTCGTTGAAGCCTGCAAATATTTCTCCCTTGACTCTTCCTATGGTGAGCTCGTCGTAGGCCCTCACCAAGTCCTCTATGACCTCATTGGACTTGTTGGACTGGTCCGAAAGCCCAAAGAGCTTCTGTGATGCCGGCGACTCGAAATCGAACTTCTTGGATGTACGATAGTTCAAGTCTCCCATGAAGAACGTATGGTTGTCTGGCTTCAATAGTCCGTAACCATCGCCAAAGTCCATGGACCGCATTATAGTGGTAAGACACTCGTTTCTTTGTCGGTAGTAGTACTCTCCTTCGAATGCTGGGAGATGGGCATTGGCAAATGTCATCTCAACACTGTTGCGGGAATGGTTCCGGCCCTCCGGAGAGTACGAGAGTCTGACTCCAGTGGCGCCTTTCATGGTGGAATAGCCATAGCCACAGCCTGTGCTAGCTATCTTGGTCCGGTCGAATCGCAGCGGGTAAGGTGTGATACACACCATTCCAATCGCTCCGGTATGGCTTATTGCTACGGTTTGAAACCGAGTGTCCCTGGTGCCATACTTGGTGGTGAGTGCCTGGAGGAAGAGGCTGTCCAACTTCAACATCTGTCTGGAAGCCGAGTTCTGGAAACACCCGTCCATGATGGAACAGACTTCCTGGACCCCAAACACGTACAAACAGGCCAAATCTTGGGGTAAGGAGTCGACGATCTTGCTCACAAAGATATCGCCATTGAATTGCTGTTTATTGACATTGTAGGTGAAAAGGAAAAGATCGATCTCGGAGTATTCAGACATTGGCAAAAGACGTTCTCCGGACCCGAAGAACTCCAAGCACTGTATGGAACGCTAGTGAAAGACCGTCTAACGTGTTTATATAACAGATTGAAACAAATGACAATACCAAACCCTGATTGTTTAGTACAGGTTGCGCCTGCAGGAAGGGTATTTTGCAGCTTCAACTGCTTGCGCAAAGTGTACCTTATGACGTGAGAAGAAAGGGAGAGGCAGTTTGGGGCTGAAAATGGCCTGGGGGACAGGAAACAAAGCGTCTAGTGCTTGGAGATTGTCTCTTAGGAGTATCGGAGTCTTTTTGAGGACTTTCAACCATATCCAGGTCAGAAATGGTGGACATACTGGAGACCCTAGCATAAACAGTAGTGCACATAATCCGCGGTATGTGCCTAATCTGCGATATGGCACCTCTGCGACCCTCTACTCACTCTGCTCATCACAAGCAGTTCTCATAGAAATTTGCAGGTTAGTTTATCTGATTATCTCCATCTTTCACTTCCACAGTCTTTCGATGTTCCCATACATAGAGACCCATCGGGCCAAGCTCGAGGAGCTCGATGCCATCGAGTCCAACATATGCAAGCGGTTCAAGCGCAATCCGTACCTTTTGCCCGATTCCATACGACCAAATCCCGATATCATCACCGCTAACAAGGAAAACAAACGCCCTCTCAAGGAGGCGATGTTGCAACAACACGAGATAAAGTGGTTCACAGAGAAGTACCGTGGTTTGATCCGTAACGTCCAGAAGTTTCTGCCCGCAGATGAGCTCATACAGCAGGAATTGGCCAGGTTGACCGATACTAAGGGCACATTCAAGAGCTTCGATGATGCCATTCAAAACATCAAGGAAAAGCATGAAGCCACCTCAAGCGGGAACGTCCAGTCGTTGGTGGCAGAGGACATCTCCAAACTCTACGCTCCATACTCGGGGGCTCTTCTTGAAGGGGATGCTTCCAAGGTTGAAAGCGTACATTCCTACGATGAAACAGAGAAAGTGAGGGTCAAGAAGAAGTACATCATCAGTTCCGCTGCTTCGCATATAAGTATCCAAAATCTGTTCACCAAGAATGAGGAATTCGGAAAGTACTTGGACTTGTGGTCGTTGTATGAATATTATAAGCAACATCTCGATCCTGAATTAGCTACGTATGTTGAATTCACATATAAATTCAACCAAGTGGCTCAAAAGTCTAAAAATCAATATTACAACAGGTATCTCGAATTGTTAGTAACTTATCTTGAAAATTTCATCAAGAAAACCAATCCGCTCATTGATTCGGACTCGTTGATCAAAAACTTGTACGACGCTGTGGACTCCAAAACTGAACAAATAGAAGGAAAACCAAACAAAAACGGTGAAGTTTTCTGTGCAGCATGTCAAAAGGTATTTGCAAAGCAATCTGTGTATGATGGGCATCTACAGGGTAAGAAGCACAAGAAGAATGCTGCCAATACCACTCCCAAACCAGTAAATGTCCTGCTACAACTTGAAGGGAAAGTTGAAGTATTGGCTAAACATCTCGTGCCTGTTCTACAAGCAACCAGAACCAATGCCACCAGAATTGAAGGAATGACGGAACGAGAAAAAATGATTGAAGAGAATAATTTCAAAGATGATGAGTCTGACTACACGACCGTTAATTCAGAATCAGATGGAATGGACTCAGATGAGGACGATAACAGTGAGGAGGAAGAGTACGAAAATTTAAAAGATTTACCTTTGGGGGCAGATGGTACCCCAATTCCATTCTGGCTTTTCAAACTCCAAGGGTTACATAAAAGCTACCTGTGTGAAATTTGTGGAAATGTTAACTACAAGGGACGAATGGTGTTCGACAAGCACTTTTCAAGTACCAAACACCAACATGGATTGCGGATGTTGGGTGTCACAGATGATTTTTTGCCCTTGTTCAAGAGTATCAACAAGATCGATGAAGTTATTGAATTGTGGGGCAAATTGAAGAAAGATAAAAGGAAAGAAGATGGAGAAACAGAGAATGCAATTGAAGTTGAAGATGACGAGGGCAATGTCATGTCAGAAAAGGATTACCTTGAGTTGAAGAAGCAGGGTCTTTTGTAAGTGTGTGAGACCTTATCGCTTCTAGATCACTCCAAGTTGAGAAAATTCGGATAATCTTTCGACCCCACCATATCTGTCTAACCTTTGTATACATCAACATTTCCGAATCCTGCTACGATTTCCCAGTCAAGGCCAATCTCAACTCAAGAAACGCAAATTTGGAGTCGATGGTTAATTCACAAAAAAGGAAATTTTTGTCGGACCATATCATATCGAAACTACCACTTCGTAAGGTTGGATCCTATAATTTAATAAAGTCCAGCCATAGATGCAATTCATGCAAATCGGAAGAACTCACAATCACAATCACTTGAAACAAATGAGCTGGATGTGCAATTCCACACAAATTTGTGTGGTTTTCCGGGTTCGGATGACACGAATTTGACGGCATTCTTCCAAGCAACGACGACATGCGAAAGCAATAGGTGGCAGTAATTCCGAAATATATCAATCAACTCCCCTGACCTAATAGAAACCCAATTATAATAGACGCCGCTAGAGAACTTGTTCTTCAATTCATACATCAAATTGCACCAAATCGAGCGCACCAAACTCGGTAGTCAAGTGCACTATAGAAAATTATACAAGTGAAAAATCTGTACATTATTAGAGGTATTCGAAAACTGTATATACGTGCCACTCTTCTCCCTCTCCTTTTTGTATCTGGTTCCAGATCTAGCCCCATTTCCAACTCCATCGCCGTATTAGCCCACAATACTCCTTGTTTCATCTCGTCTACTAACTATATAACCTCACCTTTTTTTTCATTATGGCAATTCTCGCACTTATTTCACATGAGGGTCTGACACCTTTGATTTTCGAATGTATGGATGGCAACCCGAATATTGAAAAAGTTCATGATGGAAAGACCTCCAAAAAGACCCATCTCACCTGCTGGGGCCCCCAATGGACCCGCTAAGCAGCTCAGAGACAAGCAAGGGTTCCGAATGAAACGACAGGATATCGATAAGCACACACTTACTGCCTATGAACAGCTCGATGGAGCCAACTCATCGGACTCCACCATCACCAAAGAAAAGACCATTCACGAAGAAGAAGCCGAGGGTGCAAAGTACATCATGGATGGAAGACTAAGAAGGGTTCATCCCTACTACTTCACTTATCTTACGTACTGTAAGATGAGGTGGAGAGACCGTCCTTTGTTGGACATATTCGTCCAGGAATTCAGGGATAGAGACCCTGAATTTTACCGCAAAACCATCGCTGCTGGACACGTCACCATCAACAAGAAACCAGCAGATGTGGACACCATAGTTCGCAACGGCGATTTGATCAGCCACCGATGCTTGAGGAAAGAGCCTCCTGTTACTTCCAGGCAGATCAAGATCGTCCATGAGGACGATCACATCATTGCAATCGACAAGCCCTCTGGAATCCCAGTACATCCTACCGGCCGTTACCGATACAACACCGTTACCAAGGTTTTCCAGCATGAATTGGGTCGTATTGTGCACCCCTGTAATAGATTGGACAGACTCACCAGTGGCCTCATGTTTCTTGCAAAAAACGCTAAGGGTGCCGATGCATTCGTCCAGCAGATAAGGGATCGTACGGTCAAAAAAGAATATATCGCCCGAGTCAAGGGAGACTTTGCAGAAGGAATTACCGAGGTCGATCAGCCGTTGAGCACGGTGTCACCCAAGCATGGATTGAATAGAATTGACTTGCAAAACGGAAAAGAAGCCAAAACCATTTTCAAAAAGATCTCATATGACGATACTAGTGACACATCCATCGTTAAATGTCAGCCATTAACAGGACGTTCCCACCAGATTAGAGTTCATTTACAATTTTTGGGGCACCCAATAGCGAATGATCCTATTTATTCTAATGAATTTGTGTGGGGAGAAAATTTGGGAAAGAACAACCAAGGTGAAACTGAGGATATTTTGAGTCGTTTGGATCGGATTGGTAAAGATGTTGCTGCCTCCTCTTGGATCCATCCCCAAGGAGATGGTGAGATTTTGGTGACAGAAGTGGATGAAGAATCCGGGTTGGCTCTTTATTCGGATCCAGGACCCAATGATTTGGACTTGTGGCTTCATGCATATAAATACGAAGCCCAAGACAAATCATGGTCTTATAAAACAGAGTATCCAGAATGGGCGATTGGTTATCAACGAAAATTCATGGAGATGGCCCTCACTGAGGCCAATAAATGTGGAGAGACCCAAACTCAATTCAACGTGGGCGCAGTTCTCGTACTCAAGGGCCAAGTGTTATCAACTGGTCATTCCAGAGAACTTCCAGGTAACACACATGCTGAAGAATGTGCTTTTCAAAAATACTTTGAAAAAACTGGCAATGTTGATGTTCCCGTTGGTACAGAAATCTACACAACCATGGAGCCCTGTTCCCTTAGATTAAGTGGAAACAAAACTTGTTTGGAACAGATCTTGAAAACATCCATAAAAACGTGTTATGTGGGAGTTTTGGAACCGGATACTTTCGTCAAAAACAATACCAGCTATTCCAAACTACAAGATGAAGGCGTGGAATATATACACATTCCCGGCTACGAAGAAAAGTGCTTGAAGATTGCGACCAAAGGACATGAGAAAAGAACTGAACATCAGTGATCAACTTCCGATAGATAATATGACTAAACATATTTAACGACTGTACATACCTGTCACCAATATCATTATCGACCATCACTTTAAAAAAGATTATAGACACTACCAACATTTTTATTAACCCATTATTCATTAATATTTAACTATCCATTAATATTTATATTGTCGACTAATTTTTTGTATTATCCTCATCATCTGAGAAGTGAAGATGTACCAGCTTCGTTGAATATTTGTACACATTTCTTCTTGGTCTGGAACTAGTTGCTTGTAAAGTTTCGTCCAGCTGTTGGGTGTATCGATCGGAAGTACCAGCTCTGTGTCTATTAATTTCCACATCCATGCCCTCTAGATGCGAGTTCCGTGGTCTATTATCAATCGACGGCGTAGACACACTGACAGATCTCGGAATCGCAAAACCAGTTGCAATTATGTGATCTGTTAATGCTAAGAAGTTCTCTTTTGTTGATCTCAAAGCCATTAAGAATTGCTTCGCTCTGCTAGTCGATTCGACCTTGGAGGTGTTGCTAGCTTGTGATTTGGTCAGAGCCATTTTTGATTGTGAGGTCATTTCAATATCGTTCACTCCTTCACCTAATATGTTATGTTCTGTATTGGCGTCTCCCTCATCATCATCATTTCCACAATCTTCTTCCACGAATAACTCGTATCTATCAAGTTCGTACAATTCGTCCTCGTAGAATCTTCTCCCCAAAACACCTTCTTTTTCTTTTGCTTTTTGGATCAAATTGAACTTATTACACCACTCCCACGGTATTACCACACAAATCAAATATGTCACTACCGAAAAGATTTCCGATAATTCGTAAACAAATGCATTGGACACATCTGCCACAAAAAATGCCACAGGACTGTAAATAAGAACCAATGTCATTAATGAAAGAAGCCATATTGTTTTGTTGGCAATAATGTAGTAGATTTTGGTCAAGAGATAGACACTGATAATAGCTGCGTAACAAAGTCCCATGACAATACGGACTAAGTATATGAAAGCAGGAAGAATATCACCTGCTTCATCGCTATCATCAAAGTTATGAAATTTGGCCACTGCCCAAATAACTTGAGATGTGATTGATGCAATAATTCCAATGAAAAGGGCGGTTCTTTTATCTTTCTGACGCAGAAATATTCTCATGATGACCTGAACTTGGTTTATTTGCAAGAGGAGCACTACGACCAAGTCCAAAATATTAATGGGCAAGCTGTTATTGAGCTTGTCCACAAGTTCGGCTCCATGGAGATACCCTGCACGCTGCTGATTGTGCAAAACAATCATTGCCTTACAGACCACGTAGAGAATGTAGAATGACGATAACGTGGTCAGACTCTTCATCAAGAGCGACGGTTTGATTGTGTAATTTGTGAGCACGAAAACAGTAAGAAACCATATTATGACAGACAGGATGGAAATGGCGTAAACAATAGATACCACACTGTAAGCAAAACTTCCTCTGATGCTTCCGTTAGTAAACATTTTCCATGATTCGGCCACAATTGGCAAAGGACAGGTAAACTTGTCGATCACAAGTCCCATATTGGTATTGAGCATGGGATCGATGCCTCTGTAGCACTGTTGGCGAAAGGTTCCCGATTTAATGTGGATCACGGGCGAGAATACGTAATGGGAAATCAACATCCCTTCGGGTAACGGGATGTCCTCACAAGACGGGTTCACCAGCAGGGACCACCAGTTGTTCTTCCAATACATGTTGAGGAGGGTACAGTATGATTATGTGATGCTCTTCCAACGTTCAATGTCGGATATTCCTGATTATCTTTTGATCTCTGATCTGCTGAGCTTTTGCTTTTTGATATTTTGACCTTTGGAACCTTCAAACTGTTGGTCTTTGGGCTGTGGAGCTCTTGAAGCGATTTGAGCGATTGATAAGATAAGCTGGAGGAAACGGCCCAAAATCAGATGTTTGATATATGTTCTGGCGATCTTGGAGGTGTGGCGCCCTCTGTTCGGGTTCACAGCCAACTTGTGCTGCTGAAGCGGAAGAGTAACCGGTACTGTGCTAAATGAAGTGATCCGTGAAGGTCTTGGAGCGCTTTGAGCCTCTGGGTCGGGGAGGGCTGGAGATGTCTTGAAGGGACCCGGAAAACGTCGTGGAGTGGCCTGCTTACGAACAGAACTTGCCCTAGTCGTTCGGTCTTCCTGAAGTGTACGGCCCGGTCTTGGAATCAAGTAGTGGTCGATATTAAGGAAAACGATCTTCTCTATTGCGGCTTGGTGCTTTTGAATCGCAGAGACTACTCCAAGAAATTAGTGACACAAGCTGGAACCTCTTGGCAGGTGCGCAAGAATCAGTGCCACGAAAACCAGTTAAAACAGCTTAAGGTGAAGAGACTTAGAGGAGCACAGAAGATGAGTAGCCTGGTGTTCTTGGGCTGAGTTGTGAATTGTTGGTATGAAGAAAGCTTTGGAGAGATTCTGTGGACTTTTCTGTGGACTTTTCTGTGGATTTTCTGTGGATTTTCTGTGGAATTTTAGCTATACAGTAGTTCTGGTATCGTATTTAGGTTTGGGCCAAAATTCAGCCATGGAGTCCAGAAATTGAATTCAGCTATCTTTTTAGCAATGGAAATTATGGATATCGGCCTATTAAACATGCTCTTTCTGATGAAGTTGGTGACACTCATTTCACTTGGGTAAAAGTCCAATCACTAGTAATCGTAGGTGCAGTTCTAGTGAGAGTGATGTGTGTACTATAACAGTGCGCTTGTGGGTGCTCAGATCTTCGATAATACGTACATTATCTGCTGGAAAAAGCAGAAGCGATGTGTTTCTTCTGACTTATAGACCTTAATGTTATTCGGGTCAGTAGCATTGCAGAAATCTACCTTGATCTCATGCTCTTTTCAAATTCTAGGTAGACAACGACTCACCGTATCTAAGGGCTTCGCGTATGGCTTCACATACACGTTCCTGCATGCCATCTCGTTTATCCAAAACACCTACTATGCTTCTCTTCAAAAAGGTGGCCCTTTTCCCCCTTTTGGCTCTGATTGGCCATGTCATGGCCAATACAGAGACCCACATGATCCACATTCCCAGCCACTTTGCCATTCCTTCTTTTCCCCAGGAAAATTACAACACCTATACCCTCAGAATCAATGATACCTCCGCATTGGTGGACCTCTTCCCTATCAGCACCCCAGAGAAGGTATTCCACCCTCAATTGAACCTAGCATACCAGCGTGGCACCGCCGAAGTTCCTGCCGGAGCCAGCGGCTCTTTAAATCCCACAAACTCCGCATTTATACCCATCAGAAACTACAATGATGCCACCTTCAGTGCTGGAGATATACTATCAGTCAAGCTAAGCTGGCCAGCAACGTATCCATACGATATCAGTTTGGACCATGTGTACATGAAAGAAGCAGAATTCTTGCCGAAGTCGTCGAAATCCTCAAATCTGGAATTGAACCTCTACCTTCGTATTGACTACACTTTGCGTGGGGTTCCATTTGATACTTCTTCGGATAAGCACACCAAAACTGAGTTGCTTCCCGTGAATTTGTTCATAAGTCGAGCTCCTTCAAAGTATAAGCCAATTCCTCCGGAAATGAACAGCTATGTGTGCTCACTTTTAAGACTTGCACGTATATTGATCTCTGGAAATGCCTTGGATTTCTTCCAATGTCCTGATGTGCACCCTCAGAAATTCACTTATACTATGGAAACTTAGCGAATTGATTTCAAAAGCAAATTACGGATGAGATAATATAATTATTGTATTTTCCAAGATTATGTTCGTCAAAAAGATCTCGAGAGAATCTACGAGCATTCTATCGCGACAGTACCCACTATATCAAATTCAGTGACCATTTGCTAGTGCATGGTTATGTTAATTTAATTTCAACAAGCATTCGAAAAGATTTATGGTTCTAGAAAGCATTTATAATAATTAAGAGTAATTACATAAATAGATACATAATACTAATAGCCTTAATGAATAAACCAGTTCGAATTCAAAACTCTCCAATAACATCTACTTTTGCTACACACCACCTCGAACTTATCGTCGTACCTATCACTATTGTGATTTCTTTATGCTTGGGTAATCATCAGGCATTCACTACCAGTCTCAATATTGAGAGAATTACCTTCAACAGCAGTAACAATATGAAAACGGTGCTTCGGTCCCTATTCTAACAAGTTTAGCAAACTCTATTTGGTAAGGACGAGAAAATCATGTAGAACGTCTCAAAATTTGTAATGCTAATTATTTTCAAGTTTTCCATATTTTTAACAAATCGCCAATTGAGCCCTGATATCCAATAATCGTATGTTACACAAGCGGGTACTATTCTCGAGGAACGACACAAGAAAAGGGACTACAGCGAAGAGATCAAAGCGATACAGAATAAGCATAATACTCGTGAATGGAAGCGAGTTCTTCTCCAACCCAATACTCAACCGAGTGCTAGTCCAAAATGACGAGAATCAAGCTTTTCTTGAAACCCTCGCATTAATTAACCCTACGGTTTTTCAGCCACTTTTCATGAACCCAATTGATCCGACGGTTCCAAGTTTTCACGTTGATTCGGGGACCATCCCAATATCCAAGCAAACCACACCAGTCCAAAACACCCATGTCCACTCCAACCCATTCGACTTCACATATTCATCCCCGTTTCTCTCTCCTCCATTCCTACTCTCCAATCGATCGTACATGGCGCACCAGAAAATACTTCTCACTAATTACAATTCAGGCACAAATCTTCATACTGTTCTCACTATATACTGTACTGACCAATACCAAATAACAGTAGACATTTGCTCACGAAACCTCCAGTATTCTCTCTCATTTCTCCATATTCATCCCTAGTATCCTCTAATACTCCACGCCCGCCCTCATACTACTCCCTTATTCCCCAAGCTCCCCAATACTCCCCCAATTCTCCTGTTCTACTCCTTCCTCACTCCTTCCTCTCCCTTCTCCGTTCGCTCGCCTCGGCTGTAACCTGCGGATCTCGTCCCCAAATCTCACACCAAATTCATCTTCATCTTCTGTCTCACTTTCGCAACCTCCAAACGCTCTCCACGAACAAGCTCTCCCCGTTCTTCCGCTACCATGGTGTCAGAAGAGCTTACCGACGGCGGGAAACCGCCGTTTGTAAGCGCCGTGCCCAGCAACAATCACCTTCTGACCCCCAAGAATCAGCACAAACGGACCGATTCGTCCTACTCCAGAAACTACTCGCTTTTAGATATCTATGGAGGAGAATCGCCCATGGAAGACGATCCGTTGGCTCCTCTGGCGGGCTTGGACTCCACCATCATGCAAGAGCTCGGCAAGCTCGACTTCCACGACACCGACCGCTCGTTGACCCTCCTAGAACAGAACAGCGTGAGCCCCATAACCATCCGCTTCGAACGCAAGAACTACATCCAGCCGGTGACCACGGCGTCGATCCCGGGGCTATTGGAGTCTCCCTACGACTGCTACGGCTTCAAGAAGGCGTCCAACCACCACAACATCTCCTTGACCGAGTACAACGAGTGGTTCGAAGAGTACTCTCAGTACTCACTTCGCCGCAAGAAGAAATGGTTGATGTTGATGAAATCCAACGGATTGGCGCTCGAAGACGAAAATGACATCCCTACACGGTTTCCACCAAAGTCTGACAAGGTGAAGAAGATGATCAGAAGAGGTTTACCTCCGGAATGGAGAGGCAATGCCTGGTTCTTCTATGCCGGTGGGCATGAAAAAATGAACAAACACGTCGGTATTTATGATCAAATTATCAAGGACACCGTCAATGTGCAAAACAAGGACACAGAGGTCATCGAAAGGGATTTGAACCGGACTTTTCCTGACAATATTTATTTTAACGATATGTTGGGATCCAATTCGTCTTCCACCACCATTAATTCTGAAAACATGCAAACTACCGAAACTGACATGATCATATGCTTACGTCGAGTCTTGGTTGCATTCGCTCATTATCAACCACAAATAGGATACTGTCAATCTCTCAACTTTTTGGCCGGTCTTCTCCTCTTGTTCATGGAGGAAGAAAAGGCATTCTGGATGTTGGTGATTTTGACCGAAAGAATTATTCCTAAGGTTCATTCAGCCAATCTAGAAGGTGTTCATACAGATCAAGGAGTTTTGATGCTTTGTATTAAAGAATACATTCCTCAATTATGGGCCATTCTAGGGAAGACCTTTGAGGGTGAAACATTATCTGAAGACAAAATATTAACTAGATTACCACCTGTCACCTTGGTGACTTCTTCATGGTTCATGTCATTATTTGTTGGAATTTTACCTATCGAAACAACTTTGAGAGTGTGGGATATCTTATGGTATGAAGGCTCTAAAACCATCTTCCGCATTTCTTTGACCATCTGTAAAATGTGCTTTGATAACCCGGAATTTCAACAAGCCCGTGCAAGCTCAGGAGGTGGGGCAGAAATGGAACAAATAGAATTGTTCCAATTTATGCAAAATTTCCCCAAGATCATACTAGATCCCAATTTTTTGGTAGATAACTGCTTCAAGAAAATAGGAGGTTATGGTTTTGGATCTTTACCACAGGATGAGATCAACAACTGTCGTCAATTTGTTTCCAAACAGAGGAAAAAACTAGATAATAAGAAGAATTCTGGTCTTGCTACAGAATTGACAGAACAGGAGAGAAAATCGCTAATATCGGGCTCAGGTAGCTCATATGATGAGAATGGCAGCATTCATGATGTCTATGGTTTCCATCGTTCGATAATGAGTGGAGTTGCATGGAATAAAAATATGAGCAATAAAATGAAGAAGAAGTTCACCAGGAAAATATCACGCTGAGATTCGAATAATACCAACACCACTTCCCGTTGCATTATGAAGGATCGAAGACTCTCATTTGCATTTGAATAAATGTGTTCATTGAACACTTCATCACGGCCACTATCTACAATACTGAAGGGCCTATATATAAATTAACTTAATAAATATCCCTATAGATGGCATCACCAACTGTAATTGCTTCTTTTGCTTCTTTGACATCGTGTACCCTCACAATATCAACGTTCTGCTCAATACAAGCGATCAATGAAGCAGTTGTGCTTATTACTCTATTAGCAGCAACCGGTTCGTTGGTTAAGGTTCCCAAAAACTTTTTTCTAGAAGGGCCAAGTAAAGTAGCAAGACCATTGAAACTCAAATAGAAGCCCTTTACCGAATTATCGATTGGATCTCTTTCGTTTACCAAGACAGAATACTTTTTGAAAATGGAGGCATGCTTCAAAATGATCAAATTTTGAGAGAGATCTTTGGCAAATCCGATACCAGGATCCAAAACTATTTGCCATTTTCTGACCCCCTTGTTGAATGCTTTCAAGACTTGAAGACTAAGTTCCCTTGAAATTCCATTGAGCAAATTGGTGACCTCAGGTTTAAATCTTAATTCCTGGTGCTCTGAATTTTGTTCTCCAGAATACTCAATAATATCATCATTGGTATTCGATTCATAGACATTCAACTTTGACATGGTTTTGGGAGTACCTCTAGTATGGTTCATAATATAGGGACATCCGTATTTCGCTACCACCTCGAAAATATTTTCATCATAAGTTCCCATAGAAATATCATTAATTATATCTGCGCCATTTTTCAAGCATTCTTCTGCCACTTCAGCTCTGTAGGTATCTATTGAAATGATAACATTTGCCAATTTTGGATTTTTACTAGCTCTAATAGCCTTGAGAATTGGCAAAACTCTGGATATTTCCTCATCAGTACTTGGTTCTTCACTTCCCGGTCTCGTCGATACTCCACCAATATCTATGATTGTTGCTCCATGCTCAACCAACAGTTCTGCCTTGGGAATGACATCCTCAACAGAAATGTCACTATTACCACCATCACTAAATGAGTCTGGGGTGATATTCAAAACACCCATAATCCCAGTAGAATGTTTGTTGCCTAATTGGTCAAATATAAGAGTGCTGTGTTGTAATCTAGGCAAGGGTATTACTTGATGCAAATGATGAGACTCTTGGATCAGTTGATCTGGTTCGCTCAATAACAATTGCTTCAAATGATTATGAATGGGTTCGGCACTTACTGGATGGATAAAATCTGGAGGTATCAATTCACACAACGGTTGTAATACGAAGGTTCTTTCCAACATGGAAATATGGGGAACATTCAAATCCTCAGAGGAGAGAATAACATCATCAAAAAGAATGATATCAAGATCAATGGTCCTTGGACCGTTTTCAAACTCCTTAACTCTATTAATGTGGGAATATTCTATTTCTTTGAGTGCCTTTAGCAAATCATGTGGGGAAAGATCTGAAAATGAGGCTTTGATGACACCATTGAAGAAGTCATTTTGATCCTTATAGTACATTGGTTTTGACGTGTATAACGATGAGGTGGATTCCACATGAATTCCGTAACTAGAAAGTAAATCGAGGGCCCTGTTGATATTTTTGACTGGCTCTCCTTCATTACATCCGAATGCAATGTAGGCAGTATGTTTTCCAGAGGAACTAACCTTTGAATCTTCTGAATTTGTAGGAAGGTTGAAAGTATTATTTTCAAACATGTGGTTTTGCTGATGGAGCACGATAGGTTCCACGTCTTTGAAGCTTTGTGCTTTCATGACGGAGGTCACACCAACACCTTCGGTGTAACTGATGGCATTAGGCTTGGTGACCTTTACAGCAACAGACTCAATTTTTTTCCCATGGTTCTGGAACACCAATTGACCGATTTTCATCACCAAAGCCTCCACGGTCTTGAAATTCGTGCTTTCCACGTAAAGCACCATCTCGTTAATAATGTCACTTATGGTGATATCGGCCTTCTTCTGCAATGTCAAGTCAATGTCAATATTGACGATCTGTCTTTGCAATCTTTCGAACGTGAACACACCGATAATGGTCAAGAGTTTGAGTCCCAGCACCTTGACCACGTCGGTCTCTGTAGCGATGTCCAACTTTGATCTGTGGATCACATACTCGATGCTGTCAGCCCGGATCTCCGACTTGTCACTTCTGACGGTAATCAGGCCGGTATGGCCTCCTCCTTTGGTCTCGTCTAGCACCACATTGCTGACGGACTCTGCAATATTGGCAAGCGACTTGAAGTTCTTGTGCTCATTGTTCTTCATGAACTCCAAGATGTTTCTGGAGATCACGGCATAGTTGAGCGAGTACTTCAAGTTATCGCTCACCGATGCCTGGTGGAAATCAGTGTTCAACTCTACCGAGATGTGGATGGGCTGTGGAGTAGGGCGATTCCAGGCGTCCTTACCGGTGATGGCAGTGGCTGCCACATCCTTTATAAATACTGTGTCTTTCAATTTGGACGGGGAATGATGGAATGCACGGACGAGGCTATTGAAGCGGTTAAAACTGGTGAAACGATTGAGGTGTATGAAGTGGTTGAGGTGATTAAAACGATTGAAACCTCCCATCGACCTGCCACACTTTGATTTGGTGAGGAAGTTTATTGGTGCGATAAGTAGGAACAAATTCTCGCGTAATTACGGCCGCGCAACGTGTAGCGAGACAGATCGTAGGGAGAGATATAGCGAGGGTAGGAAAGAGATAAGGCATTAACAAGACATGGTAACGGTATAAATGGAGCCAGAGATGTTAGGAGAGTAAAGGAAACCATGAGAGACTGCGAGAGACGTGAAAGGGGGGAAAAGTGAAGAGTGGGAGGTAATTGGGACGATCTACGATGACTAGGGGAAGAATTGAGGTGGGGGTAGAGTTACTGAGACTTCGCGAGATGACTGAGGAAGTCAGCGAGACTTGGAGGGACAGTGTAAGAAATTAGTGAGAACAGTGAGATTTACTGGGAGAATTAGTGAGACATTAGGGCGAGGATCCCTGTGATTAGCGATAAGCGATTGGCGATTGGCGATTGGCGATCGAGCCCTACGGCTCCGGAAGGCGGGGCTGATAGTTGGAAACTGGGGTTAGGCATTAGGAGGGGATCTTTATGGATCATTTGGTTGTAATTGGGATGTTGTTCACTATAGGATTTTTTTCGGTATCAAGATCTCCATTACTTTTGGGTGCGAATTGAACACTCATTATACTATACTGCTAAAATGGTATGGTACTTGCGGAGTTCTCTTTGGAACTTACAAAGCATGGTTCATGAAGTGTTATCTTCGATGTAGGTTTTTAAATTCAGTTTTCGTAAGCAGTAGTAATGGGAGTGGTTTAGTTATCCATTTGAGCGGTGGTGGTAGTAGTGCTAATTGGGGTGAAAGATAAGAATGGTCTACTTTGGTTGAAATGGCTCAATTAGCTTACCCGTGTCTCGAATGGATGTCAGAATACTGGTGAGCCCGATTCTATTATTCCTGTAGCGTTTGTTCCTTTACTTGTATTTAATGTGTTGATTCATTCATATTTGCATCCACTGTCTTTTTTTATTCTTCACCTATATATGTCCTTCCTATTAGAAGAACAACATAATATACAAATATACAACGTATTTTGTGATCATTTCAGCAGAGTCTGCATTATATGACCTTTTTTTGCATCTCCATCATTGAAATTACAATCCGTTTCTCTCTGCTATTCTTCGTTTCATATAATTATCCATTGAAAGTTTCATGTACTCCCCCAACTTATGACGTTATAACGAGCAATCTAATATTCAACATGTCTAATGAACTATGAAAGTTTATGATATTCTGATCTTCAAACGATCCACATTTGATGATTTTAGGCAATTTTCTCCAGAAAAAGTTGCCATTTGGTTCTGGTAATTATCCTAGCGCTGATTTATTATATATCGCTTATCAACTCGTCAAGAAACGTCATTTTAGGTTTTTTGGCCACGGGCTCTTCATTTCCCGACTCTTCATCGCCCTTCGAGATTTCAATATCATCTTCCACATCCACCGAGTCTGCCACTATGATACCAAATTCCACACTAGATTGAATAATTTTAAGTGCCTCCAAATTATCACAATTCATGTCCTCCATCACGAGTCTGGTTATTATTTCATTGGCCAAAACGTATGTGGAAAATGCGGTTGTGGTCCAGTATGAAACTGTTTCGTTTCTTTTTGCCGAACTTCTTAGACTCTTTTGAAATTGTTTATTTATCATGTTTCCTATTATCAGTTGTCGTTTCACTCCGTAATAACCACCGTAGAATTGCTCCCAATTGATATTCCACTTTTCCGTACTAGACATAGTATCGTGCTCCGATGCTTGCTGCTGCTTCTCTGCTAGAGAAAAGTAATGGGAGTGGTCTTTTCCCTTCAAAATTTTATTGACAATGTCCACATGAACTTCTGCTCTGTGAAGAAGATCTCGTTTCGACACGATGGGCTGGGGGAACTTATGATGCTTGAATTTTTCCTTGATGGTATCGATTTGGGACGTTTTGTACTGGTTGAGTTGGTGCACCACACCTTCTATCAGCGATATTTGTAGTTTCTGAGGTTCTTGGGGCTCCTCTGGATCTTCCTTAGACGGCACTGGAGTTTCCTCATTCTCATCAGCAGATGAGAATTCCACTGGTGGTTCAGAAAGAGGAGGAAGGGATATCTTCGAAGGAAGCTCAAGCTCGTCTATCTTGATCAAATCGCTCTCCAACTCATCATCATTGTCCAAATGACGTGAATCAGCATATTGGTACTTGATTTCTCGATCAAACACGTCTCTGGAAGACTTACCAGGTTCATGGATATATATGTTCTTGGAGTGCTTCTTTTTCACCATTGATTTGGATTTTGGTTCTTGTTGGAATATCCCGTCAGCAGAAGGAAGCCCTTTCCAATTCGTGGGTTTGATACTGGAGTAGTTCTTTCTTAGTTTCGTCATGAGTACTCTTTTTAAGATAGTGCGAGAGTTAAGACCGCGCTTCTGATAAAGACTGTAGTGGATCTGAGTGTAGCACTGAACTGAGAATAAGGAACAAAAGTTATACCGTAATTGGTGCTGGGGAAAGAATTGGAATAAGTAAGAGATTATTGGTCATAGATCGTACCCGAATTTGGACGTCGATGGATGTGAAGAATCGGGATTCAGGTATTGGGAGTTTGGAGGCTTATTGATATTATTGGGTGCCTTCATTCACATATCATACTCCCAGAAGGAATTTGTATAAGGTGTAGTGATTCAATAATAAGTATTACAATTGAAAGACCATATATTCTTAAAGCTAGCTAATTCTATTCAAAAAATCATGCTTAATTCTTTCTTATTATTTAAAATCTTTCCTGAAGAAGAATTACATTTATTCTTCAGAATTTCCAACTTTTCAAGATCGATATACTTCCACAAAATACAGTTAAATTCATGGGGTTAGATTTCGATTTGTGTAAAAACAAACGCTTGAAAATGAGTTATTGAGCATCAAGTACGTTTGGTGTAAATAGTTTACTTATTCTACAAACTTTTTCTAACTATAATTATCAATTTGCTAATTTCAGGGTATATAGTTATATTGATGTAATTGATCATGATCAATTAATTAGATTCCAATGCTCGTAAATTTCTGATAAGACCAAAATTTGATAATTATATGGCATTTGGTCATGGGGCAACCGGTTAGAAATGGCTACTAAGAGTTCACCTGTTGATTATGACTAAAGTACTTCCCTGAGACTTCAGTGAATCAGTAACACTTCCAGCTTGATATTACTGTAATAGCTTATATCGAAATATATAAGGATTTGCTGAACAACGAAAGCCTCTTAAGATATTATCCTCGAAACATACTCATATTTATATCATAAATTGATACATGGATAATTTCCCATTTATCATACTGTGTGTGGGTGGTGTTACATTATACATAACTTCCTATAGTAAGATGTGATAGGTAATTGTATATAGTTAACTCGGAAAGAGCTAGTGTTACCTCATTAATTATATTATTCATTTCGATAATAAACAGTAATGACCATATTGCCTCTACTACCTACTACCTATTATCAATTATTAGTCATTCAGTGGATATGGTATCATACTGTTTTACTTCATGATCTACTCCATGATCTACTGATGAGACTTAATCCACTTAATAACCAACTTGTACTAATTGTACCTTACTACTACTTTTGGTCAAGTAGCGAGATACCTGAACCTGACCTACCAGGGCAACAATTGACTTGATCAGTATGCATTAATTTTGACTATTATATCGTGGATTAACTCCTGTAGTGGGATGACTCCTATTGTGGATTGACTCCATTTTGGAAAAGATTTGCTAATTGAGCACTCAAATTGGCTGGGTTTTGTCCTTGAGGCATGAAGTTTGGCATATTGCCCTGTTGTCCTGGCATTCCTCCTGGTGGGAATGGAGGCAAGCTGCCTGGGGCCTGTTGAGAATTGGTGGAATTGCCAAACAAGTTCGACAATGGGTTGACAGAGGACTGTGTGAAGGTAGTGAAGTCTGGTTGAGATCCATGGGTCATGCTACCGGCAGCTTGAGGAATCAAGGTAGTCTTGACGTAATCCTCATCAGGCTCACCTGGCTTGTTGGACTTAGGTCCATTTCTTGCAGAGTTGGTTGGCATCTTCTTGGACATGGCCTTGGATGATATACCAGCACCGATTTCAATATCTGGTTCATCGATCACCATACCGGATTGAAGTGGTTGACCACCGGTTCCACCCCATTGAGCTTGAACGACCCAACTTCTGTCAGCATCGGTCAATCTCTGGATTGGGATAACAGATATTCCATGTTGGTAATTACAACAGTCTCTAGGACCAAAACCAACACCCCAACGAGTTCTCAAAGGCAAAGAGTTATCTTTGTTGAAAGAGGTGATCACTTGCTCAGCTTCTCTTCTAGAGTACACTTTGACGAATGCATGCTTTCTTTCACTGTTCAAAATAACAGATTGAACTTCAGCAAATGGTCTCAAAACCGAGGCAATTGCTTGTTGATCCATGTTACGTGGAACACCTCCAATAAACAAAGTTCTTGATAACACTTTAAAAGAACCCTGAGGCAATGTAGGATCGAATCCAACATTTCTAGGACGGTAGTGTGGGGTACCTTGAATATTCAATTCGTTTTGACCTTGACCATTGTTCAATTGGTTCATACCAAGTTGGAAATTGGCCAGGGGATTTTGTGGGAGATTCAGAGGAAGGTTTTGAGGAAGACCGTTCTGAGGGAAGTTACCATATTGGTTTCTTGGAGGCGATCTTTCTCTTCTACCATATTGATCCCCACGATTTGGAGATCTAGATCTATTTCTTCTCGAGTATGGATCATTTCCTCCATCACGTCCACGTCTACCATTACTATAGTCTTGTCTTGGAGGTTGAGGAGGTAAGCCATTTGGACCAGAATGCATGTTTCCGTTCCCGTTTTGACCACCATTACCATTTTGCATCTGTTGTAACATGTTGAAAATCAACTGCTCGTTACCAACAGGTGCACCTTGTTGTTGCTGTTGTTGCTGTTGATGTTGTTGATGTTGTGGGGGTTGTTGGTACGAAGAGGGTGGAGCATTGTTGGCTCCAGAAAGTGCAGACAATTGCGACAAAATATTGTTAGCGTTGTTATTCACTGGAGCAGCTGGAACAGCTGGAGCAGTGGTTGGAGTGTTAGAATTGGAGTTGGAGTTGTTCTTTGCTAACGATGCTAAAGCCAGCAAGATGCTGTTTGAGTCCAGAGCAGATTTCTCAGGTTCCAGCTTAACAGGTTCAACCTTCGATCTTGGTGGTGTTCCTGGGGGAGTGGTGGAAGTGAAATGTTTGGAACGAATAGACTTCAAGATTTCAGGAGAAAACGTTTCAGCTCTTTCCCAAATATCCACCACCTTACCGATCTTGGTAATCTGAGATTGACTAATCTGTAACTCCAAAGCATCATCAATAATGGATTCGACCAACTCGCTAATCTTGTAGACTGCAGCGCCATAGGTACCTTCAGGAGCCAGAGAATCGATGGATTGGTTACGTTGTTTAGCTTCAGCACAGTACCCTCTTACGATAGAGTCAAACACGTACACAACACCCAATTTGTGAGAAGATGGAACTGCTTTACAGTTGGAGTATAACGTGGTGATTATTTTGGACTCCTGATCAACATTCTTGATGGCAATATCAGTCAACTTCTTGATACGTGAGCCCGACACTCCTGGAGCCTTCAAGATGGGAATTTCTTTGAGAATGGATTCAAACTCTTCAACTGACATTTTGGAAACTTTTGCAACTCTTCACTTTACTATTCTACTTGATACTGTAGATTGAACTACTCGTGATACGGATGCTATCTTGATAAACTCAGAAACTCAGAAACTCAATAACTCAATAAGAAAATATATAAAAACTTTTAGTTTTAAGGTACGTCCGTTACTCGTGATACGACTACTGAATTACTCCTTTACTTATGTTCTGGTAATCGTCGTTGTGGTTGTTGAGGGTGGCGAGAAAACAGGGGATGGCAGGTGCTTTTATAGTAGAGGGCCGAAAATGGTGCATACACGACGACCTCTAAGTGGTCCTTATTAGGAGTGGGGTGACTTAGAGTCTGCAGGCCCAGCGAGAGTCATGTTACCCGGACATAGTGTGTACATGCTGAGATGTACGCAGCGTACGCATGATTACGCATGAGTGAAAATTTACCAGAAAAGTCTCATACCTGAACTCAGTACCACACCAGCACATCATGAGAGGCTTGTCAGGCAGTTTTGGACGTGTTGGCATAACACGAGCATACTCCTCCAGCGGCCCCAGCATTTCATCCACGTTAATATTGTCAAGAAACCCCGTGGTAACTGCAGATGTGCCCAAATTCGAGTCCCAATACTACAAATACCAGAAGGAATTGTGGAGAAGATTGATGTGGACCTTTCCCAAATGGTTCTACTTCAGAGAAGGTACCTTGGCCGAGCAGAGATTCAGAGAATTGAACAAGGATCCTGTGGCAAACAACCCCAATATCGAGTTCCCCCACGGAAGACCAGAAATCAGACACAAGAGAGACAGAAGATTCAAGCAAGAGATCAGATTGCCCAAAACATATAAGGAAGCCGACCAGTTAGAGGCAGGCGAGAAGGAGCTCAAGTCGTCAGCAGACGACTTGGCCCGTAAAATTGTGCCAAATTCTAGAACTACAAAGGCCGATGAACAAAACGATTTATCTAGTTTGGAGAGAAAATTGAGCCGTACTTTGTATTTGGCCATCGAACAGGACGGAAAGTGGATCTTGCCTAATTTTGCTTCCACTGGGGAAGTGACTGCCTTGCACACTTTGGCCGAAAACGGCTTGTACCAAATCGGAGGTGAAAAAATCAACTACTTCAACGTTTCCAACACTCCATGTCACGTCTACCACAACGAGGCCCACAACAAAAAGGAATACTTCATCAAGTCGCATATCTTGTCAGGCCAATTCCAACCTGAAGGTGATTCCTTGAAGTTCTTGTGGTTGACCAAGGAAGAGTTGAAAACCCACTTGAACAAAGACTACTACAACGACATTGAGCACTTGTTCAGCAACATATAGACATGTACATAGGCATTAGAAATTAAATAATGCAACTTCATTCGGATTGAACAGCCCCCTGTAGCGGTCAAGAAAGGTTAGAGGGTAAACGGAATTTTCATGAGTTGTCTATGATTCTATGGATTTCATTGGAGTCACCATGATAATGGTGATCTGGTTTCTTTTTTGAAAAATGGGGGGTGCCAGTGATGTCTGCTTTAATGGCTTAACCTGGAGCTTTCTGTATCTTACATATTCACATCTCCTTCTTTCCTTTGATGGCCTTCTCAGCAGCGTAGACAGATCTGTCAAAAACAATTCCTACCATCAAGACACCAGCAATGGAGCTGACGACTCCAAGAACAAACCCAGACCACGACTTGGCATATTGTTCACGGTTGATTATTTTCAATGGGGAAATGTCAAAATTGAAGGCCACTCCTGGAACTCCTCCACGGGCATGTAATGTATGAGTGTGATCTTCATCTTTTCCTCCCACCAAGGGTCTGTCGTGAGTAATGACCGAGAATTGGTTAGTGTCCGTGGCTTGGATATTCTTCAAATATTCGTAACGTGTAGCAACAACCTTGAGGTAGTAGTTATACACGTGTTGTTTGAAGTTCTTTTGAACATTGTGGCCATTTAAAGTATGGGTGTTTAGAGCGAGCTCCTGGGTTTCGGGGTTCTTTCCAAACGACAAGTGGTTGATAACGTGGTCGAAATTGAACAGCTCGTCCAATTTGTTGTACAAAGATAAATCGTGAACGTGTCTACCCTTGGTGTTGAATGAAGCACCTGGTGCAAAGTCTAAAGTGCCTGAAACTCTGCTGATCAGCGTGGTTCCAATGATCCGACATCCTTCATGTGCATTGATGCTTTCCTTCAACTTCGACACATAGCCTTCATCTTCACATTGCTGGATATTTTCACCGTCGAAGAACGCCCACAATTGTTCGGCGTAGGCCATCTTGACTGTTTCACAGTCATTACAACAGAACTCGTTTTCGTCCAAAGCTCCGTAACAGGATCCACAATTGGGGTTCGAAGGGTCTTTACGGGCCATTTCCAACAACGACTTACCGTTGTTCAAGGTTTTTTCAACCAGATCGACCACTTGGTTAGCAATAGTTCCATCTGGGTTCTTGAGAAGACGGTGCTTTTCGAAGCCGTCACTCAACACGTTCAACTGGATGTTTCCCGTCTCGTCTAACAAGTCAAGCGAGATCATTCCACAGGGGATGTTGGGGAAGCTGATGTCCAAATTGATCTCCAACTTCTTGTTGATGTCTCTATCGACCACGAGTTCGGGACGGTTGATCACCGAGGTGTACTCCACGTATTCGTTTCTGATCAAGAGCAACACCACGAAGACACATGCCAACGTGATGAGCCCACCGGAAGCGGTTTTGATCCGTACGTCTTCCACGGTCTTAGCGAAAGCATCTATGGATGTCAATTTAGGCCCTGCCATTGTGGTACGTGTTAATTTTTGGCGTGTGGTGAAAAAGATGTTCGCGGTGGGGCGGTGGGGGGCCGTGTGAGTAGATACATAGAGGAGTGAGAATAGAGGGAGTATTCTGAGAGAAGTGAGTAGAGAGAATAGAGAGATTAGAGAGGGTAATGAGGGTAGAGGATGGTTCGGAGAGAGAATAAAGAGAATAAAGAGAACAGAGATCAAAGGAAGTGAGAATAGCGAGGATAATATGAGCAGTGAGTAGAGAGAATGTGGAGAATAGTGGGTAGAGAGAATAATAAGTAGAGAGAATAGTGAGTAGGGAATAGTGAGTAGAGAATAATAAGATGAGATTACAGAGGAAATTGAGTAGAGAATAGTGAGATGAGAATATGGAGAAAAGTGAGTAGAGAATAGTGAGATGAGATTATGGAGAACAGTGAGTAGAGAAAATACATAGATCAGATTATGGAGAATAATGAGTAGAGATAATAGTGAAAGAGAGAATGTGGAGTAGAGAGAATAGTGAGTAGAGAATAGTAAGAACAAATTAGAGAGAAAAGGTTGGGAATTGAAAACGTAGCCATAGGAATGATGGCGGACAATTAAAAGATAGCGAGAGTATGGGAAAGACCGTGAGATTGCGGATACCAAAATGAAATATAGGAAGTAGTGAAAGAAACATCAGGTGAGATATCAGATGCAGTGAGGAGTGAATAGAGGAACATGAAATATTCACTGAATATAAGCGTAGGCAAAGAGTATTAGCCACATAACGAGAGAGGCTCCCTTCAGAGGAAGCAAGAGTAATTCTTCAGAGTGGTTGAGTGATATCACCAGAGAAGAGTCTTTCATGTGTACTTGATCGGACCGCAATTCTAAGTAGAAGTGGTAATGGGTCTTGCCGGACTTGCGTCTCTCAATGTAAGAAAGATAGAAGTGATTTGAAACTCTTAGTATGACCAAGTGTGAAAATACGATAGTTAGAATAACTGCAATAGTGAGACTTCAGAGACTTGGTGAATAATGAGACTTGGTGAATAGTGAGCTTGATTCAGGTTGATGTAAAAAATTGGGTATTGGGAGTCAGCGTAATACTTTAGAAGCGATATTAGTGGGAAAGTCTGAGCTTTGATTCCTGAGTTCGGTACCGTCTCTTAAGCCCATTACTAAAATATCACCTAATCTTCTACCTAGAAGAGATATCCAGACCAAAAAGTGAATTGGAACTCCGGTTTGGAAGGGACTGAATTATTTGGACCATAAAATAAGCACAATTTTTCAGTAGGATCTTCGTAATGGAAGACAATATCACACTGCGGAAATAGTTCATTAAATATTAATTCCAGAAAACCAGGATCTGGTTCCTAGATTATTATTAATATTTTTAGATGTCATAGTGGCCGTGATAAGAAGGGTTTGGGGGGAGGTATGAGAGGATGTGGTTTCATAGGTATCCTATAAAACTAGACGCTAATTTTTTAACAATTCACAACACCGATAATATCATGAAATTCGCTCTGGTGGGAAGACGAACACCTGTTTGGCCCAGTCCCGTTTTGGTGCACTAATTGTATTGAGTGGACATCGGAATTGGGATCGAAACAATACGATAATTTTATAGGTGATCGAACAATCGGAAAGTGCGGTATTACATGAATAGAACGAGTAATTGTTCCCTTAGTCCAATTACTCAATGGGGATTAATGAGTAAATTGGTTAACGAGTGGAGAATTGAAATGATTTACCATGTTTGTTAAGCTAAAGCAATTCAATCAGATAGGGAAGTAGAAAGTAGCAGTTGGTAAATTAAAATACAAAATATAATAACCACTGAACAATTGCAATTATAGGAGCAGCTCTCTTCAACAGATCTCTTTCAACAGCAAGACTAATTTGAAAACAATGCTTCTGAATTCCCTTGAAATCTTTTCGTCTGATGAATTCCGTCTGCTCAGTTGCTTCCAATTGAGTGGGGGCTGTAGTCATAAAACCGAAGTACTGGGTATAGAAGAAGTGTGTAGATTAGTCAGGTACATAGTAAGAATTTAGGATCGTCAAGCATTCAGACTGCCACTGTGTAGGACTTATTGTTCACAGATTAATTGTGCTGACCAATATTTATTAAAAGTTCAAAAGTCATGGCTCAAGGACCAGAGATTCATAGTCCGTACTTCAAACCCAACTCCAAAGCAACCTTACCCAACTTTTCATTCGAAGCATCGAATTTACCAAAATCTTTGGACCACGGAAACATGTTGAGTCTACGGACTCATGCAAAAAGATCTGAAATTAAGAACTCTGGTACAAGCCAAGTCCAAAGCAATTGTATTCCGCTAATTTCCGTTCTCTGACAATACCGACGGTTTGTTTTTAGTGGCCAGAGGGTTTCCATGCCAGCTCCGCAAATACTTACTACTGTAGTTCTGGGCCTGAGTAGAAAGGTCCTTCTCCTTAATGTCCTGAAATTTTCACTTGTAGTCACCACGTCAAAGCGGAGAGAAGGCTGCAACAAGTGTAAAACATACGACTCTACATCTCAGAACTGCAACAACAAGTACAGAAGAAACATCCACATAAAACACAATGCTATCGTAGAACAAAAGTGCAGAAAAATTCATACAAATCCGTCAGATTAGGACTATTCGCCGAATGTCTCCAGCAAAAGTGTCCCGAATAAAGCACAACACATAAGCAATATTACACTTGATGGAGGCCACCAGCTCACTACTGATAATATTGCACACCTCCTCTAACACCACATTGTCCAACCCGAGTTCGCTGTTAGTCCAGTCTTATTTCCAACCCCATTGAATACTGAATACTATAGGGTAGAGGAGCAAAATACGACAATCATACAAATAATAATACTACAGATAATTCTATTAATAATAAATAATGTCTCCATAATACCAGCGAAGAGGCATAACCGACGTATATTAATGTCGCGAGCTGTCAACCGATTTGGGGTCCAGTCAAGCTCTGTTCTTAACACCTTTGGGATTCCCACTTGGCTAATAATTATTTGTAAGAAGTGGAACCTCTACTGGTTTCACTACAGTAATAATCAGTACGGTATATATTATTCCCTTTATGTACAATGTTGAGACCACATACCACGAGCCCTGGCGCAGAATACAGCACGAATAGGCTAATATGCATAATTCCGGTAGTGTATAATAGCCTATGAGGAAGAACAAGGCCCTACTGTAGCCTGAAACCAGAGACCAGACCCCGACTAACAGCCTACAAGTCCGCAGGCGGACACAGTAGCGGAAAAGGAAGGGAAATAGATCGCAAAATGCACAAGAAACATACACGGAGTAAGGAGAAAGGCGTGGAGGGTGTTCCATAAATAAATCTATAGGCTCCAAATTAATTAGCACAACCAAGTTAAATAAGGTTTGGAATTACGAAGAGGTTTCTGGGTTTTACGGGGTTAATAGTGTCACGGAGTTTAGTAGCAATAATACGAGTTGTGTAGTTTTTATAGCAGCAATAAGAATTTTACGGGAAGACTTCGAATTGGCATGTGCTTATTCCAAGAACTCATTTCAGCATACAATTGTCGAGGACACAGTGTGTGGAGAATACAGAATAGCATGAACTTCGGTGAAGCCCGTCTAATATGAAAAACACCACAGTTAAGAAGTATAAGCTGGTATGGCCGAAGGACTATTCCAACCTCCGAACCAGAATCCATAGGCAACAGTCCTAGGTCTGTAGTTTCCAAGCTTTGAGCTGTATTCGGTTCTTTGCAAGCCGTAAGCTTCATTCGGAATTTTCCAATCTGTGAGCTTTATTCTGTGGTTTCCAATCTGATCTTTCTTCTGTGGTTTCCAATCTGTGAGCTTTCTTCTGTAGTTTCTATGCTATAAGCTTTAGGCTCTGGACCTAAATTCAAGTCATGATGTCCATGGGTAATTATTATGATCCGAAATCTTTTCACAAGATTCCTATTTATTCCCCAATATTGTAAACTTTAGGCTGCAAGAGAGACTTCATTTCCACATACTGTAGGCTTCATGATCTAGCTACAACTAAAACTTCAACAATCCAACGATTCAGATCCAAAGATCCAAACTTCAACCTATAACTACAGCAATGATCTGGAAGATCCAAACTTCAAGCTTAAACTATCAAGAATCCCAAAACCCCAGATACCAACACCAAATCCAATAATAACGCACACAACCACCTGCCAAACCTATCGCAAAACTTCCGGCTATCACCGTTGCACGGCATCTTGAGAAATCATCTTATCAAACCATCTTATTTCTCACCAAGGCTCCCAAAAGACCCCCCAAATGTCTCCCAAAAGTCTCTCGAATGATGTATATAATAATTTCCAACCCTTCAGGTGCCTAAACTCTAATTTTATTTCTATAATTCTAATTACCTAATCTTTCCGATTTCTTGATCTTTCCAATCTTTTCACCTCCCAATATTTCAACCCTTCGGGGGTCTCCACAGCACTCCACAATTAACTCATGCCGTTTAAACCCTCAACATCTCTACGCCTCAGTTGGTGCTATTGGTCGAGTCGTATTTTTTGGCCCTTCAGCGGTTTAGTGCTAATGTTAGATTATTTTCTGGCTTCAACAATGTCTACGTAATTTGGACTCTCGCCTCAAGGCATCAGTATAGGAGACTTGTGAAAACAAGGGACCGGTACCGGGATAGTCACCATAGCCCAGGGAACATTTCATGGTGGGGCAGGAAGCTGCTGTGAGGAGGTAGACAACTGGAAACCGGGGATTCTTACGGGATTTGTAGGTGGTGACGTTACTGGTGACAATTGTCGTACTGCATATAACCACGTAGACCTTGGAGACCAGGAAATGTCGCAGATGTGCTATATGCCGGAGTGCGACATTTAGTTGATGGTTCCATATAATCACGTGACGCGATATGTTGACGGAAAACTCTCGTACTACGACCCAAGATTCAGCGTGAACGGGCCTCTACAACGCCAGAGAATCCCCAATTCGGCTTGCAGTGCCTACGAATACGACCAACCATATAAGAATGTCTATAAAAGCCAACAAAAACTTCTTCAAGAACTTCACTCCCGTTCTTGTACGCGATAAACCGCTTCCCGGGCATACTTCAACCTCCACCGAAATCATTCTCCTTTCGATCAATGTGACAGGAAGCAGACTCGTTGCTTCCAGAACTGACAAGTCTATACGAATCTGGCGTTGTTTGCCCGACAGAGTGTCCGATCCCATCATTATTGAAGATGCCCATTCTCGGTCGGTAGAGCGAATCTCATGGAACCCACAAACAGAGCACACTTTTGCCCTGGTGGGACGGGACGAAGCGATCAAGATCTGGAAGGGTCAGACCGGAGTATTGGAGAAGCTGATCAAAGTGGAGAAGACGTTGGGCCAAACGGAGCCCACATGTTTGAAGATCGTTTCATACTCCAAGGATGGTAAGCTTCTTCTAGCAGTGGATAGAGACTCCACGGTGGTGACGTTTGCGGTGGACCAGGGATACAAGAAGGTTCACGAGTTCCAAATCAACGAACACATCTACGACGTACAATGGTTCAACCATGGGCACGACTTCTTCATATTGGCGTTGAACGACGGGACTTTGCCCATATACGGTGTTAAAAACACCGACATCACCGAAACTGACAATAACGAAAACAACCATACTCCTATTGACGATTCAGAAAACAGTTCCAAATGGCATGTGCTTTTGAAGTCCACCTTAACGGGTCACAGATCCTCGGCCACCACTGTCTCTGTGGACCCCAGGGGCACCTATGTGGTAGTGGGGTCCAATGAGGGCACCATCAGCGTTTGGGACACCGAGTCCATGCTCAATAGCAAGGTCATAACTGCTGTGGATGAGGCCATAGCATGCGTGGATGCGTCTCGTGACGGAACCTACATCGCAGCTTCGTTCGACCGGGGTTCCAATGTCCGGGTTTTCGATGTGGAATCGGGAGAAGAGGTGTATGAGGTGCAGAACAGTATGTCTGGCCTGCTGACGTTTGCCTGTGTGACATGGTTTCCCAATAAGACGGCCTTTGCATACACCAGCGACTACGGGACCACCATCACCTTGACCAGGAAGCCCGAACGGATGTGAAAAGCGCATCTCAGCATCTGAGGCGACTGTGAAAAATAGAAAATCGCTATAAACGTTATCGAGGCTCACCAGCAAGCGTTATGGAGCCGCCACATCGAAACCGTTGGAGCAGTGTAATTGTAGATAATGTAATTCACCAATAAGGCCCACAGGATACAGAGTAATCAACAGCAACATAATTAAACACCGTCAACCGACGTGCAACTGGTGACTCATAGGAGTGCAGAGCGTTGGCAAACAGGACAGAGATAAGCCGTAGAAGTGGGAGAAGGACCAGTTGCCGTAGATATCGGTGATGTCAAGGATGCCAAGATGCCAGAGAAGCCCGAGGTGTCAAATAGGTGCAGATCTGGAAGAAGAGTCGACGTAACACAGACAAGACAAAGGACTGACATCAGCAATAGAAGCCTGAGGCCACCAAGTCATGTGCACGGAGTTTGAGGTAAGTAGTGGTGCATATACACAAGGAGGACCACTACGTTAAAGCTTAGACCGTGGCACAGACACCACACTAATTGCGTCCAGATATACAGAGGTATTTGACAGGTCTCCACGGTGCAGAACGAAGGTGCCAGTCAAGAGGTGCAAAGGGTTAAAAATACACCGTGCATGCGATGCCGAAACCGAGATCCGAGAACAATAATATGCCTGGAAGGCTCGTATAGTGGAGGGAGTGGTGGCATGCGTGGAAAGTACGCACAAAGATGGTTCCACAGGTGAAGGAAGGAGATCTGGTGTCCGGAGGAAGTCGAGGAAGAGGGGGGAGGGGGAATGAGGAATAGGAGCACACAAGGGGAATACAGGGTAAGGGTGGGAGAATTGGGGCAGTATGGAAAAAGAAAGCACCAAGATCGAAGACAGCAGGAAGACAGCAGGTTATCAGCATTCAAAAGGCATCTCAGGCCAACGAAGTGGCTCGCTTAGCAGTCAGGCTATTTGAGACATCTGTTGCTGGCAGAAATACAGATGGAAGATGATGTGATTTAGAGTTGAAGAACTCAGGACTCTCTCAGCATTGCATATACCGTGAAGCACTCTGGGATCAACTACGTCTGCATTAGAGTTCTAGGTTCCTTTCTGCTCCTTGCGATATCTATCCCGATTTTGGTTCTGGTTCCTATCCTGATTTTGCTCCAGATGTCTTTCCAGATGCTAAAACTTAAACTTTCCTGGTTCCTGCTCCTGGTGATTCCTGGTTCCAATCCTTGTTCTCTGCACTTTCTTCTTACGGCTCGTGTTAGATTGTTGTTCCTTGTGCATACGTAGTTTCGGATCTCAATAAGCCCCCGTGCATGGAATCAGCCTTGCTGTTCTGTGCATACGAACACCATACGAGGCAAGTATACGCTAGCAGGGGCATCCGGCGACCACCAAACCAGCACAAAAGCGGGTTATGGAGCTGATACCAGGCATGGATCAGAGAAACATTAGAGGTGCTTTTGCAATCAGAGGTGATTCTGGGATTAGCCTTCGGCATCGGCTGTGGCGTGAAAGTAGAGTTTAGAGTTACCGGGGGATGGATTTAGAGTTGATTTTGCCATTAGAGTTGATTATGTAACCGGCGGTGGAAATATGATCCTCCGCTCAAGCCATCGAGATTTCGATCCATCACGAACCTTAACCTAATCTCAGCCAGCGAACGGGCGACCTCCGCGGCAGCACCACCGTGCTACCGACTCCGTCCATTCGCCTCGTGCTTCGGTATCGCTTCGGACTTCTGTCACTTCCACCGCCTGTGCGGTTCGGTTCGGTTTCCACCGGCCACAGTATGCGCAGCAGACGCTGCTGCACCCAAAAAGGTTCAGTATCACCGGCCTCAGTTGCAGCGTGCGCGGTTACTTCCGAAGCAGTGGCCTGTGGGAGTCAAGTGACAGTTCGGCAAGCCTCAGATATGGTTAAAGTTCCAGACAGGTGCAGTTGCAGTTGCAGGTAAAGTAGCAGATAAAGTTCCAACACTGGGGCCTCAGCACAGTCCAGTTGCGCTTCCAGCTACAGTTACGCTGGGATATTTTTATCAGGCCCCCAAGTCCGCTGTTTCTTCCCTAAGCGCCTCCCGCTCCGTGTTCGACAGAGTAGAGCATGCGCAGAACCCCGAACAATCGTGTGGAAGTCACCGAGTAACGAAGTACAGCGTAAGTGTCGTAAGCAAGAGCCAGTGCAGTGGGGTGCATGTTGTGCCTGGTAGAGAAGGTGTGCTGCGGAGCGTCGAAGCAGCTCCGGCACATGCATGTTATTGGATTATCGTAGGGTAGTGGTGTGGTGCAGCAGCTGCGCATATGAGGAGTCTGTGGTAGACAACAACTGCAAATGCAGTTACACTAGGATCGGTAGAGATCAACAACACGCATAGCCTTACATGCATACCCGCGGGTGTGTGCAGGATGCGTGCTGCATAACTGGGACAGATGTCGCAGCTCCTCGTGGCCAGGAGCGACATTTTTGCGAGACGCTTCTGTGCTGCGACGGTCCGCGACTTTCTGCAGCCCCATGCGGGCGCCTGCGGCTGCAGAAGTGTGCGTCCACTGCGTGCCTGCAAATCGACTACCTGGCCATAATAACTGCTTTCTAGAACCCCGGTGACATGTCAGAGGCGACCTGCCACAGGTGTAGACATGTGGTCACAGGTGTCACGGGCGCCTGGAATGCGCCCGAAAGCCCGTGCAACTAGGATCTCCTTTTAGTTTGTGCTTGACTTCCTCTTTGGTTGTGATTCTGATTCACCTGTTACTGCTTCGGGCTCGTAGTTCAGGAAAAGGTTGAAGTCAACGCTCTTGCATTCTGAGGGTGACAACTGGAGGGAACACTTTGTAGAACGATATAAATAATTACGGCCCCAGGATGTAAGCTTAAGAAGGGTCTGGGTTTAAATTAGAACACATCGATACGATCCAGCTGATGGGATTTGGCTGGTTTGAGTAAATACGCTTGGATCCAATTATTGAACTTATTTAATTAGTTGGATTATTTGGATTGGGTCTTGGTGTGGCACAGCTCATGAACATTGTTTCAAACGCTTATCCACAAAAAGTGTTTGGGTGGTTTGTTTGAATTATTCACTCAAAGTGTTTGATTAAATACGAATTGAAGTGATCTGAATTAAGTTGATTTGAAATGAGTTGAATAATTCACTCAAAGTGTTTGATTTGATTTAATACGATTTAATCAGATCTGAATTGAATTGAACTGGATTGAATAATACACTCGAAGTGTTTGATTTGATTTAATACGATATAATTTGATTTATATGAAGTTGAATTGAATTGACTTGAACTATCTATTCAAAGGGTTTGATTTGGTACGTTTTGAACGAATCTGACTTGTTCTGATTTTAATTGTTCTGATATGACCTAATTTGACTTAATTAGTTTTAGTTTGAACTGATTTGCCTTGATCTGAATTGATTTTATGATTTGCTTGATTAACTTGACTACAATTATTTGAAGATATTTATTCATCCAATTCAACGTATTCTATAAAATCCTTTATTCAACTGCATTAATTATCCACGCACTTGGTTTATTCTGTCACTTGATTCTCATGGTTCATTCTACTTGATCTACCTGGTTCAATTTACCTGGTTCATTCTACTTGATTTACATGGTTCTCGATCTACCTGGTTCGATTTACCTGGTTTATTCTACTCGATCTACCTGGTTCGATTTACCTGGTTCATTCTACTTGATTTACCTGCTTTATTCTACTCGATCTGCCTGTTTCATTCATTCACATGATCTACCTGGTTCATTCTTTCACATGATTTGCCTGGCACATTCCTTTACGTCACCGGCTTGCTTCGATCTGCCCTATTGATTCGATCTGCTCTATCGAGTCGATCTTACTAAGCTCGGGTGTGTCTTGCTCATCTCGCCAGTTCTCGCTACGCCTAACATGGTTAAAGTGGGGAACTCCTCGAGTATGCCTCGAAATGGTGAAAATCGGTGTGCCTGAACATGAACCCGCAACAGGCAGGTGGAGGTGGTGATGGTGGTACTCCTGAGCCCGCCTGGCGTAATCCTCAGCATGAGGATATCTGACGTCCAGAGGTGTGCAATCTCTGCTCCTTCCACAACTTTTCAAGCCCACAATCCTCTTGCTTCAGCAGCAGTTGGGCTGAATGCTCGCATGTTTGAACTCCGGGCCAACTTTCGTAGGCCCTACTGCTACTGATACGTCCCATTGCGTTCTTTCCTCTCGCTGAACGCCCCAATTCCCGCCTCCCTTCTTCCTATTCGTCCCTCCGGCCTCCCCTGCTCTCCCCATATCGCACTCTTCCCTCCGTATTTCGCACTCCTCTCGCCCCGATTCCTCCCTAGCCCGCCCCAATTCCTCCTTAGTCCCACCTAACCTCTCCCTAGTCGCTCACTCCTCCCCTCCGCACCCCGTCCTATTCCTATTCTCTCGCCCCAACCCTCCCGCACTGCCTCAAAACAAAAATCACCTCCAACTAAAACATTCCTACCACCACTGACCTTCGTCTTCCTTCCCCTACTTCTCGTGCTTCTACGCCCTCTGCTTCTTAGCGTGTCTTCCTAACTGGTCCCAATCGTTGGATTCTGACTCTCGAACCATGGAAATGAGCCAACCGAGTCCTCCCGGCACGTTTAGAACGGTGTCTGCTGCCTCCAATCTTTCCCTCAACTCGTCTACCACCAGCATTACCCGAGTGGCCCTGGGCCCCATCAGCGCTATCAATGTCAATTTCAATAAGCAGCTGAGTGCTCAGGACCATTTGAACTACCAATGCCTGTCGCTCAAGCAGAAGTTGTCGGCCATCGAGGGCATGGAGCCGTTCTTGAACTTGGCGTTCAATGCTTCCGAACAATGCGCCGAACAACAGGCGTTGGCGCTCTCTCAGCAGATGCAACAGGACTCGTCCCACTCCAAAAACGACTACCGTGCCTCCGTGGGCTCCATGGGCTTCTCCATCCACTCGGACACCTCGTCGTGCTCCAATATGACCGCCATCACCAACGGTGCAGGCCCCAATAAGGCCTTGATCAACAACAATATCTTTACCTTCACCGCCGGTGTGTTGCCAGCAAACCTCAGTGTGGATCCTGCAACGCAATTGTGGAAGTTGTTCCAACAAGGTGCCCCTCTCTGCTTGATCTTCAATTCCATCATGCCCGACTCTCAAATCCCCATCATCAGCAGTGATGACTTGCGTATCTGCAAGAAATCCGTATATGACTTCCTTATTGCAGTCAAAACCAACCTCAACTTTGACGACGATATAATGTTCACCATCTCCAACGTTTTCCTGGACAGCACCCAAGATTTACTCAAAATCATAAAGGTCGTGAATAAACTTTTGACCTTGAACGACGCAAAAAAGTTCGAACTTGATCCCGCCCTTGTGAATTCAATGGCTGAAATAACCATATCTGATGACCGCTCTAAAGTTTTTAAGGAGATTGTCGAAACAGAAAGAAAGTACGTCCAAGATTTGGAACTTTTGGCCCTGTATCGTGATGATTTGGCAAGTGCTGAACTCATCTCTAGTGAACAGATACATGTTCTTTTCCCCAATTTGAATGAAATTATCGACTTCCAGCGCAGATTCCTCAATGGATTGGAATGTAATATACACGTACCTAACAAGTACCAAAGAATTGGAAGTATATTCATTCATGCATCGTCAGGTCCTTTCAAGGCTTATGAACCTTGGACTATCGGCCAACTATCTGCAATCGACTTAATCAACAAGGAAGCCGTAAATCTTAAGAAGTCTTCTTCTAAGTTAGATCCTGGATTTGAGCTTCAATCCTTCATCATCAAGCCAATTCAAAGATTATGTAAATATCCATTATTGTTGAAAGAATTGATCAAAACATCCCCAGAGGCTAATGATCCTAATTTCCCTCCTTCCGCATCCTATAGCGAGTTACTCGTTGCTAATAGTGCCATGAAAGATTTAGCAAACCAGGTCAACGAGGCTCAAAGAAGAGCAGAAAATGTGGAATACTTACAAAAATTAATAGAAAGAGTCTCAAATTGGAGAGGGTTCAACCTTAAAGACCAAGGTGAATTATTATACCACGGTAATGTTGGTGTCAGAGATGTGGATAATGAGAGAGAATATGTTGCTTACTTATTCGAAAGAATAGTCTTCTTTTTCGTGGAGACTGAAAAACCAGTTGATCCCAAGGAGAAAGAAACCAAAAAGAGAAGAGAACTCTTATCCACAAGGAAAAAGTCATCAGCATCAGTATCATCAAACTCTACAGCCAATTTACTAGAAACTTTAAATAAAGCCAAAAGTGACAAAACGTCTCCGTTGGAATTAAAGGGAAGAGTTTACATACTGGAAATCTATAACATTTCTTCAAATAACAATAACGGATACACTTTGGTTATATCGTGGTCTGGAAAGAAGGAAAGTGGTTCGTTTGCATTGAGGTATAGGACCGAAGAAACCAGGAATCAATGGGAAACCTGTTTCAGGAATTTGAAGACAAATGAAATGAATAACCAAATTCACAAGAAATTGAGAGATTCTCATGGATCGCAAATGACTAGTGACTCCTCGCTTTATGATGTGACTGCATACACCAATTATTCCCCCAACCAAGCAACCAATTCTAACTCAGCCAGCTCGAGTAATGATAATGTCAGTCTCAGATCTTCGAATGGATCTTCTTATCTCCGTCACCATTCATCATCTTCTACATTCAGCATGATGAGACAACAAAGAGCCAAATCAGGTGGTGGAACTGAACCATCATCAAGAATATCTTCCAATGGAGCAGCACCTTTCTCCAATTCGACACCTGGCACAACTCCAACAGAAATATTTGCCAATGATATCCATATTAAATTGGTATACGAGTCTGCAGAAGTCAGCCAAATTTTACAGGTTTCCACAAATATCCAGTTTTCAGAATTATATCAACGGATCTCAGCACATTTGATTTCATGTGGTGCCGCAGGAGATGGTGTGAGCGTGAATAAATTGAAGTATAAGGATGAAGATGGTGATTTTGTGGTGATGGATTCTAATGACGATTGGATATTGGCTGTGGACATGTTGGATGAGCTAAGTGATGTGGACGAATCGGAGGGTGCTGATTCGAAACGGGATTTGACTATCTGGGTGTCGTAGTGATGAGATTTTGGTGTTTTCTCCCGAGCTTATACCCGAGATGCTGAAACTACAACTAGGACTGAGGTCCCATTTATTCTGATAATATTTCCAATGGTTCGATATGGGAATATTGGTTGATTCAATATGGACTCCAGGGACCACTGTTAATGGTGTATTTTTCGCATTAAGTAATACAATATTAACCAAACATTGACCAAATATTAACCAGCTAAATGTCGTAAAATGTCCTTTCACATGTAGGTGCATCCTGATAAATCGGAAGATTTTTTGGGGTGAAAAATATTTGAGAAATGAGGTGACAAATGAGTCCAATTTTTTCATCTTGTGGTGTCAAATGAATCACCGAATCGCCGTCCATCTTGACTCAAATGTGGTCAGAAATCGGGACAGTAATGAAGAACATGAACGACAAATAATATAGAATAGAAAATACTGATGGCATGGGACAGAAACAATTAATAACGAAGGAGATGTAGGTCCAATATTCAAATTATGGAGCCGAAGACACTTATAATAAGTGAGACAAATTGAAAATTAGTGAAGGTCGACAAACCACACAAATGATGAGGGTAGAAGATACTAGAAAATTCGAACAGGATAGCCGAGATAACAGTAAAGGTAGAGCATTGGGATGAAATACAGAAGAATAAGAAGCAAGAAGATGCTAATGGAAAGAGTACTCAATTCCACTATATAAAATACAAATTAATACGTACAGCAGAGTATCATGCGTTTATGGAAAATGACCTACCAATCAGAATCCAATGAGGCGTATACTGCCTTTCCGAGTCCTGGAAACCTCGCCCGGTGTAAATGCCCGCCTTCAGTGCTACTGTAGACCATCAAACATTTCCGTACAATTACTAGTTCCAAATCAGGTGAGATCCGGTGCTAATACAGAATCATGTCTTGAATTCTTCGGGTACAAAACCAACTTGTACGTTCTTCCCCCGAAAAGATCGTATTTTCTAACATCACAAAACGTCTATCCTGAAGAATGGGTCAATTTCTGGACGTATCAGAAAATCCTGACATGGTGAAGAGGTTGAAAATCTGAAAAATCTGAAAAATTCGCATGTTTCGAAATATCACCAAATGCAACGTAGTAGTCTCTTCCCTCTCTGACCAACAAATCTTCAAGTTGCATCAGCTCATTTCCCTTTCATTAGAATGATTTATGTACCAGAATCAAAACTATTATCCTTATATCCTACACAGTCCGGTATCTAGCGATTTCGCTGTAGTACAAGCCAGTTCCCAGGGACCCTCGACTCGGACAAAATCGCATTTTATCACCCGAGTCAATTCTCACACGGCTGACGTTCTTATCTCCAAAACCCTCCCCCAGCACCGGTACTTGAAGCTATTCGGCTTACAAAACCCTTTGAAACCTCTATTGTGGTTCATCTCTTGTAGATATGCCCTTTTGGGCACCCCGGCCCATCTTGTTCCGCTTAGAAATCTGACCTATTTGATTCGCCAATTAGTGCACTAAACTTTTTTTGTCTCAGTATCACATCTTCTTCTCCACAAGAAATCCATATCCATGTCTTTTCCCCTCAGGCTGGCGATTTCTCGGTCAGTGACGAGTGTATCGAGGGCAATAAGTAGAGGCCGTTACAATGGTGCCAAAATGTCCACCATTTGTCGTGGTAGCTTCGTTTGCAACCACTCACTGGGTATGAGTCACTCGATGATTCGGGCCTTTTCCACGTCCAAATCAGTGTATCAAGAGGTGCCGATTTCACAGATGTCCGAAGAGGACCAAGAGACATTGTCCCAAGAAAGAGATGCAGATACCATCGATGTGTGTATTGTCGGAGGTGGGCCTGCTGGATTGGCGACTGCCATTAAATTGAAAAGTCTTGATAATGAGCATGGGGACGGCGATCTTCGGGTGGTTGTTTTGGAAAAAGCGGGCGATTTTGGGTCCCATATCGTCAGTGGCGCTGTTATTGAGCCAAGGGCCCTTCAAGAACTTTTCCCCGACAGCGAATTGACGGAAGAAACCGGAGGTATTCCGCTTCCCAAAGACTTGGTAACCAAAGTCACAGAGGACTCTATGAATTACTTGACAGAATCCTATGCATATCCTTTGCCTGAGCCACCCCAAATGGCCAATCACGGCCGCAACTTCATCGTTTCCTTAAACACCGTGGTCAAATACTTGTCAGAGCAAGCAGAAGAATTGGGAGTGGAATTGTACCCTGGAATCTCAGTCAGTGAGCTCGTTTACGGTCCTGATGGCTCTGTTAGAGGAGTTGCTACCAAGGATATGGGTATCTCCAAGGACGGTACTCCCAAGGACTCTTTTGAAAGAGGTATGGAATTTCATGCTCGTGTGACAGTATTGGCAGAAGGATGTCATGGATCCTTATCCAAACAAGTAATTTCCAAATACAACTTACGGGAGGAATCCGAACAGCAAACCTATGGGTTGGGGATAAAGGAAGTTTGGGAAGTTCTTCCTGAAAACTTCCAAAAAGGTTATGTGGGCCACAGTATGGGATACCCACTTCCTAGTGATGTCTACGGAGGAGGATTCATGTACCACTTTGGAGACGGTTTAGTAGCCGTGGGTGTAGTGGTGGGATTGGATTATGCCAATCCATATATTTCTCCATATCAAGAATTCCAAAAAATGAAACTTCATCCATATTATGCTAACGTTTTGGAGGGAGGAAAATGCATCTCCTATGCTGCTAGAGCCTTGAACGAAGGTGGTTATCAGTCCATTCCAAAGCTTTACTTCCCTGGTGGTGTATTAGTGGGATGCTCTGCTGGTTTTGTCAATGTTCCTAAGGTCAAGGGAACTCATACTGCCATCAAGTCCGGAATTGTTGCTGCAGAGTCGATTTTTGCTGAAATTCAGCAACTTGGAGCTGTGGATGAAAGTCTGTTCGAAGATCCAAAGTATACTCCAATTTTATTGGAAAACTACGAAACTTCCTTCAAGGACTCTTGGGCTTATGAAGAATTGTATAAAGTAAGAAATGTGCGTCCTTCGTTCAATGGACCTTTGGGATTCATTGGAGGATTGGCGCATTCTGGAATTTCCACCATGTTGACCGATGGAAACGAACCATGGACATTGAGTCATCATTCTACCGATGCTGCTGCAACTAGAGATGCAAAAGATTATGAACCAATTGAATATCCAAAACCAGATGGTAAGCTCACCTTCGATTTGCTCACTTCTGTTTCAAGAACAGGAACTTACCATGACGAAGATGAACAATGTCACTTGAGAATACCTGAGCAAAACTACAGACTTCACACTGAGAAGAGTTTTCCCAAGTACAAGGGCATTGAGCAAAGATTTTGCCCTGCTGGAGTGTATGAATATGTGGAAGACGAACAGGAACCATTGGGAGTGAAATTTCAAATCAACAGCCAAAATTGTATCCACTGTAAAACGTGTGATATCAAAGTACCTGAACAAGACATTACTTGGACAGTTCCTGAAGGTGGAGACGGTCCCAAGTATTACATGTCATAGAGTAATTATAGACTAAGATAATAGGAATGATAAAATAAATGAATAGAATAGCATAGAAATGGTTGAGCGAAGATAAATACTAAGGTGTTCCAATATTTAGGAGAATTAGTTTCCGAATATTCGGAACAAAATCCAGATACAAAATTCGGATCAATCTTCAATTGAACAATCGAAATTCACTCCACTATCAATTTCATATTATATCATAGGTCACTTCAAATATATCGCATACCACCACTCCTTTATCGATTCCTTTCCATATTGTTCACATTCTAGTTCCCTTCCCTTTCCTCAGTAACGAATCACTTCCGTTACTTTCACAGTTACGTTAATTTCACCGAACCTCTATGGTTATCATTATATTGAAAGATTCTAGAGACAACGCCAAATATATATATCCTGATAGAACAAAGTTGCTGGATGAGAGAAGTAGAGAGAGATAATAGAACAAGACCATAATACAACCCAATAAAATATTGTGTTAAGACCCAAAGAGAAGAAAGTATACAGCAAGTGGACAAAAATAGTAGTGGTGAATATGTAAACTCTGCTGGAAAAGTTCACGCAAACAACTTATCCAAGTCCGATAAACTGATATCCTCCGGAGCTCCAATGTCTTGTGTCAAAAAACCTGAACGGATCACATTGATCCACTTTTTGTTGCAAGAATTAGCTTTGATGTTAGGAGAGCTGATCGAGGAGGATGGGTTGGAAATGGCCTTCAATGCTGCGGCATGCAAAGCAGCAGCAGCAGCAGCAGCATTGGGACTATGTGAGCTTGGAGCACGAGAAGCTCTTGGAGCAGCAGCAGCAGCAGTCAAGACCTTGGATTTCTTGTTCAAGGAGAGATACGACATGGATTTTGAACGTTTTCCGTTTTTGCGCATGGTCTCAATGTACAAGTCTTCGTCGTCATCGTCGTCGAAGACTTCGAAATCTTCTAATTCAAGGTCAGACTCCTGAGCCTTGGTTTCGTCCTTAGAGTCCTTTGAATTGGAATTGAGGTTAGCCTCGGTCAAAGAGGCCGTCACTGGAGCAGAGGAGTATGGCACAAACAAATTGGACTTGTCGAGAGGAGAGTCCAAAAAGGTGTTCTTGGTGATTCCCAAGTCGAACATGGTTTGTCTACGAGGTTTGGCCAAAGTAGCTTGCTTTCCAGCTTCCAAAGGATCGTCCACGTTGTTGTCTGAAGAGCCTGTGGAACGAGAGCCGAGACCAGAAGCTCCTGATCCCGATTTAGGAGATTGAGAGAAGTCTTCACGGCCATTTTGGTCCTGTTTTTGGATTTCCATCAACTTCTTGACGTGGACATGGAAGTCTTCCGCCAATAAACCACGATAGACGTATACCATACGTTTTGGAGAGGCATCAGCCCAGTCTCTGGACAACGCATATTTCAAGTTGTTTTCACCCTTTTCCACTCTCTTGACATAGGCATTCAATTTGGCGGAAACAAGGTTGGAGGTTTTGGTGGACAAGTTGGCCATTTCCGGATGTCTTTCGACCATAACATCACAGATTTGCTTGACGGTCATACCGCTGCCCTCTGGATCTTTCTCATACAAGATGAGGAAGATAGCGTACAAGACATCATCTTCGAGAGAAGGGTCGTTTTTCTGTTCAGGACGTGGTTTTTCACCTGTTACTGGAATAGTTGTTGAGATACCCGTAGCAATTGGGGCACGGGATGGATTTTTTGGTTTCTTGGGTAAGACGTGGGAGGAAGGAGGAGTGGAGGAAGTGGTTGGAGGAGTGGAGCCACGGGAAAACGGTTTTTTTGATTGTGATGAAGGGTCGTTAGTCATTAATGAGTCTGGCGAGATACTTCTGGAGGTAGGAGAAATCTCGCCTGGACTCATGCTTTTTTCGGGAGTCAAAGGGTTAACCGACTCCTCAAAAGAAGTAAGGGCAGCATCATTGGATTGTGAAACGCTGAGAGTCTTTGGATTGAAAGATGGGGACGCAGGAATGGCAGAAACGGGAATACCCAAAGGTCTTCTGTCAGCTAAAGCCATATTCTGATTAACAAATGGATTTTTTTCTTTGTTAAGGGATACGATGGAGCAGATAATAACCGGATAGGAAAAAAATTCGAGGTTTTAGTGAATCTTGAAGTTATCAACGAACATAAACGAACAAAAAGATTGATAAAAAGACTGAAAAAAAACGACTTCCGTTAGAATCTGGTCAACAGTGAGCGTCCATATATGAATATGAAGAAGGCTAAGGGGAAACTAACGTGAATGGGGGTCACGTCAAACGATAATCAAATGCTTGACGAATAGGAGATAACCTGATGGTTAATACCGGAAAATCTAGGGCGATGGGTGGGAGAAGGCCCAACGAACGGAACAACTGATGCTTACTCTTGCGATATATAACCAAATATATATCGAGTAGATCGAGGAGTATTTGGATAGGAGCTGTAATCGGCGATAGCCTTGCAAAGAAACTGATAAGTGGAATTGATAAATACAAAAGATCAATCTTTCATTTTGCTAGTACCCATGCAGGAGCGGGAAGAGCGTCCTGCATGCAGCGCCGATGGGACTGCTTTTCCGGTAGTGCGTGCACCAAGTTGCTACATCTATCGCAGCGTCAATCAGTGCAATCCAGCCAATCATCCAGCCAAGCGGCCAGATCCAAACACAAACCCCCATTGGGACGTGGTGAAAAATGACACAAAGGCCCCAAATTAGTAACCTCTATAACAACATGACAAATGACAGGGCAGTAGCATGGTATTATTTGGGGTCCGTACCCCTAAACCGCAGAGGAATGTGGGTGCAAAGCGATGCCAGCGACCAGCGACACCAGGTCTAGGCTCAATTGTGGCAGGAGCGGTGGTTTGGGCTGCGATTCGGACCCCACAGGGCCAAGGGCTGATGTTACATTTGCTCTTTTGACACATGCAACTGTTAGAAGCATCGATGAGAGAAAGAAGGCAGCGCAGTATTGATAGGAAGCAATTGCGAAGCAGGAGCGGTTGTTTGGCTCGTAGATGTGGTGATTGTTCGAGTTGAGCCAGTAGAACATGCAGCAATTGCAGTGATTGTAGTAATTGAAGTAATTGTGGTAATTGTAGTAATTGTTCGAACGGATTAGTGGTGCTTGTTTGAACTAAATTGGCACTGATTGTTCGAACTGAACCAGCAGTGATCGCAATTCCATCCCAATATTCGAAGTCTTGCGCTCAATGTTCTGAGAGTTCCGTCGAATCGATGTCAATCTCTATTAATCTGTATTTGTTCGCAATATTGCCCCTATCACCTCGTACATATCATGTATGTACCAATTTTTCACAACGAATTCCACTAATGCACCAATTGCATTAATTGCATTAACTGAAAGCAAGTCAATTTCTACTGATTTAACCACTTCTACAATCATTCCGATTGAGCCAATCAACTCTAAACTCAACCATCTTAGTACTCACCTCTAGTTCGCCAAATCTACCCATGTCAGTCTCGAATTCATTCCACGTTCAATTTAATCCTCATCACAGCATGACATCGAAGAGCTTCACCTGCTGCATTTTCGAGCATGGTGTGGTTTGTGGATAAGGACTATGCATAATATACAACACGGTCGGAAATTCCGTTCACTGACTTCTCTGAACGAACACAAGTTACGTTTTTCACTACTGTCACCGATTTCTGAAGTCTCACTTGGGTATTTTTACTCTGATTCTCACTTCGTTATTTTTCACTCTGATTCTCACTTCTGTTCCTCACTGCAGTGCTAATTTTAACTAATACTATTGTTCTATATCGGTGAGCATGATTGGTGGCTTCTTGGTGGGCTCTTTCTTGACCTTGTCACATCATCAAAATAAGGACATAAGCCCCAAACGTTCCCAATGGGAATATTGGGGTTATCGTAATACTTCTAGGCATTGGCCTAACTAGACTTTTGGAGAAGCAAACTGTGGGGTCAAAATTCCAGGCGGTGATCTTAGATAAAGCCTCAGAATTCGAGGGCTCAAGCCCTTGATCCCAGGGGCCCAGAGGCTGGTTCCACGATGTTATTAGACCCACGAGGGGGAGGTGAGGGGCGATCCTGGTAGTGATAGTGGTCACGTGACACATGGGCCCTACACTCCTGGCAGTGTGGGGCATTTAGGGGTACAAGGGAGAAACACAAGAACGTGAGAGGTGTCACCTGATGCAGCACCACGGGCTGCATATAGTGTAGCTTTGAATTAAAAGGCGTCACGTGAACCAACACACGTGCGCTACTAAGGACATTCACGAGGGCTCGCTCTCTATTTAGGGCTCCAGCCCTAGAGCTCCCTCTTTTGCACCCAGGCTAGTTTCACCCTCCCAGGTGCCAGGATAAGCAGCAAGGCTCCGCCAGCAAGGAGGTCGAGCCCTCATGACAGAGGGCACTCAGAATCTGCATAAACTTAGCCTTTTCTGATAGCAAAGGTGCTGTATGTGGAGTTAATGCCTCAATATTTGCTGGTCGAACGTCAAAATTGACGAAGCGAAAGGGGAGCGCTGCAAGCCCCTGTTAGTTCCACTGGAAGCGATGTCCTTAGAGCGGATCACGGATGGCCCTCTGTGACAAACAAATGACTAGATCATCAAATGGAACATTCGCCCAAAGGGGCAATGTCCGAAGTGCAGACGGAAGCATGTGGCGAACCATGCATCATGCATGTAATTCATGCATGTAATTAAACGAGAGTATCGAGCATGTGAGAGGATAGACGAATTATAGTGTGCGGACACGAGTAGAAAATGAGCTTCATTTAGTCAATAATAGTTGTTTTAGTGATATTTGGAGGTCTTCCAGTGGCGAATGCCACTTGGTTGCTTTTGCAGTATCGATAGTAGAGAGGAACGCTCATCTCTGCGGGTTTCGTTCAATCTTTTCCGATGTGTCTTTAGTAGTGCATTTGGTAGTGCCTTTGGTAGTGCCTTTGGTGATTCTGGGCATCAAGACGTCCAAGACCCGAGAATAGTACCCCTTGAATTTTAGGCGCCCGCCCTGACATAGTCAAGGATGTGTCATGTCTCCCAAACAGCGACATTTCACCCCATGTTCCAGTAATTTAGTGCGGTCGAGCCCATGAGCTGATATTCGCCTGCTAAGAAGGTATAGACGATTGTTTGCAGACGTTGAAATACGGCTTAAGAGCTGTGCCTTCGCATTTCCTATCAACCGGTACTAGAGAGCTTGTCGAGATATGTCCATTTAGCCTATTCTAACCCATTTAGATGCAGCTGTCACTTTTTAAGCCCAACAGCTGAATTAGCCGTCCGTGCTGAATAGAATCGAACATTCTGAGCTGTAGGCGAGTACCGGGGCTTCAAACAAATGTACTGAAACTAAATTCGTTCAGGGGAACTTTTCCCCGGGGTCCATAATTAATCGGTGCTGGTTTTTACTAATGAGGTGGAATACAAGGTGTCTGCCGTATTGGCTTGAGTGTTCATGCTGTCTTGAGTTTATAGTATACTTCGTTAATCATTAATCTTTATATTAAGTTCGTTATCAATATAATTTTGGTATTTTCTTGGATTAAAATTAAATGTTTCATGACGAGAATTGATGTACAATAGGAACAAGCCGCACTGGGTTTCTGGTGAGTGAATTTTAACCGGGCAAGAAACATTGCCAACCTAACTGAAGATTCTTCGTAGAGAGGTTCGATGTCGTCGTTTACGCATCGGAGGTTTCGCTATGTCATGTCATCTTCGGTGGCCTGACGACGAGCAATGTTTTATCATGAATTTACTAGCAATATTCGTATATCTGATTACTTTTCTTCTAGGCCCAGTCCTAGGATGCAGTGGTTTTGACCCATTGAAACCGCACATGGTTCCTGGTATTTAGTCAGGAAAGATACGTGACACATTGTACCCAACTCTTTGTTTTGAGAGGTCCTATTCTTTTTTGAACAGAACGCACATCGCTAGAATATTAGCGGAACTCGTAACTCACGACTAACAAATCTTTCAAACCAAAAAATAATCCTGTTTACATTGATGTCTGCATATTTGGAGTTAGAAATCGAACCTTGACTAAGCAAATCAATAGTAAACAAGAAGAAAACATCCAGATCTAAGGCCTAGCCCGCTCCGATTTAATACATGCCGCAGTCCGAGACCAGTCCAGTGACCAATACAGGTCTTGGTATGGTCTCCCAGGTTCCAATTCTGTGGGAGGAATAAACCAGTAGTTCAAGGCTATATGAATATTCTCGTCGCCCGAGCCCTCGGTTCCAAAACTCGACACTTCATGGAACCATCCAGCTGGTAAGTAGAGCATGTCACCTGGTTGTAACCACACAGTAAACCTGTTCAAGTCCAAAAAACCAGGAAAATGCTCGTTTGCAAATTTCACTAGGGTTGCTCTAGATTCCATGTCTTCGAATTCCTCTATGTGTAACAATGCTGGAGGTATACGGGAGAAATTTGGCGGATCGAGTTTAATTTTGCTAGACAATGGCGGGGCAGACCTCTTGATCTCTTGTTCGAGCTGTTTGAGAAGTTCTATGCGTTCTTTTTCCCATAAATCCACCAGACTTTCCTTGTTCTCGTTATTGTTAATCTGTTCTTCCAAATTATTTATTTTCCATCTCATAATATCAGAAAGTATCGCTCCGTCTTCCCGGACATGTTTCCAAGAACCAGAACGATCATTGACCTCATAGTCAATAATTCCACTGTTGTAGATTTTGTAAATGTCACCGATGGTGTAAAGCTTTTGAGCATCAGCAGGCGAGAAGAGCGTAAACCTCTTACGGCCGCTAGCGAGAATGTACAAATTATCAGCATGGTCATGATGCAACCCAGATGAAGTGCCGTGCAGGCTTGGAATGGCCTTGCCAAGGCCGCAGGTAGGGTGTTTGGGGTCAAGGGAAAGTTTTGGAGAGTGAGATTCGGAACGTCCCATCCAGAGGTTAATTTGTTGAGGAATGAGAGACGATAAAATGGCTGGTTTGATCGGAAGGAGGTCCGGGAAACGCACCAAATTTGTCAATGGAGGCTGAAGAAGGCCCTTTATACGATGGTACAGTTCTTGAGTTGTTATATCAGAGTCGGGATTAATATAATCATCTTCCTCTCCTTTCTGAAATTGTTCAGAATCCTCCAATTCGTCAAAGTCATCATGGAGATCGTTGAAGTCTATGGACTCATTGTCCGACAGTTCGCGATGTTCCCCCAAATTTTCTTGAATGGACTCGGAGTCGCAAATTTCAAGATGACCTGATTTTGATGTAGAGTGTGGAGGCATCGTTTCTCGGGCAGTGGGAGTATACGATGGGTGGGTGGTTCCAACCGAGCCAACCGGAGCGTTCCGCTCTTTGGTATCCAAGCCCCCCAAAAGCCTTGATTTGAAGCTTTCATCTTCACTTTCATCTTGACTTCCATCTTGGTCCATGGACTCTTTTTCTTGGAAAACGGTCTCGCCTTCATCTTCATCCACATCTGAATTTTCGCCTTCTTCTTCATCTTCTCTGTCGTCATTCTCTCCTCCTCCTTCTTCTTCAATTTCCTCATCCTCATCCTCACCCTCATCTTCATCATCGTCGTCATCTTCTTCGTACTGAGTAGTAAGATAGAACTCGGCCGAGCCATCTCGAATCTTCTGAATAACCTCATGGAGACTCATCCGAAGTCTCTCCTGCCCAGATCCGAACCCATTCTGGTATTTGCGTTCGACCTGGAGTTGCCCGCCGTAATCAAGCGTCGCCTCTATCTGATCCGGTAAAAAACGGTCAAGATGGATAGAACCACTGACCAATTGCTCAGGATCAACTCCGGAACGCATCTCTGTAACCACAGAGTTACTGTTATTGCCATTCTTGTTATCGTTGTTATCAGGTGATACCAAGGGAGGATAGTACCCTGTCAATTTCACAGGACATCTGGAAGACACATAGGTCTTGTAGAACTGAGCAGATGATATGGGAGTGCCATCGTAGTGTAATTGGGGGATTTCTGTGCCCGGAGCGATTGTGTAACCGTGGTAGGCTGCAGCCACAGTTGCAGGCCGCTTGGAAGAAGACATGTAGGTTTGGGATGAGGGTGGTTCTTGGGGGTTTGGGGCAGGCATCAAAACCACGCCAGAGATGAGGTGAAACTATCACGTGACTGCGGAATTCCACGATCGGGGAGGGGCGCGTGTGGGGTCGCAGCTCGCGTCGGAACAACTAATTTGGGAAGCTTGCGTGCACGCGAGCTGCAGCACGCGCATGAGACGTGGAGACAGGTCATGTGACCCGATATCAACATTTCACCAGGCCTCCAGAAGACACCCACTCTGGCCGGAAAGAAATATTGCGATCCCTTTAGCGCCATTGCTGCGGACCCAAAGCGTCAACAGCAGCAACACCAGAGACAAAGAGCAGTCCTGGAGCCGTGCCACTGGGTGGCCAGCTCGCTTTATCTCCCGGGACCAGTTTATCCACCGTGCGTCCACGCGCATTATGTCAACCTTACTTAGACACATCTGGCGCATCAGAACTGATCAGATACATCTACCTTTGAATTTCGGAATATTTAGAACCACAGCACCAAGAAGATCCGAAACTTCGAACCATCCCGATCCTTGGCGGCACCAGCACCAGTTTAAAACCCCGAACCCGCTCGAGTACCGCCATGCGGCCATGCAAAGTGTGTTCCAGACATATTAGCGCACCTTCAGCAAAATAGGCGGAACGGTGCTTGACCAAGACGTAGCATCTGTGAGCTGGTGTTCCTGTTTAGGAGAAGGCAGTGCAGCCAACGCTGCGATATTCCGCAAACTGCCACTTCGCTAGAGGTTTTGGAAGTGGCCGAATCATGGGGGAGATTGGGTCCGGGAATACAGTCTTGGAAATTGCGCCATGGAAGGGATAAAGTTCCAGCTGGAAGGTAGAAGGTGTTGAGTTGAGAATCTAAAGTGGTCCGACCATGGATTAGCTTCAGGGTTGGACGGTCACGGAGAAAACGGCAGAAAGAACCCTTTGAGTGCCAGTAGATTAGAAATAGGGTACGAAAAGTTACGAATTAAGGGGTTTACGGAGTGTGACGGTAGTGCAGCAGCGGTGATTCACCGTTGCCGATAGGGCTAACCACAGAGCTGCCGACAGAGAAATTTAGATCGCCTTAGTATCTATAAGACGTGATTTTGTAGCGATCTCTGAAGCTTGGCAGTTCTGGTGATTTTTTGGTGAGGTTCCAAGCAGGCACCCTCAAGGACTTGGTCCGTGTGGTGCAATCGAGTGGTCTAGCTGAGCATTAGAGGTTTGTGGCTGATTTCGTAATCGAGTAATGGGGATAATTGGGTCATGGGGTCCACTAACCACGAGGCTTTGCGTGGAAAAAAACCTCAACCTCCAAGCCTCGTGCAAAGCTTCCTTGAATTGATTATCGTTATCGCACTCTGGGAACGGAGTAGAGTCCTCTTCGTAGTTACGGGCTCCCTTTATTGTTCTATCAACTCTCGAGAACCCCTCGAATTGTGGTCAAATCATGACACGAACTCGATTCGATCCTATTTTTCAGTCTTTCTCTGGTCCTAACTCACTTCTCGCGTGCTCGTCCCACGCTCCCTACTCTCGCCAGTGGCCCCCGCGAAGCACCAAGGGCTCCAAAGACGCACAACCCCCAAACTCCACTAACTCCGACAACTCGACGTATTCTACCTGTTCTACATGATCCACGGTTCCAATTTCTAACCTCACTAGCCTCACGCAACACCGCCTTTTTCTTTAGCCCCAGCGTGCTGCTCTTTCGGCCCCCACCAAACCTCCATTAACCGGCCACCGCGATGGAACAGATGGAACGGAGCCAAGAAACCCACGCCACCATGTTCGGGGAGGCTTTTCACAGCTCCAGTTTGGCATTTGGTGATAACCAATATTTATCCAGAGTCGGTAGAGGTTGCGGACTTAAGTTGTTTTGACGGTTTTAAGCTCATGGCTTACCTCCCCAGACTGCGCAATTAGCCTCATCCCTAAGATCAGTGGTGCGAAGCGTCCACCACAAAGCACCAGGGAAACAACAAAGGAACCTTAGAACAGCCGCAAACTGGCAGGCTAGGGTGAAATTTATCGTGGTTGCAGAGTGGCCAGTGGTCTACACGGAGATGCGAGAACAGCCATGGAACTTGGGGCGAACGGGGTGGACTCGAATCCCAGGTACCGGTGGATGTGGAGGTTTAGGGCGTGGGATGGTGAGAACGAAGAACCAATGCGAACTGGGAGGGAGCACATTTGAACCTTTGGTGTCTGGGGTTTTGAACATGAGCAGGTCTCAACTTTTGGGTCTCAGACATGACCTCTAACGGACGTGGAAATTCGCTCGTGGTGGGTATCGTGGTGGGTGTTTCTGGTGGTTGTGATGTTTGTTGGTGGTAGCGGACGTGGTGGGAAAATGCTCGTGGTGGGAAAATGTAGTCGCGTTGTTTGTGGTGGTGGACGCGGAGTGAGCGCAGTGCCATGGTACCGTGAAAAGTTGGGGATTCACCGTTGATCCTTTTTGGCCCTTTGTAGAGCACATTATTCCAGCTACAGGTACCACTAGGGTTCTGGAGGTCATGGAGGGTTTGGAAGTGGAGGCAGTGGAATGGAACCTGAAGTATGTGCAGGTTCCACAGCCATGATCTGATTATTGGGAGAGATCAGCGGAACCAGTCAGTGAAAATGCGACGAGACCGAAAATCAAGAGTGGAAATTGGACTGAATAAGGGGAAGAAATAAAGGGACAAATTAAGGAACAAATGGACAAGGCGAACGACAAGATGGTGAATGGAGATGTGCTGAAATAGACCAGGGACTGTATTGGGAATAGAACGGATTCCAGATCTTAGATTCCGGTTCTGGTGATCCAGGGAGAAGTTGCACTTTTCAAATTGTAGGGCAGCACCAAAGGCGCTGGTTCTGGCTTTATGAATTGTCAGTTTTGAGTTTCAAAATTGACAATGCTCGATTTTGAGTTTCATTGTGAGCTCAATGGACCATTTTGATTCGCTGGCATTTGGAATTCAAATGGAGTTCTTCACTGCAAGAAACCAACGGATAATTTTACTCTTTTCAGTATGTTTGGGTTTCTTTAGTACTCCCAAATACTTGTCTTTCTTTGTGTGCTACAGAATTTGGTATAATGGCTTCATATTGTACAACGTATGTAGTATATTACACTTATGCAAAGGTATTTTGTTTGCCCCGGCATAGGGGATGGATGATAGGAAATAAATTAGGCAAACTATCATAATAATCCAGTTATTTTGATGGCTGATGAAAATGTAGTAGTTCTAGTTCTAGATGAAAAATACCGGTCTAGCGATAGTCTTGGATCTCTTGACATCGTCAGTGGATTCGATTTCGTAGTTGGTGGATTCCAGGCTATTCAAGTCCTCAAACGATCTCTTCTTGAATGTAGGGGGTTGCATGACACTGACAGGACTGCACCTCGATAATGGGGTGTTGGGGTTCACTGTCATAGGATCCACAAAGATTTGGTCATTGGCTCTCTTTGGGCTGGTGCTATTAGAAACAGGGGTGAGTGGGAGCATGCTTGGTGTAGGTTGCTTTCTGACAAACAGATTGGATTGGCCTTGCATTCTTGGAGTCACTGGTGGATCCAATAATGAAGTCAACGAATCGGTAGCACAACTCACTAAGGATTTCATTAATTGAGTGTACTTTCCGTCTTCGCTGAAGTATTTGACTTCTAAGCATTTTGGTGGGTTATCCAAAATCTTGATCAAGTTCTTGAAGAAGTTCTTGTTGAAAAGATTTTGGAAAGACGTCACCGAAAGAATTGGTTCGGCATCGGTCTCAGGGATTTGCTTAAGAACATCGTTGTAGAAGTTCAACAAGCTGATAAGATTGATAGGGATCTTTAATGTCAAGATGCTGATCAAAATGCAAATCAACCCGATTTGGGAAGAAGTATAGTCAAAGTAGATGTTTGGATAGAATTGGAACAATTCTCCAATGTAGTTAGACAAGGTCTTGATCTTGTGACACGACTTCTTGATCAAGTTGGAAACAGTGGGGTTGGAGCCATTGTTGATCAAGATGTTCAAGTACAAGTCGATGAAAGAGTCGAAGGTGGGGCTGCTGACCATCCAGTCCAAGGACTTGAGGATGTGCTTTTCCATCTCGATGAACAACTCCTTGTAGTATGAATCCACGCAAATCTTGCGCAAGTCGTTCAAGGAGGGGATCTTGAACTTGGAGTCCAAGTTTTTGCAACTGATCCAGAGACTGGTCAAGCCCAACAACTGGTAGTGTTGTTTCTTGACGATTCTGGTGGAGCAGTAGCGGTCGATGATGTTGACGGTGAGAGGGAATGTAGACTTGGAGAGCCCCAAGATGGTGATGACCTCCATCAAGAAGTCCAAGAGCAACGGACGCATGCCGAGCTTGATCTCGGGTTGTTGCTCGATGAGCGTCAAGCTGGGCAAGGTCTTGGACTCCAACGAGAGCAAGTGCTCGAGCATGTCGAGCTGGTACTCAGACACAGTGGCTGCGTGACACTTGAACTCCATTGACTGCAAAGTGAAGGTGGACGACTTCACGGAAGCGTTGATCATCCTCACCTGGTGGAAGGCGTCGGGCGAAGTGGGATACATGTGAGTGGGCTGGAATGGAATAGATGGAATCGGGACGATTGCAATGAATTAGATGCTGGGGTGTCTGGGCTAACAGCTGGTGACACGGGCGTGACAGGATTGGTAGTACAGAACAGATGGCTGGGAAGGATGCCGAGTCGCTTAGCAAATGGACATATAGCAAGCGAAAGGACAAGGACAACGAAGGAGGGAAACCAAGGCGGTGGATGGGGGAGGAGTGGCAGTGGTGTTGCGGAGGAAGATGACCTAGTGGATGAAAGAGAGGCGGTAGGTATCAAAAGTATATATAGTTAAATATACAACTGGTGGAGGTACAACCTGGCCTCAATGGGTGTGGGAATGGGAGATAGAAAGAAAAGGAGAAGTGGGTAGGTGAACAAGGGAAGTGAAAGGAACAGAAGGTGGTGATAATCAAGATATATATAATATATGTAAAGAGACGGAGCCGAAAATTTTGCCCTTATGGAGTTTAGGTAATCCACCGTGATTCACAGTGCTATAACAACCAGAGTACATAGATAATCGTCTCCTTTTCCTGTACGTCATTTCTTTTTTTGATAGTAGAAGCATGGAGATAACACAATAGTTGGATAAATAATAATTACAATTGTATGCATAACCTAGGTATGTAGGTGGAGTGGAAATCTCTGGAGGTGGGATTTTTTTTTTGGTCGGGGTGGGGGAAGCAGAGGGGACAGAAAATAAAAATCCCGGTTGTAACAGGTGATCCTGTTAGGAGAGGGGGTGATTTTCCCACCGGAGTGGGAAGGTTCCATGAGCTTAACCCTTTAAATCCAGAACCAGGTGCAAACCTTATTTGAGGGTGATTGGTGTCCCGTTTGGGCAGGGGTGGAACCATCCATGTTATTTGTTCGTGTTTATAATTTTAATTTTTCCCTGCCCGTATCCTGCACGCAGTCCCGCTAACCTTCTCGAAAATATCCTGCCACAATAGGCCGCGGGGCAGTAGCCGCCTGTGTGCAGGAATGCGACATTTGGCCGCACTGCTTCCGGTTTGACACTCGGAGAAGGGGTGCAGCACGCGGGCTCGTGACCTGCCCAACTGCCCGCGCCTCTCCTAACCGGCACCTGCCTACCATACCGTACCCAGCAAAATGTCGCACCCCCTCTATTCGAGATACCTTTTCAAGTAGTGGATTCTTAGCAACCTTTTCCATACTACTACGGCCCTCTCCCTTCGCTCGTATTGGGCCCCAACTATTATTAGGTCTACGGTTCTTACTACGATTGGCAATGTGAGCTGAGTTTTAATTGCGCTTGGTGGTCCGTGTCTGGGACTAAGCCAACTTCTGTAGAATATTCTGCCCCCAGGGTAAGGGTTTCCAGGCCTTTTGCCTATTGTTCAGGTGAAATTGATCAATATTTCACCTTAGTTTTTGCAAAGGGCTAAATGGCCCGATGCCCGAATTCTAGCGTGGTCGAATGGTACAGTTGTCAAATCGTTTGGGTTTCAGAGCCAATACTCGGCCTTGGTGTCTAACGTATGATTAATCCGGAAAGTTGACGGGGTTCAAATCACCCGTTTTTCGCCCGCGCACTCCCCCACACTTCCTGGCCCGACCCTTCAGCTCCTGGAATTGATGCCATGTGTCGTGCTCCGGCCCTCCACCGGTGGAGGCCCGTCAAAGTGCCGTTACACTGGTGTCGTACCTGGTTGTCCCATATCCAAGGGTACGGGCTCTATGCCTCAGGCTTCAGGTGCAGTAGCAGGTGCAGTATCTACCGACTTCTAACCTTGGCGCTTTCAGGCTTAGTAGGAGGGCCGGGATTTAGTTATTTTTCAGACATGCGTTTTAGAATATCTGCCTGAGATACTGGAAAAACCTAGTTTCTACAATTTCCGAGTTTCCGGCCCTCCTACCCTCCAACCCTAAACTCCCAACCTCCCAACCTTGGAACCTGGGAATTGTCGTCTCCCAACCCAAGCATCTCTACTCGGGGCCCGAAAGTTGGGAGCCTGTCTTCGTATTCGCTGGAGGGAAAGCCTCATGGGCAGTTTCTGCACCACTACCTCTTGTACAGGTCCATGTACCATGCACCTTGTAGCCACAGAGCTGGAGGACGACAGTCGGTTGCCCAGGCATTGTCACAGCTCGATACCCACACTGGAAATAGAAACACCAGAGTTTGTGGCCAGTACGAAGCGTATTTAGACATCTACCCGTCATGGCTTATACATATCACAGGCTTTTGCAATTGGCAATTTGGCAGTTGTCTAATTAAGCAATTGGGCAGGTTGGCCGTGAGCTCATTAGGCAATTGGGCAATTGGGGCAATTGGGGCAATTGGGGCCTTTAGGGCCTTTAGGGCTCTTAGGGCTTGCCAACGCCTAGCGGTTGTAGTTTCGCTTTTTGCCCTTGCGTTCGACCTTTGGCAGGCCGATGCCGTTGTTTCATTGAACCCTCCAAGCCCAACACCACCTGTTTCCGTTTCGGGTGCAAGTGTGGGAATGGGCTTGGAACGTACAATATGAAGCGGCCGAGGACCTGTCCCCAGTCGCCTTTGAACCCAAACTTGCTCATCCGGGTCAAATTCTCTTGGGGGTCACCAATGCCGTTTGATCTGACGGTAGATGCAACTACGATGGAATCATCCTGCCCTGCCATCGATCGTACTCCGTTTCGGCAGCTACCTGCTTAGTGTGAACGGCAGTGGAAAGGGTCGTGCGCGCACTGAAAAGTTTGGGATGGCCAGGACGTACACTGTGTCCCGATTCTTCTGATACAGATGGTTGCATATGGACAGACGAATCCAGCGGAGTTGTGGAGTTCCTCAAAAACGCACACTCCTATCGGGTGCCATTAGTGCCTTACGAAATTATCATCCTACAGCCAATGGGTCCACTGATTTCCTGACACGTCCTGAAGGAATTTTCTAGACTTGGCGGTGCCACTGACCCCCAGAGCCTCGTTGGTCCAGTTAACAAGCGAGTCGGACCATTTTTCAGAGCTCTGACCAATTTGATTGCTCCAGTTATGGTCTTGGAAACCCTCCTACGGAATCTTACGTAAGCATACATAACCATGGTAGCTCCATTCTAATGTCCCGAACAGGAAAGGTAATAGACACCCTGCACGTGATCCCCATGCCGGAGAAGTGCCGTCCACTGCACCAGCTTACCAGGAAACCTGTGAATGTAGCACCTAAACGGGTGTTTAACACCTCAAAGTGCATAATCCTGGCCTATTTTTAACTTCCACAAAATCCTATACTTCCTGCTGCCTCAACTGGGACCCCCTTCCACTCCGGTTTCAGCTTCGCATAGCTGTTCAAAACTTCCGAGGCTGGAACCTCGCCGTTTCCTGGCCGACTCCAGGCTCATCTCATCTCATCTCTTTGTCAATTCCTATCAATTCTTGATCCATTCCTTGTCATTACCTGTCCAACCAGACACCTCATCGTGGTAACCCCGCGACCGACCGTTGCCTGCGAGCAAATTTTCCCCAGTCGTTGCATTTTCCACCGTTGATTGAGAAACTGAAAAACTGTGCGTGCGGTGAAAAATCAAATTTGAAAATTGAAAGGTCTCGGGATACTAAAGTTGCTCATCGCTTCGTCTACTTTGAGTACAGGATGTCGGAAGAAATAAGCCAGCCCGTTGCAGAGAGTTACGATGAGATCGTGGCCAGACACAAGAAGGAGTCCAAGGACTTGATCGCCACCGTCACTGGGCTCAAAAAGCAGGCCACCAAGAAGACCCGGAAATCTGTTCTCTCCAAGTGTCAAGAGTTACAAGATTCCTTGGAGCGTAAACACAAGCAGGAGCTCGGGCAATTGAGCCAGGAGCAAGACCAGCAAGAAGAAGTAACGCCAGAGCAACTCTTATCCCAACTAGAACTACAATCTGAAGAGCCCAGTCCTTCAGGGTCCGAACAGGGAGCCCCAAGTGCTTCGGATGGAGCTCCAGTGACAGGAAATAAGAAGAGAAACCGTGCCAAAGAACGTCTCGAGAAGAGAAAGGCCGACATAGAACGTATCAAGCAGGAGGCATCGGAAGAGGCTACCAACACCATTGACTACAGACAAATCGAGATTGACTCAATGGATCGATTACTAGAACTCAACAAGTTGAAGTTGCATGAAATAAAACCAGATGGGCATTGCTTGTTCGCCTCAATTCAGGATCAATTGAAGTGTAGACACAATATCTCAAAAGATGTTCAGGAATTGAGAGACCTTGCTGGAGACCATATGAAACAGAATAGCAACGACTTCATCCCTTTTTTGTTCGATGAAACGAGTGGTGAGATGAGAGACATTGACGAATATATCGCGCAGCTCACCACCACTGCCATGTGGGGGTCCGACATGGAGATTTTGGCACTTGCAAAGGAATTCGAATGTCCAGTAAGTGTGTTTGTAGCAGGTGCCTCAACAATCATAATGAACGAGGACGGACAACAACCCGAGTTGAAATTGGGTTACTACAAGCACTCCTATGGATTGGGAGAACATTACAATTCCTTAAGAGATGCCTGAGGATAACAAGCATAGAATTCATATAGAAATTTCAGGGTTATAAATGGTAGACCTGTCACGTAACGTATATTATTTGGGGAGCCTTGCGACATAATTCTTTTGTGGCGCGGGCGCCACGTTAGTGAAGGTGCTAAATTATGCACGACACTCGTATTATGATTTGATTCCAAGACATCGGTGAGACATTATAGTCCGCATTGGGGTAAATTGCCTAAAGCTCCTCCACGGGATTTTGGCCCGAGCACGACTTCTTTAAACAGATGGGATCCTCCCCAAATAGTATAAATCCCCCAAAACAATAGTATTGAACAGAGCTTCCGAAGCAAGTTGTTAGATAATGTGAGCCATTGAGCTCTATTGAGCTCCAAGTGCTTGTGAATACATTTCCTATTATCTTCGAGATAGGTCTAAGATACAAAATGGACGAATTTAACCCTGAACAGGCATAATTGTTCAGATTCACCCCCAACTTTCTGGTAAGTACGAATTCGATTAGCACCGCTAAACCCCTCAACAAAACTCCTAACATCGATAATATTTACCCAAAGGGAGCAAACCAAAACTCTATCCTTGCAGTTTATATTTTTAGGACTGGTGTTGGCTAATTAGTCAGTTGTCAATTGGTCCGAACGCATGTAAAGTATCAACGTTCTTACCCCTTTAATAGTGGTGGAACTTCGAAGAAAAATCAGCCCGTAACAACGTCTTCTACAAGACATCAGCCTCGAGGAGCTTACGGTAGCTTGGGGCAACACATGCAACGAAGGTGGAACAGCTCCGGTTCTAGACTAAATAGAAGTAGAGAGAAACAACAACTATTGTGACTTTTCAGATCTCCTGGTCAACTAGGATTCATTGGAATTTCCCTCGAGAACAATTAACCTTTAAGGTTGCGCTACGGGGACAGAATGTATTTTTTCAAGTGGGCTAATTACGCATAAGTTGTGGGTATAATAAAGCGAGGAAGACGTCATTCGAGAAGGCAGGTGTAATTCGAGAAGGAGAAGAATGTCAAGGATTGTTCAGCCAAATGAGCAAAATAATTGACATTCAAGCTGTAGGAACATTAAGTTACACCCCCCTAGGGTTCAGGGGACGGACTGTTAATCCAAGTTGAAAAGTAGTCTAGGATTGTTGCATGCAAAGGATCGACACCACCATCGTTGTAGATGAAACACTCAAGATTTCATCAGCTAATTCCACCCCATCAATCTCTAAGCATCGCTACGCCATCCCGAATTTCACATTTTTCACTAGTTCGGAAATAAATTGTACCCACTATCAGATCTCGGCAGAGATAATTATCAATCAAGCCCCAGAGCAGAGTGTGTAGTCCCAACTAAGAAAAGCCCCAGCCCTTCGGAATAACACAAAACATAACCTTGATTATATCATTACAAGCACAGCGAGTAAAATAACTATAATCCCAGCAAGCTGAGCGTCCTTTACTCACCTCCCACACACGGTACTTGCAGGCGAAGATCAGCCACCATCAAATCCTAATTCTGGGGTGATTATGATAGTTGTTGCTGTGATTGTTTCTCCCCTCTTGCACCACAAACCGATCATGAGTCCACAGCTTGTTCCTACTTTTTGTACCTACTTTGTCTCATGTGGTTTGCCTATTGTGAAGCTGTGTCAAGCGTTGTGCGCTTCTATTCTTCCTTGTTCTGTTGTTCTGTTGTCCACTACCGCATCTACGGTTAGTGAGGTGGCTATTGTGTGAGCCCCCGATATTGTGCTCTATTATCAAGCTATTATTCCCCGATTACGAGACCATCAGCACATTAGAGCTCTAGAGGAGAACATCAAAGTACAACCAGGTGCAAGCTTTATTGATTGCTCGTCTACCGTGCATGAACAATCTCCAGCGGACGACATCCACTACGATGCACGAGGTGGTTGGCCATTTTTGTCTTCTGGAAGCGGCGGGCCTGACAATTGGATATTGATGCAAATCAACGCACTGGTTCTTCGGTTCTTCGGCACACTACAGATATGGGCTAGGGCCGAGCCCTGGAGAGGACCCTATTGAGAGAGCACGGGAGATCAATGTGGCCTAGCCACGGTCTTGGGCGGTCTAAAGGTATTATACGGCGGTGGCCCGTCAATAGTCAATGGACGAGATCGAAGCTGTAGACCCAATGTCAAACAGTTCCACGGAAGAGCTCATCTCGGTGCCATTGAAAAGTCTAACCTGTTGAGGTGGAAAACGGCGGTAGGTCGCTCGATCCGCGGCTCCTCTGCACCGCTGAACCACCACGACATTTCAACCAGCACGGTCAAGGGCTCGCAGTGATAACACGCACCAACCCGCTAATCCTTTCCGTAGCATGCCCACAATAAAATAGGAACAAGCTTTGCACATAGGACAATAAAGACTGCAGTTACTGTGCTGCAGTAACTGAAGGAGTTCCCCTGAACTCTAACAGGAAAAATCCCGAACTAACAATCCCTAGAGTTCTCCCCTATTGTTGGTTGGTATTGTGCCAGGACAGCACCACACTATAGAGTCGAGGAAGGATAGGTTAGGTGTTTGGTGCTGGGATGAGATGGAGCTGGGTGAGGCGTGGCCGTATGTAGATTTGGGACTAGGAACAGCACCGTAGCACCCTGGACGAGGTGTCTGGCTGGAACTACACCGCAATATGGAACCTGTTCCCGGAACCAGATCGCATTTGTGGCCGTGAAAAATCATGGAACCTCTGGCGACCTGAGGTTGTGCGAGGAAATGGAGAGGGCTGCAGCGTTGGACGAGTGCATGTTGCGGCAGGAACAATAAGGCGACTTTTTCTTGGAGTTAGTGGCACGTTAATTCCGCTATTGGGGCCTGGTGCAAAAGAGAAGGAGACGTTTGCATGGGGTCGAGATAGAGAGACATTTTACTAATTATAGGGGACGGAGAGACGGGAATAGATGGTACTGGCCACCATGAGCCGTGGTTATGGAGGTGGAGCCAGTATGGGCACCAGCAAAGTGGTTACAGCAGAGTGTGTTCCGGTCAAATTAGTAATGCCATGGTAATGGAGCATCCCGTGGTAGTAGATCGGAGGCTCCATGTAGTTCTTGCTAGCAGAAATTCCATGGGGTCGATCCCGTGGAAACTGGTGGCCTGACATCGGATCGATACCGCACCCCGGCCGACACTCATACATGCCGTCCGACAGACAGACAGACACAGACAGGACACACAGACAGGCACACAGTCTGTTTGGCAGTCACTGCAGTGCAAATGTCAGCGGCAGGCGTGCACGGTGCAAGGACACATTTCACAGCTTACCGCTGCCACACGCTTGCCCAATGCAGACACTGCTACTCCACCTATAGTCCCCGAGTGTCTGCTGCACTCCTGTCACCAAGGGTGACTCCCGATTACGGATTGAGGAGGGGCGGGGGAGGAGGGTCGAGGGTCGGTCCATTTCCTGGCTGTGACAGGTTTCTGCTGCCATATCTACTGTGCCTTTAACACAGGGCTTCCTTGCATAATCTGCTGCTTCCAGCAGGGGTTGCGAGCCCTGTGTGTGTCCGTCGGGCGCAGGCGCTGCTTCCCCCGCGACACTGTTGTCGTGCTTTCCTCCGGTGCTGTCTGCAGTGTCGGATGTCTTCCCCAGATAACGCGGGTGTCCTGCATATAGCCGGCCACCCTGGTGTGGCCCCAATGTCTGCTTGATAGATCCGGCTGCACTCCTCTTGGGACACAAGAAATGGAAGTTTGCAGTTTATTTTCCACCACGGGAATTCCGTTACCCCTGTAGTGGACAAGTGGTGGTGCCAGCCCCGACACGGGGCGTCCCCTCCGTGCCGTTGCGGGTCCCCTCGCTGCCAGATCTTCAAGCCCGTGTCTAAACCAGGCTGTGTGCGCTATTCCCATATTGCCAGTTCAGCCCCTGCTACAGCCATGTCGGGCCAGTTGTTGGAGCAGTGACTGTCTGTCTGTCTGAATGTCTGAGTCTGACAGTTTACGCAGCACATGCACCCAGCCCCATGCCAACCATTTCGGCTAAGCGCTCCGGCCGATCTCCACAACAATATGTGTGTCTGCGTCCATGCAGATAACGCTGCGGTCACGTGACCCGGCCTCTGCGTTGCTAGCGTGCATAGGCTGCAGAGGGGCATGCGTTACTGTGAGATCCGGGGTGAGTTGCGGTCGATGTCACATCAAAGCCCGTGCCCGTCACTCTGATCCTGATCGCCGGAAGGTGTGCAGCTCCTCGTCTCTGATTGGTCCCCATGTCCCGCCCTCGCCGCCCCTTGACGGCGCTGGGAAAACACCCCCGGTCGTTTCTTTCGTTCTTTGTTCCATGCCCCGTTTTCCGTGCTTCTTCCCCTCCTCCGCCCTGGCCGGTGCGCGCACGACCCCGCTCCGTGATTTCGCACGTGACCTCATCTTAAAAATTCATTATCTTCTTACTACCCTACAAACGTCACCATGGGTTGGTTCTGGGCTGATTCCTCCGCTTCCTCCACCGTCACGGCCTCTGCATTGTCCTTTTCCTCCGCCCCTTCATCGCTGGACTCCGGTTGCCCCGTGATCCACGCTCCAAAACCTCCATCGGGGTGCCCAATTGACCATTCCACGGCCACCACTACCTCCGCCAATGCTCCGCCAGAATGCCCAGTCAAAGGCGAAGTGCTCAACCCGATGAACAACATGCCCCTCCTCTCCTCGGAGAAGGCTCCGGGCCAAAAAATCACGCTTTCTACCGAAAGAACCATCTCTTCCATCCCAAGAGGTAGCAATGATGACGACGGGTTGTGGGAGTACCCATCGCCCCAACAGATGCTCAACGCCATGTTGAGAAAGGGCAAGGGAGATGGAATTCCTGAAGATGCCGTTGATTCCATGGTCGAGGTCCACAATTTCTTGAACGAAGGTGCGTGGGTCCAGATTTTGGACTGGGAAGACGAGTTCACCAAGACCTCCAAGGTGGAGCCCCGGTTGTTGAAATTCACCGGAAGACCTCACGACATGTCACCAAGGGCTCGTATGTACATGTGGTTGGGCCAGTTGTTCCCAGAGACCTTCAACACGGTTCCTCCTTTTGATAGACACGATTGGACTGTCTTGAGAAGTACAGGCAAAGAGAACGGCTGGAAAGAGGTGCGTTACGTGATCGACTACTATAGTGCTCCAGATGATGAGGATACCGGAATGCCGGCTTTCATGTTGGACACTAGACCAGCATTGGATAGTGTGGGAAGTGCATATGCCAGATTCCGTCGTTGGGGTGTGCCATTGTGGAAGAGGTCTATGGGAGACTTTTCCGACAGAGAGTAAGCCAATCTGATGTCTCGGTGTTGGCATTGAATTTGCAGCTTCTAGCGATTTAGATGCACTTTTTGGAACTGTCATTACAGTGGTTTATTATTAGCTCTGTTCAAAACTGGTCCAAAACTGGGCTCGAATTGGTCATAAATATATTATTTCAACATTTAGTCCTTCACACGTTTTAATTGAGCTCTGGTTTGTCCTAGAAAGTGTGAATTGGCTCAATAGACCCTCATGATCGTATCAAAATTGGCACAGTCACTTAATCTCTCATTTTGAATGAGTCCAATACTTCCTTAGCTTTGGTTCAACTAGTACAAGAACTTTCAATTTGTTTCGTGACTATGGTCCATTTGAAATCTGCTCAGGTCCTTTCCGGTCCAGAATTGTCACCAAAATCATATACAACTCATTCAGTCCAAACTTGGTCATCTTTGGTCTATTTCACAATTGGTCTAGGTTACGTTCAAATTTGGTCTAGTCCATATTTGGTCCCTCTTTGGTAAACCTTTGGTCTAAGGGAATATCAGATTTGGTCTAGTCCAAAGTTGCTCCCTTGTGGGACCCGAAATGCACTCGGTCCAAAGTTGCTACTCTCCATTCCAGTCTCACGTTTTGAACCAGCACATTCGTTCTGGTGTGAGCCTAGGGCTCTTTCAGGAATTTCATTACTTCGGGGAGTTTCTCCGAATACTTTAATTTGATGGAACCGATTCTTAAGCTCTTCTTGACTGAAAACTGGTAAGTTCTGATTGTATTACATGGGGTGGACAACAAGCGACCTCAGCCTCGTCCACATTTGCGTCTCTTTGTCATTTCCCATGGTTGTTCTCCTAACCACCACTCCTTGAGGTCGGAACAATACAATGTCTCCCATCTTGATGTCTCCCCACCCCGGCGTCCATGTCCAATGTCGCCGATGTCGCCGATGTCTTCGATTGCTATCAACACACTCTTAACCCATTTCATCCAAACAAGGCGGAAACCGGTCCGGGGCCGGTGGTTTGTGTCACCCTGTCAACACCCCTCCAAACTATTTTTGGATGGCCCTCATCTCTCTGTTTCCAGTCTGTCCCGGCCAACTTGACATCACCATTCCTGCCGGTACGTATGGAGTTGCGAGCTTGGGCCGAACCCTGACTGTGGGCCGGAGGCTTAAGTGAACCTAATCTACTACCTGGAAAATTATTATCATATGTACATTGAAAAATTGAGACATGGGGCAGTCAAAGACAGTGAGACATTCTATTTACACGCTAATGCTTATTGTTTCAAGCTTTAGCTTTTGCTTATATGCTTATGTTGGTGTCTATGCTAATGCTTGGTGCATATGCTGGGGGCATATGCTCATGGATGGTGCTTGTCTCAACGCAAACACCACTTCTGCTTATCGCTTATTGCTTAATTTGATCCAACACCTCTTTGGAAAAATTGTAGTCCTGAACCAACGGCTGCAAGAGCTTTGGAAGCCCCGTTCCAAGTTCCTGGACCTTGTTGCTGTTCAACTCGTCCACAAGATACTGGAGCCTTTCCTTGTTCCCACGTTTGATAAAGTGAGAGAACAAGTAGTAGTAGGTGTAGAAATTGGGCTCCACTTTTAAGCCCGGCTGGCTTTTCATCGACTCATAGTACTGCACCGCCAACTCCTCGTGCTTGGGCAACAACGATGCGATCATCATGTTCCATATTCTGGTGTCGTTCTTGATGTTCTTGATGTACCGGTCGAAAATCACCTCTGCGTTGGCGACCAAGCCGAAGTCCAATTCTCCCTTCAACATCGAGGTGTAAAGTTGGGCCGAGTACTTGTACTTCTTGGAGGCTCCGGCGAAGATCTGTCTGGCAGCCTCAATGTTGGTTCCGTCCTTCACCAACCCGTCGATCAACGTGGTGTATGTGAAATCGTTCAATTGGATTCTGGAGCTTCTGGTAATGCTATTCAAAATCTGGTCCACGTCGGGGGCCAACCCCTTCTTGCGGTGCAATTTGAAGAAAATATCGATCATGATGGTGTAGGTTGCCACCTCCTCAGGAATATTGTTTTTCTTCATAAATTCGAGGATTCCTTCCACTGCCTTGTAATTCTTGTTTTTGGCGTAATAGCCCAAGAAAGTGTTCATGGTTCCAGAAATAGGAACGTAGCCACTGCCGTCGCTCATGAATTCCTTCAATTTGGCCTCAGCTTCAATGATCTTATTGTTCAACAAAAGACCCACCAACAAATTGTTCTTGGTAGGGTTAATGATCTTCAAAGAACCCTGACCTTCAGTACTGAAACGATTCAAGTACTCTTCTACCTTGTCGAAACGGTTCAAGTTGGCAAATGCTCCCACGATAATGGCAAGAGTCTTCGCAGTCAATTCGGTATCATTACTAAGAATGGTCTCAATAGTTCTGTCGATGTTTTCTCCAATCACGTTCTTCTTGGAAGATCTTTTGGTCACATATGATGGGTGACCCATAGCTCTCAAAACAAGCTCCCAGGTGGCTATAGAAGGTTTTTCAATTCCATTTTGAAGCATTGATTGGAACATACTGAACACATCTTCTGGAAGATCGCACTCCAAGTATCCCTTCATAATTCTGTTCATGGTTGCTTCGCTCAATGGCTTGGAAGATTTCTTACCAGCTTCCAACAACTCGCTATACACTCTTGATAAAAATGCACCGTCCTTTCTTTCGGTGGCATCGTTGATCTTCTTGTATGCAACTGGGCCGTTGGGGTCCAAATTGTCAAAGGCATCAATTTGAACAACCTTCATAAACTGTTGGAACTCTTTGTTGAGGTCGTTTAAGAGGTTCAAGTCAGATAAAGTGCCCTTCACGAAGAAAGTAGCTGGAGGTTCTGATTGGAGCAATTTGACTGCATCTTCGGAATTATACTTGACTCCTTCTTGGAGACACGATTGCACGTAGGCGAAATATGCCAAGTTCACAAGATGGAACCCTTTATATTCGAAGCCGGTCTCCTTGATGGTGTAGGGGTTGGTGTAGTTGAAATCCATGGCTTTGGATGATTCGATATTCTGGACCCACAATTTCAAGACGTTCTGGTAAGCGCCAGGATCGGTACGGGCATTTTGCAACAAACTAGCTGCCAAAAGAACGAAATGGTAACGATGAGCAACTCTATATTGGACCAATATGTCAATAATATCAGAGGGATTGGTGGAGGATTCGGTGGTGATAGCTTTGTATAAGAGATCGGTGGTCACGGCTTGGAATTCGTGGTAGAGAACTCTGTCGGGAATCTTTTCAGCCACCTGGATATCTCTCAAATATTGAAGTCCTTCTTCCAATATTTCAACAGATTCAGATAAGTCATTGGATGCATTTTTGACCACTTCTTTGATCTGATTGGACACATCGCGGAGCTTGGGATTGACAGGAGGACGTCTTCTTGTCTCTGTGGCCTTGGTAGTCTTGACACTGTTTTCTGAAGCAGACTTAGTGTCATTGGAAGGTTGAGGAGCACTCTTTGGTGGAGAAGACTCGCTTTTGACCAGGCTCAACGGGGACGACACAGACTGATAACGGTTGATCACGATACCCTGTGCTCTGATCTTGGCAAGGTTGGTCCTTGTCAAGTTTCTATAGACTGTCTGTCTAAGAGGAATCATGTTGGTGGTGGTAACAGGAACTGAACAGCTGAGATTGAAGGTTGAAAAATCAACTAAAAATTTTCCATAGTAGTGCGACTTGATTTTCTAGTGAGACGGAGAGTAGTGAGACTGATTTTGAGAGGAAAGAAATGATGAAATTTGTAGATTCTTCGAAGATTAAGAGACCTAATGGTATTGAATGAATCCTTGAGTCAGTCTAAGAAATTATTACCGCCTCAAAAATTCTTTTCCAGTCTTTTGATGAAAGATTCAGAGGGTCTTCTCTTAGAATAGGTCAAAATTGAAGAGAAATTTTAATGAAATATTCAGTTGAGTCCTATAGTTCGCACCCAAATTCCATCATTACTCAGAACAGAAGGATGGGGAGTTATATTCTAGAGTATCTGAACCTCCAGAACACATACGAATTGGGTTACGGGAATGGAATGGAAAGTGTGAAAGGCACTCTCCAGAGGGTGAAGTGGAAGGAAAAGAGAGAGAGAATTGTGTTTAGACAAGACCAATACTCATCGAAGGGCTTCTCATAGGTGAAAAATAGTGAAGAACAATCGGTATAACGTATATCGTTGTTAGCGAATCTGAGCTCGATAGCGAAGCCTATGGCAGCTCAGCTAGTGGCAGAGATTTCCTTTCGAAGTGGTTTGTGTGCACCATTGGATTGATAGAGGATTATAAGTGTTCAAAAATTGATGTTCAATCGCCTCATATTCTTGATCACCTCTCTACAGGTGAGGAGAGTTCTGTAACTTCATAATCCTTGTGCCGGCCAAGAGATTAAAAGGTAAAACAAGAAGAGACGAGTACTCAGATTTACAGTAAAGAGATTGAGTTTGGATCTCTGCCCTATGCCGAATCGTAGACTATTATTCCACCGACTTGAGCTGGAAGCGGATACTCGCGATATTAGTAGTCCGAGTTCCTCAGGTTTGGAACAATTCGATCAAACGGAGCTTCAACAATAAAAACTTTCCTCCCTTCGAATTCATGAATGTTCTAACGAGTGATGTCTGGAAGTTAGTGGTGTTCGTAAGTGGCATTTCAGATATCTTAACCTTCTTATCATAAACTAAATATCAACTGAGCTGGGTTTGTTGTGGAGTCCTTTGGACTCGATATCATCATTATGCAACGTTACTTACTGGTAAAGAGTTCAAATTCGCTGTCTAGTGAAAAAATTGGCCATATTGCGTTCCTTATATAGTCTGCGGGTCGTGCGTAGCATCAAACGTCATTAGCTCAGTCCTTTTCAGATGAGTTAGGGTTTGCGAGCCTGAAAATTGTACCCACTAGAAAAGAAGAAGAGCCAGGTGGTCAGAGAAGACGAAATTGACGACTGTACTTTGAACTATCTGCAATTCAGAGCTTTAATTGATATTTTCGTGAACATGTCCACTTCTAGGAAATTTATAATGAATTTAGGGCGACTTTACGCTCATTTTCACTAAGTACACCCACATGTCATGAGATTTATCGATTGAAGTATCGTGAACTCTTTAAAAAAATCCATACTTTGTAGTCTGTACTACTGGCATTTCTAGAGCCATATATTGCTCACACATTAATCATTCTCACATAAATCTCTACACTATCATTAAAATACCAGGTCTTTTCTCCTGCTTTCCTATAGCTCATACAATCTACCCTTCCAATATTCCTTGCCCTCCCCTACTATTCATTTCCCCGAAAAACGAACAACTTGTAAAACTTAAATACTTCATCATATCTCCAATCACTTCCATGACTCCTCTTACATATTCACAAGTCTATCACACTTAAACAAGAAATGGTTGCGTGGTCTAGTTGGTTATGGCATCTGCTTAACACGCAGAACGTCCCCAGTTCGATCCTGGGCGGAATCATTCTTTTTTGCAAGTTGTAGATATGATTTGCAGTTTACAGCGCCCTCTATTAAGCATCTACTATCATTAAGCGAGTAGTCACTGTTGTACTTTACCACTATACTGGTGTGTTGGTTTTGAATATTCGTTTACCTTTCCTGTTGTCAATCTTTCACACATATCAACATATCCAACTTCAACTATTCATCATCACCATATCCTCAACTTCCTAAGTGATCTCCGCGATTCCTTGTTATCTTTGTTAGCACAGTAACCGTGAAGTTCTCGGTTGATCTTCACTATCTTCACAATCTTCATATCCTTACTGACTTCGTAACTTCAGCTTTTCAGTTTTTTTCTGCTGTCATAGCCATTTCCACCTTAATACTATCGATCTGATCATTTCCTTTCTTATCTTCATATTCAGCTTCCCACAATGTCTACCATCAACAGTCCCTCCACGAAGTACCAGCACTTCCAGGAAACTTCTACAAATAACAGTCCCACAACAAAGTACGAAAGCTCTTCCCAGGCGACTCCCACAAACAATAGCCCCTCTACAAAGTACCAGAACTCTTCCAATAGCGCAACAACACCTGCCGCCGATAAGCTCCTCTTCTTCAATTATCATGAATTCCTTACCAACGACTTCAATTCAGACCATTCGGTTGCTACAGACACCTCGTTGGTGGTGAACCACTTCCCAAACACGTACGAAGCAAAGGATTCGTTACAATACTCGTCAACCAGAATCGTTCGCATTCCTCGAGTTTATGACACCATTCGTTCGTCAGATCTCATACCCCAATTTTCCCAGTTCATTCCTGGAAAGGAACCTGCTGCATTAACCAGTAATGCCGAGGAAAAGTACGATGCTTCTGGAGTGTACGATCACAATTGGTTTGGCCATACCTCTCTCACTCCGTTGGTTCCGTCGCTATTGAGTGAAAAGGATTTCATTGAAATTGTTACCACCATTAACAGTCGCATATTCGAGGCTTTGGATCCAGAAGCATACAGCAACTTCATGGAAGGGGTGCTTGACTTAATCTCGGGTGGTACTTATTCATTGATGGTTAATACGGAGTCCAAAAAGAAGTTGGTTGCTTTGGACCAATATATCGACACCGTCATCAACGTAGATCTTGGAAAAAAAGTTCATGGACTAAAAATCATTCCATTGAAGGATTCTGCATACCTATCATTAGATTTTCAAATACCTCGTCCCGTGGGTAAAGAATAATCTTGATTGGACCTATGTCCTGGAAGCATAGTGGCTGGTCCATTATCAATTGCTTAAAATTCATAGAAGAATTTGTCCACTTGACGTGATCGAAAAACTCCCAAATTCATGGCGAGATGAAGGGAATCCGTTTTTTAAAGATGTGTAGGTACATTTCGAAGCTGCCGCTTTTTCAGCTGTAATCGATTGGTCTCACTACTTTTACAATCATCATTTAATTAACTTTCACTTTCACCTAACTTCCCGATCTACCGATACTCTTTGGTATTACATAGTAAATATTTTACCTTGCTCATTGAATCATCTTAAAGCCACAGATAATTAATCACTTATCCATATACAAAAGGAGCTTTATTGATTAGTATTTTTTTCTCTAAATTTGAAAATCAGCCTACAATTACTTCGACTGGAAATTGACATTCTATCTGAAAAATTACAGAACACCCAAAACAACCAATCGATGTTGTTATTTCAGTTGCATAATCTTGCCTGTTCTCTCCAAAGGTATCTTTGGTGGCATCAAATTCTCAATGACTCTGACACATTCAATTATTCCATATACTCCATCTTATCAGAACTACTCTTCCTCACTTCATCTCTCTCTACCACCAAATTCGCACTGCACCCCACGCTCTCCCACTCACTTCAAAAATGCGATGAGGCCTCTTCTCCATGTTCAGATTCAGACCTAAAGTGATGGACGGAGTGTTTGCAGTACATAAACCATCGGGGATCTCATCTTCTCAATTCATTGGTGAAATCCAGAAGATCTTCACCACCTCAGATGTGTTTTCGGAGGACATGAAGAAGGCCAGAGACAAAATGGCCTATGACCTTAGTTCCAACAAGACGTGGTCCAAAACCAAGGTGGCCAAGCGTATCCGTGATCTCAAGGTGAAAATCGGCCATGGAGGAACCTTGGATCCTTTGGCAAGCGGTGTTTTGGTGATAGGTGTGGGCCTTGGTACCAAAAAGTTGCAATCGTACTTGAACGAATGTCGTAAACAATATGAGACCAGGGCATTATTGGGTATATCTACCACGACAGGAGACTCGGAGGGTCAAATCATCACTCAGAACAAGATCGACCACATCACCAAAGAGATGATTTTGGAAACTGGGCCCAAATTCGTGGGGGACTTGAAACAGACTCCTCCAATCTTTTCTGCCCTTAAGATCAACGGTTTGCCCTTCTACGACTACGCCCGTAAGGGAATTCCATTGCCTGTTCCCATCAAAGCTCGTGAAATCAAAGTCCACAGCCTTGTTGTGGATGAAACGGAGTCTTTATCCGTGGAACATGAGTTTTCCAGATTACACAGTGAATTGGACGAAGAAGGAAACCCAAAAGAGCATGGATTGGCCAACAATCCCACGTTGAACGATTCACCACTTTACTTTTCCACTGAATATATGGAGAAAGCAGCAAAGGAAGGTCTTCCTACCGAAGTGGGTAAACCTCGGCTCCTTGAAGAGGGTGAGACATTACCTGAAAAATTGCCCTTGATTCATTTCACTGCAGATGTTTCCTCAGGTACCTACATCAGAAGCTTGATCAGTGATTTTGGCCGTGCTCTTGAGTCCTCTGCATACATGGTGGAACTTATCAGGACTGCTCAATCCGATTGGAAATTGAAGAAGAACGTATTCACTCTTGAGGACTTCAAGAACCGTGACGAGAGGATCTGGGGACCAGTTTTGAAGAGAGTCTTGGAGCAAGGGCCTGAAATTGATGTGGCCAGTGAATTGAGTGCATTCGCATCCAAAATTGAACCATTAATTGAGGAAGAGAAGAGACTTATCAGCGAGAGAGAAAAGGAAGAGGCCGTTGAGTCGAAAGAAACCGTTGAGTTGAACGGTACCGTTGATGGTGAAGAGGTCGCTAAGACGGCAGACGCCGTTGAAATAGTTGAAAAAGCTGATAACAATAACGATACCGCAAAAAATCACCATGACGACAACTCCAGTGCAAATGCTGAACCCACGTTAGACACCAAGAACCTGGATGCCTCAGTCCTGGCACAAAAGGGGCCACACCACTCAAAAAATATTCCCGAGGAATCCTCCATGGTGCCCAAAAAAAGGGGCATTGACGAAATTGAAAATTAGACAATTGATCGATAGTGTCTAGTTTGAGAAACGTCCTGTTCTCGAATCTTCATCCTGTTCTCGAAAATCTTCCAGTTCTTGAAGGGTCATAATTATGAACATTCTAGAACCCCAGCACCCTAGACCACCAAATTCTCAGGACTTTTAACTTCGATGGGCACACCAGGCTTGTGGAATGTCACCTCGAACGGCGATACTCTAATTAATTCTACTGAGGCTCCAAGGCTCCAAGCATGTGAATCTATAGGTATTGGTGGGGGTCAGTCCGGAAATCGCAGGTCTGCAGCAGTGGGGGTATACAATTGTGCCAAATAATATACCTTTCTAAAGTGTATCATTGATCATGGAGAGTTCCTTTTACACCCTTCTTGTAGACAGGCCCGTTAGCGAATCCTAAAGTCCGCTAATTTGTAGATCTGGATATTTTTTGACTAGCCAAAAAATCTATAATATTTTTTTTCGACATCTACAGGGTACTTCCACCACAGAAGAATAAATGTCGTTTTCCCGTACTCCATATTCTGTGCTGGTTCCATACCGGGATACGGACCTGGGTAATAAACCCCTGCTCCATTGGTGTAGATCCACCCTCTAATCTGGGATTTTACGAATCATGGAATTCCACTACTGGCCGACTGCACACGCAGGTGGCCGGAGGCCCTCATAACAATTCCTTTCTAGGTGATCGGATGACTTCTGCAATAACATACAATACGACACAATAAGGCACAATAAGGGCTCTGTGGAGAGTTACGGAGCTCGCTACTTCCGCAAGGAATTCCATGCTTCTCTGATAAGTCCAAAATCATCCAAAACACCGAAATCATCCAAAACCACCAAATTCAACCACTTGACGTCTTCCACCAACCGCATTTTCCACTGGATTTTTCAGCTAATTTTTCACTCATATTCACCTCCGGCTTTTAGCCTCCCAATTAAAGGGGGAGGTTGGGGCGTTGATACCACCGAAAAATTAATCTGGACTAGTGCAGTGCAGTGGCCTCTGTCCACGGCACTTGACATATCGTAACCTGCTACGAAAATTATTATGGGGCCGCTTCCACATCTAGCAGTTATGAGTATGAGATTTTCACTTATCGCGAGGATCATGTGCTGAGCAAAATGTCGGCCCCAGTGGAGCACCACGTCCCACCACCGAAACGGGGTTTAGATTTGGCACCTCCGAAAAAGGCCCAAAAATGCCCTAAATGTCTCGAGTGCAACAGGAAGCGTTGAGGATCCTGGCCTCAACGTTCGAAACGCACAAATAAGGGGCTCCTTTTATTATTGGCCGCCTTGATCAATGTGGATCTCAACTGTGATTGTCGGTACACGTGAACAATAGCGATAGCAGCTCGCACAAAGCAGCTGGTGATTAGCAGATTCACTAACTGAGTGACTAAAAGGCCCATTTTGAAAGGTAAATCCTGGGGCAAATCTAATTAATCAGTTCTGGACACCTTGATCATTTTCCGCCTTTTTTGGTGCCTCTGATTGCGGACCGGCTGGATCAAAAGTGGTCTGGTCTGGCTTGACTTTGATAGCAGGTCGCGTGACTTTCCGTTTTTGGCCGTTTCTGGCACGGCCCGGTAAGTATAGCTAGTGCTCTGATTATACGTATAGTGTTTCTGGACTTGGAAGGCGAGATTTGATTGCAAGGAACTGGGCAATACGCTTGGAATGTCGTGAAATGAGCTGGCCTGAGTTTGCAGCTTTGAAAATGCTGCGTAATCTTAATTATACCTTCGAGTCTGTCAATTTCCTGTTTGAGAGAATTAGCCTCAGGGGAAAGTGTTGTATTTGGTCTAGTCGAGAGTTTATTCCAGAAACCCCCAAAAGAGCGACTCGGGACCTTTGAATTCTGAAATTATCATCGAAGTTTGCAGAATCCAGAAGTAAGGGTCCGTAGTTAAAATTCTATAATTCTATAATCAAAAGAGCTCCCAACTAGATAAGATCCATGATTAACACACCACTAAACTGGAAAAAGCGTAACTTTCTACATGCTAGAACAACCTGGTATTAAGCTACACAGGGCGTACTGGACAGATTAGCCTATTAGACGAGGTTCATACACCGTGGAGTCTATATCGAATATTACGAATTCTTTCATCACAAAATATAAGATATAAGCTATAGAATTTCGGTTCCAGACCACATTATAAACGAGAGATGCTATGTATGGCACTGCCATATTGCAACACTCTAGAATCCTCTGATAACCAATGAAACCCCCTGAATCCACGAATTTGCAAGGACCCTTACTGCAATGTTCTAATTTGGATCTCAATCCATTATGAGCATTTATGATTTTTCGCAGGAATTCCGATATTTTGTTATTCCACAAATTCACTACTTAATTACTTACATACTGCAATGTCCAACCTTACACCTCAATGTCTCTTTTCTATAACAGTTGCACTTGTACTTTTGAAGAAAGAGAGACATTCTCCCACTAGTTGTTCTTTTATTTTCGTCTCGACTCCCTCTTTTTTTCCTCTTCTTCATTCCTTCTTTTCCTTTCCTTTCCTTTTTGCTTCCTTTTCCTTTTCCATTTCTTCACTTCCTCTTTATTACGCACTAATTCTGCACACACTCTTTTTTCTTTCATTGCAGCCATCGCATTCTCAATCATAATCAAATGATCTCCTTTACTAGATTCAAGGCATGGAAGCTTGCCAGACCCCTTCAGGCGCTTCTGGCTGGCTCGAGACTGGTGTCGTACTTGAGCCGTACCTCGTTGAACCCTCCAGCTAAGTTTGAGCTTTCGGCGCCCGCTTGGGCCAAGTCTGTGCTTGTGTTTTCGACCCCATCAAATCTCAACCAGATCATCGACCAGTCATTAAACCTTCACGACCAGTCCAATCTTCAGGTTTTGGTGGCCGGCGTGGATAGCGTGGCACCCAATTCGCACCGGAATGGGGTTTCGGAGTTGTGGCTCGACTCTTACCTTCAAGTTGGCTCGTCTGTTCTTGTTGACGAACGTGATGATTATGAGGACCTACCCCGAGAAAGCGACGGGATCAATCCTGTGGCGGCCAGAAAGAACTGGAAATCCATCACATCCAACCTTAAGGTGGAATTGGAGTCTGTTCAAAGTCCTAGGGCCTCCAGTTCCACGTCAATTGAAGTCCAGCTCGCAAACACAGTATTCGCCACTGGCAACTTGGTGACGTTATTTTATCTCCAACCAGAACTGCCAAGTGGCTCCGGTATACAGTTGGGTAAGACAGATCACTCTGGCAATACACTCTGTGAGTTGTCCGTTAAGGTGCCGCTTTCAGTTAGCGAAATAACGACTTCGGACATTTTGACACCTCTTTACGATAAAGAAGAGTTCTTGGTCCTGGAATGCATTGGAAACCTTGTGAAACAGGTCAACGGCCAATCCGCTGCTGGGTTTCTCGAAAACAGCTCCAAATTAATGGGTATCGCCTCCAAAGAGACCGAAGTCTACGTCAAGCTCTACAAGAAAGATCAACCCACTGTGGCACACAAATACCAGGTTATAGCTGGCGGAGGAGGCTGGGGCTCCAAGGCAAACATCATTGCATTATCGCCTGATGCCAAGGTTCAGACTGGTGATAGAATTGAATTCTTCATGCTTAAGCCCCAAGATCGAATTCAAGAGTCGACCCCACCAGTTCTGGTGGACGAGGTCACTGGATGCTTTACTATGGAATCCACGTTCGAACAGTACAATTATCAGCAGGATGGTGAAGCCGCTAACAGGCATATGGTTCTTGAAGGGGTCTTCGGGTGTGGAAGCGAACAAGGGTTCTCCATCAACGGAGTGGGCCATTCGTCAGCTGGATCGCGAGCAAAGCTCACCTTGGAACCCTCAAACCCCAAATTACACTAATGATGACCCAGCAGGAAATGGCCCCATCCGCTGTCCTACTTCCATATTGGAAATGCCAAAAATTTGCATAACATTCCTGTAACAAATAGAGTCTTATTAATTACGATGACTCCTGCCGCTCACCACCTCGTCAGGAATCCCAGAGATAAGTGGGACCACCCCTGGTGCGATATCGCATTTGGTGCTGAAACCTTCGAATACAAGCCCCCTTAACATTCCATCTCCCCACGCCATCACTTCTGCTTTCCTGACATCGCTCCGGTTCAGCCCCGTACCGACGAGCCCGAGTTGTCCGACCCTCTCCGGTTACACAAGTCCTCAGGGAAGCTGGTGCGCTTCCAATCTTAGATAGAGCAGGAAGGAAGGAACACATGCATAGAGCTCGTTTGCCCTCATATCTGCAGGAACCCGCCATTGCTAGTGTGAAGCTCGTGCCTGGGCACCTCACCCCACCGGCCCAAAGTGATTAAATCCTGTGGAACTTGCCACTTCTATTCATTCCAACCCTTTATCATGATCACTTATATCAAGGGAGATTTGTTTACTCATAAACTGGCCAAAGGAGCTACTGTTCTCGTACATGCATGTAATTGCCGTGGTTCCTGGGGTGCAGGTATAGCTACCTCATTCCGGAAGAAGTTCCCTTCTACATACCACAAGTACGTTGAATTTTGCAAAGAACATGCTGAAAACCCAGCAGAATTACTTGGAAAGACGTTGATACTTCGTTCAGAGCCACTGGACCCCGGAAGTGCCGGTGTGTATGTGGCGTGCCTCTTCAGCAGCGACTTTGCTGGGAAGAAGAAGCACTCACCCCAAGATATTGTACGGTACACCAGAGAAGCTATGAAAGATCTCTGCAGACAGCTAGACGCTACCAATGATAAGGAGGTTTCCGGAGGAAAAGCTGTTGTTAACATGCCCCGTATCAATGCTGGGTTGTTTGACGTTCCTTGGGCTCAAACGGAGCAAGCTTTGAAAGAATTTGACCTTCTTATCAACGTTTACGTGGTAGATTGATACGAGGATATATGAACAGGAGCTTACGATAGACTAGGTTTCAAACAAAAGTACTGCTTCAAGTTTTATACACTTGTTGGTACTTTGAGAAACTATAACGATGCTTCAACTTGTTGTAATCTGATAAGATTGCGAGGATTTTCAGCTCTGGAATTGATCAGTTCGAAACACATTTTTCATGAAAAGGATGCTTCAAGGTTTGTGGAAGCCAATGAATGATGAAGGCACCGAAGATGCTTTTGTGAATAGTTCACGAAGCATGCTCGAATGTGTACAAGGGTTCTTGAAACACTCGATGTACTCTGCTTGGGCTCCCGGACACTACAGTTCAATATTCCAGAGGAAGAATTTCACATGTTGACGTCAAACCACAGAGAAAGGTGCTTGGGAAGGCAATTCCCGAATTTACGTTATTACTTGTGGTTCACTCGAAGACTCCATCCAACTCGTTCCAAATTTTCACTCAGTATGCACCACTATTATTCAACACTATGCTAATTCGACAAGAAAAAACACTCATACCACAAAAAAATCCCCGACTTCAGTCTCCTGTTCGATCCCTCCATTCCAACCCGTTCGGAACCACTGTCTGCCACCTTCAGTTGGCTTTCTATGTCCAGTTGCTGGTGGCACGTGAAGTACCGACGGTTCGCGGTACAAACCCGTCACTGTCGCTTCGGCTACAGATACGACATGCCAAATTTCACAACCAGCAGCCTGAGCATGAACACACCAACCTCCATATAGAACTGTATCAATATCAATTACATGTAACATTACGACTTCCGAGAGTTGCGGCCACCACAGAGCTCCGCTAATGAAGACCAGGAGCCTATAAGGAAGACATGGGATCTTCTCGTGAAGATTATACGACGAGGGCACCACCACCAGCACCATCCCAGCACCAACGTCCGTACTTAACCGAAGGAATTGTGCCGCGTACGCACATCTCCGCAACCCTTTATCGCCAAGTGCGCCACCCTCCCGGTCGTGCGCCCACCGTCTGGCCAACACCAACAGAAACATCCCGATCTCCTAACAACCACCAACTACACTCTACACGCCATGGATGAGACTTTAATTGCAACCATCAACAAGTTACAGGACGCGTTGGCCCCATTAGGAGGCGGCTCGTCTTCGCCCGTGGATTTGCCGCAGATCACGGTGGTGGGATCCCAATCCAGTGGTAAATCGTCAGTGTTGGAGAACATCGTTGGAAGAGACTTCTTGCCCAGAGGAACCGGAATTGTGACCAGAAGACCTTTGGTGTTGCAATTGATCAACAAGAGAGCCACGCCGAAGGGAGCGAACGATTTGATCCAGATCAACACAACCAAGGAGAACGGAGAGGCTTCCGAGAACAACGCAGACGAATGGGGTGAGTTCTTGCACTTGCCCAACAAGAAGTTCTACAACTTCGAGGAGATCCGGAAAGAGATTGTTCAGGAAACAGACGCCAAGACCGGACAGAACTTGGGAATTTCGCCCGTTCCCATCAACTTGAGAATCTACTCGCCCCATGTGTTGACCTTGACCTTGGTGGATTTGCCCGGTTTGACCAAGGTTCCTGTGGGAGACCAGCCCAAGGACATCGAGAGACAAATCAGAGATATGATCATGAAGTTCATTTCTAAGCCCAACGCCATCATTTTGTCCGTCAACGCGGCAAACACCGATTTGGCCAACTCTGACGGGTTGAAATTGGCCAGAGAAGTGGATCCTGAAGGTGCTAGAACCATCGGTGTTTTGACCAAGGTGGATTTGATGGACCAAGGTACTGATGTCATTGATATTCTTGCTGGTAGAGTGATTCCTTTGAGGTTCGGTTACGTTCCAGTCATTAATAGAGGTCAAAAGGATATCGAAACCAAGAAATCCATTAGAGATGCTTTACAAGATGAAAGATCATTTTTCGAGAACCATGCATCTTACAAGGCCAAGGCTCACTACTGTGGTACCCCTTACTTGGCAAAGAAGTTGAACGGTATCTTGTTGCATCATATTAAAGGTACGTTGCCAGATATCAAGATGAGAATCGAACATTCTTTGAAGAAATACAATCAGGAATTGAGCATGTTGGGTCCAGAAATGGCCGAATCTCCAACTTCTATTGCATTGAACATGATTACCAACTTCACAAAGGACTACAATGGTATTTTGAATGGTAAATCAACCGAGTTATCTTCACAGGAATTGAGTGGTGGTGCTCGTATTTCTTTCGTCTTCCACGAAATTTTCAAGAATGGTATTGAGGCCTTGGACCCATTTGACCAAATTAAAGATAGTGATATTAGAACTATTATGCATAACACCTCGGGTTCTGCACCATCTTTGTTCGTGGGTACTGAAGCTTTTGAAGTTTTGGTGAAGCAACAAATCCATAGAATGGAGGACCCATCTATCCGTTGTATTAATTTGATTTTTGATGAATTGGTTAGAATCTTATCTCAAATCCTTGCTAACCCTCAATATTCCCGTTACCCAGCTTTAAAAGAGCAATTGTCACAATTTTTCATTCAATATTTGCGTGATGAATTGATCCCTACCAACACACTTGTTTTGGATGTCATCAAATCTGAAGAGACTTACGTTAACACTGCTCATCCAGATTTGTTGAAGGGATCTCAAGCTATGGCAATTGTCGAAGAGAAGTTCCATCCTAAACCACAAGTGGTTGTGGACCCTAAGACTGGAAAACCATTGCCACCAAGTCAACAACCTCAGCAAACTCAACAACAGCCACCAAATCCAAATGACAACAATGGATTCTTTGGTGGGTTCTTTTCTTCCAAGAACAAGAAGAGATTACAATCTATGGAGGCTCCACCTCCAGTGTTGAGAGCCACCGGAACCATGAGTGAAAGAGAAACCATGGAGACTGAAGTGATTAAGTTGTTAATTGCTTCATACTTCAACATTGTTCAAAGAACAGTGACCGACTTGGTTCCAAAGGCAATTATGTTGAAGTTGATCCAGAAGTCCAAGGATTCCATTCAGAAGCACTTATTAGAGAAGCTCTACAGTTCTCCTGAATTGAGCGACTTGGTGAAGGAGAACGAAATGACCGTGCAAAAGAGAAAGGAGTGTATTAAGATGGTGGAGGTCTTGCGTAATGCTAGCGAGATTGTTTCTAGTGTTTGAACTAATAATTCGTTCACAATACAAGGCTCGGGCGCATATTTTTCTTGCTGAATTCCAGTCGCTGCTTGCTCTCCCTGTTCCATTTCATTTTCCATTTCCAGTTCTACGACTCGCGTTTCGGTGCGTACTGAAGCTCGTTTATAATCTGTTATCTCTAGAATTAAATAGTATATGTTATGTCGATCATCCGTAGACGTTGCTGAAAATTTGCTGAAAATTTGCTGAAATTTTGCTTCGATAATTACATGCCAAAATTGCCTTTTCTCGTTGACATCTTGTCGATATTGAAACCTCTGGATCAGCCGTATTGTCTTCACATGCCGGCTTCCATTTGATGTAGCCGAACCGCCACAAAACCTGGGTATTTCGTTCCTGTATATAAACACACGTCAACGGCTGTTTCTTACTGCCCGCCCTATCATATGCCCCGGATTGAGAACAATAATGTCGCGCCGCTACTGTAAGCGATGTCGCGTAACGGAGAAGCCCAAGGGTCTTTGCGACATTTCCATCTGTCCAGACCTTCTATCCCAGTCTCTTCCGGCCCTTCCTTCCCCTTGCCAGCCAAAAACAACATCGTCCCCTCAAGGACACTCGCCTCTTTATTCCCCCCAAATCTCTTATCAGAATTCCTTTCCCAACCCCACAATTCACAACATCCAGCTCCGACTCTGTTACGAGCCCTATATGCACCCTTAATAAGAAAAATTTTCAGGCTAAAAATTAAACATAAGGATCCTATTTTGTTGCGTTTCTTGCGTTTTTTCACAACACTTGCACAAGTTCCAGTCCAATTAGTCCGTTTCAGACGTCATTGAAACCCCAAATCCCCAACGTTCAACTGATCGGATCTCGAGATACCTCAGACTCCCGTTCTTTCTGCTCAGCAACCCCCTCAATCGTTTCCTAGTGAGCTCAAATCGGTCTACACTCCGAATTTGATCTCCTGCTAGAAAACTTTCCAATTCTCGGTCTCTTCCTCTACTAAGCAGTTTATGCCTAAGAAGCGTTCCCGACAGTATCTACACATTAATAAACTAATCGAACCCGGATAGCATAAGCCTGTGTTATCTTTTCCAAACCCCCAGTCTGAGACATTTCTAGCGAAACAGTCTCCAATATCTTCTTGATCCAAGTATCCACCATTTCCTCGGTTCACATTTGCTGACATCGCCCTCTTGAATTGCCCTTTCACCAGCTCGGTTTGACATCATTTACTGACATCATAACAGTGAGAACCACCCACCATACTTGACCAATTTGCCCTGCTTTGATTATTATTCTTTGAAACGTTTCTTGCTACTTCTCTCTTCGTTTCTTTCGGAATATTAATCAGTAACTGCCCACTTAAGAGTAAGTTTCAATCCACCAAAAAAAGACATAAAAAAACATAAGAAAAAGAACCCCTAATAAGCTCTAGCCTTATTATTTCCAGCCGTGTTTGATCATTATTAGTATTATTTGATCATTCCTCCAGTCATATTACAAAAAAGCTCAAAAAAACACCAAATATTACTTGAAAATGGTTGCTCCTGCCTACAGTAACGACTCCTACGTTGACCATGCTCTTTCTGCCAACCTTGATTCGACCTATGCGTTTGAAGGTCCAGAAAAGCTTCTTGAGATTTGGTTCTGGAAGTCCGAAACCCAGCTTCCGGGATCTGTTTCCATCGAGGGACTTCGATCCATTCCCTTGCAAGAATGGGTCAAGATCTTGGACTTGGTCAATTGTAAGATTTTGTCGATGAAATCTTCCAAATTCATGGACGCCTACCTTTTAAGTGAAAGTTCCCTTTTTGTTTTCCCTCACAAGATGGTTTTGAAGACATGTGGTACTACTACCACTTTAGCTTGTATGGAGAAGTTGTTTGAGGTTGTCCTGACTTACTGTTTTGAGGGAGTCCAACTCGATTCCCACGCGATCTCCAAGATCTTCTACTCCAGAAGATCGTTCATGTTTCCAGATAAGCAAACCTACGTACACAAAGACTGGAAAAATGAGGTCAACCTTTTGAACCAGTACTTTTCTAATGGAAAGTCGTACGTTGTAGGCAACTACAACAGCGATGACCACTGGTACTTGTTTATGGGAGGTGACAAAAGTGAAGAAGAGGAGACCTCTAACGACTACACCTTTGAGATTCTTATGACAGAATTGAACCAGGAAAAGGCTGCGAAATTTGTTACTTCCAGAAAACCGGGCTCAGATTCGTTGAGTCAATCTGGCGTTGAAGAATCTGATTTGGGCCATGATTTGGGATATGAAACCATGGTCGACACTGAGCTCAATGCTCTTTTCTCGGAGTCCCTCAAATTCAGCAGCAACCACTTGCCTTCTCCAGGATTATCTGATAATCTGGACTTCGATGAGGAAGACGAAGACCAAAAGGCAAAGGATGAGGAATTTGCGAAAGAGAAGAAGATCGAGAGAATTGAGAAGGATAAAACCGGCTCCCAGGATTCTTCCCTGATCCGCTTTATTCACGATGCTTTCTCTTTCACACCATGTGGTTTCTCTTCCAACTCAATTTCCTCCAACCACGGTGCCTACTACTATACGTTGCACATCACTCCTGAGTCTGGATGGTCGTACGCTTCCTTTGAAACAAATGTTCCATTTGGTAAGGAGTGTCCAGTGACCGTCACAGATGTTTTGTTGAAGGTGTTGGGAATTTTTGATCCTAGAAAATTCTCTTTGACTTTAATCAACAATGATCTCGAAGGTAGCAACGCTAACTTCTTAAGATTACAGAACTCTGCCAATTTCTTGAAGGACTACTCTTACGAGAAACAGGAGAAGGTGGTGTACGATTTGAAAGGTGAGTACACCCTTTTGTACTTGAATTTTGAAAAAGTGAACTGAATAATCAATTGACTTGGACACCGTAACGTTTGATTGTCTTTTTCTGTGGTGGTCGGATCCTGGTCATTGTATTATGTCAGTTCAGATGGTTAGTGGAGTTCAGATGAAATCAAATACTTCAACCATAAATCAATTCACCATGATAGTTATGCGAAGTCGTTATGCTTATTCAAATTTATGAAGTACTGAGATTGTAGTGAGTAGAGAAAAGAATTAAGTTATATTCTCGAAGTGAAACACTAAAACTATGACTTTGTTGGTTTTTAGGAACTCAGTTCGGACAGTAAATGAGAGCTTAGTTTAATTTTCTCAATGTAAGTAATACTTTCCAAGCCAATTCCACTGTATCTCACTTCCAATATTTATAGAAATTGAATTGGATACCTTCGTGTGATATTTCGGACATTTGAATTTTGGTCCTTTGGACTTTTAATAAAAATTGGAGTCTTTTCGAATCTTCTTTTTATCTCAGGATTGAAAAAAATTGAATCTTTTTAGTAATCTAGATCTTTTGATCGTATGTTTCTTCGAAGTGCTTGATCCAAAAACTCTTTAATGATTCATTACATCTCACGATTTGCAAGGTTTTGTGTGTATTCTGATTCTTCTATTTGTGTTACTTTTTGACGTTTCTGTCCCTGAAAATTGACTTTCCGATCGTCTAAAATTTGAAGGAATACTGTCAAATTTTCCTAAGTTTCAAAACTACAACTTTCAACGAACCAATTCTATTAGGATCGAACGTATATACATCAAAAAGAATAAATAAACTAAGCTCTACTGGCAGGGGATCAAACAGTAGTGTTAAACCTCAACACTTTTAAACCCCGTATACAGCAGAATCAACCAGGATTCTATATTCCGAGATTAAGTAGTTTACTTGAACTTCTTTCCGAACACGATCATTTGCAATTGATCGTACATGGAGATAACACCGGCACCGGCGACACCTCTCAAGATGTTAGCACCACAACCCTTGAACAAGGACTTGACACCTTCAGCAGCAACAACCTTCTTGAAACAGTCGAAAGCACCGTCGTACTTAACAGCTTGACCAGAAGTCATCATCATTCTTCTTCTAACAGTGTCCAATGGGTAAGAAGCAGTAGAAGCACCAGTAGTAACAGTCCAACCCAACAAGAAAGAGGCCAAGAAAGAACCTTCCAATGGACCAACCAAAACAACAGGCTTCAAGGAATCGTACAAACCGAAGTACAAACCTCTGTAGACAATGATACCAACAACAGATGGACCGAAACCTCTGTACAAACCGGCAATACCGTCGGAAGCCAAGGTCTTCTTGTAGACATCCAACAAACCGTTGAATTCTCTAGCACCACCTTCCTTCTTGGTAGACTTGGCGTCGTTAGCCAATCTGGTTCTGGCGTAGTCCAAAGAGTAGACGAAAGCCAAAGAGGTGGCACCAGCCAAACCACCGGAAGCCAAGTTACCGGCGAACCATGACCAGTAACCCTCCTCCTTCTTGAAACCGAAGAGTTGCTTGAACTTGTCCTTGAAAGCGAAGTTCAAAGCTTGGGTTGGGAAGTATCTGATAACGTTGGCAGTGTTACCTCTCCAGAAAGAACCAACACCTTCTTCGGCAGCGGTTCTTCTGAAACATTCAGCAATACCGTCGTACTTTCTAGCCAAACGACCTTGCTTGATCATTTCATCTTGGTTTTGGATCAACAACTTGACTCTCTCAATTGGAGCAGCAGCGGTCTTGGAGACGGCGGCGGAGACACCACCCATCATGAAGTCGATTAAGAAGTTACTATCCATCTTGGTTATTGAATATATTGGTCTATGATAAGAAGCGAAGAAAACGTTGTAGGGGGATCAAAGAACCTTATATAATAGTGAGAAGGTTGAAAAATTTGCTTCCGGGGGGAATCGGGGGAAAATGATGCGCGGTGATTGGCCGATGGGTGCCAGAGCCGGGTAACTCTGGCCAGGCGAGATTCGGCCTGCGTGGTCGGAAATGCCACGCTTCCGCCTCATCCATTCGGTGTGCGAGTTTGTTGCTGGTCACAGTGACTGGGTGGAAAACACCGCTTGAAAAGGACTGGAGCGACGGAGTTTCGGCCATTGAGGAGATGAGAGGAATAAGGAAGGCTCGGAAGCGCCAGCGGTGCTAGAGCGGGGCTGGCAGAGGCTTTGTGGCCGCGGCTGGGCGAGGATTTGCCATGGTTCTTGTGGTTTTCCATGGCCCAATGTGCTCGACTTCCACGGCCACCGAGGGCATCCACTGCGGTCTGTGGGAAGACTGTGCCCTCGGCAGCTCGTGCGCGCCGATTATCACGGCGACCACCAACCGAGTCGGAACTAGACTGCCGTCAGCCACGGCAGTCTCATCAGAAAGGTTCAGACAGAGGAGGCCCCAATCGTGGAAGAGGGCACTCAATCGGAGGACAAACCGCTCAATTGGTCCAGGAGCCGCTCTGTGGCCCGCCGCTACCGCAGAGCTACCCGTCTGTATCGACTACCACACTTCAGCGAACCTTCGTCTATCCTGTGCTACCAATTCTACGTGTTCCTAGTGAGCATCTCCAGAAGCACCACCAAACGCTCCAAAGCGTTCCAGTACCGGTCCCACGGCTGAACCAGGCGCTCGCAGTCTGCTCTGGCAGTTCTCGATGGGGAAACCGTCTTCGATGCCTTTAATTGCCGCATCAATGTCTGTAGGCATCGCCTGTAGCTGGGCTTGATCTGGATCGGTGAAAAATTTCTTAGTGCGGTGAAAAATTCAGGCTCAATTGGCCCACCACTGTGGACACATGGTTCAGCTACAGCCCCTGACCTCTGGATCCACTACAGCCCCTATATGCGTTTCGGATCACTCACTTCCTTGGGTGTGACATGGAGCAATGGGCCCAATGTTCGTATAAGTCACTAGTGGGTTCTATGAACTCCCCGTGTTGCACTGGAGTGGTGACCGGTATAGGCAGTACCGGGCGCAGTGGGTCGCGTTCCGAGGGCGCGAGCTGAGGTTCTTTCTGGTCCAGCTGAGGTTTCACCAAAGTTTCGGACCTCTAAAGACCTTGTGGCTCGTTTGTGGGAGTTGTTTACCTTCGGGTAGATGGCTCGCAATGAGTGGCATTTCCGGAGGTGTCCCGTCAATTTTTTTGGGCCTGTGAGTAGCACTGTGATCGTTCCAGGTGGGACCCCCTCCGGTGCCCCACTCGGCATCCATTACGTAAAATCCCGGATCGGAGATGAGCATCGCCAAATGATCCTTGAGAGGATCTATTGTGGGCTTCTGCCAGCTGCTTGTGTACGGATAATGATGGTACTCGAGTCCTTGAAAAGTAAGCAGGACCCTGGGTTGCCACAGCAGTCCCTAATATGAAACCAGCGATACAGAGTGTCCCCTAACGCCCCGTTACGTATTTTGCAGCCTGTCGTGTCCCTACCGCCAGGTTGCAACGGTCTGTATGCAGGATAGCATTTCAGATGGTATTTTTAGGTCCCTAACCTAGCAGATAATTCGACTTAAGGAGCAGGAACACTAGCTTGAATACGAAGCATAAAGAAGTGCTAATCTTTTTGATCGAAAATGCGAAAAGCACAGCTAGAACTGGAAAACGGGTGCAACGTCATGGATAGGCTCTACCCTGGGAGCTGTCTCTTTAACACAATATTCTGAAAGACGGATTTTAACTACAGAGAGTGCTAGCCGCATAAGGCGAATTTTATGCTGGATTGGTGTAATTCTTATGAAATCAGACCCTCCTACGAATTTATGGTTATGTGTTTGGCTGGGTATCCTGGTGTGGTCGTGCGCGACTCGATTTTCGATTTTCGATTTTCGGTTTGAACGTGTAGGTTCCTGAAATGCCATTTGACCAATGAACTTAACCTGTAAAATACAATTTCGTCGTAAAACTGCAATTTCATACATTGCCATAAGAGATTGAATTTCAGATGGTGAAGAAATTCTGCAAGTTACAGCAATTCAATAGGCATAAAGTTCAGAAACAAGAACTGTGGAAGTGAATTTTAGTCCGAAAAAAGTAGTTTAACTAGTTAAATTAATATGCCTGGATTTTTGGTACAATGATAGTAAAGTTGTATGATTACGAGGTATGAGTATACTGGTTACATGTAGATTTTCATTTTCGTCAACACGACTTTAATTCGGATAAGCGTATCTGTAACTGGCGTGGATATATCTAGTATGTTACTCAAATATGTTGAATTCAACGAGTTTAGTTATTTTTAATTTACATTCACAATAAGGTTCTATCGTTCCTGTTTTTGGACATGTCCATATTTGAGTTTTATCTTTATTCCATAATTCCTCAGAAAAAGAATGAACTGAATTATTCAACAATGGAATATCGTTAATAAAAGAAAGCTAAGCTAAGAATTCGTCATTTTTGAAATGTTATTCCTCCTTTGTCTCTTCTGTTAAAATAAACCTACATGCTAATCAAAATTGTGTCTAATTTTTTAAATCCTATCGAGTCTATAAATGCATGTTAGTGCTTGAATTGTGATTTCCGACTATTCCCATTTTCCTTCAATAGTTAGTCTATCTTGCGGCGTCACCTCCATATTGGGCAGACATTCTTCTAACATCAGAGGAGATCCGATTGGCTGTACGTTGATTGTTGTTGAAATCCTCCATCGCGATCTCTTCTGTTTTAATGCTATTGGCTAAATCCGCAGCGGATGTAGCATTCGATGAGTTGTACCTATCGATGAAAGACGAGTTGTCGTAAAAACTCATGACATTACTCTTTCTCTTGAAGATATTCAAAATCGATTTCCTCTGAGGCAGAGCTCTATTACCAACTGCTTGTACGGTAGCATTGGTGTGCAAGTTGTTGGGTTCCAAATATGAGGCTTCAGGAGCATTGTTCATGGGATCATTGAGTGGAACAGCCGTGCTATGAGCAAAAGCGTTGCTCTGCTGGTGTTCAAAATCACTTCCAGACGACGTGATTGAATCATCATTCTTGAAAGAATATGGCGATGGGTCTTCATTGATTTTCTTCATGTCCACACTATATTTACTAATTTTCACTCTGTTAGGATCAGTTGGGTCATAATTCTCTGGATACATGTCGTAGTCTCCTCTTTGAACACATTCTCTGATGATATCCACATCATGTGGCCAATAAATTTTTTGTAAAGTATCATAGAAGAAACGTGGCATCAAAGAACAAATAACACCCACAGCAGTACATGCCCAGTATGTTGCAGAGCCGAATACTTGACTTCCTGCCTTGTAAAATTCATGACTTCCAGGTAAAGAACTGGTCCAAATACCGGTCCAGATGTAAATGATCAAAATAGAAATTCCAACAATCAAAGTTGACAACCAGTCCCATCTATATTGGTGCATCAAGATGTACATGTTACAAGCGATACACGAGATCGACGTAACAACAATACCCATCCAAAATCGATGGTCTGCGGGTCTTCCACTCATATCCAGAAATCCAAGACGATATACCAAATATGGGAAGAAGAACGAAATTATGGATTGGTAGAGAGCATCGACCAAGTAAATCCAAAATTTGGTTTGGTTCCATTCTGTTCTCATGATACCGGAGCGATAAATCTGAGGTACTAGCAAGGAGACTTTTCCACTAACGTCCTGATCGAAAACACCAAGGAAAATAACCGGTAAAGACGTAAATGCCAAATTGTAAAACATCAAGTAGGTAAATTCGAAAAGGTAAGTTCCGTCAAAACTATTGAATGCACCATACCAGAACAATGCAAACGTGAAGATGGCGTTTTTGTAAAAGAAAGATGGAATCATTTCACTGAACCGCTTGTAGGACCATCTTCCATGCGCCAAAATCAACTTAGCAAGGAACCTAAATTGTCCAATCGCATAATCAGAAGACATGACTGCCTGTCTTCCTTCTTCACCTGCAATACCAACACCAATATCGGCAGCTTGAATCATGGCAACATCATTGGAACCATCACCAATGGCCAAGGTCATCACATCCAAGGTATCCTTGACCATTTTGACCACTGCTGCTTTTTGAGCTGGAGAAACTCTGCAACACAATACTGCCTTGCATCGTTTACATAAAAGGAGGAACTTTCTTTTGGTGTCCGGATTGTTAAGAGCAAGTTTCAATGCATCACCATCAATAACAACTCCAAATCTAGGATCTGGAGGATTGTGAGTTCCAATAGTTTCGTCCAATTCGATCTCCAGGCCAGTACTATTAAAGTACCTGGATAAGAAATGGCTGATCAAGTAGTCAATTAAGTTGGCATCTGTGAGTTCATCGTAATTAGTGATGTTATAATCTTTGATTTCTTCTGCTGTCAAACTAAGCTTTAATAAAAGTAACTCCATATCATTACCCAAAAGGTTACAAGAAAATCCAATATTAATAGCAGTTTCGACTTTGTCACCTGTTAAGACCCATAACTTAATACCTGCTTCACCTAATAGAGAAATTGCGTCAGGAACACCATCTTGCAATCTATCTTCGATGGCAGTACCACCTAACAATGTTAATTCTCTTTCAATGGAATCTGCAACTTGCTCCATCTGCTCTTCACGGTTATCCAACGAAGCAGCAGCAGCTTGATGACGTTTGTTCCATTCTTGATATTGTTCCCAAGTCAATTCTCTGTGTGCAATACACAAAGTTCTTAAACCTTCTGTTGCATACTGCTCAAGATGTTCCGATGTGGTCTTCAATAACATTGGATCGTTAGTGTTCTTGGATAATCTGCCATAAATAATGGAATCAGCACCTTTACAGATGAGAATAACTTTAGGTTTGTCTCCTTCATTCTTTCCTGGTGCCTTGATAATAGCACTCATTCTTTTTCTGGTTGAATTGAACTCTAAGGTATTTAAAATTTGGTATTCTCTTTTAGTTCCATGAACGTCAACAATAACACCCTTCTTTGTGTTTGCCTTAAAATTGTATCCAACTGATCTAGCAGTTCCAACCAAAGCAGCTTCATCTGGTGATTGCGCCTTTAACAAAGTCTTTCTTGGGTCCTTTGGATTCTCTTCGACAAGAACGGAGTGACATAAAGCCAAGGATAACATAAAATTCTCGTTACGTTGTTTTTGATGATCTCCTTTTGAACCAAACAAATCACTGACAAATTCTGAAGATACAAACGTCAATTCATCGTCATACAAATCAGTCATTTTAGAGTTCTTGTGTAGTTCCTCAATCATTGCGACCCGTTCCTTTGCAATGAGTTCTCTTTCAACGACAGCTTCTGATTCAACATCGATTCCTTGTCTCTTTCTTAAACCAGCTAAAGCTTCGGTATAAGCTCTACCGTATGAAACTCCATTAATTGTGCACTTCTTGAATTCCATCAAATTTTGAGTTAATGTACCAGTTTTATCACTGAAGATGTATTCGATTTGACCCAAGTCATCTGAAATACTCCACGATTTTGCAGTACATGGATAATCAAGTTTCTCATAATACATGGAAATATCGGAGTAGATGAAGAATGCTTGAGCAGTTTTAATAATTTCGATTGTGATGTAAAGGGAAATAGGCACCAATGATTGATATAAGATCAATGCAACGAAAAACGACACAAGACCATTGAGTGCTGGTGTCGATGCAATTGTTCCAAATTCATAAAAATCTCGTGAAGTTCCATCTTCTCTATAATAAAATCCATTAACAACTCCTGAAATGAAACAAATGATAAATAATATGACGAAATTCAAGAACACGTAATAGTTTAATTCTCTGGAGATTCTGGATTGCTTTGTTGGTGTGACACCGGCATTCAACATGATTTTGGTGTCTTCACCGGTAAAAGCAACAATCCCGACTACCCACTTAGTATTCCTAAGGGAACATCCTCTGAGAAGCAAATTATTAATAGTAATTGATTCTTGTTTGAGCTCGTTGGTTCTCTTGTCATTATATTCTAAATTACCCTGGTAGGAGTAAAGGTTTGCATGAGGTCCTTCACTATTGATCTGAAATTCATGGGAAATCAAATCATCCGCTCTGGTAATTTTTTCTTCAATTGAACCGTACTTCAAAGCCTGTCTGACCTTCAAGTTAGTTTCACCATCCAAATTCTTCGTTTCAACAAAACAACAATTATCTTCATCACTAGTAGCCAAAATAATCAAATCTGCAGGAATCTCATCGTTATTATGAATTCTCAATACATCTCCGACTTTGACATCCTTCCAGAACTTTTTTGCGAATTTCAAAGTACGTTGAGAATGTTGACTTTGATAACTTTGTCTTGGTCTACCTTCCGAGAAAGGATTGTTGTCATTTGATTCCATTGAGGCTCTTGGACTGGCGTAATGACTATCAAAAGAATTTCTGGCTACCTCGACATTTTCGTTGGCTTCTCTTCTTGCTTTGTTTGCTCTTCCTTCTTTAGTGAGATTATCCTTTGCCTTGTCTATGGATTTGAATAACAATTTTGAGTTCGCTTTTTTAAATCTTCTCCATAGCGAGATTTTTTCATCATTAACGTTATTATTTTGGTACACATACTGTGCTGAATCATCATATTGTGCCAAAATATGTGTCATTTGATTATTCACTTCCATGTCTGTAACGGTTCTTCTAGAATCTTCGATGGCATCTTTGATAGCAGTGATGATCACGATGACAATCAAAGGAATTGCTGCCATTACTGGAGAAGGGACTCCAAAAATTTCAAAAGCACCTAAAATGATCAATGTTAAGAAATACATATTTGCAATATTATTAATGAACTGATTGTAGATGTTCTTGGGAAGGAAACTTATTGGAGTGTACTTGGTGGTTCTTATCTTATTTCTAGGATAGTCTGTATTTGGTTTCCCTGTATCTGGATCAAGAAACTCCTCTGGAAGGGGCCTGTTGAAAACAACTGATCTTTTTTCTTCCTTACGGTCCTTGGGGTCCTTTTCTTCGTCAGGTTCATTATTGGAAGAGTTATCGTTATGATGATCAGATCCGTATTCATCTATGATACTCTCCGAAGTGTTGGCACGCCGTATGGAATTATGTCTTGGTCTTCTGATACTTCCTTGAGAGGGATTGAGTAATTGTTTGAGAGTTTTAGAGCGGGCCAAGGATTCTTTCTTGGGTTTACCGTGCTTATTACGTTTTGTACCCCATCTATTTCTTTTCATGACGGTGTCCTTACGGGATGTATCATTTGAAGATGCCTCGTAGTACTCAGACTCAGCATCGGACTTCGGGAGATCGAAAGTCTCAAGAATGAAAGGGGAAAGTGGTTGGGGAAAATCGAATGCTTCGTCTTCTTTAATTGTGTTACCTTGATCCAAAAACGGCGACTGCATCCGGGAAGAATGACTTCTTGACGGTGACTGTATCTTCGGAGTGTGTGGTGCAACGTTTGGAGGGATCTGGAACCTCAAGGACGTCTTTCGTGAAGGTGTATGGGAAGGAAGACGCGCCTCAGAATTGAGGTTGGGGGTAGGTAATGCAGATGGGAGAGTGGAGAACGAGTCTTCAGAGTACTGGGGCGACTGGGGTCGATGGGAGATCAACGAATGGCCCGAATTGGTGGAATGGTACGTGTCGTCCGAAAGCACCCGCTTGGAGTCCGATATGTGGCTGGAGCCCTCGTTCATGAAGGAGAACGAGCTGCTATTGGTGTTGTCGTTGTCGTTGGGAGGACTATGGGACATGATGTGAATGCTTTTCTGGTGAAAAGTTGTGTGATTTTGGGGAGTGGATGCTTATAGCCTGAAAAACAGCCGAGCAGGAAAACAGGACGGACTAAACAGCTGACGTTTGGCTTGGTCCGGAGAAGGAATCACTGTTTCGAAGACTTGTGGAGGATCAGGGCCCCGGGGATCTGGGATGGTGTGATTGGAGTCCTACGGTGTGAATAAATGATGTGAGGACCTGAAGACGCGATCTGGTGGATTGGAATTTCCGCCAACGTGTGAGTGAGTGAGGAACAGTGACTAACAGCGTAGGGACTCTTACTAAGCAGCCACAAACGATGGACTGAGATCACTTCCTGGAGGCTGGAATTGGCGAGCTCCTGGTGGCGGTGGATGGCAGAACAGAACGGCCAGCGGTGGAAGCGGTGTTCTGAGTCGGAAAACGTCCCGTGGCTGGATACCTGAGTGGTAATTATAATAGAAATGGTACCGAGCGGTCGGAACGGAGAAATACCCGAAACGGTTCAGCCCAAAGAGCACGGAGAAGTGATTGGCAACACGATACGGACGATGAGGTGACACCAGTAACCGAAACCTGCGAACGTCTTGGGCAACAGGCCAATGGAGGAGGTGATGAAAAGGGAGTTGGGGGAAGTGAGTAAAGTGAGTAAAGCGATCAAAGCGAGCAAATTGAGCCAGACCCAGAAATCAAGAGTGCAAAGGTTGTGGAGACTGCGGGTTGAAAATTTTACCGTGTCTTTTTTTCTACTCCTTAAATTATTAGTAATGAGACACGGTAGGACGGTTGGGGTGAGAACACAGGACGATTCGAGATGGGCAACGGGGATGAGACGCTGGTGGTGGCGATCAGGAACAAGAAGAACCAGGAGTGGCAGCAGATGAAGTGGAACGGGTCCTGGAACTGGCCTTGTCTACCAGGGGGTTGAACACTCCAGCCCGAACAACCCGGTCACGTGACCCTCGGGTCAACCCTAGGGACGGATTGGGCCTGGCAACACCGCGTACGTCATCGCCAAGATCAGGCAGCGCGATTCGGATCATCCCAATTGGGCTATATGAGAGACATAAAGCTGCATACACCGAATCCCCAGCACCAGCGGTCCAAAACACGTTTGGAACTTGAGGAGTGTCTGATTCAGCGAACGGCCTGGACTCGGCGGGTCCAGCTGCCCTTCCTCACGTTGGGATCCTTGGCTCTTCGCTGGACACCATGATCATCAAAGCCAGCAAGCCCGGTCCGGACGCCTGGTTGGTGGCATTGTTAGGCGTTTTGGAAGCCGATGAAGGCTGATCACCGTGAGCGAACGGTGCAACCAGATCCCGAAAGGCGCGCCGAATAACAGGCATCAGAGGGAATCGGAGTGACTACGGGGCGATTGCTGGGTGACCTCTGGGGCTCAATTGTAGCAAAGGTGTTACATGTCTGGAAAGATAGGACCCTTGGGGCAAAGTTTAGGCTTTGAAACTGTTCAAGGGGGAAACGGGTGAATGAGGTGATGGAAAAGGGGCTCGGTTGGAACTTTCCGACCTCTTCGAACCATCCGCACTGCCCAACCACCGGCGAATCATAACTATGCGGACCAGCCGAAAAGTCAGACATCTGATGGGTGCGAGATTGGGCCAGGGGACCTTGGCCCCGGTGGATCTGGCTCGGTGGATCTGATTCGGGTGAACTTGGTTGCTGCTTCGCCATATGAGATGCGCGGGTTTATTTGCGTGAGCTTTTGGATAATTCGTTTAGATCCGCAGTTTGAGGCAGTGAGCTAGACGAAATTCTTTGGAGCACCCTTTTGAAACCGGCATCGCATCTTGTCCCATTGCAAATCATCCTCCCCTGACCTATCGCATCTTGTGCTATTGCAAATCGCCCACTTAGAATAATTAGACCAGGAGATTGGCGTAGTTGTTGCAGATAGTTCGATACAGGTCGCACCAATCAACAATAGATCTCCGGTTCTATAGTTGGACCATATGCTACAATAGCGTCACAATAGCACTACAATAGGAGCCTAAATATCTTTGTAGAGAAAATCGTTTCTTCGTTTTGGCCCCGCTGTTTGTTGATGGTTCTAGAAGAATAATTAAATGGTATTTTCCTAAAGAGGAACTGAGACCTAAGCCTAGAAATTGACATGCGATAGTATAAATAATCCGTGTGTTCCTTATGATACTGGAAGAAGCACCTGATGCTTAAAAGAAGGAATGTAGTGCTGTTCAAAGAGCTCTACTTGCTTCTCCTCTAAGGTACCGCTGTTCTTATTCAGACGATATCATTTCTTGTTCAAAGATATGTTCATGAACGGGGCCACTTGATTGTCATGAGGACAGTAGACGAGATCGAAAAGTATTGTGATCATTGGGTGTGCTATGACTCATCGAAGCCAGAATATAATGAGTAAAGTCTACACCGTCATAGAAGCAAATAGAATAATTTCGCTGTTCGAAATGTTATGAATGATGCATGCTCCCTCTTTTTGAACTTAAATAGTTATATCTATCGAAGTCCTCTCACAGTAAATCACATTCAGGACTGATATTGTACCCATTACCTGATAAGTTCAAAGTAGAGTCAATGCTTCCATATCGCCCGAGTGTCAAATTGAATCCGATATGTTTGTCATTCAAATTTGTTAAAAATCTGGAAAATTTCTAATATTGGCAGATATTATCAATAAAATGATAATTTTGACAAATTTATAATTGTTTCATTCCCAACTAAATCAATCTGAAGATTTCATTGCAATATCGTATTCACAATAATATAAGTATAAAGAAAGTCGCAGCATGGAATTTGGGTCAAAACCTGAACTACGAATAAGGATTATTACGTATTTATATTCTTAAAAAGGAAGCAAATATGAATAAGCAGCGATTTGAAGCTATGACAGGAGAAATCTCAAAAGATACTAAGAGAACTGCGCGCTGTTTCTTTTTTTAAGTCTCCTTGAAGATATTCAAAGGTTCTTCAAACCCTTGAACACTCGAAGAACTCACCAAAGCAAATCCCAAGGAACTCATTGTAGAACTTCGCCATATGACACTTCATATCTTGCCAGTATCTCTCATACTGATTATTATATCAAAGGAAAACATCGGAATGCATCCATTTTGCCACAAATACATTCCTGGCTCATCTCACTTCGCTACCCTCCTTCTTCTCTCTTCACCAATCACTCCTTGGACGTCGCATACTGCTGGGTCCACTCTCTAGCCACCTCGATGGCCTTCTTCTCATCCTTCTTCCAGTCCTCTGCAACGTCGTTGGCCAAAGGATCATCTGGATTAGGAGCTCCAAGTAAGGCTTGGATAGATAACAAGATGGTTCTGATTTGAAGTGCCGGACTCCAATTGTCCTTCAAAACATCCAAACAGATTCTTCCAAGCTTATCAATGTTGGGGTGGTATATCTTGGTCAAAAACCGCACCTTAGGTGCACACATTGGATAGTCATCTGGCAAGTAGAGCTCCAACAGGAATACTCCATCAGCGTATGGACTCGAGGAGGGGCCATCGATAGTGACTTCAAAGTAGCGGAGGTTTTCCTCCAGAGGAGTAGCGGTGATTCCGGGCACCGGATCGGAGACCAAACGCTCCGTTTCCTTTATGATTCTCTTGGGCAAGGCAGCCATGGTTGGGGTTTGGTTGTAGATGTTCGGTCGCCCTTGTGGTGGCGTTATCAGGTGACCCTTAAATCACGTGAGAAGATCGTGAGCCTCTTCATCAATCTGCAGCTGGCTCAGCTGGCTCAGCTGCTTCCATCCATCATGTCCCAGAAGCTCAGGCCCACACCGCCATTCTCCCATCGTTTGATCGTGGGTACCATTGCCACAATCGCAGGTATATATGTGTTGAAGGACGCAGGAAAGGACTTCGAATTCATCAAGTATGAGCCTCATTCCCCCGAAGAAGTGGAAAGAAGAAAGCGGGAGGGTGTAGGAATGTCAATGAAAACATTGGAAACCAGAACTTTGGACTACACCCCTGAGGCTAAGGAGAGGTTGCGCAAGTTAATGGAAGAAAAGGAAAGGAGCTCAACTTCTGAAAATGATAGATAAGAATGACTAGAGCATATCAATATAATCAAGCAGGAAGATCTCTTCAGACCACTTTCCCAGTCGAAATGGCGGGTATGGGGCAATCACTAGACTACCAAATTCTAAGAGCTTCATTCCCCACACGTTATATCGCCCGCCGAATACCGAGTACCGAAGTGTTGAAGCGTACGCCTGTGATTACACTCATGGTCCAAATATTTCTTCGAACGGAGTTACAACAAGTTCTGGATAGTGACATCGCCGAATTTTGAAGTCCAAGAAGGTTACGCCAAGGCAGTGACTAGGATTGGCCATCTCCCACTCCAAACCTTCAAAAGAAAGGGCAATGTCAACAAATGTGGTCAAGTTATGTGTATACTATCGCCCTGAACCACCACACCCACAATAGGTAAACTATTGTTCGAAAACGTCGGTCACATTTACGAAACACATTTTCATAATTATAATTGCTTTCCAAACTTGACACTTGCTTGCCCAACTTGTCAACCCCATACCATACTTGTCAATAGCTTTCATATCTGAATTACTTATTATCTAATAATAACATAATAGGCAACTATGTAGAACTGATGGTGTTTTAGACAGGGGAAGGACTAAATAGGCCACACAACCAAGAGAACTATTGGAACAATCAGCGTAAATTAGTAGTATGTCATTAGACAAACAAAGGTGAGAAGAAAGGAGACAACAAAAGTGAGAATAATCAAAACAAAGCTGGGAAAGGCAAGAATAGAGGTAAGACCTATAGTATAAACAAATGAAAGTTTTTCTTAGTTCTCGATCTGATAAAGCTATTAGGTTCCAGATGCGGTACTTCCTCCAAACTTCCGACGTAAAAGAACTCTAGGGATCTCCGTGGGTTTAATCCACTTGATGTGGTTGATTGCCTTGATTGCCTTGACATTAGGGCGACATAACCAGTGCGAATACCCATGGACTAATTAGGTATAGTGTATGCATAAGACAGCAATGCGCATTAAAGCCGTAACGACCCGAACCAGCTGATCTCTGACGTAGGGTCTATTTTTTGGAGTTTAGACCAGCAAGTTGAAGAAAAGAACGTGAAGTATGGAGGAGTAAGAACAGAAAAACGGGTATGAGAATTGGTTATTGGGAAGTGGGAGTTGGGGGCTAGAAGTGGAAGTGGAGGGCTAGAAGTGAAAGATGGAAATAAGGGAATGAAATAGGGCGGGTTTGGTGGTGACGGAGAAGTGATGGGCAAAAAGGAGATGGTTTGTAGTCACCTTGAACCATTCCCATACGTTCAGGGGGCTCGGGATATCCGGTGTTTAATATCCATAGATATGGGATTGTGGAATATCAATCGAAGGTTTCATTAGCTCTCAAGTTTCAGGGGGTCAAAGACCATCAAGAGTCCAAGAAGGCCGACTTCGCTTCGGGATATGAGTGCACGGAATCACTCCACCAGTCTATGATATTTTTTCCCCTCGTTACTCGATTCGAATTTGTCAACTTCAGTTTTACCATATCAATTTTTCGGTGCGAGCGAATTGTAAACACACGAAATGAACTATGTAAAAATTCTCACACCTAAGGAAGCTACGGCACCTACGGTAGGTGGGATATCAATTTTGAAGTATCCCCTAATTGCATTGGAGCCTTACCCCGCTATGAAGCTACTCGTTCATTGGAGCAAAGCGCAATTCCCTCCAATGAAGAGAGATTCTTTGAATAGCTCATGAAATAGACAATAATGTATGGAGGTTTTGTAGTGCGCGCACCAGAAAACGCAAACTCTAACCTCAAAAAACGGTCCACTTCTTCTGTTCATAACCAAGGTGATGATTTTGGAGTTCGCACAGTACCTGCTACCATCAACCTTGCATGAGTAGTCTACATATCACATACGGGTACATGCTAGTACATCCGCGTGCATGGTTTACGTATATATTGCATACCAAAAATGTTGACAGAAATTCGTAGAGCTTGGGGCCAACATTTTGACATGCAGAACCTTGGCCATCGGCAGCTAGCCATTCGCTAAATGATAATTAGAGTCGCCGAAGAAACTTAACACTATGCTTCGGAGGGACGTGCAGGGTGCATAGGATGGGAGCCGGGCACCACAGCGATGGTAGTTGTGCACCGAGCCTCGCACAATATTTTGCAAATATTCCGAACTAAAGGGATGAGCTCAAAGTCGGAATAGTGCGTTCACACTAGATCCATATCCTTAGAACCACTGCCATTGGAACCATTGAACAGTAACAAAATTGAAGCAGTTCTTCCAAAGTTAAAGTAGCAATGCTCGAGATCGTTCAGCGTAGTGGTTGTCTCGAACTATTTTTATTTTGCGTGTAATTACAATAAGGCTGAGAAAAATGGAGTGAAAAATCGAGGGTACATGGATTGGCGAGCATGGGCAACCATTGAATAGCTTCCACACAGGGCATGGTATGATCAACAAGGGGATCACCAGCATGATCAATAACAGGATCGTATGGAAGAACATCAACAGGATCGCAAGCAAGATCAACAGGTGGGATCAAAGTCCGGATCGTAACATGGTCATAATTAGAATCCAGTGCAGAAACAAGAACAAAAAATCAAAAGCAATCCATCGTATCACCTCAGAAAATTGCAAATCCATGATTTGTATTGTATCGTTTAATTAACTACGTCCACCGCAACCACTGCAACCACTGCAACCACATGTAGATTGACCACATTACAGAAAACAATACCGGTAGGTTTCCTTGGAGGTGATATCACAGTTTTTCTCGGACAGTACGGCATGCAGTACAAATTTGATGAACTCCGAGCAAGCACAGGGCATGAACTGCAGGGATTATGGCGGCATCACCTATCGAAAACCAGAATCAATATTGGCACTTGCCGAATGTGGGCCACGGGAGTGCCTAATTGGGCCAGGAATAGAGGATAGCAGGGTAGGAATGGGATGAAAGTGGAAGTGGGTGTGGGTCTGTCAATACAGAGAGGTGGAGGGGATCGGTATTCGGTAAGTCGGTTCGACGGGAGTCTCAAAGATGGGGTAAAATAAAGGTAGAAAGCGGACCCCAACCCAGAGTGTTAGAAAAAATACTAAAATATCAGGGGGTTTAGAAGTGGACAAAGCTGACATTCTTGAAGGGGATGAGGTGCAGATATTTTGTGGGAGCTCAGCCTAATTAGGCCTGTCTCTAAAAATACCGGCCTAATTAGGCCCATGCATATGCACGCACTTAAACCGAAGTGGCACCTCCTTCCGGCAACTTTTGAGCCTTGACATTATCATAGGAATACGGTGCATCTGATTGTACGAGTGCCACAGGAGGCACTTGTAAGAGTTCGAGGTATCAAACCGGGTTCAAATGGTGAGGCACCAATTCCGAAGTGCGAGATTGGCCGCAGCTGACGGACGACGTCGCACAGTAGATCAATCCAATTGATTTTTTGATGAGGTTGCTGAATCTTTTCACCACCACTCCCTTGAAGGAGCAATTGCTTAGTCCAGTCCATGTGGATGCCAAAATTACCGGTTTGGCTTTTTGACTTTGGCATTTGACTACTTTTACCTACTTTGTAGACTCACTCATTTGGTGGGCTCACCTCGAACCCCATGGCTACTACTACGGGAAGCACAAACTTACTCTTGCCCGAGTCACGTGTTATGGGGCCAGGATTATCGACATTCTTCTGGTGCAAACGAACGGCAGTTAGAAGTCAGTTACTAATTCCAGCCCTAGAAAATAAGCAAGCAGAAGTTGATTATGAGGTCCCCGGACGGTAGTCACGGCTCTGTCCGAACTAAAATAAAAAATAGCACATTCTTCGATTCGTTGTTCCTCCAGGTCTGTCGTTGATTTCGGATACCCGGTAGATTTACAGTTCCATTGCTACATTGTGAATTTCAACCACATGTGGACTGACTGAGCCAGATGAAGGCTTCTGGGGTCTCCGCACTTGCACATTACAAAGATTCTCGCAATAATGCACATTGGCCAGACCAGTTCGGCTATATGTTATGTACCCCACAGCTCAAGGGGGGCACATTCCGTTCCAGTGGATCTTTGGCTCATAATAGAAACGGTACCAATGTCTGGCATTAGGGTTTCCATACGAGTGTGATAATCTCAGGCGAAAAAAAATCATGTAAGCCATTTCAGTCGAGCAGCAGATTAGTCACTGCGAATTCACCGCCAGGCTTAAGGCTGTGACAGGTCCGTGCAACCCCAGAATGACCAGAGCGTCACAATAGGCCAGCACGGAGAAGAATCTGGAGCAGATACGGGGCCCAGTGCGAGGCAGACGGCTTGAAGAGCCAGCAGTAGTTACGACTTGGAAAACGCCCTGGCGCACGCCTGTAGCAGCCTCTGGAGCGGGCCCTGAGCAGTGTCAGAAGCAGGGCCTGGAGCGGAAGTTCGGGTGCCGAATAATGACATTACCTCAGCACAGGATTGGCTTCCTTGCCTCCACCGATCACCCCCACAAGTAACCAGTTCGCCTGGAATAAGCCAGGCAAGAGCATGGAACAGGGTTGCCGTGCGTGCGCGCACCGACCCATCTACCCCACATTTTCTCGCGGCGAATGGCCAATGCGCCCATTGGCCGGAGTGACACCGCTCCCTGAACCAGGTGGAATTGAGCCAGAAACCAGGGGCCGTCCCACCAATTAGGAGTGCCTATTTCCCGATAGTTGTGGTCGCCCGAGGAGGCGCTGCAGGGATGGGAGAGGGGGTGGTTTGAAGTTATGGGGCCTGTGGCCTTGGGACTCTGGAGCTGGAAGTAGTGCGTGGAATTGGGTTTTTGGAGTTGGCTTTGGTGGTGGGGCACTCGCGAAGGGGCCTTCGGGTGGGGACAAAGACTCGCAGCGAGGGGCACATAGCGGGGACCTGTTGTCTGTGGGAGGAGGATGGACGGCACCGGCTCCGATGGGCCGTAGGCACCAGGGCAGTTGTGGTGGTGGGCCGAGCATGTCAAGCGGCAGGGAACCGAGGTCAAGGGTTTGGACGAGGTGGTGTGGTTGGCGGGACCAAAACGTTGGGACAGCGATGGGCCCAACAGGTGTGCATCGGACGTGGTGAGGTTGGGACTCCGAGATAGGGCCTGGGAACAAGCAAGGGGCGCCTCCCAATCGGGAGGCAGGGAATTCCATGGAGGTGAGCACCTCAGGCAGCAGATTGTTGAGACCGCCTAATTAGGCGCGGCCGTGGGAAATCCGGACTATTCGGGCAAGCAATCGATCGCTTAGCACATGCGTGTGAACTAATTAGGCCGGGCAGTTGCGACGGTGCAGGCGGCAAAGGCCGTAGGCTGCGTCATCTACGTACAGGATGATGCATGCGCTATTCGCCAGAAGGGTGACAACCATGCATGCGCCGCATTTCCCAAACAGGCAAAAGTGGAGTACTTACCTTTCCTATTTAGGCCGGTGCAACACTGGCCTTCTTTACCGCTTTAGGCAAAGTGTCGAGTCCACCGCTTCCAGTGTCGGCGTGCCTGTATTGTTCTTAGATCAACTCAGGTTATGAGTTCCTCCGTGGCTGCCAGTGTCGGAAGACTGTGGCCTACTTCGTCGAAAATACCCCACCACTGCCGTTACGTCGAGTAACCAAGGGCAATTGCCGACTAACAGGCGAGAGCGGGGTCGTTCCCTTGAGGTAGCGAGCGGCGGGGCATGCCATTGGCCCACGGCAGTGCTGGGCCCCAGGTGGGAGGTACAGGGTCTACGTGGTACGGACAGACTGGAAAGGAACATGTCCCAGGGAAAGACCTGCGCTGGGACGTGTGTCGAGCTCCATGATAAGTCCCAAACCAGCTAATTACATACATGGGTTGCAGTTGCTCAGCGATTGCCTAATTGATTAATTTGGTGCGTTTGAGGAGATTGCGAGCCCGGGGCCGGCTTCGCAATCCATGGTTCAGGCCCGCTTGTTTAGGTTCATGCAGGTCATTTCACACAGGCTCACAGTATTTACTTGGCACTAATTAGGAAAGCGGTGCTATTGTGATCTGGATATTTTGTGTGTTGTCCGCATATTTTTTACCCACGGCCTAACCCCGGTTTCCCTACATTTTTGCAGCTGCAATACTTATTCGTTACTACAATCGAGGTTATGCAATGCAATGGGTTATTTTCATTTAACTAATCGGGAAGGCATATCTGCATGTCATATACTGAACCCCTCTGGAAGTTACACAATTCACTCACCTCTTCTGACTTTCATCCTCCATCACTTGATTTCCAAAACTCATAAATACCGTTCCTCTCCCTCCATTTTTTTGCCCAACTCATCCTTCGCTTACTACTACAATGAACTCTCAAGTCTTACCTCCTGCCAATGGAAAGAAGCTTTGGAGAGTCAAGAGATCCATCTCCACTGGTTCTGTTGACACGTCCTCTCCATCCCAATCTTCCTTGGAATGCTTGAACAACTCGCTTAAAATCTCTGCTGCTTCCAAGTTCACAATCAAGAGACCTCCTTTGAGAAGACCCAAGAACAGACCTGGCAAGCCAAAGGACTTTGTCTTCGTCGACTTGTCTCCAGTCAAGAGTGATGACTGCGAAACCTTCTCTGATGCTGATGCTCCAACTTCCACTTCTGTTTCCAATTCTCCAGGACAGTCCCCAATCGAGACTCCTCTCTCGACTACATCTAGCTACACTCCAGAAAGATCGATGTTCGACTTGCCCCAATTGAACGATTCCTTCTCTTTGAGCGATTCCGATTCTATTTTTTCCTCTTTTGACAGATCCTCCATGGGCGAGCAGTATGTGCAGGACACTACTGCTTCCGCTCCAGCTCATCTGTCTGAGATGGGCTTAGGAATTATGGGTTTGGAAATTCTGAATTGGGAACAAAACCCTCAATTCAACTCCAAGCTCGACCTTCAAACCGCTATTCCAGCTTCCGTTGCACCAGTTGCCGCTCCAGTCGACGCTAATGCCCTCAACCAACAATTGTACGGTTACCAACACGCAATGATGGAACAATACAAGCAAATTCAATACTTGAAACAACAATTGCAAGCACAACAACAAAGCCAAGCCTCCCCAAAACAGCCATTGGAAAACTTACACAAGAGATCCAAGTCGGCATCTGTGGAAAACCCAAAGAGAAGAAGTGCTGGACAGTTTCAATTCAAGAGCTACACTGGCCCAAAGAAGATCAAGCAGATGAAGCTTAGAAGAACCGTTTCTGAGCCATCTAGAAAGAGCATCCCAACTGTCTCATCCGTTTCGGCGCCTACCACTCCAGAAGTTGAGAGCAAGCTACTCGGATTAGAAGACTTTATGATGTTCAATGATCAATTCTTGTGCAAGGACAATGCTACTGCTCCTCAGGCCCCAAACCGTGCTCAAAGCTACGAAACTTTCACCCCAGTCTCAGAATACTCTGATGACGAATTCTCTATGCCAAAAAACATGGACATTCTTGCAGGTTGCGGTATTGATCAGTTCTTATTGCAGAAGCAAGATGACTTGTTTGCTGGATTCGTTCCTCTCTAGTGGGCTGGCTCGCTAGGTAGATCCAATTAGATCCCAATAGATCCAATTAGATCAACGATTTCTCATGTTGTTACGATGTTGACATTTTCGGTTGTATACTAATATCACTTTGATACCCTATTTATTCATGGCATGAAGCCAAAAGCTGGACACCACACCCTTTCAATACCCAATTTTACGCTATTCACAAAATCAATTTCGGTTACCAATTCAATTTCAAAACCTTTCGGTGACAATTCTTTCAATTGTCCAATTAATTATGATTCTTTTGAATCTTGAACAGTTATTATTCAAACTACCAGGCTTTCATTCGGTTTCGCTTTGCATTTTCAAGCAATTAACGTTTGCTTCAACAAATTTTCATACCCTTTCGGTTTACCCTTTCGGTTTTTCCACATCAATTTTCATACCCTTTCGGTTATTGAACTTTTCAGTTCAGTAAGACTTAATTTCCACTTCTCCAGAATAACATTGATTCGCATAAGGTGTTCATTTCAAGCGCATGTGGCTACATGTCGCTCGTCTTCAAGACGAAATTTCGGTTGGCTCTGCCACTGGGGGGATTTCATATCCCGGTTTATAAGTACATAAAAAGGCATAACTAAATTATAATTTGATGTAGAAATTTTAACCTTAGAAAAAGTCGACATGAATTGAATGAGAATTGGACTATTGATTGACACTTAGAATATTGACAGAGAATTGACAGAGACTTAGAGAATTGAGGAAGAACCCCAGAATTGAGGGAGAACCCCAGAATTGTGGGAATTCAGAAGTGTCAGGGATTTCAAGGGGAATTCAAAGGGATACTAGAATCGAACGGAAATTAAAAGGGGAAGTAGAATTAAAGGGGATTGAACTGCAATTGAAGGGGATTGACCGAAGGTGGAAATGGCCAACTCCAGATCCACGGTTGTGTGCTCTGTATCCTCCTCCAGGTGGGTTCTGCTCCAGTTTGCCAGGATCAGATAGAAATCTGGCAAGGGTAGTTAAACCTTCACTCTGCTCAAAGAAATTAGACAGCAAAAAATATTATTAGCGCAACAGGCACCTCATTCGCATATCCACTTACCGAATCAGGCAATGCTCAAATATTATTCATAAGCCTTCCTGTTTGGGACGAATGGTTGCTAGGGTCTTCCCCACATTTGCCCTACGCTTCACAATACGCACCCCACTTGCTATTTTCTTCCTTGGCCGCTTTAGGTGCATCGCTCCAACGGATCCGAGTATTTTTTCGTCTGAGCAGTAATAATAGTACACATGATGAATTAGGTATACAAGCAACAGATTATGGTAATGAGGTGTCTAGCAACATGGTATGCTAGTACGTTCTATTTGGCTCTGGTACTATTAGGGCAATTGCGGAGTTGGGAGCTGGTGAAGGCAGTCCCGAGTGGAGTCCAGATTGACCGTTAAGTCCTTTCATGCCACGAGGAAGATCGCTGCTTGAGGTCATGGGTTCCCAAGATGGACATGGCTGCTTCCCAAAACCGGTGTTGTGCTTATTTCCATGTGACGTACAAAAGCCTCATGCCTACAGTGGGATACCCGTCCACAACAGAGGGGCACACTCCAGGTGACCCCGTATCCGCGGGTCCAAGCCTGAGACTTCCCCATAGTCTTGAATATGTTAACAGTGGAACGGATATCAGTAGCAGAGATCACAGTATGTTGTAAGAAAAAAGCACGCCTCTGTAGGTAATTCTTCAATTGAGAGATTTTCAAGCTTTGGATGCTTCTGGGCCACATTGGCAGCTTGACCCACTGGCCTCCTAGGGTCCAGTGAGTGTCCTTGGCCTTTTTTTAGCAACAAGAGGAGCATGACCTGTTCTTTCACCTCAGTCGTGCCGTTAAGCGTCAATCTTGGCCGAAGGAAGCTTCGTAAGTTGGAAATTAGAGCCTGGTGACTGGAGATTTACAAGTAGGATGTGAAGCACCCCGGCGTAGCCCGAGCTTACGTTAGCGCGCTGTCTGACACACCTGCAATGACTCGTAATTACACGCAGAATGCAGGATGTATTAAACTCTGCCTGTCGTAAAGCTTCGCGTGCATACCGACCCCGAGCCTAACACAGCGGATACAGGACCGCTTCTTGCATAGCTTCGAGCATTCATTCCACCTCAGTTCCAAGAGGCTTGTTACCCCACAATTCGTCAGTCACTCCTCCATTTCCTGCATCTTTATTGTTCCCTAAGACATCCGTTAGAATCTCGTCCATTGCTAAGCTCGTTTCTATACGATGCGGGGCAGTTCCAATACATTATTCCAATTATATCAATGTAAACGGCGAATTCCTCCTTTTCGCCAGCTCGCTAATTTTCTGGTCCACGGGTTTCAGATGGAGAAATTCACATAGCAGAACAGCAAGTGAGCTCTACACAGCTCTTGGTTTCTCAGAACTGAAGGTTTCCTTCAGCCAAAGACCTCGAAGCTGAATTTCACCTCTCTGTAGACTTCACCTTGAGCTTAACTTCAATCTCATCTTCAACAAAGTTTCCACGTAGTGAGCGTGGTCCATTCCAAAGGCTTGTAGCCAGGTACTCTAAAACATCACCTGGTGCAAAATGAAACTACCAGCAGATAGGCACATAGTGTCACAGACCCTGAGTCCACTAACTTCATACATATGAAGGTACCCCACAATTCACAAATTTTCTGAAATTAAAAAGTTTGCTATATGTTGGGAAATTAAGCCTTTAGAACCTTGGCCCAGTACTTTGTGCCTTGTTCCTTGTTCCTTGGACCTTTGTACCTCGAAGCGATACGCTACGAACCCGAGATTTGGGGATTGTGGGGTCCCTGCTCGAATTCATGAAAATTGTGAAACTCAACTTGAAATATCAGGACAATCGAAGCCAGTTAGTCCGAACATTCCATTTCTATTGGTGATATCTTGGTGCCAACGGTTTCTTTGTTCGAGAGAACCCTTCATCACAACCGTATTCTTTTTCTTTCTTTTTGCTGGTTTCATATTGTTCTCACTTGGGGTTTTGTACCTCACTACAGGGTTCCATTTTGCATACTATAAAGATTCATGTTAAATTTACGAGACATCATTTTCGCCAATATCTGCCAATTCTATTCCAATTTTTGCTGAAAATCATACTTAGAGACAACCTGGTTTGAGTAGCAAGCCATCCACCTATTCAAAGACATCATACTCGGCTTGCAGGCGCTTGTTGAGCCTAAACTAACTAATTTTCGTTGACATTCGACAATTTCAACAATACCAACCCCTTACCAAGTTCTACCTTGAAAATATCCACAAAAGAGTCTTTCTCAGCTTTTGTTTCTCCAACATCTTTGATACATTGATCCACAAGTCAAGTATATGATGTGTTTCATGCTGTAACCATGGACTCGGAAAGCAAATGAGGGTCAATTCTATGGGGTTTGTCATACTTGTGAAGTAGATCTCTCCAGTCAAAAGCTGGTCTACAGAATTCCATGCGCAATAGAGTTGTCGAAATTTGGTATTGGTCACTTGTTGACGTTGGTGGACATGCTTGAATTGTGGGTAATCATCAGACCTTAAACATAAGGCATCGAATTTGTAAGATACAATAATTAAGATCGGTTTACTATACAGGTTGTGAGATCTTCTCTAAAGACTCGGACATCAAGAGCTGCTGTCAATGGTCAAGTCTTCAAGACGGGGTCCGACCGTTTGTTGCCTCAGATTCATTCTTGAAACTCTCATCAGAAGCTGGAGTTACATGTCACAAATGTCGCGGCAATTTGACGACATTATAGACGTGTCACTCTTAAACATGGTGTCATTTCCATGGAACTGTATCATGGTCTCAATTCGATAGAGTGGCGCCGCTGGGAGTCAATAGAAGTGTATATGGGTGTGTTTGCATGGAATCGGAGGTGAATCATCCGATCAAATGTTCAAACTAGCAGCAAATGAACTGGTGATGTCTTGAATGTCGCGCATGTCAGCACGAATTTCGTGTACATCACCTTGATGACGTTCTTGGAGCCCCAGATGTAACTTTCCGTAGAAGTTGGTATTGATTGGTGCTTGGGTTTTGTAAGTATTATCGCCCTTAACTTGTCCAAGACTTGGCCATTTCTCTGCTTCCAATTGTTGTGGTTGACCCCCAAACTTGCTCACATTTGGGTTGTATGAGAGCACACTAGCGTTGTCGAAGTTGGAATCGAAGAATGAAGAATTTTTACCAAATTGGCCACGATTGGGAACAGAATTGGTATTTCTAGAATTGACAGGTGTCTGGTGTAATTGAACCATCGACATGCGAAGATTATCCAATGGTCCATCCACAAGACAACCTTTCTCTCTGAAATGTACCAATAAATAGTTCCACAAGGTATTCCGACATAATGCTCTGGGATTACCCAAAATTGCCAATCCGTACTTTGCTCTCGTTATAGCAACGTTCATTCTTCTTGGATCACTCAAAAACCCAATTATTTGAGAATCGTTAGCTCTGACACAACTCAAAATAATGAAATCTTTCTCCCTACCTTGGAAAGCATCCACGGAAGTAACTTCAATTTCAAGATACAGGTCCTTCTTATCCAGTAAAGTACTGTTCATTGCCATATATTGGACAATGTAAGCCCTTTGACCCTCATATGGAGTGATGACACCAATCTGGTCTGGACGAACACCATCTTTGAATAATCTGGTAATGATTTTCTCCACGTTCATAGCCTCCACTCTGTTCAAGAAAGAGTTTCCACTTCCACTGATTTCTTCACGACCATAATTAGCCCAGAACATCATAGGGGTATCAAAAATTGGCCATGGGAAAGTATTTCCAGGAAGTAGACGTTGCTCTGATGTAACACCATTTTGCAAAGATCCTTCATAAAACATGTTACTTGGGAATTCTGACAAACTAGGATTCATTCTATATTGAACCTCTAATCTGATAGGAACGTGGCCAAGAACAACCAATCTTTCAAATAATGATTGCTTTAAACCAGCATCTGCTGCCCGTTTCTCTAAGATAACTGGCCCCAATTGTTGATGATCTCCAACCAATATCACTTGCTTGGCACCTTTAACTATTGGAATTAACACCTCAGGTTCCGAAGCTTGAGTACTTTCGTCTATTAAAACCGTTCTGAAGGTCATTGAGCTTAATCTCTTATCACCAGCACCAACACAAGTACAACAGACAACATCACACGACTTGAGAATTTTTTGTTCGGTTGCTTTAATGGATTTGAGTAACATTGCTGAATCCAGGGATGATAACTCGCCCAATTCTACCTTTTTAGCGAGTAATTTCTTCAAGATACCACTGGCCATCTTTTTAACAATATTGTGGAGAGCCAACTTACTGACCGAAGATTCAACATCTTCACGAGATCTTGCAGTAAGTCTGACCACCTTCAATCCAAGTTTATCAAGCTTTGATGCTAAGTGATCCACAGCAACATTGGATGGTGCACAAACCAAGATTTGGCCCTTATTAATCTTTGATAAATGATAAATGATTGTGGCCGAAGTGACCGTTTTACCGGTACCAGGAGGACCTTGAATCAAAGAAAGTGGTCTCTTCAAAACTGCACTTACTGCATTCGATTGTGATTCATTCAATTGGGTGAAGTTTGGTAGAGAGATCGAACGGGGCATCTTCATTTCGAATTCAACTGGCGCAACTTCATGACCCAATAACTTGTGGTAAATATATGCAGACACAGACTTTTCTTGCAATGCAAATACTTGCAAAGCTTGTTGCATCCTTTCATATGAGATTCCTTTCCAAACTAGCTCAGCTGTGAAACCAGTGGTAATATGTGTAGGAGGAGCATCCTTAGATGAGTTCAATTCCAAGGTAAAATCCTCCAGAAACGAGTTTGGAAGTCTAGTGATGAAACCATTACATTCCCATGGTTCATGACTGGATCCACTATACCTCAAGATTATTTCATCTCCCACTGCCACTTTCAATGCCTTGCTTTCGAACGTTGACAATGCAAACGACGCCAAATGCTTCTTATTGATGGCTAAAGACCATTTGACTTGAATATGCTCCAAAGCTTGTGATTCTTTTAAGCTCTTATCAAAATCTCCTTCGATCTTGATGAGAGGAGCAAATGATCTTTGGTATTGAAAAGCATCGTTATATCTCATGAAAATGGGCAATACTTCCTCTGAGTTCATACTCTTGTTTTCGATATCTTCCATCGTAGCATCTCGATTCAATCTCCATTGTGCTTCAAGCTGTGTGATTTGCTGGTGGGTGATCAACTTGGCATTCACTTGTTCTGCCTCTCCAGGAACAACTGCCACCCAAGGCAAGAACTGTCTGTTGTCAATCAAAGCTTGCCAGTTATTGGTATCCCAAATGAGATCTTTGGACTGTGCACACGGTAAGCGGCATAGGATAACCACCACTGAGTCCTGCTTTGCGCTAACAAATCCCAAAATGAAGACGTTCTTATTACCACAGTTGTAGCATTCCAAGGTGGTATCACCCAAATCCGAGTCTTCATGGAGCGAGACCTGGTTGTGTCTGGCCATTACCAAATGTGTGACGATATGAGAGCCTGAGGAATTGGCATTGGAATTGCAAAACCATTTGTTACAGGTATTACATTTGACCACTGAGTTGGTGGCATGAATTCCACAATATGCACAAGAATGTTCCGGAAGCTCATGATCCAAACCGGAGACATTGTTCTCCATCATGTCCTGGATTTCTCTGAAGTCTCTTTCATCGTCGACCAATTGCTGGATGGCACTTAGGTCCAAAGTTTCAACATCCAAATACGACTGGTTCACGGCCTCTTGAGGAGTTGAGACGGCACTTTCTGGGGCCAAGTCGGCCGAAACCGGCGGGCTGGCCACTTTGGAGAAGTCTGAGGTCTCCTGAACTCGAGAGAGGTCGAAATTCTGAAATAAAAGGTTGCTCATGCCCTTTCAGTTATTCGATGTGAAGAAGAAGATTTAGTGATCGCATCACATGACCAAACCTGTCAGTCATCGGTCACGTGATCCACTCTGAACTACGTGTCTTGGACCGCACTTGGTCTGCTGCGCGTCATTACCATAAATTTCTTGCTTCTGCTACTGAACTACGAATATTCATTTAAGACTATACCTGGCTATCATTTTCAATTCGTGACTAGATTAGAAGCTGTTCTAAACGTTCTATAGTTACGTGAGAAGGCCCTTTTTCACAGTCTTTTGATTATTTTCCGCGGTCTCATTCCGCTGTTCGAAATTATCACTAGCAGTGCGACATTTGTGTCTGAACCTGAAAGAGAGACATCGCTATGTGCAGTAGTGTCACTATTTGTTAGAAATATTCTATAATTGAAATATATAATCAATATTCAATATCTTTTGTCAATGATCAATGATCAGTATTCAATAATCACTGTTTAATAGCTGTCATCCAATAACCAAGGGCCCCTAACAATATTCGCTGTTTAGTGTTGAAAGGCTAGTTTATTAAAGTACGGGTAAAGTGGGCTCTATTTCCCGGTTATTTTGCATCTTTGTATGTCGTGTGTACTGTGACTGGTTTCCTTTGTATTTATTTCCAAGAACCACATGCTCTCCTCTCTTTCGTCACAGTACAATGTGTCAGCCGTTACGGACGTAGTAATTCACTCCCCTCAAGTACTCACAAAAATTACATGCCACCTGGCCGTCAAATGCCCCTTGGTCTATTGAATGATGAATTTCATCAACGATTTCCGCCTGTCGTGTCCCGTCTCTTCGTTTCTCCGGGACTAACACGTAAAAGCGCACCTACTTCTCCCAACGGTCAGACACTAGCTTCGCAACCAGTCACTACAGGACCACCGTCAATTCAAGCATTGAAGAAACGGCTGAAGCCTCTTCTTCAATATACGAAACGCTCCATCAATGTTGGTGGCCGTTGGTAAACGAAGTTACGGTTCACGCCGGAAATGTGGCATAGAACAGGTCGGCTGATTCTCAGACCCGATTCGAACTCGACTTGAACCCTGGTGAAATTCGCACTATTTCGATCAAGGCTACGGCCTGTCAAATCGGATGTTGAAAAGTGCACTGATCCAGGCAATAACGAACTTGATCCACCGAAGAGATCAGAATCGGATCAGCTCGTTGATTGCGCTTGGAGCAGTCGATAAAGCGAATACACCAATCGACTCGACCTATTGGTCGATACAGCCAGAGTAGCCACATAATTATATTAGTTATCAAGCCAGATAAGCCAACGGGCCCGTTAAGCCAACGGGCCAATTGAGCCGGCTAGGCTAATTGGGCCATCGGGCCATCGTCCAATCGCTCTAACCCAACTATCTTGAGATCGTCTGCAGAAACTGGTAAACCAACCATTTCAGTGGTCACCATAACATCCCGTCACTCTCTACTGAGGGCCTGCTGTGCACCGCTACACCGTATGCTCGTTCTGCCAGTGATAATAACCATTGGGCTTCGGCGACTGTACCACGTCCTACGCACCAACTCCAACGCGTCCTCTGCACCTCACCGCCCCAGATTGACTGGAAACGGTTGAATAGAGGAAATTGTGTAACCAGCTGCGATGGTGATCCGAAGAATTCAACCTCTGTCATGGGAACCTGCGAACCCGCGAAGTGTCGATGAGTGGATTTTCAGTCTCCCGAAGTGGACAATTGGGAATTCGGGAATTGGACACTCGGCAATCCAGGCCCTGTGCCCGTTAGTTCCACACTCCACCAAGTAGTGCTCTTTCGTGGCCTGTGGTGTTTTCTACCAGAGTTCCCCTCTGGACCGACTCCGTGCTCCAACCGTGTGGCAAGCTCACCACCACATGCTCCGTACCACACCATATCTCCGTTCTCCACCATATCCACGATCTCCACGATCTCCACCATACGCACCATACGCACCATACCCACCGTATGCCCCAGATCTACCCATCGCCCACTGTAGCCCAAATCTTCCTCTCCATCTCCAATCTCCCTCTCCCTAATCTCCCTCTCCCCAATCTCCCTCTCCCCAATCTCCCTAATCTCCCTCTCCCTAACCTCTCGCCAATTCGCACCGTTCTCGCTACCACGCCCGCTATTGTCACCACTGCTCCCCGTACCGTTCCCTCGTCGCTCCACAATCACCCCACCTCGCACCGTCGCTCGCCCTCCCTCTCTGTTTCGCTGTCTCGCACGGCCGACAATTAGACGATATTACACAATGCCACACGCGTTGGTCGTTTCACGTTCCATGTTCAGATCATCCGCTCTCTGACGTGTAGTCAATCGATTCTGCCCTTAATTAACCCCAAGAACCCCAGTGAAATTCTCCAACTGCCGGATCCACCACCTTTGCCTGTCGAACTGCCCTGATCCCTTGTCAGCGGCCCCAAGTCTCCCTGTCCATACTTCCAGGTGCCTCCCTCTTGCCACTGCTGCCACTGCTGCTCTCGCTGTAACTGCCTCTGTCCCAAGACCTCGCGCCACGCAGCTGCACCGACTCTCGCCGTGCTTCCACCCCCGAACTCAACAGGCGAACTGATCTTCCAGTGACATTTCATTTATTCCATCGGACACTCCATCTGACCCAGCCCGTCCGTTCTGCGTGGATTCTGCCTCTCTCCACGCCCCGTCTCATCCTCCGCTCCGTTCTTTCGCTTGTGGGCGGCTCCTCTCGTGGTCCGTTTGTCGATCGTTGTCGCTGTCCCGTCCAAACCACACCTCCCGAGGCCTGCTCCATTGAACCCTGTTCCTTGGGCCCCTATCCTCCCGTTCGCTTCACATCCCGTTCGCCATGAAGCAGACGTCCTACTACAAGACCATCACCCGCGATAAAGGGGTGTTCAACGGCCAGAACTTCCTCATATCCACCGACTCCGTCAACTGGATCCACCTGTACGCGTTGGCCATCACAGAACACGGCCAGTTCTACTCCTCCGACGAAAGCGAAAACCACTACCTCCTTCTCCAGTCGCTCCAGTCATGCTACGTCCAAATCTTCTCCAACATGAACGCTGCAAACGCCCAGCAGCTGCAATCTCGTCCTGCCAGGCGGATCATGAAAAAACCTACCGCCAGTGATATCCTGTCCAGCAACGAGTTGGACGAGCCCCCTGTGGTTTTCATCAAGACCTACGAAAATGACAAGTTATACATTAAGGTGCCTTCTAGAAATAACTTCGGCAACTTGATAAGCTCGTTGCTTGTGTGGCAGTCCTTGAAACCACAGGGACTCGTCAAAAAATGGTACAGTGAAAACAAGGTCGAATCTTCCAATGCTTCGCTGGTACCCCACGAGTTGTTGGTCTGTCGCTTTAAAGTATACGGACCAATTCCAAACAAGTCCAAGAACTTGAAAATAGTTCCAGGCCCAAAGGCTCCATCGTATCGTCCAAACAACGATCTGTCGGGACTGGAATTTCTACACAATGATAACAATAACGTTTCCAACGGTGGGGGTAATGATAACATCACAGAAGGCTGGTTCTATACAATGGGGGTGTTAAAGTCCAACGGATACCTTAATTTTATCACTGAATTGGATGGAACGTTATTATATTCGATTGACATCAAATCAATTCTTTCCTCAGAGATTAGAGAAGTACATCATTCCTTGTTCAATAGTTCAAACGTGCTTTTCGTGGGTCAATTGAAAGAATTGAGGTTCAACAATGTTATCAAAACTTCTTCAACCCTCTCAATCGACCAACATACGACTCCCTTCCTCGTGAGAGAAGGAAAGGTAATACCTAATAATCAAAGAATTCTTATCGAATTTCCCTTACACATTGATCTCGAGGACTGGTTTGTGGGTCTTAATTACTTTGCCAAGAGAGAGTATATTGGTTCCTACAGTCCTCAACTGAAGTTGAAATCCAATAATGAAGAAGCTCAACCTTCGGCAAATCACTACAGAAACTCAGAAACTCAATCCTCCAACTCGCACCCGGAACAAACTAACAATAATATCCCAACCAACGTTCAACTTAATGACTTTAATCGCGATAATTTCAGAGTTTCCAAAAAGGTCGCTATTGATATAATAGAGGCAAAGTTCGATAATATTCCAGCAGGTTCAAACAAGCAACCACAAGGAAAAATCTATACCGAAGTGAGGATGTGGGGATTGCCTTGGTCTCGAACTGCCATAGTAAATCATACCAGCAATCCATTTTGGAAAGAAGAATTCTCAACTGATCTCCCAATCTCAACCCAAATGATACATATTCTTATCAAGAAGTGCTCGTTTAGCGACTCGTCCTACCTGGCTGGTGATAAGGTAATAGGAACTGTTTACGTGACGCCTGATATTTTAACAAAACATTTGAGCTCAACCTCAACTATGATGGCAAGTGCAAGTGGAAACGGTATTAGTGTTAATGGAATTAATACTCATAATGGTAACAACGTCTCAATATCAACTATCAATAATACTCAAGGAGTTTTAGGACCGCCAGCGGGACCTTCCATCAGTCATAATTTCAACAATGATATCGTTCGTTTATCCATTTATGATTCGTCGAATCTACCGATTGGAAAGCTCTTGCTTAATGTTAAATTGAAAGAGTATCATATCTTATCACCAAATCATTTCAAGCCTCTTGAAAAGATGTTAACCAATGCCCCAATGAAAGACCTTATCAAATTTTGCAATGACAATGTGCCTACTTCGGACTTCGAATATGTAAGTTTGATCTTGTTGGATATCTTTCAAAGTTTGGGTGTCGAAGATCAATGGTTTAAGTCATTAATGGAAGCTGAATTGGTTAATGTCGATAAAATGACCAGGAAGAATTATGCAAACAAGAGAAATAGCGAACAAGGACTTGTTACAACGACGAATGGAAACGGCAATGCTACATCAAATACTTCTCTGAACAATGTTTTCAATACATTATTCCGTGGATCTTCAATTTTTTCAAAATCCTTAGAGAAGTATAACCTCAGAATTGGCCAAGAATACTTGGAAAAAGTTTTTGGTGATTTCTTCGCTAAAATATCTGCAGAGAAAAAGAATTGTGAAGTTGATCCAAGGTATGTTAGGATTCAAGAGAAATTGTTGAAAAAGGGTAAGTCTATCGACGATGAAGAAGAAGACGATGATGACGAGAGCGACAGTGATGATTATGACTCTGACGTTGAAAGGGAAAGGGATGAAAAGATCAAGAAAATGGTTAAGGAAAATTTCGATAATTTATACGCATACGCAGAAGAAATTTGGCAAAAAATTTATATGACTTCCAATGACTTACCGCTGCAAATTAAGCTTCAATTGAAAAACTTCAGGACGAAGGTTGAATTGGCATGCGATCCCGAAGATAAGACTACGGCATTAAATTGTTTGAGTGCATTCATCTTCTTAAGATTCTTTTGTCCGGCTATTTTAAATCCAAAATTATTTTATTTAACCAAGAATCATCAAACTGGATCGACTCAGAGAACTTTAACTCTTATCGCAAAAATTTTGTTGAATTTGGCAAATCGTCAAGAGTTTTCTCCTCATAAAGAACCTCATTTGGTGGCAATGAACTCGTTTCTAAACAAGCACCAACAGGAAGTGTTTGATTACTTCGACAAGATTACTGGAAGAAAGAATGATTTCAATGAGAAAATTTTGGACCTTAGTCATGAGGTCAAGAGATTTGATTTGGGATTAAGTGGTGATTCAACATCCAATGAATTGCCCACAACACCTTACTTGATTGACAAATACTTGAGATTGACGGAGTTGATCCATTTACTTGACTACAACAAGTATCAGAAGATACCCTCAACACGTTCTTCTACCTACTACAGTCCAGTCAATGAGGCCGGATTAACTACATCACGAAGCTCCATCATCACATCCCTTTCTACCAACGGAAACAATCATCAGCAAACTCCTCAAGGCGCCTTCAACGCGCAATACACAAATGATATTAGTCCGTCGAGAGAGAGTAACAATGATGATCTTCGAATCAACGATGAGAAGAATGTTTATCAAATTGGATCGCTTGAATTCGAGAAGTCTGAGTTCCTTGATTTGGCAGGGGACAACGAAACTGAAGGATTCCTCAAATCGTTGTGCAGAAGCAATGAGAACATCTTCTCATTCATCACCTCCAATATCACGTTAACAGACCTTCAAAAGCAAAGCGCCAATTTGATGACCAAAATAAATGACTTGGAGATTTATTTGGAGGGCTGCGAATATCCTGGCAACTACCTTCCTGTTAATTTCCACCATGCCAATAGTATAAATAACAACAAGGCAGGAACCGCAGGATCGCCGACTCTCCACCAGGCCCTGACAAATTCAGCCAATGCCACATTGAACTCGCAGAACTCTTCCGATAAGGGCTTGGTGCTCTGGGAGGCATTTGTGGCCGAGGTTCTCTCCAGGGCTTACATCGACGTGTCTAGGACCTGCTTGGTGTTTGTGGACAAGGAACTCGTGCCCAACAGTGGCTACAAGCGGTTGATAGACACCAATGCCTTCAGTGGGTTGAAGTTGCGGTTTGCCAACGAGGTGCTCACGCAACCCGCCAAAATCTCCACCTCCAACGGCCCCGGCTCCGGCCCCGCATCGTCGGTGGCAGGCACCGGCGGCTCCATGTCGCTGTCGTTCAGCAACAACAGCTTGGGCAGCTTGATGAAAACTTCGTCCAAGAACCCTTTCAAGAAATGGATCCGAAAAGGCCAACAGTGATCCATATTCAATACATGTACAAATGACGTAATGCCGGAGCCCGCCGGAGTGTAGAACACAGTGTGCATATAAGACTGGAGTGGATGGTGGCGACCTGCACATGGTCCCGCCGAGCTGCGAGCAACCTGCCGCCTGGCGCTGACCACCGGGTCACGTGATGCTATAATCACGTGACCTTAACGACTTCCTGGCCACAACAGCTATATGGGCCGTCACGGACTCGGCCCACCGCCCGTCTGCCCCGTACGGCCGCACCAGAAACAGCCACCACCGCATTGCCACCCACCTAGTCTGGCACGTGATTCCTCCCGCCGCTTCCGCCGCCATACCCTTCCGCAACACTCGCCAGAGATTCACGCCTCTCACCCGTCCTGCACACACCGCCAACAAAACACAACAATTCGTGTTGAAATGTATCTGTTCATTTTGTGCTGTTCCTCCCACTGGTCCCTCCACTATTTTGAAACCCATAGAGTTAGTGGCCACCTTTGACGATCCGTCTACTTCGTGTTCACCTCATTGCTTCATTCATAAGCAAGTTCATCCTGAAGAAAGCCCCAATTCCCCGTTAGCATGTCCACTGATTCCAAGCCAACGGCCACTCCTGAGGAGATTCTCGCTTCGTATTCACAAGTTTCTGCTCCCACCGACCAAACCGGATACACTTCCAATTTGACCGATGAGCAGAAGCAGAAGTTGAAGCAATTCCACGACGAGTTGGTTGCCGAAGGGTTCAAGGACAGATTGGACGAAGCTTCCCTTCTCAGATTCCTCAGAGCAAGAAAGTTCGATGTTCCAAAGGCCAAGGAAATGTTTGTCAAGTGTGAGAAGTGGAGAGAAGAGTTTGGTACCAACACCATCTTGACTGACTTCAAGTACGAAGAGAAGCCCCTTGTGGCCAAGTTGTACCCTCAATACTATCACAAGGTTGACAAGGACGGTAGACCAGTGTATTTCGAAGAATTGGGTAAGGTCAACTTGACTGAGATGTTGAAGATCACCACCCAAGAGAGAATGTTGAAGAACTTGGTCTGGGAGTACGAGTCGTTTACCCAATACAGATTGCCAGCTTGTTCCAGAGAAAGAGGTCATCTCGTGGAAACTTCGTGTACCGTTTTAGATTTGAAGGGTATCTCGATCAGTGCTGCATCTCAAGTGCTTAACTATGTCAGAGAAGCCAGTTTCATCGGCCAAAACTACTACCCAGAGAGAATGGGTAAGTTTTACTGCATCAACTCTCCATTTGGATTTTCCACTGCGTTCAGATTGTTCAAGCCTTTCTTGGATCCAGTCACCGTCAGCAAGATCCACATTTTGGGATCTTCTTACCCTAAGGAGCTTTTGAAGCAGATTCCCCCACAAAACTTGCCTGAGAAGTTTGGTGGTGCTTCTAAGTGTACTGAACAAGAGTTATACTTGAACGATTTCGGTCCTTGGAGAGACCCTAAGTACATTGGTCCTGAAGGTGAAGCTCCTAGAAGCATCTAAACCTGACCGATGAGATAAGAGTTCCGACAGTACGGGCATATAGTTAATACATGCACATTGATCATAAAGTGTAGGAACTTCAAATGATCACCATTTGAGTACGCAGTAACCACTGAAATGGAACTTTCAAGTGCACTTTAACGAACAAATTTGGAGGAAGCACGAGCAATTATGAATGATTCTGGTGCCATTATGGATCTAAGTAAAGAGTGGTATTCGAGAATGAAACATCTCTTGCGTTTTTCTTGCTTTTTCCTAATCAAGCGTATTATCACATGAACTAACTTATGATCGCTTCGCCTACTCTATAATTCTTTGTTATTGGAATTGGAATGGAAGTGGTGAATCTTTGATTTTAAAACCCGTTGAGATCAATTGACTTGCTGTTTATTCATTTGAAAGACATGATTGAGCTTGATAAGAGGTCCTGCAGTTGGTGAACCTACTCAAATGAGGAAGGGTTACTTTTGTACTTACTGAACATCACCACCTACAATTACAATAGCAACTGCACTACTCACTGTGATTATAAAATCACTTTCAATTCCACACAAGACCCAATTAATACAAAATAGAGACTATTCTTTACAATGAGCTGGTGGCGAGATATCTCTTTTCGATGCTGATACGTCCTATTTCTATACAAATCCTCTTCATAATGTGGGCTAGTAGTAGCCTCTATAAATCCCCATCACAGGCGAAAATAACTCAGAAAACTATACTAAATCATCTTCTCCATCTACTTCATGAAACATTCAGGCCATTGGCCTATCTCCACCCTTTATATACCCCTCGTGTCTTGAGCCAATTGGATCCTGAAATGGGGAGTATTTCGTAGCTTGACCTCGTCAAGGGTCCAGTGACTTCGATCTTGTGTGTCGCACCGCGACACTAGACACAAGTTAGTCACAGGACTCGAGGACTTCACCCAGTTTGACTCCATAAACATATTTCAAATCAAACTGTTTCTTCAGTTCTCCCCAAGACTTTCCACACCCCGTCATTCCTGTCTCAATTGTCCCTCTCCTCTCATCGCTCCATTTTTCCTCATTCGTGTTTCTGCTCAGCTCTCCGCAACTTCGAAAAGGAAACCGCGTTATCAGAATCTCACCAAAACAATTTTCACAAAATTGATCCACTGCTCTACTGGTTTGGTCATTTCTTCTACTTCTACTAGAGCTACTACTTCCACTAGTCCCACTAGTCAAGTATTCCAAGGCCGCCAACCACGCAGCTTCCCATTCATTTCACATTTCTACCTATTGAACTGTACCAACCGCTTCCCCGAGCAGCTTCCTCACCTTTAGCCAGGCTCTCTTTCATTGTGGAAATAGTCACCAGTGTTATCGACCATTTTAGACTGTTATCGAGCATTACAGTCCACTCGTGAAATGCTTCTTTTCCATGTGTTTCTATTTATCGCGGCGGTGGCGGCCAAAACTCATGAGCTTTACTTCAACGCCACCTATGTTAATCACAATCCCGATGGCATGGTTCACAGAAGGTTGATTGGTATCAACAACGAATGGCCTATTCCCACTATCAGAGCATCCAAGCATGACCGTGTGATCATCCATTTCGCCAACAACCTTCCAGATCGCAACAGTTCCCTTCATTTCCATGGATTGTTCCAAAATGGTTCATCTGCCATGGATGGACCTGAAATGGTCAACCAGTGTCCCCTTCCTCCAGGAGGCTCCATGACTTACGACTTTACATTGACACAAGCAGGAACTTTCTGGTACCATTCTCATTCTGGAGCACAGTACGCCGATGGTCTTCGAGGACTCTTCATCATCGACGACGTGGATCCTTTGCCTTATTCCTACGATGAAGAAGTTCTCCTTTCTGTCACAGACTACTACCATATGGAATCGCCTCGGATCATGAAGCAATTTATGACTAGATTCAATCCCACGGGAGCTGAACCCATTCCTCAAAACTCGCTTTTCAATGAAACGAAAAACGTCACTTGGAACGTTGAACCTGACAAAACATACTTATTGAGAATTGTCAACATGGGACTTTTCACTTCTCAGTATTTGTATCTTGAAGATCATGAATTCATCATAGTTGAGGCCGATGGAGTTCAAGTAAAGCCCACGACGGTGGACTCTCTTTACATATCAGTGGCTCAAAGATATTCTGTGTTGATCAAAACCAAGAAGAAAACTTCCAAGAATTACCGTTTCCTCAACGTCATAGATCAAGAGATGTTGGATGTATTGCCCGAAGAGCTTCAAATCATCTCAACAAACTGGTTAGTGTATGACGATAAATTGAGGTTACCACTGCCCGTTAAAAATGGCGGTTCTGCATTTGAAAAGTTTGTTGAGTCGGTGAACCCAATCAATGACTTTTCCTTGACTACTGCAGAAAAAGAGGCATTGCTCCCTGAGCCTGATTACCAAATCGTTCTAAACTTTACCATGAACCAATTGGGTGATGGAGTAACGTATGCATTTTTCAACAACATCACTTACGTGGCCCCAAGAACTCCTACATTGTATTCTGCATTTGAAAGTCCAGATCCATCTGAACTTCGCATTTATGGTTCCAATACCAACACATTTTTATTGCAACATGATGAAGTTGTTGAAATCGTGGTCAATAATATGGACCCTGGTAAGCATCCTTTCCATTTACATGGTCACAACTTTCAAATTGTCTCGAAATCACCCGAAGGAGAAGATGACGACAATCCATTGATTTTTGACCCTAATAACCCAGAATGGAATAATTATCCCGACTATCCAATGGTACGTGATACTGTACAAGTTGAATCTAATGGATTTGTTGTATTGAGATTCAGATCTAACAATCCTGGTGTGTGGTTATTCCATTGTCATGTCGACTGGCATTTGGAGCAAGGTTTAGCGATCACTTTGGTTGAGTCACCTTATGAAATTCGTTCCCAAATAGCAAACTTCAACAAGACAAACCATCTCGAAGCATGTCGTGCTAACAACATACCCTACCGTGCCAACGCAGCCGGGAATGGGGAGGACTGGATGGATCTCAAAGGAGAAAACCTTCAACATGCACCATTACCAAGTGGTTTCACTTGGAAGGGGTGGCTCGCATTGATCATCTGTACTATCCAGGCATTGATTGGTCTCTTTTGCATATATAGGTACGGCATGGAGGATGTCAATGCTGAGGATGTTGAGGTGATGATTGCAAAGCTCCACAAGATCTTGGACACGCACCATGTTTCAGAAAACTAAGCATTATTCTATCAACTCGCTATTCACGACGAGAGACACGAGAATCACGAGAATTTTAAGAGTGCATAATTGGCTATACAAGCTCCCGTTTATTATTTATTCATGACATACTAGTGAACGTTTCGTCAATAATCATATTCATTTATTTAATAACGCAACATTTCATCTCACAAGGTCATGTCATCCCACAGTAATCATACTACAATATCATATTAATGTGTTTCATCTCACTTTACTTATCTATTTATCTCTGAACACTATATTATCAACTTGTTCTACATATTTTGCAATCCTGTTCCATAATCGGATTCAATTTTGTTAAAAGTGTTAGTTTTTTGAACCAGTCTCCCTGTTATCACTTTTCAGAATCTCTATCGAGCTTCTCCATCTTTCAAACATATTTTTCTTCCATTCCCTTCCACGGTCATATTGCTACATACTTTTCCTGTTCTTACCTCATTAGATCTTACTCTGATACTCTCCTAGTTTCAGTCTACTCCCATCCTAATTCTCTATATGACCCTTGATAGTAAAAAGGTCTACCCCATATTGCGTGAGATCGCATATTGAGGGACCCTCACTCTTATCTCAACCTCAAGTATCTTTTCCAGCCAGAACTCTCTATTGAGGAACCGTCATCAAGACTTACAGACCAGGGACTTTGAAATGACTAAGTACGTTGTTGTTGGAGCTGGGATCATTGGACTCTACACTACGTTTTGTCTTCTAGACCGTGGGATTAATCCAGAGGACATCACCGTCCTCGCTGAGTATCTTCCTGGGGATGAATCCATCAACTATGCCTCACCCTATGCTGGCGGAAACTTCTCTTGCATTACTGGAGATGACCCCAAAACTCTTCTTTATGATAAGTTTACGTACACCAACCTTCACAAGATCCAAAAAGCCCTCGGAGGTCCAGCTTGTGGCTTGGACAGGCACCTTTCCACCGAGTACTGGGATATCAAACCCTCTCCTCAAAAATTGGAGTCATTAGCATCATATTTGGAGGAATTCGACATAGAACGCAATGGTCCAACGTTTGGGATTAAGTTCCGCTCGTGGAACTTCAATTGTCCTTTTTTCTTATTGAATTTACAGCTCTATTTACAAGGTAAGAAGGTTACATTCACTAGACAGAAGTTGACCCATATTGCCCAGGCTTACCTCCCTGCTACAAAATTCGTGTTCAACTGCACAGGGCTCGGAGCTCATAAGTTGGGAGGAGTCAATGACTCCTCCATGTATCCTACCAGAGGACAAGTGGTGGTGATCAAAGCACCTCATATCACCGAAAATAAGATGCGTTGGGGAAGCGACTATGCTACTTATATCATCAAGAGACCATACTCGAACGACCAATTGGTCTTAGGAGGCTTCATGCATAAAGATAACTGGAGTGGTGATACGTTTAGGGATCAGAGTTTGGATATTCTCAGGAGAACTACCGAGTTGTTTCCCGAGATTTTAAGCAGAAATTCTAAGGGAAATAAAATCAGTGATTTAGAGGTCCTTAGAACTGTTTCCGGATTACGGCCAAGTCGACATGGAGGTGTTCGAATCGAAGTAGAAACCGTGGAACACGATAAGCTTCTTATCCACAATTATGGTGCCAGTGGCTATGGGTACCAAGCGGGTTTGGGTATGGCCAATGAAGCCGTGAACATGGCGTTGTCTGCTTCAAACAAGGTGAAATTGTGATATTGAGTCATATCAAGATGTGGAAAATAAGCTATCGGTAGGTAAAACTTTTGAGCAGGTCCAAGTTTTATTTAAATAAAATTCTTTCTGAACGCATTAAAACCTTTATGTTTGTTAAGATTTAGATGCTCAATAAAACTTACAAAATTATTTATATTTTTCGTATTTTTCAAATATTCAAATATTATGAAATAGATCATCGTAAAATACATAATCTGTAATACTAATCACACCTCCTTAGTCAATTAAAACTGCCAGGAGATGCAAATTCTTCTCTACATAGGATTTAACTTGATGAAAGAAATAATTGATAGTACTTTTAACAATACCGATGTCAACTTAATAGTCGACACCTCCCAAGAGTATGAATAGTTATCTACAAGCACTAAAATTCGAAAAGCTCTCTGTTACGCAACAGAATTACGTCACTCAATCTAGTACCTAAGTCCTTCAATGATCCTGTAAACACCGCAAATCCAACGCTTCAGTTCCCAGTTCCCAGTTCCCAGTTCCTCATACTATCACTACCCCCATATTATCACAGGGTAGTGCGCGCACCGCACAACCTTACTTGGTCTCCGATTACTTATCGTCAGCTTTTGTCCTACTCCTGAACATCACAGAATGTCACAATTATTCGAATGGGCTTTCGGGAAGAAGCTCACGCCTCAGGAAAGGCTCCGGAAGAACCAACGGGCGTTAGAAAAGACCCAACGAGAGTTGACTAGAGAAACTACAAAACTTCAGCAACAGGAGAAGAAGCTCATAGGTGAGATAAAGAAATCGGTCAAACAAGGTCAATTGGCCAGTTCCAAGATTCAAGCAAAGGACTTGATCAGAACTAGAAACTACATCGTCAAGTTTAATTCCATGAAGGCTCAATTGCAGGCCATATCGCTCAGAATACAGTCCATAAGATCCAATCAACAGATGGTTTCTTCCATGAGAGACGCCACCCGCTTGTTGAACGGAATGAATAGGTCCATGAACTTGCCGCAGTTATCTAGAATAGCGCAAGAATTTGCTCGTGAGAATGATTTGATGGACCAGAAACAAGAGTTCATCGATGAGTCTATCGACGATGTCATGATGGATGATGAAGAGCTCGGAGAAGACGAACAAATAGATGAGATTTTGGGCAAGGTAATGGACGAAATTGGAGTAGACCTCAACACCACCTTGAAGGATACTCCAAATACTATAAACGTTCCTACAGAAGAAAGGCAAGAGAGAGTTGCCGAGAAGATTGGTGGTCTGGATGAAGACGATCTTCAAGCCAGATTAGATAGCTTGAAGAAGTAAGATACAAGTGTTTTGAACAAAAGCCGATGTTTATGAAAGGTCTAAGGGGTGTTAATTTAATTTATGTACTTCTTTTCAATCAAATACTCAATGATCTTTTGTGCTGATTCTTCAATGGTGGCTCCTTCATAGTTCTTCAAGTGGATTTCGGGCGACTCTGGGGCCTCATAAGGAGCACTAATCCCGGTGAACTCCTTGATGATACCTTCTCTGGCCTTCTTGTATAATCCCTTGGGGTCTCTGGTTTCTGCAACCGAAACAGGTACGTCCACATAAACCTCAACAAAGGCCAAGTTGTCCTTCTCATGCAATTGTCTGGCCAACTCACGGTCTTGCTTGTAGGGACTGATGAAACTGGTGAGAGTGACGCAGCATGAATCGTTGAACAATTTGGCCACTTCAGAGATTCTTCTGATGTTTTCATTTCTGTCAGCTTCTGAGAAACCCAAGTCCTTGTTCAAACCGAATCTGACGTTGTCACCATCCAATCTGTATGCATTCAAGCCACGGGCCAAAAGGGACTGCTCCAAGGCACAGGCGATGGTGGACTTTCCACTGGCAGACAAACCAGTCAACCATACGGTGACTCCCTTTTGCTTTCTCAAAGCTGAGCGCTCATCGTGGGTCAAGTTTGGGTGCCAGGTGATGTTGGTAGCCATTGTGAAGTTCGGATCGAAAGCTTTAGGGTCAGAATGAGTCACGAATGTTCCACTAGAACGGAAAAGAATAAAGTTAGTCTAAAATCTACATGGATCTGAAATAGCTAGTAGAAGTAGCCTATATGTCATTGCACGTGACACGTTATCATGATCTCCTGACGGGTCTGGGGTGAAATGATCACATGACGTGTCACGTGCATCAACACCAGGATTTTCACATTTTTTTCACTATCCATACTAGCACCAACTCCTTCAACAGCATGTACTATGAACTCTTCGCCATAGCGCGGATTGCCGACCCGGTACACACCAGTAAAGAGGCCGTCAAGATTGTTTCCACCATCGGAAAGTTGATCCTCAACAATAGAGGCGTCATCAGAGACATCACCAGTCTCGGGGCCAGACCATTACCAAAGATCATGTCCAAGGAGCAGGAGAAGCACTTCCAAGGGTATCATTTTCTCATGGGATTCGACGTGTCGTCGAACGTCCAAGCACAGCTCTTGAGAACATTGAGAAGCGATCCCAGAATCTTGAGAGCCAATATCCTCAAGCACCCCATGGATAAGACATTGAATACTGGCTCTTCAGTGCAACAGGCATTGAATGCAGTCCAAAAGGTTTAGGGCATCATCTGTACATAGTGAATTAACATTAACGAATAGAGAGAACTACATGTAGGGAGATTACGGAAGATGTGAAGCAAGTGAGGAGGATATGGAGAAGGTGTTGAATAGGAAGTGTTACCAGAACTCAAGGGACTGTGAGAGACTAGCAGTATTCTTCTGTCTGAGCTGGTTTCGCACCAATGGTCACCAAAGAGTATGAAGCAGAGTGTATAAAGAAGACCTCGAACAGCAAGTAGCGAGCAAATACGGTATGGGCAGAAGAAGAAAAATCCGTGGATATCAATAATGGGAACGACATGCTCCCATTATCGGATTTTGCTGTTATTGCTGCTGTATGTTTCTCTATTTGATACTCACAGCGTGGTATGGGCTTACTGGTAGGCTTATTTGACATTTTGTCACTATTGGCTACTTCCATATTAACTATTTCGCTATTCCTCTATTGAGAACGCCTAAGTTGCGTTTAGTTTTCAGCATATTGACAATATCTGAGTACCTCTATTCTTCCACTGCTTTGTTCCATTGCTTCTCTGGTTTTCCATTTCATTACTCACTATTTATTAATTTCTGTAGTTCTGATACCTCTTTGGATTAACCTCATCAAAGGGCTTATTACGTGTGGTCATTCACTCCACTCTTCAAATAACTAATTATAGTAGAGATCCCAATTCTGCACTTTTTATGTACTCAATATTATTACTTTCTATTCACTTCCATAGCCTCCGGTATTAATCAACTCAAGGATGCTCATATGAAATTTTGTTCTTGAAAAGTATACCAAGAAACTGCTATAGTCACCTCTGTTTCTCGCGGTTGTGTTCTAGAGTGATACAATTTGCTCTATTGTTTAGGGAATTTCCTAGGAATCTAACATACTACAAGAATAATAGTAGCGGGGACAACCCTTTTATGTAATATAGCACCAGAGACCCAAGCTTCGCAGTGTGAATTGGAAGTACCATATACGGTAGGATTTATACTGCTTACAGTCATCGAGGCAGATGGTAATATTGAGAGTTGCTGGTAACAAGAAGTATTACAACTAATAATACGTAGTAGAAGCAATTCAAGGCTCAGAAAAATAGGTACAGCTACCGATAAGCCCATAGGAGCCCGATTTTCTATTCCTAAAATTCCAGCATCCACACAAGAACACCTTTTTCTTGCCCATTGGGTGTATATTCATCCACACTGAAACTATGCTAGGTCATACACCGTTTCTTGAAATTCTGGAGCCTAACTATTTATACCACTATTCTCAAGGCTTACCATACTTGGTACCTGAGGTTATCGATTTTCGGGTGAGAATGCGAAAAGTCCCAAGCCCTGTAGCCTGATTTTCCCCATAATTGCCTGATCCAGTCGAGCCCACGCCTGACAGATCAATATGCCTTCGTGCTAAGCATACTCCCGAAGCCTCCCCAACCTCGATGAGCACATTTCATCGCCACTCCATCAACAGAGAACACCAAAAACACCAACAAAGTACGCATTTTGACCAGATCTGGCCTCCGCGTAGGCGACCCGATCGTGGCTTACTCTCATAGTATGTCTCATCGCCTGAAAAATGTCGCGGTCACGTGCGCATCCTCGCACCCAATAAGGTAAATACAAACAATTCACTAAACAAATTCTCGAAAACATCCGTCTCCATCCACACAACAAACGTCTATCCGACTTTGGACCTGTCAATCGGACTGAACCACCTTTCCGCTCCGTCCGAATATCTACCGAATACCCCCGGACCATAAATTGTCCTTTCCATACAACTTTTGAACCACCCACAACAACCCCCATTGGTGGAACGCTGCTGGACCCGTACCCGGTGATTTCAGAGCCCGGCTAATCTATTGTTGAAGAAGGTTATTATCTTGTTTGATTACCTGTTTTGAAATCCAAATACCTCCCTAAAATCCACAACCACTTGGCGTTCGTTTGCTGATTTGAGCAAAATCAAGGAACTCTTGTTTTCCTCAATTGCAATCTTTTCATCCACCACTAACCCACTTTTTTGATTCATTCTTTTGGACCCCAGCATGGGCAACTCTTCCAATAAGGAAAATGAGTGTACCAGTGTGATTTCCCAAACCATTTCTGATCCTTCCATGGCTTCTCCTATGAAACCATTAAAGTCACAACGGTCTTTGAATTCCCTCAACTCCCTTAATTCCCCCATTAATTCCCCTTCTAAAAAGTTGGATACCTCCCCCACAAGACGCCGTAAAATGGAGTCATCGGTATCGTTGAACAATCTCCAGAAGGACTTTTCTCTGTTGGAAAGAAAGTATACCGACCTCCTACTCAAAAATAATCAAATCTCCACCGATTACGTTCAACTAGAAAATGAGATGTTGTCGAAGGACGCAACGATTTCCGAGCATGAGAAGCAAATAACAAACTACGAAGCATACATTAGAAACTTGCAAGATGATTACTCGAAGAACAAAGATATCCTCAGTAAAGAAATACATTTCTATAAAGAACTTGTGGAAGACTTACAATCCAAGGTAAAGAAGTTGTCCAATGACGTACACAATTACAAAAAACAAGAAAGAGAAATGCATGAAAAGTTCAACCACGCAAAATTACAAACTGATGACCTTCAAGACATTCTTGAAATATCAGAAAAGTTCAACAGATTGCTCAAAGATTTCAAGGTTTTGCAAAGCAACTTCGAGTTGGAAAGAAACTCGAAGCTAGTTTTGATTGATCAAATTGAATTCTTGACTAAGGAAAATGAACTTCTTTCCACCCAAAATTCTGGAAAGAATTCTGCGAACAACGAATTGGATTTGCTAGATGATATCAATGATATAAACAATAGTCTCATCCATGACTTCGCCACCACTATACACACTATGAACGAATTGACAGATGAGGATGAAGATAGTAATGACCATCACGAACAAGCCCACCATAATGACCCAAATCTTCACGACTCTAGTGATTTGAACAATTCTAGTGTATTGAATTATTTTGCAGATGAACTGCAAATCAATCACTCATCTCCTATCAAGCAACACTACGGCAATGAAGAATCAATTGAAATTGCTGAAGGCTTCAAATTCCCTCCATCTGATACAAAACAAAAAAAATTATTCCCACCATCACCAGATCCTGAATGCAAGCAAGAGAAGAGAAAATCATTGCCAAGTAAAATCAGAACATCTCCATATCTTGACAATGAAGAATTTGTGCTATCACCACTAAAGTTGGCCGTTAACACAAGCAATAATTACTTTGATTTGGATAATAACAAATCCCCAAACAATACCATAGACAGATACCCCAACAACAAACCTATGCACTCTCGTTATAATAGTCATGATATGGTTCCGATTAAAGTCGAATTTGAACCACAATCATCACCTCGCAGCACCTCTCTACAAGAAAAGAAGAGGTTCGATATTATAAACGAAACCCCAGAGTTGAACTCCAGATCAACAAAGTCCTCTCTGAGAAATAGTGCTTTTTACGCATTAAATGGCTACGATACAAATTCCGTATCTAACCGCAACTCAATCACAACTGCAACTTCCTCGAAGAGATCTAGCATGATAGTGGAAAACCAAGTACATGATTTGACGAGGGAGGAGATTATGAAATTGAAGTTCGAGCTTCAATCATTGAAATTGCATAATGAAAAATTACTTTCATACATCGGATTCGAATTGCAAAAGCAAAAGAATAGCATTAAAAAATTATCAACTAAGCAGTCAGTACGTACATTGAAAGCTCTTAATGATGTGAGTAAACACATTGAGTACTCGGATGCAAAGTTGATCGAACGTTCCAAGGAATTGTTGATACATAAGAAACGTGTTTTAAGATCAGTTTCTATAAATCCGATATTATCCAAGAATTATGGATCTAATCAACCTGCGAAATTAGGGGCTGGAAACCAGATTGGAATCATGAACAAGAAAATGATTCCATTCACCAATCAGTTCATACTTGATTCTCATGAGCTGCTAGACGACGAAGAAGATGACTATGGCTTCCTTAAGCATACTGACCGGTTCAACAAGCGTATCTTTTCAAGTGGTTTACAAGCGTATTTAAACTGCGGTGAACTTGATGGGATCGAAGGAGCTGTCAACGACTCGTTTGAATCAGAAAATGAGCGCAATATCAAGAAATACAAATCGCAGCTGTTCTTGATGAACAAGGTGCTTGAATCCAGCGAAGAAGAAGAGGAAGAAGAAAGTGCATGGGAATCAGAAACGGAGGAAGGAGATTCTACCACGGACCCTCAGCGCAAGGACGCTGGTTGGGAAAGTGATAATCTGTCTTCCGATGAAGAGATGGGGATGTTGACCCAGATCAAGTACCTCATTCTTGGTTCAAGTGCTATCATGCTGCGTAATGCAAGAAAACGTCGAGAGCAACAACAATTGGTAGATGACGGTCTCAAGTTGAAGTTTTTGACCATCACTTTGGGCATAATGATAATTGGGTTGAGATTGTCTCACCAGACCAACGCCCACCATAAATAGAGAATAGATACACTACCTAGCATCTAGTAGCTTATGTGAGATATGGAGCAGAGAGAAGTACATCTTATCAATCATTTCATCAAAAAGAGATTATTGTTGCTATAAATGGATATCCCATCATCCATTGATAATCTCCAACTTATCATATTATACATGGAGTAAAAGAGGTCGGGTAGAATAGAAAAAGTAGCAGAAGCAATGTTTATTCCATTGGCCATGGTATGATCTGTCAGCAGCTATGACACATGCTGGGTGTCTTTGTTGAATCTTTGTGATGAGACCAACTAATCAGTATTGGTATGTACCAACCAGGAAGCGGTGGAAATCACTAACTTCAGAAACTACCAACGTGAGACTACATATTGAGGCTTCAAACGCATAATTCCATCTATTATAGCTACTACCAATACACCAACATACATATTACTAAGTGATTCGAATCCTCTTTGTTCATGTGCGTATTACTGTTAAAGCGCATTGTCGAATGTCTCGGAAATTCTTACGACATTCACTACTCATACATAGATCTGCGAGACGATTGAGAATTGATTTTATTGGTGGAACTTGTTGGCAATCTTAAATCCCTTTTCAGCGTTTTGGGGTGTCCTGGCTTTGTAACTCGGTGTTTCTGTACTTAGATTGTTTTGAAGCTTTTGTTCTGCATTTGGTTCTTGTCAATAGAATTGATGGATGTTTATTCATGGACAATCTTTGCATTCAATAATGCAAATAAGGTTGATTGTACCCAAGTAGGCTGTTGGACTTGAGACTCAGCATTTTGCTGAAGTTTCTTCAGATTTCATTTACAGGTTCATGTAGCATGCTTTATGAAAATAGACTTGAATTTGCAGTATGGGGATGCTGGTGTCCAAACTTGGAAAGGTGGTTGCGGAATCTATGGTGAAGGGAAGGTATCAGATGGGATAGAGAGGAGCTTCAAAAATGAGAACGTGCAGGAATAGAATGCCAATTCAGACTCGGGATTATTCATCAGGTTACTGGGGTTTTGTTGGAGCCAAGATGAAGCCATCATTGAGCTGTTGTATCTCCTGCTGCTTAGCCGTGAGATCAAGCATTGGCACTTCAAAAAGTCATACCAGCGAAGTATGATGTATAAGTATCGTAGGAATTGATTTGGTTGCACTATTGGCTATCCAACATGTAGTTTCATGTCATTTCGATATAAAAATCTTTACGAGATGCAATTTTGCATTTCTCCAGGGAAGTTTCTCAAACTGCTCTAAACCCTTAAATTCCTCGTAGAGCTCTTTGTGAACTCGGAGATCCCCTATTTAGTCTGTTAGTCCCCGCGACGTTGAATCTGGTCTTCTGGTCTTCTGTGTTCCGTATAGCACCATTGCAAGGCAATTAGCCTTTTGTCGTAAACCGCCCTAGTTATAAACCGCCCTACCTAAAATATGCTTTTTCGTTTCGGTTACTCAAGTGGTCCCTTACCACCGCCTCAGATCATCGCCCTCCTCTCCCTCGTATCAACCTGTCAATAAGACTGTATTGAGACCAGAGCAGCAAGGGTACCCGAGATTTCGGTCCGTCTCACGTCTTCACTATCAGATACCATGCATCTTGAGACACATGAGAACTATTAGGGAATAAGGGTCAGAACTAAATTAACCAGGCCCACTTCGTTTCTTCAGTTTCCAACCCCTGACCCCCGAGTTTTAGCCCCTATCGAACAGTGCCCCGTCCTTCGCTCTCCCGTGTTTGTTCTTCTCAGTATAGACTTCGGAACTCCAACGGCCTATAGCTGGATTGGGGCGGCCAGAGGAGAACCGATCTCGCACCGCACCGCACCGGTATCCTCGCACTAACTGAGAGCTGCCACCAATCGCGCTGGGTACGCCATTCTCGCTAAGGCTCGCAACCCAAAGTGGTTCCACTCCCCACGCACAGGGCGAAAAAATGGGGTGATTTCCCAGTAGCATCACTTGATTTCGGGGCCGGTGGTGGATATTATCGGCGGTTTGACGTATCATTATGGAACCATTGAGCCACTGCCAACTCTACAATGCACCGGTGATTGTTAGGCGAGCCCCCACGCTCCAAATAGGCCACAACAGTCGCAGGTGTCCGAGGCTGCAACCCCGTGGGGGGACCATATCTAATTATACCTATTGATATATAAGGACGTTGGATCCTGGTCGCACTACCGATAGACCTGAGTCCTGCGACTTCGTGACACACCATAGTAAAAGCCATGGCCTTGAGAAACTACTTGTACGCCAAACACGCCAACGAGGCCACCTCGATCAGGATCAACAAACTCGAGAACCAGGGCCCGGGCCACGTACACGTCCATGGACGCCGTCCGGCCGCTCACAGTGGCGGATCTCAACCACGAGGAGGTTTTGGACTGGACTGCCACTCGGTGCTCCAGGACGTCAGTGGATCCACCGAGTGCCGCAACTGTGCGGACTGCCCCAGAAAAACTGAGGTGACGATGGAGCCCAAGGTGAGAGTGGAGGTGGGAAACGAAGACCTCAACTACAAGATCAAGCAGATGCACATTTCAGAAGCCCCATAAGGTGATGGGCTCCAAGCTGAGAGCACCCTTGTGGTGGCGGTGGGCCGAAAATCCGAGGAAAGCGGCGGAACACTGGGTCCATCAGGTGAAATAAGATGTTCCGTGGGTGTCGGTAATTTGTCGCGGTGCGTGGGGCACCCCAAACGTTTTGCACCCAGTTCCAACCTAGTTCCATTCACTTCAGGAGCTTGTACATTCTTCCATGGTATGATCAGCACATCACGCCATCACCTCAGCGAATCACCAAGGCATGCTTTCGTTCCAGGCCACCACAGTCTGGACTTAGCTCGCATATGCATTTGAAAATAGCCAATAGCTCCCATTTCAGGAACGGAGATCTACGTTACTGGAATGAAAACAAGCGAGCATCGTTCTGCAATCTGAATCAGACGTCCGTGACACCAATGACACGAGCGGTCCAAGGTTGTTTGGAAGCGTTTTGAACATGGCGGCCATGAACTTTTCAATCATTCTGGGACCCAGTTCGTCCCCATTCTCTGAGCTTGGAGAATATGTTCTTATTTTGCTGGAACCAATTCCAACGGAACTCCTCATCAAGTTGGTTCGCACCTGCAAAATAATCCCCATTAATCCAAAAATCTATTGCTCGTCAAAGAACCTCCAAACACTTCACATGACCCTAGCGGTGATTCTATGTACATAATCCGGCTCTATATGACTAATGACACATGAATTTCGATTAAAAGAGTCCTTCAGTTGAAATTGTAGATACTTTTTCCCAGTGGTGGCTTTGGACTAAAATTTCTTTCGTCTATTTGTTTTTCACCGGAAGAAACGGTACTTCGATCTAAATGCATCCCTAAAGCGACTGTTTACAAGAGAAGCATCGATCAAAATGGACCCTATTGTAATTGGCCACAATACTAACCTCTGTTGAACTGCATCTTCGAAATAGCTGCACAAGATTGTTGCAATGTGCAGGTCGCGTATATGCAAACCCATGCCCGCAGCCACATCACGTACTGATATTTAGGCCGCTCCGTTTATCTACACTCTTCCCATATAATACATAAATAATACATAATCGAATCACGGATCTAATTTATATCGCTTGCTGCCGCTCAAAGGCGCAACTCGTGGAGTTGCGCCACTCCGAAGCAGGCGACCAATATTGGTGTTGGCCATCATGGGATCCATACCCACGCCGTTCGGGGCATTCCGATGGTGGACATGGTTTTGATAGTGGCTGCTGTGGACTTGAGAAATTCCGCTGGAATCATTCAAGTATCCACTGGAATTGTTACCGACAGGATTAGATGGTGCAACAGAGCCTGTAGCATTTGCAGTAGTGTAAGGAGCCGTAGGGGTGCTTGATCTACCGTTGGCGGAGGTGGTGCTCAACGTTGAAGCTGGTGACGGTTCTGGCCCAACAGCGGCGCGCAAGAAGAAGTCATCTATACCTGAAATTTGCTGCTGTTGATGATGTTGTTGGTGGTGATGATGTTGTTGTTGTTGCTGGTGAACCGCTTGAATCTGCTGAGCTTGTTGTCTCGCGTGTATTTGAGAAATAGTATCCACGCTGGATTGTTGCCTCATTTGTTGTTTTTGCTTGATGGAACGAATATTGATGATCCGCTCATTGAAAAACGAATTCTTGAACTCTTGAAACACCTTAACAGTTTGTGGATAATCGTATTGATGGTCATGGAAAAACCGATCGGCAAAAATATAGATAAACCTTTCGATATCAGTGGAGCTGATTCCCAGAGAACTTATTGGTTCTGGTTCTGGAGCCACTGTTGGTGGAACAGGAGAAGCGTTCTGAGCAGGGACATCAAGCGGTTCATCATGGTGATGCAGGTGCTGCTGCTGAGGAGTGGAATTTTGAGTGCTAGCAGCTGGTGCAATTGAGGAAGCAGGATTAGCAGTAGTGGATCCTAATCCAGCAACTGGTGCACGATGAGAATTTGAACCCTTGTGATCCAGGGTACTTCTAGTACTCGATCTAGTCATTCTCAGCTGTTCATATTGATGCTTTTGATTCTCATAATGGGCCCGGAGTTGGCGTTGATATTCGTACGAATTTTCTCCTGGATCTTGCAGTTGGGCATGGCGTTTGTTGGAAAATTGCTGTTCATGAGTGTGCTGATTTTTGTGCAGAGTGGGATGATGCTGCAGTGGTTGCTGCTGGTATAATGCAAAATTATTGAGGCTGAGGTTAGGAGTTGTGTTGGAGAAACTGAGATTTTGATGAGGATGGAATTGGTTACCTGGTAAGCTCGTAGGAGCGGTAGGATTGTTAGTATTGGACTGGTGATTCATTAGGTCAAATGCCGCGGTCGACGTAGATGTGGCCGAAGTATTGGCGGAATTGTTGGCATTGGAATTGGCAGCAGTGTTAGAGGAGGTAGCTGAAGTAGTTTCGTGATCAATGCGGCTTGGTTGTTGCAGCAGCAGCAGTTGTTGTTGTTGTTGTTGAGAAGGAGGTGGTGGTGGAGGTTGTGTAAGTTGTGGTTGTGGTTGTGGTTGTGGTTGCAGCAGTTGCGTCTGTGGTTGTGTCTGTTGATGTTGTTGCAGCGGCTGTTGCTGTTGTTGCTGTTGCTGTTGCTGCAGTTGTTGCAGCTGTTGTTGTTGCAGCTGTTGTGGCTGTTGTTGTTGCAGCTGTTGTTGCTTATACTTCACCAAATTCTCGTCGGCGCCCGTTTGGGGGCCAGAGAAATTTTCATAGGATGTAGGGGCAGGATTCTGATCGGTCAAATCGGTCATGGTAGAGGCCGGCACCACTGAGGGTGAGTTAGAGGCCGAGGACTCGGCAGAAGCTGTGGTCATGGCCGTAGCACTTGTGTTGGAACCATTACCTCCAACTCTTGACTTGCTCAAACCATGACGTTTCTTGAATTGAGCGAGCCAACCATGACTGAAGTTCACAAGACGCTTGGGATCATCCACACCGTACTGGTGGGCATATATTGACCAATGTTCTCTCAAGATGGGCTCGGTGATGGGTTCGTTGCGTTCTAGGCGCTGTTGGACCAAGAGGTCCATGGCTCGATTGATCTTTTCATACTTGAATTTGACCCGCCGGCGGCTCTGTTTAGAAAAAGAGCCGGATTGGCTCCACCGCTCTCGAAGCTCGTCTTCGTTCTTCAACCATTCGCTGAACGACGAAGTGGATACGGAGATCTCGTGTTTGAAGCGATTCACGGTTTCCAGCTGAGGGCGCTTCGATTGGTGGTAGTGATCGAGGATCTGGATCTTTTGCTCCAATGTAGCTCGAGGGAGCTTGGAGGGGGCCATGGTAGGCACAGGGCGACGGACGGATCACCAGGTGTGGATATGGAGGACGGAAGAGGAGTCCACGGAGAGTTTTCGAAAACAACCACCCAGTGTGCAAATCTGATACAGACAAGAAAACAGGCAACGAAACAAACAAGGACTCGGGCACAGGGAGCTTCAACGGGAGATCACGGGCCACGGGTCGGAGATCCAATTAGCAAACGCCTGCCACACTTCGGATGACTGTTCTTGTCCAGAGCTGGAGTAAGAGAGATAAGTTTTGCTCCTTAGCAGAGGTGTGCGATTTGAGGTGAAACCAAAACCATGCAAAAAACCCGGCTGTACAGGAATCCACCGCGAGGTTGAGGACGGGCACAGGGAGAACAAGGAGAACGGCGAAGACGACGGCCGGACTGAGGGGCTGAAGATCTCGGCCCAGCGACTTTGAGGACGACGGCGACGACCTGGGAAGCGACGGGGGCCTTGTGGGGGCAAAATGGCTGGACTATGGAAGTGGAATCGGGTTCTGGCAGCTCGGGCTGTCCTCTGTTGAGTATTCGGTGGTGGTGGTGCTCTGGTGGTGGATCCGGGACTTCAGCGGGGGTGTGTTGGTAGTGCTGGCGAGATTAGTGCGAGAATAGAGAGAAACAGCGCGAGGTTTAGCGAGATGGCGGTGGGGCGGTGGTAGCGAGCGGCTCCTGCATATAGCCGGGGCGTTGGGCGCGCCCCCGGTAACAGGATCCTTGCAAGGCACCGTTTCCTGATATTGGAGCAAACGAAAGGGGCGAGTCCCCCACACGACCCCTGGGGACAGGGGTCGTGCGCCTGCAGCATTCGCGTGGACGCGCGCTATATGCAGGAGAGGGTTTTCCCCGGTGCTACGTTCTACGGGGCTTTCGTGGTGTGCTGGTGCTGGACTACTGGGATAGCGGTACTGGTGCGGTACTACGGTGGTGCTGCGTACTAGTGCGGTGGTGCGGAAGTCGCTGATGGTGTGTTGCTGGTGCTGTGCCATCGAAGGTGATTAGCGGTGGTGGTTCGGAGTAACACTGATGGCGATCAGCCTCGAGACTCGAGGCTCGAGCCTCTGCTGGCCTACATATGGTTCTGAAATCGTTCATTAGGGTGCAGGATAGCTATGGGTCGAGCTAGTGGGAACCGGCACCTCTGCTGACCTTCTCCAAAACGGTTTCGTAGGCGACTTCAGAGAAGTCGGTACCTTGGATGTCGGTGGAGACACCGTTCAAGGCTCTTCTCAATGCGTCCTTGGAGGAGGCGTAGACCATCTTGGATCTGATAGGAGCGGTGTCTGGGGACCAGGTGAAGAACACAATCTTGGATCTCTTTCCTTCACCTCCACCAATCTCGTACTCAAAGTCGTAGACGGCGTATTTGCATTCGTTTTCTGGCAACTTGGACAAGAACTCGTCGTAATCTTGGCTACTGGAGGTCTCGTCCACCACGATTTGGGTCTTGGAGTCGTTGAGGGCGAAAATGACAAACTTGAACTTCTTACCTAACTTCAATTCATTGAAGACGGTCAACGACTCATCGGCAACGGCGACACTAGAAGGTTAGTACGACGGTTTCCGTCACGGGCGGCCGCATTCGGCTTCTCTCACGTACCCTGATCTAGACTGACTGGTTAGTATTGCGTGATGCTTGAATTGTTGCGTGTGATAGAGCGTCCGGCCTGACTTGGTGAACACACCTGAAACCTGAGGCCACGACCGCATTCTGCCGGCGCCATCAATTGGCCCAACGGTACTTGGCCCCCTCCAAGTGCCCCGGCCGTCACGTCATAGGGGAACCAATTGATTCCACCGCCGTACTTACCATTTTTAATATAACTGTGTATTGGGAGAAAAGCAGTGGTGTCTTTTTTGGAGTCTTTGCTGTGAGTCGAGTGTCGGCACCAAACGGCGCGTGATTATATGGAGGAAAGGTGTGCGCCCGAATTAGAAGGCAGTGTTGGAATTGGGGTGACTCTGTAGTGCGATTAAGGTCCTTAGTGAGGAAGTAGTAGGGAATTAGTGAGGGAGTAATAGGGGAATTAGTGAGAGACTCTGTGGTAGAGTAAGAGAGCAAATGATAGGATATTAGGAGAGAAGACTTCGAGCGAAAACTAAAGGAATCATCGATTTGGAGAATCAAATGTGAAGTACATAGGAGGATTATACCTGTAAGTTGATGGAAATTCTCCAAAGTGCGTCAGCTATACTGTAGGGACTATGAAGAATAGATGCAAATACATGGTAAATTATAGTGATATTTATTGGTGGAGCTACTGGGACACCACAGGTGGAAATAGTGGTGTGGGTCTTTTTGGTGATGGTGGTACTACAGCTTATCGGACCTGACTATTATTGTCTACATTGCTAAGTACATGGTCCAAGAGTTACTTCTATTCAGTCACAAAGTCGGTGCCAGGGGTTGGTGGCCATTTTGGTCTGTTTACTCTGGTGCTGGCGGTGTTTGGTGTTTGGTTCTCGTGTTTTGTGTTGAAATTATGGGTTTGTATTTCGGACTCGAGAGGTGGATCTCTGCCTCAAGAAGGGGCACTTGAACCTATATAGGGGCTCCCAAATACTGCAGAGGAGTCAAATTGATATGTAAAGAGGCTGTGGAACGGGAAAGGTGATGTTCTTGATCCACCATGTAGTCTTTCTATGGAAACTGGTCGATTTCCACGGTGCTTTGGTTCCAGCAACACGATAAGCCCATTTTTGGACATATCCCAGAGCTCATCTGCACTCTAAGAGACGTTCACGTAAACAGTACGGGTAAAAGACCACCATATTCCCATACCTTTGACGTCCTTCTACCCCTATGGCGCTTTCTACCCTAGGGTCCTTCATTCTCTTAGATCTCCCGTCAATTGTACATTATAGACTAAGAATAGACTCTCTCTACTTGAGCTGCTGCGCATTGGTTTGACATCAAAATTTCACAATGCAACTGGAGAAATATACCGATGTTTTTCTTGACACCTTTTGCTCTCCTTCTCCTTTTTTCTCTTCTCTCCTTTTCTGGCCATCTCTCTCCTTCAACTCTCCTATTGTTCTCCTTTTTGATCTTATTTTAAGCTCCTATCAAGCTCCTTTTTCTTCTCTATTGCTTTCCTCTGCTTTTTCTTCATCTCTGTTCTTACCGTTTTAACATAGAATCATACATTACCACCTAAACTAGCACACTAAGCATGACACTTAATAGAGATGTTCCAACACCGAATCGGCATGGGTTTTGTCCGTGAACTCGCCTCCGTCTTCACTCTTCAAGTACACAATTTTCCGATCATCAACAATAGCAGCGTAGCGGCCGGTACGTATTCCCAACCCCTGCTTGGAGACGTCTGCGACATAATTGTCCCCTAATGTCTTAGCAAGTGCACCTTGGGGGTCGGTAGCGAAAACCACATAGTCATCGTGGTCATGGTACCCCAAGGCCTGGGCCCAGCCCTTATTGACGAATGGATCGTTGATGGTCAACACCACGATTTGGTCGACTCCCTTACTCTTGAACTCGTTCAATTTGTTCAAGTATGTTGGAAGATGGGCTTCGGTGCATGGAGGAGTGAATGCGCCTATTGCCGAGGTGAACACCACCTTTTTGCCTGGGAGTTCCTTGGCCAAGTCGTAGGATACGGGCTGAGGGGGCTGGTTCAGCTTCTGGGACGAAATATACGACAACAACACGTTGGTAGGGAACGAATCGCCTTTTGTAAATAGCATGGGGATTGAAGGTACTTTGGCGATAAGATCAATAAAGGTTCAGTATGTGGAGAGCGATCGGATCAGTGAAAAATTATGATCCAAGTAGTAGCAGTTGTAGTAGTTACAATCAGAGGGAGCGAACGGCTGCAGCGTCCGGTTAAATACCCTTTGGTGATCATCTACAAAGTGTGGGTACTAGCTCAAAACACCTGATGACTCCTGGTAGCTCCTGGTAGCTCCTGGTAACTAGGAATGATCCCAAAGCTGCCTGCTACTCCGTCATTGGTTGCTGTGGGAGGAACATGAAGACCCCATTTGAAAGTGAAAGCAAACGAGAAATACGCGGGGATCTACGCAGAGGACCACACACACCGCTCCACACTTTGTAACAGCAACCGTGAATATAGTTTCTGTGTTGCGAGATCCCAGGTCATTGTGACCTGATGGTCAATTTGGTCTCCTCCTTCTTTATGGTTGATTTGTGAGTGAACAGTGTGGCATTGTGTGAAAAGCAGTGGCTTATCATCATCAGCTCCCATCGATTGGGTGCAAATTTACCAGGCCCCAATCTGTGCGCACACTAAAGAGACTTTAATTGATGCTCCATTTACTTCAACAGGGTCAAATGGTTCAATGATGTAGTAAATTTGGGTTGTCCACTCTGTTCCATTCTTTTCTGTGCATTTGCATGAGCTTTGTCTAATGCTGGTGCGTGGTGGCCGATTACGCTTATACATGCCTCATTGTCATCGGCCAATACCTATGATCACTCGCACTTCTTGAAGAGACCAGAAATGAGGTATAATATTGCCTAATGCAATAAAGTTCATTTATGGAACGCTGCAAATATTCACGTATAGTGACTAATATTCAACATGCTAGTGAAATTAACTTCACTACCGCAAATCGTTCTCTCTTCCTCTCATCATCATGGATGTATACAACTTCTAGGATGGATTTGATTGGGGCAATCCCAAATGTGTTTTCTTCAAAATCCACAGCAAAGAAAACTCTACTCAAAACTTCATTTCCAAGATAATATCGCCCATCGGAGTATTTCTTCGAATGACTCGATAAGTAGCATTTCCCCCAGACGTTGTAAAACATTTGCTCAAGTGGAACCTCTATGCTCATTTCAAGTATCTTGTAGGTAGTGGATCCGACTGGAACCCTACAACCAGGAGCTCGATGTATCCAGTCACACAATTGTAAATTGCCTCTGAAATGGATTCATTCAGCGATGTTTCTTACTGATGCTTCTGGAAGGGTTATCTCCACAGAACTTGCATCTGAAAAGACTTGTTGATTCAAAAAGTTGGTACCACCATGAACTTTATAAAATTTACGCAAGAAACTGGGTATTCCTCATATCAAAATATTTCAAGTCTAGCAAAATTATACCATATACTCTCCGATCAGAATTGTCATTAGAAATCCCAATAGTGCTATCAAATTTTTCTGAGTTAATCAACAGGATCTATTGAGGTAAGTAGATAGCGCTGTTGATGAAGAAATTGAAAGAAACCACTTTGAAGTTATTGATCTGATTGTTTAAGTTACTGGATAAATGAAAAAATTCGAAATTTAAAATTTAAAATGGTCTTTTGGGTTTTAAACAAATCTGAGGTATTTAACTTGCTGGCCATTTGAAATAACGATTCCTATCAATGAATTGACACATTAAATCAATCCAATATTGACTTCTTGGATTGTGTCAATTTCAATTCACTGCTTATCAGACATGAGATTCTATAGATCCAATACTATTACAATACTTGAGATCTAGCGTATCAGCGTATAATTTATTCACTAGTTAGGGGAATAGTTGAATTTCAAATCTTCAAATCAAGTATTCAATCTTCGTTTGATATGTGTAGATTTGGTATCTCAAAGTATAATTTGAATTTCGTGCAAATATAATCGGCTATACTGACAACTTCAAATTTAAAAGTGTATCAAGTGTATAAATTTTTGAATTGACTTTGTACAATTCGTATCTTTATACCTTCTTGTCACAACATTCTGTATTTAAGAATAAAGCTTCGGTTGACGGCTGTACCTGATGCGAATGTCTAACCGAGCCTCAATTATAATCAGAAAGTTTTTTTAAAACTACAGGTCCTGTAAGCGAAAATGGTCTTAATTAGCCTTGACTTACCATAAACAGGTTTGAATCTTTCCGACCATTCGTAGCTTATAATCAAAGATTTGATTTCTAAGGTTGTTTTCAGGATCAAAGGTGCTGCTATTTAATACTTGTTCACTGGATGCGAATATGCTAATTAACGATATGAACAAACTGTTGTAATTCATATATTTCACTTGTATGTAAAAAAAAAAAAATTCAACTAACTAGTTATTTAGTCCCTTCATGAAAGTGGACGTATGTTGCTCTCTGTGGTGTACTTGACTGGAGCGAACGAAAACTCTTTAGCTTCATAATCAACAACAAGGTAAATTCTTCTAAGCACATCAACTCCAAGAAGACTAATTCCTTCTGTTGCATTATTTGATTTGATTGACATAAAGCATTTACCATCTGAAGCGAACCACATGTCGGTAAGCGGGACTTGGATCAGCTTGTCCATTAAGTTAAAAGTAATATTTTTATCTCCTGGTATTCTACAATCATTAAGCTCGATGACACCAGTATCGTGATGATAATAGGATTCTGGGATAGAATCAGCAATTTCCTTCACTACTGACTCAGGAAGAGTAGTTCCCTTAGCACCCGCGTCCAAATATACCATTTTATCCACCAAAATTGGGTTATCATTGGCATCAAACAAATTATGTAAGAAAACCACTAGATCCTTTGAAAGCATCGGGTGACTAGTGAACGTTCCTTCAAACTTGGCGTGATCGAAACCTCCAAAAATAACTGTTCCTGAGTTGGTGTCTTTTTTGCCAAAGTATAATGAATATCCCAAATGCTTGATGTAGTCGGCATTCCGGAGTGCTTGCACGAAATTGGCATTGGGCTGCTCATTGTCGAAGTTAAGTCCCAATACACCAGGTGAATTTGCTCTCAGATCTACTTTTCCAAATTGAAAGTTATTCAACGTTATCCCAGCACCTAAGCTAACCTTATCCTTGACCCAGTGCCCAGATATTTTGTTGCCATCGACATATTCGGTGTCAAAAGGCTCCTCGTTATTTTGGAAAGTGGTCGATTTGTCGCTATTGTATCCATCTGCCCAACCCTTGTCACTGGCGACCCACAATGCACCACTTTCTGTGTCCAAATCGACTTCAATTTGTTGGTTATCAGAACCAAAAAATAGCGGGATTGTATAGGCCACTCTTTCCGTTAGTTTGGCACTAACATAGTCATTTCTCTTAGAATTAAGAGAGTCAAAATTTGAAGTAGGGTTTTTCTTGTCCATTTTAAAATACAACAGGACAACTCCATTTTCTTTCTTAAAGTCGCCTAAACTGCTAGAGGAGCTCTCAACAAAACCAGAATTGTAAACACTTTCTTGAGCATGGACGAGCAATGCCCAATTAGCTAGGTGGATAGCACCTTTGATCAATACTGAAGATAACATCATTTGTAGAATTGCAGTGTTCAATAACTGTGTGAGATAATTATCAATCTAGATTATTAGGCGTATTTATATATTATTAATATTATTCTATAGAGAAATTTCTTGTGATGTGAGAATTTCGTTTAAATGCTGCTGGTGAAATGATTTTAATTCTGAAATTTAAATTCATTAGGTCTTATGGTAATATGACCTATTGTAGTCTTGGCAGTTTGCAATCGAACTTGACATTTGTAGTTTTCTCAATGCGTGATGCGTCAGCTTAAAACTTCCAGATTTCATCAGAAGTATGGCCTCTAAAGTGAAGTTTCAGTATTTCGCAAGTGGTAACAGAACAGTATACAACCATAAAAAGGGTAGTTCAAGACTCCATTAAACACAGTCCTCCGTCATATCGCTAAATGTGCCTTGAATATTCTAAGTGGTGGATTTTGATTTACAAGGTCACGGTCTCAATTATTTCATGCACTTTTCCGATGAGTTCAAAGCGACCAAGTTTTAGCCCCATCTCTTTTTGTAGTCTGGAAGGTTTATTTATCTCTCACCCGAGGGATTGGTTGCCAAGAAACCATTTGTTTTCTAATAGTAATCAGGCCTAGCACAAATTGGATCGTCAAATCCGTGAAAGGTTTCATCCATCCAATAGAATGGAGCAATAATCAACAAAGATAAAACAAAGCTTAAAATTACAGACCCAAATCCATAAGTATATGAACTTTTAGTCTTAAGTGCATAAAGTTCAACCATAAATGTGCTAACAGTGGTAAGGGCACCACAGAAACCATCTTCAATGCCAACGAAAGCATGACAAGCATCCACATTTTGTAAAATTGTTTCCAAGTTTCTCGTACCTCTTGTAACGAGAGTAAAGGCTGCCAAAACCATAGTACCAAATACATTGGCGACGAAGGTGCCTAGGGGAAAGTCTTTCCATTTTGAGTTCAATAATTTGGATAAGCAAAACCGGAGAAGCGCTCCGAATGGTGCAAAGAAAATCGAAAATGTCCAGCTTCTTGAGGTCCTGTAATTCCAGGCTCCTGTTAAAACAACGGCCGCAATGAAGGAGAGTGTTCCTAAAACGCAAAAAAAGACTTCGATGATACGATTCATATTTTTGCTTAGTGGTGGCAAGCTCTGGTCTAGGGCAGAAATGATGTGTCTTCCCACTAGGTAACCACCCATTGGAATTGCAACTCCTTGTATCAAAATTCCTATTATTGGCATCCACACGTAATTATTCAGCTCATACGTATATGCTGTTTCTGCGCTGTCTATCAATAGAATCGACTCAATGATATAAGTGGAAAACGATGAGAAAGTACCGCAGAAACCAGTGGTGAGTCCGATATATATAGGAATTGTACCCTTATTTGAATAATCCCCATGCTTCAATAGTTCAGTCCAAACCTCCTCACTGCCAATCAACATACCCATGATCATGCAAGCTGTGAAGTTTGCCCAAAGAACTTGTCCATAAAAAATGTTATCATTATCCAACAACGTCTCCATTCCTTTACGAGCTAATACCCCCCAAATTGAGCCATTAACGATATTCAACACCACAATTGGCCAGTAGAGACTGGCCAAGTATGACCTGGAGCGACTTTTGTTGGGATGTGGTTCGGCTGGAACTCCCTCCGGCAATGATTTTGAGGTGGATTCGGCCTCAATTTCCGCCAATTGCTCCTCTGCGGTTCTTCTTCTGGATACTAACGACTGGGCTTCGGCATGTGCATCCTCGTTCCTTCTTGTTGCAGTAGACAGGCCCACCGAGGTTTCCACTGAGGAGTCTTTAGGTGCTTCTGGGTCTTGCACGTGTGCTGGGGCCTCCGAGGCCAGATGAAAGGAAAACGTCGACTTGATGTCTTGGGCCATCTCATCGGGCATCGCCAGTTCGGCGTGGTTCTTCGGCTCCACCAGGGATAATTGCGGATGCTCAGGAGTCGAGGCCAAACGTGCGTCGTGCTTCTCGTCCTCCGGCATCTCCTCTATCTGATCTCACAGGTAGAAAGTATCAAGAATAACACTCAACGATAGTATTGATAAATGAAGATGTGACTTCTCGCGTGTTTCCTGTGCGGCGATGTTGTTTGTGACTAATGCGCAATACAATCGATTACGGGTTCCAAGGCCAATGGGCGCAGAGCACAAACACGGAACTGTCAATCTCAGCAACACGGTAACACGAAGGAACACACCAGCACATATGGGAACGCTTGGGCCAATCAGAGCACGGGAAATTCGGAACCAGCGGGTTTCGGTTTTCACGGGAGTCGTATGAAGAGATAAGACTGGGCCCTGGTGACATCCTTGTGTTCGTGAGAAGCTCAAAAGCTGGGGCCGGTGTTATCAAACACCGGACGCCACGCTCATAAGCCGATGTAGCTCCGATATTGGGTGTCAATGTTGGCAGTGAAGGGAAGAAAGACAGAAAAGAACTGGTGAGTCTGTTTTTCTGGCTGTTCCTGAAAGGATTGTGAATGACCGATGGACTGGTAGTGCTAAATTGTGCTAGTGGTGGTCCTGGTGTGATGAGCATTCACGGTTGTATTCTTTTCGCAGCCATCCCAAGAACTCTAATAAGATGGTAAATTTTGACAGAGGGCTCTGATTCAGGTCGCTTCTACTTGGTGGAATACAGGGACTGTTACAGTTCAAAAAGTGAATGCTACAGTCAGAAGAAGTGGATTCTTATGCTATTTTTGGGGGAGTGGGAGCCTGCGTCAATATTTTTAGCTTTTTTGTAAAAAGCATCAAAATATCATCAGGTCCTTAACTTCAATCCAAGTATCAGCCTCCATCCTGTATTTCTGCTACATACACTTGTCCTTAGGTTTACACGTTCTGCTCTTATTCCATACACTTTTCCATCTCTATTTGTACCATTCCTTCTTCAAAAGATAATTAACACTTATCATTGGTACTGAAAACCATTCATACATCCGATTACCTCAAATAAGTACTCAATCACGTATTTCGGACCACTGTAAGAACTGCCCACTGATCTGGTCCTCTAAATCTCGAACAAAAAAGAAAACAGAATGATTCCATCGAGGATCGAACTCGAGACCTTCTCTGGGTGAGAGAGACGTCATACCGCTAGACCATAGAACCATTTCCTTGAACGGCAATCGCCCATAAGCTGATGGTTTCTATTTGCTGTGATGTTACAACTTCCGTGGTGAATACCGTTTTAGGCCATGATTGTAGCAATGGGTAACATAATAAGGTGGACGACAGATCTCTAGAAGGGTCATGTGATCTTAAGCCTGGCGATTGAATTACCTTCGTGTAGGACTGTACATAAGAGAGGAAGTCGCGATATAGGTCAAATATTTATCCCGTTTGGTAACCAAAGATACGATGGCCGAGTGGTTAAGGCGGGGGATGCAGGTTCCTCTGGGCTCTGCCCGCGCAGGTTCGAACCCTGCTCGTGTCGATATTTTTTCTTTATCAAGAACAACTAATTTACTTTTTAGTTACACGAGCTGCCACGGTCTAAAAGAACAGTTAGGAAGGACCCTTCCCTCTTCCGAGACCCTCATTACTGCTGACGCTTCAATTGCCGCATGATACTGATGTCGTCTTGACAGCCTAGGCTACTCCAGCACGTTTCCCCAATATTCACTGGCAACCAGTTCACCTCCAGTTCTCCTCACTTCCCTCTGCGAAGTCTCGCTAATTATTTCTCGCTAAAAACTCTTCAGTTGCCCTGAGTTCTCACTAATCCAATTCTTGTCCTCCCTAAACTCGTCCCTAAATCTTTTTTCTCTCGCTAAAACAACAATCTACCTCGATCGATGGCGGGTTTTCTCACCAGCTAATAGTGCGAAATCTCACTATTGTTGGTCCGTGAATTTCTCTCTTTCAACCGTTCGGTTCTCCACTCCACCATGTCAACCTCCCTATACGAGATTCTAGAGGTGGAGAAAACTTCCACACCCTCCGAGATCAAGAAGGCATACCGCAAGTTGGCCCTCCGCTACCATCCCGATAAATGTACAGAAGAAGACCGTGAATTCGCCGAAGGCAAGTTCAAAGAGATCTCTCACGCCTACGAGATCTTGATAGACGAGACCAAGAGAGACCACTACGATACCTATGGAACCACCGATCCCAATGGCGGAGCCCCGGGCGACTTCGAAGGAAACCCCTTCGATAACTTCTACGGCGGTAATGGCGGCGGCGCCGCCTACGGAGCGGATGATTTCTACAATTTCTTCAACAATATGAACGGCGGAGGATCCCACCCCAGAAACAGAGCTTCAAACAGAACCGAGGACGCCGAGATCGAAGTGGATGTGACCCTCGAGGAATTGTTCAAGGGCAAGGTCATCCGTACTACCTCCACCAGAAACATCATTTGCACGCATTGTAAGGGCTCTGGGGCCAAAAAGTCCGCAGTCCTGAAGAAATGTGGAATTTGTGAAGGAGAAGGCACCGTCAGAAAAATCAGAAGAGTGGGGCCTGGTATGGTGACCCAGGATTATGTGACGTGTGGAACGTGTGAAGGTTCTGGTACCATCTACCGTACCAAAGACCGGTGTAAAAAGTGTGGCGGTACCAAGGTAATTGAGGAAACCAAGATCTTGGAATTCGACATAGTCAAAGGGTCCAAATCAGGCGAAACCATTGTGTTGGAGAAGGAATCCGATCAGTACCCAGGAAAGCAAACTGGTGATGTCAGACTCACCTTCACTTGCAAAGACCACGACGTTTTCACAAGGAAAGGTGACGATTTGTATTGCAAATTCAAAATAACACTTTTGGAAGCATTGTGTGGATTCTCGAAGGTGGTTGTCAAGCATTTGGATAACAGGGGAATCAAAGTTTCCACCCCTCCTGGTAAAGTGATTCGCCCAGGAGATTACATCAAAATCAAGAACGAGGGTATGCCCATCAAAGATGCACCCAAAAGCTGGTTCGGAGGATCCTCTTCTACTAGAGGGGATCTCTATATTGAAATGGATATTGAGTTCCCAAAGGATAATTGGTATTTGGAGAAAAACGATATATTAAAAATGAAGAATTTATTGCCTAACGAGCTCCATTCGAAATATGATATCAGAAAACAAGCAATAGACAACGACTCTTTACCAGAAGCCAATATCGACACCATAACGGATTTTTCAATCGCCAAGGTCGACGCTTTGCCAGAATACCATGATGAACAACCCCATCCAGAGCAAGCTCACGAGCATTATCACGAAGATGCCTACGGTTCTGCACAACCAGAGTGCCAACAACAATAAAACTGTACATTTAGTAGTACATAGATAGAGGAAAAAAATGCATGTAAATAGATATCATAAAACAGACAGAATTACTTGTCCAAATAAGGAGTAAATTCAGTCCAATAAGTCGTTCAATTCGTCAACACTCAAACCGAGTGGCTCATCAGGATTTTCATGAAGCTCTTGTTGAGGAAAGTTCAAACCATCATGTGAAACCTCTTCCTCAAATCCGAACGAAAGATTCTTGTCCAAATCTATTTCGTCAAGCTTCAATCCACTACCGGAATACTGGACTTTTGCGGATGCATTTGGTTTTGGGAAAAGCTCAAGATCTTCTTTAGTGAGCAGTTCCATGCCATATGGTACATAAGATATGGGGGATACTTCCTTTGGAACATACTCCAAGCTGTAGTCATCCTCGATGAGTTGTCGGTTAAAACTTTGCAACTTTTGTAGGGCCAACTTCTGAGTCTTAAGTGAAGAGCTGGGCTGATTTGCAGTTCTTTTCGTTTGTTTCACAGGATCAACATTGTTATAGTTGACATCGTGGATGGAAATATTGGATGCATGCAAACTTTGGGTATGGTTGGACAACGTGGAGGACAAATTGGGCACTATTGATGGTATCTTTGACGATGGGATCTTCACCAAGTCGTCGGTGCAGAATTTGAGGGTGTTTGCATTTTCGGGGTATAAATGAGGTGTTTGTGAAAAGCGCAACACTGGCTTGGAGGGCGTCAAAACTGGAGGCTCGGGGACTGGAGGTTGGGCCGATTGCTTCTGGAGCTTGGAGACGGGGACATGACTGAACCCAAGCGACGAATTGGCCTTGGATAGAACGGGAGGCCTGGGTAGGAACGATTTCTGTCTGAGGTTCTTGGTGGGAATACTCGATTGCGACCGGTGCAAACTGGGCATCTGGCTGTTCTGGTTCTTTCCTCCCAATGGCACTCGAGCCATTGGGGCCCTTCTGCCCTGGAAGGGCTTGGAACCTAGCGCTTTCTTGTGTGTAGGGTACTGGTTCTCTGCATTGATGAGGCCGCCCTTATGAGACGGAACGCTCTTTGCAACGTTCTCCTTATCGGAGAACACAAGGTTCTTTCCTGACATCACGGCAACACAAGTTCAAACAGCCAAACTGGATGGTCAAAGTGTGGGTACGAAGTCAGGTGCTGTTTCAGAAGATAAACACTACTGGTACTGGAAGTAGTGACAGAAGTAAACGTGGTAGGATTGGTTTTCCCCTTTGGTTGCGATGTTTGTTTATGTATGTGTTGCCGCATCAAAACACACCGTTTGACGCACGTGACACAATATCGGATGTCTGGGTACGCACCTACTCTACGTGCGTAGTCCGACTTAACGCCCCATAATCAAGCAGCTTTCCACTACAGCATTTCACTTAAGCAACACCCCCATCATGGCGTTTGGCAAGCCGAAGGTGTCGGTCGTGTCCAACACGCTCCAGCAGAACTCCAGCTGGATCTACTTGGTGGACTGGATCCTTGCGCTCATTTTGGGAATCGCGTTCGTGTTCTACTTTAACCGGCTCGTGGGGTGGATCATCTCCAAGGTGTTCAACCTTTTACTTCAGAAGAAATGGGGAGTCAAGCTCTACGTCCAGGCATTCAAGGTATCGCCCCTCGGGGGCCGCATAGTGGCGAAAAACGTCACCATCATGACCCAAGACTACACCATCTCCATCATCAAGGTCAACCTCACATGGAGGTATTGGCTCTTCAAGCTCACCCGAGTATCAGCATATTTCATTGACCGCAACGACCCCAAAGGCATAGATGCAGACAACGAGAACAAGAAGCTCCCGTTCCGGTTTCTATTGACGTTGGACGGTTTCGAGGTCTTCTACTATAACAGAACATTTGCATATGATTCCATTCTAGAGACGTTGCAACAGCACGAAATGCGGTCTAGCGAGGAATCCACATCGAAAGAATCATCCGCGGACTCGAACCTCCGGTTCAGGCAATCGGGAAAGTCCCTGACCTCGTCATCCAGTGATGATATCAAGCAAAAAGAGTACACTAAAGAATTCAATCCACCAGCGATGATTTCGATGTTGCCATTAAAGATCAGGATCAGAAAGGGCGCAATAGTCATGGGAAACGTGTCCACACCTTCGATTTTGTTAGCATCATTCAAATCAGCCAATGGTGCAATTGATTTGACCAAATCCCCCAACCCACAAGATCACTATAAATTCTGGCATGATGTAAATTTTGACACCTTCCAAATCTGGATGAAACCAAATATAGGATATGAAAGAAGCAAGTATCAAGTTTCTAATAACCAAAACGTGGATATTAATAACCAAGGCATGGGCCATATGAAGAAGTATAATCAATGGTATAAATTTAGAAGAGCTCTCCAAACACTTGAAAAATTATTTCATAATGCAAGAATACGAAGAAAACAGAGTTCCGACTCATTTGAAGATGAAGCAATAGAGGGTTGGAAAGGGTTGAGAAGATACGTTGGGAATCAGGAAGACGTGAACTTATCATCTATGTTGAGTTCAGACGAGCAGTACGCAAAGTATACGTTGATTCTCGATTCGGTCATGACGAGAGTCGTCTACTATTACGATTCCCCAGGAATAATAACCTCTTCTCTATTTTCCGATACTGCACCAGAACATGGTGTGGAAATCGAACTTTCCATGGCAACAATATACTACGGTCCATGGGCAGATAAGCAAAGAATTCCATTACAAAACATGTTTTTCCCTTCGATAGCTCGGGATACAATCCCTAAACCACCTCCAAGCAAATTTGGTTCTCTAAGGGAGTACTCGGGGTTTAAAATGACTACTATCGTGAAGGATGAAGTCATTTTCCGAATTCCAAGTAGAGAAAAAAGTAAGGATAAGGAAATCCTCAAAAAGAATCAACAAACTCAGCAACAAGCTCCATCACAACAAGTACTTGCCAAAGTTTCAAGACCGTTTGGATGGGTAGAATTGAAAATGAACCAAGGATCCAACTTTTCATATTTCACTTCATATGTGGCTGATCCTGAAAAGGGTTGGGATAATAAAATGAATGTGCTCTTCATTGAACCAGAGATCAGAACGTCACTCAATCATGACATCTTATTTACAGCAGATTCACATGAGATTAATGCAAATGTTGGGTTTCCATTGAGTTGGAATGGAAAATGTGAATGGCAATTTGATTTTATCAGTGATAACGCGAAGATATTTTTCTTGAGGGAACATACTCTACTCTTTTCAGACATTTTCAGTGATTTTGGATCTGGAGCTCCAACTCCATACGAAGAGTTCAGACCCTTTGTATACAATTTCAATTGGCAACTTCAAAACTACAAACTATACTTGAATGTCAATGATGCAAATATCATCAACAACCCCTTAGATTTCAATGTTAACAAGTATTTGTCATTTCAGGGTGACTCTTTGATTTGTGATTTATCGGTTCCATTATATGGTGAATTCACCAAATCAAGTACCGTCACCTACAGTGTTAGAACATCATTCTTTGATCTAGTCTTAGATACACCCACTTGGCACACGGCACGAACATTCATGACTGACTCCAATTTGGTTGGTCGAAGCAACAATTTTACTATTGAAGGCAGTTACACCTTCTACAGCACTATTGAGGTAAACACTTCAGACTATATTGAAATTAGAATGATCGGAGACGAAGTAACTTTAATCTTTTACGGTTTTTTGATCAAGTACCTATTCGCAATAAGGGAGAATTATTTTGGAGACCACATGCATTTCAGTACATTCGAGGAATTTACAGCTAAAACCGAGGGTGAAGTAGGGGGATCAATGGACAGTTACGATGAAAAATCCAGAGAAACAGTTGATTCACCTGAAGTAGATTTTTGGAAAATAATAAAGACAGATAATGACATTGACTTGTTGTTTACATTTCAAGTCAGACATGGTTTAATTGTTCTACCATTAAACCTTTATGCTTGCAAATCTCATATTGGGCTATTATTTGAGTCGTTAGATGTTGACATACGATTCACAAACTATTACATGGATCTTCAAGCAGATATAAGTCCAATTTCAGGAACTTTTGTTGATGAAGGAATGGCAAAGAATATCGCTAACATCAATGATCTCATTTATGATATTCCTCATTATCGAAGTCTATTTCTCAAAGTGAACCCTGAATTAATAATAGAGGGATTATCAATTCATGCGCATAGAATGTTCGGATTACCACCTGAAGAGATTACTTATTACTGTAAGTGGGACTTTGAAGCTGGTGATATCTTGATTGATTCTGGGATTAGTTTTTTAATGTCCTTGGGAACTGCAATCGAGAATTTTGTGTTCGGATATAAGGACCTTGAGAATACTTTAATGATACCCGAGCCAATAGTTTTTGATGCGCTTAATTTTTCATTTAGATGTGACGATCTCAAAATCAAACTCGGTGTCAAGAATTCAGTTAATAATGTCGTTTTTGTGATAAGACTTTGGCCAATTTTATTTTCGTACAACGATATGGCTAACAAAAGATATTCAAGTCGAGCCTCCGCTTCAGTTCCATTCATATTAGCTGAAATTATCGACCAAGATACCAACAAAGTGTTGGGTGCTTTGAAAACTTCGTTAATATTCAATAACTTTTGCCAAAAGAAAGGTATGCTCGATCATAGAAACGCCCAACAGCAGCATATAAAGCTAAACGATGCTCCATTCCATCGCTCGCCATTTTTATTATTCGATGAGAATAAAGACAGTCATTATGCTGGTGGCTATGGTTGCTTTTTATCCAATCTTGCATTGCCTGATGTGAACCACCCTCTTACTTCCAAACTGCAAAAGAGTTTCGGAGCACAAGGTGAATCAAGTTCCACGAGAAATGATTCTAACAATAAGTTTGAATTTGATGAATGGGATGAGTTAGATGCGAATGAAAGTGTGAAGTTATCACCTTCGAATGGTGTTTATGGTGATGATACCATCGGGATCACAAAAGAATCCTTAAGCTCAAAGGACTTTCCCCAGTACGAGTATGATCAAGATGATTACACACCATCGTATGAAGTCGATCCGGCATTTGAGTATGATAATTTAATTCTTGAATTGGGCGAAGTTCAATCTTTCTTGACTCCAGATGGATTACTACCCATCGCGTGTTTGTTAGAAGAGAAAGATTCATTTTCGCTTGCCAAGTTAATGGACAAACTCGAGGTCGAGGTCATATTAGGGTTAAATGCGTACTTTTCGGCAAAATATGCATTGGCAAACATAAGACTAGTAACTCTGGAAATTACTCTCAAATTTGGAGTATTTGATATTCAAGAATCATCTGAGATTTTTGAAAAGGCACAGAATGTTCCTTACGCTAATGTCTTGATATTAGAACCCTCACTTGCATTATCCCTCAAGACAGAAAAACCCGAGAAGCTCAAGAAGATACACATTGAAAAAGACGTGACTATGGCTTTCCATTTAAAGGAGCTAATTGTTTCGGTTGCCAATCCCTTGTCATTTAAGCTGCCACTAACTTTGGGTCTTAAGGACATCGAGAGTTGGCTACAGAAACCGATGGAAGAGGAAATCATAACTTCTTCTTCAATAGAGAGCATTGATTTGGACATACAAGAAGACCAATTAACATGGCTTTTGGATTATTTCCTTGAACTTCAACAAAAAGTGATGCCCTCGTTAGAGGAATTCGCCAAGCCAACAGTATCAGAGGATCAGGCATTGGCTGAGTTAGTTTACAAATTAACAATTGCATCTGTGGAGTTTTCAATTGACAATGATTCCGAAGTATTAACCAAGCCCTCGAATATTTTAAGGTCTAGTCAAGAACATGTTCGTTTCTTTGATAGTTGGAAAATTATTTCTAGGCTTAGGCACATCTTGCAAAATTTACCTCAAGCTTGGTATGAAGAAGAGAACAAGATCTTCAAAAGAAGTGATTGGAAATTGCCACATGATGCGATAGATGAAATTACCGATATTTTCTCTAGATGGAGAAGTTGGGAAGCTAATCCAGCTCAAAGAGCTTTTTTCTTCAATTATATCATGCTGAAAAAGAACATGTCTAAAAAGAATGATAGCTCAGAAAAGGATGCAAATATCAGAGCGCAATTCAATATCACTGAACTACTTCTTAAAATTGCAAGTTCCGCTGGTGAATTTGACTTTTTAAGTATGCAAAAAGCAACATTGGTAGCTCATCTTTCCGATGATTTGAAGGACAAATTTTCTATGGGAATTGAAGTTAATGATGTGTCAGTCTTTGATATGATTTTCAATCTTGCTTCTTATAAAAGTCAGATCTCCACATTGAGTCTTGATATGATGAAGAAGACCATGCATTATATCAAAAATAAAGAAATTCCAAAACATGTGAGTGAAGAAATTATAGAAAACGAGGATACAAAGAGGGCACTGAATGGGCAGGAGACTCTGGAGACTAAACAACAACAAGAAGACGAAGATTCCGAAAGCAGTTACCAAGTTTGTGTTATCATTAATCTCGACGCTGTGGAACAGGCGCTTCAACTCCCAAGTTCTCAAATTGTTTTGAAAGCAGAAGAGTTGAGTTTGTCTGTTGATACTTCAGTTTTTGGCAAAATCGAAGAGGTTTTCTTGTTTTCACTCGCAACTAGGTTGTCTTTGTTTGATATTTCTATTTACGCAGATGATTTCAAATTTGGTTCATTCTCCATTTTTAATACTGGAGCAGTTGCTACCAATGCAGGTGGCCTAATGGGTGGTTCCAAGCTTGCAGATCTTGAAGTGGATAAGATATCCTTAAAAGTCTTAGATAGGGACGAGAAGCAATTAATCTCTGCTATTAGAAGATTAATGTCAGAAGACATACCTTACATGGAAAGTCTTGTGTCAAAGGAAGCAAACGCAAAAGTACCTTCCGCAAAGGTATCTGGGGAAGATGCATCTTCGTTTTCACTAGACTCCTTCAGTGATTTTGCTTTCAATATCAGATTGAAAGAATTCGCCTGGTTGATTGAGATTTTGAGTCCACTCAAATTAAATGGGTTTATTTTGGACAAACATTTATGTGTACAAAGCTTGGACGGTACGCTTCTAGTTGAATCCATCATACAAAAGATCGACTCAGTGGTGAGAATTACAAGACATCAAGTTTTAGAATTACAAAACTATCAAATCGTGACCAACTTAAAATATAACAAATCGGACGGTTTACATTATGTTTTCTTAAATTCAACCACAGGTTATACAAAGTTGTTTATTCCCCTGATCACTGAATCAATAAGCGTATCATTGAATAGTATCGAGAAGATCAAGGAAAAAGCAGAACATTTGGAGAAGGTATTTATTACGAAAGATTCAAAATCAGAAGTCCAAGCTTCTGAAGATGACAACGGGAGCAAAGTCGAATCCGAAAACAGCACGAAAATATTGGACATGTTAGCATTCAAAATGAAAATTACAAATGACTATGTTGGATTCTCAACGATGGAGCAAAAAGCTAAATATTCATTTGAAGTTGAGAGTGTACATCTCGGAGTTTACAATGTTGCCAATAATCTGGAAAACATTCATACCATAGTTCCGACATATGGTGACTTTGAGATACCTACTGCTCGTGTAAGTGTGATTGACAGATCTATTGCCATTGGTTTATCAAACCTATTAGATTTCCACGTTGCAGTCAGGTTATTGAACCCTGCTGATAATTCGACAACTTTACAATCGTTACAGATTGAATCTCAGTTTTGCCGATTTTGTTTAAGCTCACCTGTCTTGATGAAGTGTGTCACATTATTCGATGCCCTTAGAAATGTCTTCTCGGATAATGAAAGTCTAATTGCAAGATTAGGAAGTTCTGGTTCCGGACAGAATTCGACCGAAGAAAATAAAACACCCAAATCTAGTGTTTCATTTCTCAATAAGTTTGCTTCTGTACATTTATTGGCGTACAATTTTTGTTTTGGTTGGCTCTTTGAAGATTCTCCCAAAGACTATCCTGGCGTAATCATTGGAGCAGAAAGGTTTTTTGCTATCACAGAAGAAAAGGTTGGAAAGTTGACATTAATGGATGCATATCTTTCAGTGGCCAATGGTACTAGATCTTCCAATTTCTACAGTTCTCTGTCCGAGAAGAGTAATTTGAATAGAGCATTCTTGCCCACCATGCAATTGGTATACACCATTGAACTGGTTGAAGATCGAAAGAACATGAGAATACATATCCATGGTGATGAGCTTGATGCCAAGTTCCTTTCTACTTCTGTTCTGTTGTTTGGTTATGGTGTGAACTCAGTGTCAGAAATGCAAAATTTCTTCATGTTGCGTTCTAAGCAGCAGGTTCCTCAGGTGAAAGTGGAGTCGAAACAAAGCGACCCTTCAAATGAATACATCAACACCATTAGACTGGCTTACGACTCGATTGAGTTAGTCGCAACATACGAGGGTTCTAATGTGTTAATTTACAGGCTTGGTGATACTTCTTCTGATACACCACCTTCTCTCTACTTGCAATCTCCAGCAGTGAAGATTGCAGGTATGTACAAACATGACAAAGGCGATAGGAAGCATATCTTCAAATGTGAAGTTTTAACTACATCATCCGAAAATGTTCTCTATCCATCATGTATCCCTGTTCTTATGGACATTGTGGATGGAGTTCAAGTTATGATGCACAAGTCCAAGAAGAATAACTCAAATGAGAACAATAATGATCTTCAAACTACAAAAGGGTCTTCCAAGGGTGGAATAAATTTTGCAAATGTATTGAATGATCTCGATTTACATGTTGGTCTTCGTATCGAAAAACAGGCGTTGACACTCAGTTGTGCACCAACAGCAAAAGTTGCAGCAATTGTGGTCTTGGAAGGTATTTATTTGCAATTGAACACTGGAGCAACTGAAATGCCAAGTTTAGTTTTGGCTGTTTTGTTTGATTCGGTTAGTGCTTCGTTGCAACACGTTTATTCAAGAGAAATTAGTGGAACAGTTGGATTTAAGAATGCAATGGTGACAAGTTCCATGGAATTCGGTGAGGTTGCCCGAATTTTGTCTTCAGGATCCATAGTTGACGTTGATGGATACATAAATGTAAAGCAATTCCAGGACGTTGAATTATTTAGAGACATTTGGTTTTTGGAAAAGTTTTTCCATGACGAACATACCAGTTCACCAGAGAAAGATCCAGCATTAATGTTGCAGAAGTCCGAACTTGCGGCTAATAAGAATATATCATCGCGGTTTAAAGAAGTTTCCACTTCATATGCTATTCCATGGGTACTTACTTTCATTATATCCAATGTGAATTTGAGGGTAGACTTTGGTCAAGCTCTTGGAAATTTTAAGTTGAAGTTAGGTCAAGTATGGGCAGTATCTAAGAAATCTCCCGACTGGGCACAGGACTTGAAGTTAGGTGTTGATGCCATTAGTTTGGAATCAGAGGGAAGATTGGGTGGATACTTCGAAGTTCAACATGTGAATATCCATACGGCGATCAGTTGGAAACTTGAAGATGGTTCAACACTCGATGTGCCATTGATTCTATTATCAGGAAGTGTGGACAAGCTAATGCTCAAGTCCTCTTTTGACTATCACGTATTCGCAATTGCAAATATTGAGAGATTTTCAATTGATGTATATAACCAGAAGAATGAGGCAAGTATCTCTAAGGATCATCTCTATGTTTTCACGAAGTTGGACTCTGCAGAATTGTACATCACTTCCTTAACGGCATCGAATTGCATAGATATTTATCACACCATTTCCAGAATGATGCAAGAAAACAAAAGGTCTTACAAGGAAACACTACGTGAATCCTCCAGAGGCAAAAGCATCTCGAAGAGAAGTGACTCAGTAACAGGTGCAAATATTTTAGAAACGGTGAAAAAACTCGAGACCAAAATTCAGGTGATAGCAGGTAGATTACTTATTCATGTTTATCCTTCGTCATTCGACGACTCCAAAGTTTTGGTTATCCATTTGGACAAATCAATGGCCAACTTTCAGCAAAACGAATTTAAGAGCGGGATCTCGAACAATTTGGAGTTGCAATTTAATGATTTGACTGTTTCCTTGTCAATGACATCCACTGTGCTGGAAGATTTTATCGCCCAATGTGTGGTTGACGAGTTTGTTGAGTATGCAAATAAAGCAAGAGGAGGTACAATTTTTGTCTTCCCATCGTTTAGAATTTCCATGAAAACATACCAAAAGTACGATAGCAATGTGATTGAGTATTTATACCAATCATCATTTGGTGGTACTGTGGATATTCGTTGGAACCTTGGTTCGGTAAACTTTATTCGTGAGATGTACTCGATCCACTCAAGAGCTCTCAAATCCCGTATGGAGTACAGAAAGAGATCTTTTGACAATGTAAAGTTCAATGAATCCATTTTCAACAAGGAATCTTCTACATCCGAAATCATGAAACAACAATTAGAAGAGGAGGATACTACGGAGCAAATCGATCAAGCTATCAACGAAACCTTGAACAAAGTATCTGATGATTCCAAGTATGTGTATCAAGCTTTGACGCCTGCTATAATCGAGGCACCTCAATTAAAGGAATTAGGAAACGCCACTCCACCATTGGAGTGGTTCGGATTGAATAGAGATAAGTTCCCCAACGTTACACATCAAGTGGGAATTGTTTCGCTTCAAAAGTTGATGCATGAAGTGGAATCACAATATTCCAAGATCCTAGGAAAAGCATGAGTCAATATAACTGCACTGTCAAATTACAACTAATTTATTTTATGCCCGTAGTCTTTTGTAAATTATTGTCGAATTATGATTCGAAGTATTACTATCATCATTTCCATCAATGGCCCATGATAAGTAGTACGTATAAATTTGTCGTGAGTTTGAAGCGGAGAGACACTCTGAAATCGTGTTTTACCAGGCAGAAACAAATGAGAAGTTTCTTCAACAAGCATTAACACTCATTTAATGCTCATGTTATGAATAGTTTCAATATTGTGTGAACAGCTCATTTGTTCAGTATTTTATGAGTAATCTCCAACTCACTCCCTTAACTACAAGTATCATCAAAATGCTCTATATGTACAATGGTAACACCAGGTCTATATACATCGAATTAATTTTCGTCTCGTGATGTCCTCTAATGGGTCAAGTACCATCTTCCCTTTGCTTTTCTTCTAGACAAGATTTTTCTTCCATTCTTAGATCTCAATCTGGCCAAGAAGCCGAATGTTCTCTTTCTCTTTAACGTGGATGGTTGATATGTGTTACCTCTAGACTTGAAACGTCTTTGTATGAGGCCAAGCAAAGACTGGAATGCGTTGGATGGTTGTATGGGTGTTATTTCTTGTTGGAATCTGGCTTGGTATGGGGTGTTCACTCTAAAGGCCAAAGGGGTGGTTGGCTTGGACAACAACGAAAATCCACGAGTGCTGGATCTGAGCAACGCAGAGCTATTGGCTCTTAAGGTGCTGGATAACGACCACATTGGTTTGTAGATGGTATTCGTGGTAGTGGATATGAATGTTCAGTGTTAAAGATGAACCCAGTGAAAAATCGAGCATGGTCCCAGGCTTACGCGAGTAACTCTTATGAGCGTAAACGACAGTATGCACTACTATCATACCCATCACAAAATTTTGGCGATGGTCTGCGATACTCATCTTACCATACCTACCAAGATGTCCAGCGGAACTCGTGTCAGAAGAGCCATTCCATCGGCGGTTAACACACCAATAGAGATCCATGTTGAGGGGATCGCGTCCATCAAGAACGAGGAGGCAGAAAGCATATTGACCGAGTTTATCAACGGTAGTGAGGAGATTGCCAATTCCTTTGCAGGATCTGTGAATCAGCAGCAAGAGGCAGGAAGTACTGGATTGTCAAATGCCTCGGGGAGCGGAGCCGTGTTGAGTCAGTTGAAAAGAGTGCAGAGAGACTTGAGAGGATTGCCTCCTGTGGCTGCTGAAGTCAAGGAAACCACCACTTCGAACAAGAGAACCACCTTTGCTCACGAGGACGCCCCACAAAACAAGAAGATAAAGTTCGATGACAGCGAAGAAGAAGCAGTGGAGCAACAAGAACAACCACAAGAAGAGCAGGAGCAAGCCGCAGAGTCTCAGGATGAAGCTCAATCAGACGAAGAAGCTGTTTCTGCAAATGTTTCTGTCAACGCAGATGACACCGTTGAGGTGAAGGAAAAAAAAGAGAAGAAGGAGAAGAAAGAAAAGAAGGAGAAGAAAGAGAAAAAAGAGAAAAAGGACAAGAAAGACAAGAAAGACAAGAAGGAGAAGAAGTCCAAGACCGAACTCGCCTGAAGCATTGACTGTGGATTGGTCCACTCACCTGGAAGATCCACCCATAGATTGTACCATAGAAATAAACATCAATAAGCTATAGACACTCCAAGGAAGACGAAATGTCCGGACCACCTGTAGTCCAATAAACAGGACCATTGAATAAAATACCATTGAGAGCCCCCGATTACTTTTGCAAGCTGTTTTCTGGATGTTCCCATCTTGAGCTTCTCAAAGTCAATCTCTAACTTGTACTTCAGCAGCTTATTCATAAGCTCTCAAATTCACTGCAATAAACCCCTACCACCCTTTATGGACCCTCAAATGAATCCCAACCCAAAGTTTCACCTCTCTACACACTTCCAACATCCAAATCCTGATATCTAATCAAAATTGAGCTACCAGTGCTTCCTCTTATTCTCGTAGATCTGTGCCTCTCTTTATGCCCCAGCCATTAGATGCGATCAATGGCTGCAACCGCGTGTCAGTGGTCGTGCGCGCGCAAACCACTGTTTACCTCTACAAACACCAAAATAACGTGTTTGTCAATCGGATACATCATGGGCATCAAACGTGACAGGTCCTCGAAGCCCGTTCAGGCTTCTAGCGAGGAAGAGGACACGTTCATCAACAACAGTGACTTCCAGTCGGCCTCCGAGGCCGAGTTGTCCATGAGATCTGCCCGGTCATTCCATACAGATCATCACCTCAGCACATCACATCAACGAGGCCAGGACAATCCGTTCCTTTCGGACCAAGAAGAAGAAGGAGAAGAGGAGGATGCCGACAACGAGAATAGGGACAAGCTGGAAGATAAGGAGGGAGATGAGACAGCGAATCATCCGGAGGTTGCGAGGGGGGAAGAGGTGTTGGCACAGATCGATGTGTTAGACAAGCCGGTCACTAGTGTGGTGGAAGACGCTGTTCACGCGGATCTGGAGGTCGATATCGCTAGCCACCGTTTGCTAGAAGACGAGGACGACAAGTCGTTGGTGTTTGAACACGTCGAGCAAGTGGGCTCCAACTCGAAGAGCGATACCTCTGTGGAAAGCATGAAGAACACGTCTGAGGTCAAGATCGAAGTCGAACCGGTGCTGTTATCGTTCCCTTCGGGCCCTTTACTTGCTCCTCCTTCACAAGATTCCAAGGGTGCATTGAGCTTCTCACAACAACTGTCTAGCATCCAACTCCAATCCCCTTCAAAGAGGCGAGATATCGTGTTTGCAACTAAAAAGAATGACCCCAGGTTGGTAATAGATAAGTTGGTCCTCACCAATTTCAAGTCATATGCGGGAGTGCAAGAGATTGGCCCGTTCAATGCTTCGTTTGCCGCTGTGGTTGGTCCTAATGGTAGTGGTAAGTCCAATGTCATTGATTCCCTCCTATTTGTTTTTGGTTTCAGAGCACTGAAAATGAGACAAGGAAAACTCTCGGAATTAATTCACAATTCATCTGGAGGGGAAAAACTCCCATATTGTCAAGTGGATATTCACTTTCATCATGTTCTTGATGATATGGATGATGATACCAAAGCAGAAATTATTCCTGATTCAGGACTTGTGATTTCTAGAAAAGCAACCAAGGCAAATCAATCGCTGTATTATATCAATGGTTCCACTAGTAACTACACAGAAGTTACGCTGTACTTGCGTGACAAAGGAATTGATTTGGACCACAAGAGATTTTTGATTCTACAAGGTGAGGTTGAATCCATTGCTCAGATGAAAGCTAAAGCTGAACGTGAAAACGACGACGGACTATTGGAATATCTTGAAGATATTATCGGCACTTCTCAGTACAAGCAATTAATAGAAGATAATTTGACAAAAGTTGATGAACTCAATGAAGTGTGTGTTGAGAAGGAAAATAGATTCGAATTGGTCGAGAAGGATAAAGATCTGTTAGAAGAGAAGAAGAATGAAGCTTTGAGATTTTTGGAAGTGGAGAAGAAATTGATAAACAAGCAATCTGTTCAGTATCAAGTCAGCATTCATGAAAATCAGAAAAGGATTGATGAAAATCAAAAGATTTTAACAGAATTGAATGCAGAATTAGAAGAGGAAAGAACAAAGAATTCAAAGATACTTAGTGGTATGGATGAGTTCTTGAACAAGCAGGAAGAGTTCAAAAACGCCATATCTCAAATAAATTCCGAAATAACCCAACTATCTAAAAAGCAAAAAGATGTTAACAGACAAAATGTTGCATTAGAAGAAAAACAAAAAAATTTGAACAGTAAAATCAAAAAGATCATCAAGACGAAGGAACTGCTGGAGCATTCACTTTCTTCATCCCAGACAAAGTTACAAAATAGTAACCAGGCTTCCACTCAATTTCGTTCTGAGATTGAGCAATTAAATAATAATCTCGAAGTAGAAAAAGCGAAGTTAGATGAAATCAGAAAGGGTTTAACAGCCAAAACTTCCAAATTTACCAAGGAAATTGAAACTCTTCAAACTGAACTTCAACCATGGAATGACAAATTAAAGGATAATGGAAATGCCCTTTCATTGGCTAATTCAGAGCTTGAGATGTTACAATCACAAAAGATAAGTATATCCAAACAATTAGATGAAGCAAAAGAAAGACTTGCAAACATTAAGAAGGAAGGAAAGCAGAAAGAAGCTGAATATATTGATAATCAGGATAAATTGTCTCAGATTGTGGAGCAAATAGCATTAGGAGAAGAACAATGTGCATACGATACCAGAGAGCTCGAAGCACAGAAAGCACATCTTCTTACAGTCAGACAAAAAACCCAGGATGCAATAAATTCTTTGAGTAAGCATCAAAATCAAAACAAAGTTTTGAGCAGTTTGATGAGGCTAGCTAAATCTGGTCGTATTGAAGGATTTTATGGAAGGTTGGGTGACTTAGGGGTCATTGATGACGTTTACGATATTGCAATATCTACAGCTTGCCCGGGATTGGATTCCATGGTGGTCGAGACTGTTGAAACAGCACAAGCATGTATCGATTACTTAAGAAAAAACAAATTAGGTTATACAACTTTTATCTGCTTGAATAAGTTGAGACAGTTTAACTTGTCTCCAATCCAAACACCAGGAAATCCGAACACAATCAAGCGACTTTTTGACTTAATTCGTCCTCAAAATCCAAAATTTGCACCAGCATTTTACAGTAAATTATACAACACCTTAGTTGCCCCTGACTTGGGTCAAGCAAAAAAAGTGGCATATGGTGCTAAACGGTGGAAAGTGGTGACATTGGATGGAAAAGTTGTTGACACTTCAGGTACCATGTCTGGTGGAGGTAACCATTTTGCAAGAGGTGGAATGAGATTATCAAATTCTACAAGCATGGATGCAATGGAGACATCACCAGAGGATATAGATTTGATGAAAACTGACTTAGCTAACTTAGAGGCTAAGTATGAAAAGGTTGAGAACGAATTTAAGGTGAAGGATGAAATGCTCAGAAAGTTACAGAATCTCAAACCAGAAACGGAACTTGCTATTTCTAGATTAAATTTGGACATTGAATCTTTAAGTGCAGAAAAGAAAGAGGTTACCATGGTTTGCAAGAATCTTATTGCTGAAAATGAAAATAACAATGCAAATGAAGAATTTGAATCACAGATAAAATCCAAAGTTTCGGAAATAGAACAACTAGAATCTGAAAAGTTAAAACTCAAATCTCTGATGAGCAATTTGGAGAGTCAAATTAAATCTTTGGAAGATAAAATCATGGATGCTGGAGGTGTGGAATTGAAGGTTCAAAACTCAAAAGTTGATTCTTTGAAACAGCAGATCGAAATTATCACGGAAAAGACATCTGGTGATAGAATGGCGATCAAAAAGCTTGAAAATGACATAAAAAGATTCACAAAAACTATAGAGCAATCTAGTGAAGAATTGGACTCTGCTGAGAAAGAGCTTAAATTGATCCAGGGCCAATTCACCGAAAGAAAAGAAACGTTAAACCAAATGGAAAAAGAATTATCAGAATTGGAAAATAATCGCAACGAGCATGAAAGTGAACTCGAAAAGCTACACACCGAATTAGAAGAAAAAAATGAAGAGATCAATAAATTCAAATCTTTCGAAATAGAGATGAGCAACAAGTTGGAAAAATACAATGCCATCCACAAGAAATGCACGAGGTATATCGAGAGTGACCAAGAGCATTTGGAATCATTGGTCGTTCGGGATCCAACAGAGTATATTTCATGGATGGAAGGTTCCGAACAGGAGCGTTATAATGGCACAATTCTCGAAGAAATTGATGAATCAAAGATCGATGATATCGACCTTGATGAAATTAATACGGAAATTGAAGGTTTGACTGCTGTGTTGAACAACATCAAGGTAGATATAGAGGTTTTGAAAGAGTATGGTATGAAAAAAGTTGAATTTGAATCCAGAAGGAACGATTTGAATATTTCGGTTCAACAAAGAGATGAAATCAAGAATTACTGTGAAGAATTGAAACGCAAACGTCTCGATGAATTTATGGAAGGATTCAACATCATTTCAATGACTTTGAAAGATATGTATCGTATGATCACCATGGGAGGTAATGCGGAGTTGGAGTTGGTCGATAGTTTAGATCCATTCTCGGAAGGAATTCTCTTCAGTGTTATGCCTCCAAAGAAGTCGTGGAAGAATATTTCGAATTTATCTGGTGGTGAGAAGACGTTGAGTTCTTTGGCGTTGGTGTTTGCACTCCATCAATACAAGCCAACTCCTCTATACGTCATGGATGAAATTGATGCTGCATTGGATTTCAGAAACGTCTCTATCGTTGCCAACTATATCAAAGAAAGAACCAAAAACGCCCAATTTATTGTTATTTCTTTACGTAACAATATGTTCGAGTTGGCTCAACAACTCGTGGGTATCTACAAGGTCAACAACAAGACCAAAAGTATTTCATTACAAAACAAGGATTTCTTGGATAATGAATGATTACGTATAATGTATATTAGTGTATAATAAGTATGCCCCATTAAAGCCAATGTATTATTAAAAGCGTTTGAACCTGCTTCGAAGTATTTATTGCATGGTTTTGCTTAAGGGGGATTCTTCCACCTCCCATTCTATTTGTCTATTATTTCAGCTCTATAAGATTCGCCTACTATGGGTTTCTCCTCTTTCCCTGTTCTTTTTCCATTTTCACCTCGTCTTAATTAACCTCAATGGGCTTCACTACTTCCTCACTCTTCACTTTCTCCTCGGTTTGCAGAATCTCCTCACTCTTAACCCTCCAGGTGACTTCTACACCTTTGGCAAAACCTTCATCACCTCTTCGTCTCAATATGAAGTGGGTATCGAACCAATCGATCATATCCACCAAACAATTCGTTTCGTTCATTTCTTTCAACAACTTCCGTGGTATCACTTTATCCAACATTTGTGACAAGTGATGCTGTGTAATTCTAAATGGCAATCCGTAACTTGTAGCTAAATCCCAGAATAATTCCACCGCACCCCATGGCGAGTTTTCATGGCCAGCAAAGAGCGCTGGGTTACTTAAGATGCCTCTCACGGCCATCACTCCGTCCACTCCGGTATACTCAGCTATTTCATAAGCATCTTTAAGACTGAAACAGTCACCATTAGCCACTACAGGCACTGACACAGTTTGTTTGACAATCTTGATGGCTTCTAAATTCACTGGAATAGACGAACGGGTGTTCTTGGTTCTTCCGTGGACTGTGATGTAGTCTACTCCACTGGCTTCGACCTTCTTGACAAATGCTATGGTCTCATTGATATCAGCATGAATTCTGATCTTGGTCTCCAAACACACCTCGTCTCCATATTTTTCTTTCACGGCTTTGACCATGGATGCAACAAGATCTGGCTCGGACATGAGGGCTGCTCCAATTCCTTCACGGACTTGTTCTTTGATGGGACACCCACAGTTGATGCCTATACCATCGACGTAAGGATGAATCATTTCCACGAATTTAAGCAAATCCTCCACATTATTGCAACCCACTTGAACGATGACAGGGCGGTCTTGGTAGTTTGTGGTGAAATCGGAGATTCTGGCAATATCGTTTCTGACAAATTCCCTTGCTAAGATCATGGGAGTGTAAACTATATCGGTATTGTATGCTCGCACGAGTTCTCTGAATGGAAGCTTAGAATATCTTACCATGGGACCTGCTATGAATGCTGGACGCCCAAGAGTGGCCCTTGCGTTCTTGATGATGTGAATAGGCTTGTGGAGGGGATTTCTGGTACCTAAGGTAGCAAGGTTCGGTTCATTGCTGGGTGTAATATCAATGTGATGATCTGGTGATGAGGTCATTTTTCATCAAGGGTCCACTGAACAGTCTGATATGCTTCGGATTGCCTGGTTTTTTTTTGATATTTTGGGACAGATGCAGAGTTAAAGCTAACTTTTCGTAGGTTTTAGTGGTATTACCTTGGTATGATCGCTTTGGAATAGATATGGATGTGTCTCTTGTAATATCTACAGTTACGTCTTATCGAGATGAGTAAAAAATTATGACACCTCGCCCTAAATAGGAAAGAAGAGAAGCGGAACGCGCACAGAGATTCATGAATAACTTGAATAAAGAAATAGAAACAGATTAAGAAGTGGATTAAGAAATGGATTAAGAAGTGGAACAAGAAGCTGAGCTAGAAGTATAGTGAGTAGAAAGAGTTAGTAAGAAGCAAAGGAGTTGGACTTTGTGTGCGCAACAAAGTTGGAATCTTGACGGAGTGAGAAGTGTTTATTAATATTTCAGTTGTATCCGTATGCATGTCTATTTTACCTACAAGATTTGATTCACTATTCTTTTAATTATACATTAGAGATGAGAGAAGAAACGAGTTAATAAACTATAGTACATAAAAACCTTGTGAAAATAATGAAATTAAAAGAACAGTGATTTGAATCAAAAGAATAGATTTCGCAAAAGAATGAAATCATTCTTCTTCGGAGCTTTCTGATGAAACATCATCTTCAGAAGATTCTTGATCGTTTCCAATATTCATGAAAGCAGAGTTGACACCTGAACCATCCTCATCAAATAATGCCAACTGGCTCCTCAAGTGGGCCAATTCATCATCTGCAGTTCCCAAGATAGGTCTTTTCTTCTTCTTGACCATATTAGCAGCTGCTTTCTTTCCAAAGAGGAAATTATGCAATTTCAAGACAGTTCTGTCTTCCAACATATCCATATCCAATTCCACTTCATCTTCATTGCTGATTTCGACATCATCCTTAATGATTTTGATAAGCGCTTGTAATTTCTTATCTGGAAGATTTGGAACCATTTCGCTGACTTGTTTTTTCATTTCATAAGTGACAACTGGAACATTAGCTCCAATATTGCCATTGATGACAGAGTCTTTCCTCTTTGAAACCTTTTTAGCCTTCTTCTTTTTCTTAGCAGCTTGTTGCTCCCTCAATTTTTTCAAATGCTCTTTCTTTAACTCATCCAATTCTTTCTTCATTCTGATTAATTGGTTTTCCAAGAATTGAATGGCTGGAATGTCTGATAACATGGCTTCGCTAATTTCTTCCTCTTCTTCCTCTCCTTCACTCGAATCGTAATCTGAGTTTTGAGGAGTTGGTTCTGGAATTGGTCTGTTTGCCCACTTTTTCTCAAAGACACCTTCTAAACGGTGTCCCATCATATTTACATCAGTTCCCTCGGGATTAAAAGCGTAACAGTTGTGAAAGACTAAACGAACTTCACGAGCAAATTCATCACCATTGGCATATTGATTGTTAGCAAGTTTTGTATGAATGGTTCCCAAATCCATTGGTTCCTTAACGATTTCATTATAATTTGGAATGTTCAATGCAACTGTGTCAACAGGTGCTAAGAAGGGGAAGTTGTAGTTGGTGTGTTTCTTTGACATGAGCTCTTTGATTGTTTGACTACAGAATCTTAATTCTGCAGCATACTTCTTTTTGCGTGGTCTGACATCGTAAGGTAATTCTTTCGACTTTGGTGGATGGATCGTTCTCTTTGGCCTTTGAGCGGCGACTGAATCACGTTTTGACAATTCGGAATCCACGGCTGCCTTTCTTTTCGAAGCAACAGGTGCAGAGCTGGCTGCCAGAGGAGAGCCGCCTGCAGCTTTAGTGCCAGTCTTCTTGGGAGCAGTTATTGAGGGAAGCACCTTTGGAGGGAAATTAAGCATATGCTTTTCGAAATGAGCCTGGATATTGTCAGCCATTTTCGAAATACCTGCTGCCTCACCATTGAATTTCTTGCAGTTCGACACCATCAAGTTGAAGTCTTCAACGATTTGAGCAGCATCTTCGTACGCATTCAAGGTAATCTTGCGCTCGATTGTTGACAAGTCCATTGGTCTAGGGATGTGGTTGTAGTAGAATGGAATGTTGAGCTTGACTATATCAACGGGGTGAAGGAATGGACCGGCGTCTCTTAAGCGCTTGATGGCCTTAACGGTGTTGAGGGCGAACTTGCTTTGATGGGGAGGTATAGGATTCTCGGGGAGGTTGTTTGTATCAGGTTCTTGTGGAGGCTTGGGGGCAGGTTCTGAAAATTGTTGGGTGGCAACGGGTTGAGCAGGAGATTGCTGAGGAACGGCAGTGAGCTCCACGGCATCAGCGGCTTCTGCGGTTTCACCGCCATCAACGCCGTCGAAGCCATCGAGGTTCATACTGTCTGACACCTCTGCGTGGTCTCCGTTGTCGAGCTTCACACGTTTTGTATCCATGTCATAGTCATCCTCAAGCTTGTGCTTCTCAGGGCTGGGTGAGGGATTTGGGGGCGAGAGGGGCTTTTCTGGTTCCGCACCTTTGATCAGGTGTTTGTGGGCCGTGATGCCGTCGTCCTCCTTGTGAAAGAAACTGTTGTCGGATGAGGGAGTTTGCACCGGAGTGTTTGTATCAGGGAGTACTTGCGACATGGTAAAAGTGCAAGTTTGCAGCCAGTGAGCTCAATATATACCTCTGGGGAGTGGATGTGCAGGACCTAGGATGGGAGGATGGAGTGGCGCGCGACCAGGATTATATAATTTCTGAGTGAAAAGTGGAGGGTCGCACGATCTAAACCGTAAATCGTAGGCTGTAAACAGTAAAACCGCAAGGGAACCTCGACCTCAGGGGAGGTATGGGGACAGGGAAGCGTAGAGTTGACGTGGGAAAGTACCCGCCGATGGCAATGACAAAAACTTTCGCTAGATAAGAATTAATAAACCAAGCCAATGACAAATCGCATCGCCTTTAGCGGTTTTTCTGCGGGTTCTTTTACAAACTCAAACTCCCGAAACCGATGCGAATCACACTCAATTTATACTAGAGTGCACATGTGGATGTTGATCCGCGCACGACACCCGGGATGGGCCCCAGAGCACGTACGAGGACGGGGAGAACGGGGAACGGGTTCTTTTGGCCCGGGTAAGTTGGACATTGCAGTGGACACTGCTGACGGGCCGTGGCGTTAGTTTGGGAGGGACAGTGGTTCTGGAGCTCACATGGAGGAAAAGAATAGGGGAAGCTGGCTAAACGGGCATGCTCGTCGACGTGTCGTTTTTTCCCGGTTGCCACCGAACATGGCCGGGTAACTTGAGTGCGCGCACCGAAAAGAGGTTTGTCTAGCTACGTGACGCCAACGATGGCGCGGGCTGGCTTGTCGCGCGCACGACCCGGTTGACGCATACTACCGGAGGTTGGAATTTTCAGCCAGCATTTGGGCTTGCATTGGTCATAAGTAATACATAATACAGTTCACAAGTGAATAGTGAGGAGGTCATTCGCCGAAAAGCCCTTGTTGCACGAGGGACACCGCCTAAGCCGGGCAGCCAATCTTTCCTGGGTACACTTGTGGCAGAAGACATGGCCGCATACACTGATGGCGGTGTCCTTCCAGTTCTTGGAGCACACGGAGCATTTGGCAATAGACCGCAATGCTTCAAGCTGCTTCTCGTCTTCCTGAAGAATCAAAGATGTGTTGTTCTGTTTGTACTTCTTGAGGAGACTCTCGGTACTCTTCAAGGTCTTCTCCAACTTGTTGATAGTGACGCGTGCTTGTGAAACCTCGGACTCCAACCCACAACTTTCTGCGGTCTTTGTTTCGAGCGATTTCGTGAGTTTCTTGATTTCCTGTTCGAGCGTCTCCTTGCTGGTTCTCAATGCTTTGAGACTGTCCTGAAGCTGAGTGTTCTCTTGGAGCGAGTTTTCCTTGATGGTTTTGTAGTCGTTGATCGATTTGGTCAAAATGTCAATTTTATTGAGATGATTCTTTTCTAAGTCATTGAGATTCTTGATGAGATCTTGTGATTTAGCAACTTGTGCCTTTAACACCTTGTTTTCACCTTGGAGTGAGTCTTTCAATCTCATGGAAGCAAAGTACTTCTGGTCTGCTTTTGTCTTCTCAATAGTCAATTTCTTCACGAGATTTTCTTGATCGATGGCATTTGCTAGTTTCTTCATTGAGACTTCCCTCGTCTCTTTGAAAGCAGTCTCTATCTCCTTAATTTCAGTACTCAACACATTAACTCTGTTAATCAACTCTTCGTTTGATAATTCTTTGAGCTTTTCGTTGACTTCAGTGTTCTTGTTCTGGTTTTCAGTTTCCAACAGCTTAAGTCTTGAGCTCAACACTTCATTCAACTTACTCAAGTCACTGTTGGTGTTTTGGTTTTCCATTTTGGACTTTAAGATTGCCTGCTTACTGATTAACTCATCTCTAGCTGTACGTATCCGTACCAAATCGGACTCACTCTTGTGTAGTTGTTCCTTCAATTGGGCATTTTCTTCAAGCAATTCTTTTGATACAATCTCCTTCATTTCGTTTTGCTTAGTTTCAAACTCGTTGAGTCTGGCAATGTTGGATTCATTGATTTTAGTCAATTTGATTATTTGATCCTGAAGACTTCTGTTGTTTTTAACAACATTTTTATAATACATATTATCGGTTAAATCAGACTCCTGTAAGTTGTGTAACTTATTGTCCAATTGAACTATTTCCTGTTGAGCCCTGGAGTGTTTATCTCCAATCTCTTGAACTTGGGATACGAGAAGGTCATTAGTGGATTTGAGTTTTTCTATCTCTGCATTGAGAGTTTCTAGCTCTTCAGTATCAATGACAGGCGACTCAGAAGTTTCCAATTTCTCTTCTTTCACTTCAGTTTTAACTTCATGATTTCCATTTACTCCTTCTGAGGAATCGTTGGACCCATTTTCTTCAGTTTTCACGCTTCCATCTATTCTCTTAAGCGTTTTGGAATTGAGGCGTTCCTTTTCTCGGGATATTTGTAGCAAATCTTGCTGTAAACTTTCTACTCTTTCCTCCAACTCTACTTTTGACTGGGAGAGTGACTTTTTTGAAGCTTGCACGGAAGCTAATCTGGTGTTCAATTCTTCAACTTTATCCAACAACTTTCGCGAATCTTCCAGAGTCGATGCTTTCAAGTTATCTATAATAGGTGATAATACTTTAATTAGACTTAATCTCCGCCTTTCTAACAATTCTTGAAGCGAAGATGCCTTGCCATCATTCTCCGTCTTGAGAAGGAGGTTATCATTAAGTTCTATATCTGCATCATCTGACTTTACTTTGAACAAATTGATTATTTGTTCGTACCACGAATCCATAATGTTAAGTTGATGTTCGTTGGTTTCGTATTTCTGCTTGTACCTCGACAAGTCCCTGGATGCCAAATGGGCCCTTTGCCTGTAAACATCCATTTGACGCCAGATGGCTTCTTTCTGAAAATAAACCACATCTTGTTGAGTTAGGGGCCCATCTTCGCTGAGAACATTCAAGGGCTTCTGCTTCTTTATCGCGTGGTTTTCGTCGTCTGTTAGTGACCGCTTCCGCTGTTCTATGATTGCCATGGTTGAAAATTGGCCAGTGGCCTTGTTTACTACTTCCTTGTTGTGGATGGCAGATTAGTTGTGGATTCGACGTAGGTGTTCTTTGAGAAAGAATCGACCCAAGAACGCGCCTTTAGAAGTGTAACTCGTTCCAAGTGATGAATTAAGATGGAACTGACGGAGTCGACGTGATGTACGCAGTTAACAGAACTTTTGGCTTGAGAAGAACTGGTTAAGTTTTGGTTTTGGTTTGAGGTCCCGCTCAAAAAATTTCTCCCATCATAATTTGTAGCGCTCACACGACCCTTAGTATTAAATGGTGGAATTGGTATGGAGGGTAGTTTCATGGGTCTGAAGCTGGCACGATAGAACTTGTTCTGTAATGAAGCTTGAAGATTTCGTAGCTAATAGGAATCGCTTTTACGGTCCCAAAAGCACGAAATGTCGTTCATGGTCTTGTGACTAAAGTCCTTCATAAGTAGGGACGAGTCCATTTCCGTAAGGTCTAACTCTTCATATTCCTCGTTGTAATGACTCAAAGTACATTGAAGAAGTCGTTCGTACCACTCGTCAGTTTCTTGTGTGATGGAACTCTTCTGTAAAGATGGACGGTTGCTGACTTTACCTCGAGCCAGTGAAGGTCATATGGGTCGGTGCACTACTTTTCCAAATGCGTGTCTCTCAGTACAATTCCACAGCATATTTAATAGTTTGACCCTCAAACTTAACTGCTTAGTTACTCCAGAACCAAGAATGTTGAAAGATCGATCCAATGGATTGTGGTTGACATGTCTATGGGTGGTTTTTTCATTTTCACTTTTTTGGCTGGTCGAGGCTGTCAAGGATCACACGTTCAAGACCTGTGAACAAGCCGGATTCTGTCACCGGAACCGCCATTTTGCACATCAGGTCCGTCAGAACTCACACTACGAGCCACATTATGCCATTGACCACTCATCAGTTGGTTTAGGCACGGATCCAGCAAAATTCAGTGTTCATGGGACCATTTATAAGACTCTTCCATCTGGATCAAGGGTCTCCTTACCTTTCGAAGTCACCTTGCTTAATCAAACAGTGAGGTTCACAATTGATGAAATCAGAGACCAGGCCAAGGTGAATAGCTTTTTGAGTCCTAGAAGGTATAACGAAGTCTCCAAGTGGGCGTTTGTGGACCAATTGCCATTCCTTAAAGAAGTTGAAAGCACTATTGGAAAGAACCAAATCAGAGTACAACAAGGTGATTTTGTGGTAGTCGTGGACTTCTACCCCATCAAGATCACTGTGGAATTCCAGAATAAACCAGTGGTGGTTGTCAATGACCAGAATCTCTTGAACATCGAACACTATAGGTCTCAGTCAGAAGAAAACCTGAATCATTTGTATACAGAAGAAACAGACTATGATATGTTCCAAGATACTTTCCACAGTTCCAGTCAAGACTCTTTACCTTTTGGACCTGAGGCAATCGGCTTGGACTTCACATTCAAGAATTTCAATAAATTGTATGGAATCCCAGAACATGCCGATTCTTTGAGTTTGAAGGACACCACCGAAGATGCTCCTTACAGATTATACAACGTCGACATTTTTGAGTACGAAACCGAGTCGCCAATGTCAATGTATGGTTCAATTCCATTCTTGCTTGCTGTTAGTCCTGAAGTGTCTACTGGTTTGTTCTGGATCAATGGTGCTGACACATTCATTGACATAGACAAGAGCGATTCAAAGGACTCCAAAACCCACTGGATCTCAGAAAACGGACTTTTGGACTTTTTGATTATTGTGGATGAAACACCAGCTCGGGTGAATGAGAAGTACGGAAAAATCACCGGGAATACCCAATTACCCCCATTGTTTTCTTTGGGATACCATCAATGTAGATGGAATTACAATGACGAAACAGATGTTTTGGATATTAGTGCCAAGTTTGATGAGTACCAAATCCCTTACGATACTATTTGGCTTGATATTGAATACGCCGATCAAAAGAAGTATTTTACATGGCAAAAGGAGAAGTTTCCAAACCCTGAACGCATGTTGGGAGAATTAGATCACAGTGGGAGAAATTTGGTGTTCATCGTGGATCCTCATATTAAAACTGGTTACTCAGTTAGCAATGATTTGATCTCGAAGAGGATTACTATCAATGACAAGACCAATGCTTCTTACCATGGTCACTGTTGGCCCGGTGAATCTGTTTGGGTGGACAGCATGAATCCAAATACTCAGGCATATTGGGACTCGAAATTTGCATGGAGTCCTGAAAATGATTTCATGGGTGGTCAATCCTCCAATATCTTCCTTTGGAATGATATGAACGAACCATCGGTTTTCAATGGTCCAGAGGATTCTTCTCCTCGTGATAATATCCATTACGGAGGCTGGGAACATCGTTCCGTTCACAATGTGTATGGAATGACATTCCATGAAGCCACATATGAATCTTTGAAAAAACGCCAAGTTGGCAATACAAATAGAGAAAGACCATTCGTGTTAACCCGTGCCTACTATGCTGGCTCACAGCGTACTGCTGCAATGTGGACCGGTGATAACATGTCTAAATGGGAGTACTTGAAAATTTCCATCCCAATGGTTTTAACCTCGGGAGTATCAGGGATGCCATTTGCTGGAGCAGACGTTGGAGGTTTTTTTGGTAATCCTTCAAAGGAATTATTAACTAGATGGTATCAAACAGGTATTTGGTATCCATTTTTCCGTGGACATGCACATATTGACTCCCGTCGTCGTGAGCCATGGGTGGCTGGAGAGCCATACACATCCGTGATGAGGGAGGCTATTAAATTAAGATATTCTTTGTTATCAGTGTTTTATACCAGCTTTCATGAATCGTCTATTAATGGAATCCCAGTGATGAGACCTCTTTTCTATGATAACTTGGACAATGAATTGTCCTATGATATCGATGACCAGTTCTATATTGGGGGCTCAGTTGGTCAAGGTTCAGGGTTGATGGTGAAACCCGTGACAGATGAGGGAGCAACCCAAATTGATATTTACATTCCTAACTCTGAAATTCACTACGATATCACCGAAGCCGCCAGTGGAAATATCAAGGTCTACCGAGTTTCCGAACCACAGCATATTCAAAAGGATGTGGACTTGAATGATATCCCCATGTTCCTCACGGGAGGATCCATTTTACCAGTCAAGAACAGATATAGACGTTCCAGTCGGTTAATGAAAAATGACCCGTATTCATTAATTATCGGATTAAATACCGAAGGAAAGGCATCTGGAAAATTATATGTGGATGATGGGGAATCTTTCCTGTACGCAGAGAATGGTGCCTCTGCTAGCATCACCTTCACAGCATCTAAAGAGAGAATTTCTGGAGAAGTCTCTCTGTCCAACCCGGACTACTTACAATCGTTGCAAAACGTGGAAATCGAAAAAGTCTCCGTGTTTTCAGAAAAAGCGCCTGAACTTACGCAAGTGGTAATCAGACAGCAAGGCCGTGAATGGAATGTCAAATTTGATATTTTGGCCCATCAAGTGGTACTTCATAACCTCAAAGTGAAGGTCAATTCACCTTGGGAAATTGTGCTTGACGAACAGGACAAGGCTCATGGTAAGCCAGCGCAAGAGACCGAGGATGTTGCTCACGACGAATTGTAAGTGAAAGAGGAAATTTAATACCAGATGAGTTCGTAGAACGGCACAAGTCTAAGCGTTCCATCCAATCAAGAAACTTATGCAACACGAATTTTTACTCTTAAATAATATATAAAATTGTCACTCAATAGAAATCTAAATTGGATACTTGAAATAGACAATTAAAGTGTGAAATAGAACAATTATTGAAGATAATTATTGAACGCAAAATTAGACAGGAAGCAATAGGAAACTAATATAGACAAGACGCAATAGGGCACCAAAATACACAAATAAAATATGACAAATCATCAGACACATAGAAGTGTAAGGCACTTAATAGTAGAACATCTAATTAGAGCCTCCACTAGCTGACAGAAAATATCTAGAAAACCAAGGCGGCCATTTCATAACCTAATATGGACACTTATAGGTGAACGTTAAAGTATAATTGTAGGCACGATACCAGACATCCAAGATCGCACTGCGAAGCGCAAAAATACCGACTTGGGGAAGACCATCAAAAAGACTATACTACTTTCTGCTAAAATCCCGATCACCTCCTGCTCCACTCTCTAAACATGAATCCTCGCCCATTGTAAGGTAATCGTGGCAGGTCGCTAGAACGAGGATTTAGTACCTGAAGGTTGTTCGTGCTGAATATTCACTCACTATGCACATCTGCACAGCAAGCAGAACCGAATTACAAAGAACAATAAGTATGCTTAGCCGAGAATTTCGCGAGTTTTAAGGTTGCGGGATCTTCTGAATACCTAAGGCTAGACCCCAGCGTAGATTCAGTTCACCTCCAAGCTCCAATGTGCCTCGAGTACGACGAATTTAGCATCGAGAACTACGGACACACACGGATATACCGATATGCCGTTGCGAAGAATTCAGTACGGACTCAGCGAACTGGGACTCCGCGAGGATTTGCACTGACACTTAAACTTCGACTTGGAATTGATATTGAAATAGCTGAGAATGTGAGACGACACTTCCGAAACCACCTCCACTTTTTTCTTGCACGGTATTGGAAACCGATGGGTTTAGACGAAACCACCCATTGGAAGAGCCCACGGCCCAGGAGAAACGGATCAACCATCAACTTGTCAACACCAGTAACCGCAGGAGTTGCCGAATATAGTTCAGTGCACAAAGAGCAGAGGGCCAAAATGGTTAGAAGCTGCTATTGTTCCCCTTATTGAAACCTTATTTGGTACAAGGGCACCACAATCACAACACCGTACTAGTATTGTTCCCGTCGCAAACGAGAATATCGGTAACGGTTAGGCTTCAGAACAGCACGGTGGTAGAATAATACCCTGGAACAAGGGTTTGGGACTGGAATAGGGTCGTAGCGGGACAACTGCAGTGGAGCAGCCACAGTGGAGCAACGCAGAGCAACGTATGGCTATGAACAGCAATGTAGAGTAATGTAGAGTAATTTCAGTGGGCGATCTTCTGGGCGATCTTCGCTTTGCACCCTCTTGTAGAGATTCCATTCTAGAGATACACATCTAGGGAGCCCACTTGCTGAGTCGGATTTCCACTTTGGACCACTTTGGAAAGGTTTCCCAATGAAGCAAGGGATCTCCCACCACATTCTTATCGTACCACGCTCGTCTAGGGAACCTTGCGTTGCGATTGCAGTTGAGTAGGTGGAAGGTGGTCCTTTAGGGCGTAGTGCCGGAGGCTGGTGGCAGTTCGCACCATGGTGCACCACGACGCTGATTTTTCGCACCGGGGACATGTCACCTGCCTGGGGAGAATCTCCCCAGGGAGAACCAGTTGTTGTGCACTCCAGCTCCGTCCCAAGCACGTCAAATGACTCACATACTGGCAGCGATCGTCAGGGCATATTGCTAGCAAGGGCATCTGTTCAACAACGAACCTCAGAAGCAGTCTGGCATCGGAGAGGTTAGGAATGTCCTCAGGAACGTAATCCACCGGTAGATCGCACAACCCGCACGAGATGGAGGAGAAAAGAATGCGAGATTTGGCACTGGAAACGAGCAGTTCGTGGAACTGGAACATGCTACCAAACGTAGCAAACGCCTGCACTCTTGTATTCTCGGGGCTGCAGCTGGATGTACCACCTTCTTCTGCAATGGCTGTGTGGGAAGGATCGGCATCTTCATCAGATTCGGGGCGAATTTCGTGGATAGTGCCATCGACGGTGGTGGTATGTGTGAGTGCTGGGAGGAGAACAGCCTCGCCGTGCGACAGCTCACGAGACAGGAAACGGCCGTAAGTCAGGGCCAGAGCCGGTGCCCGCACTGGGTCTAATTCCAGGCCCACAACCAAGTCCAGCTGCAGACCCACGACCTGGTCTGAGATCTGCTCGACACCAAGGTCTGGTTCCAGTGTCACGACCAGTGCTAACTCCAGAGTCAATTCCAATGCCAATTGCAGACCCACGACCTCCACCTGCTCCTCCTGTCTAGGGCCCCCGTAGTCTGTATGGGGTCTCAGTGTCTGACACCCCTGGGGTGGATTCTTATGCGAGGTGTCACCAGCGAGCGTTGGCACTAGCTTTGGAATGGGCGAAATCCGCGAACTCCGGGAATTGGATTGAGAGGCCAACGCCGTTCTCACAACCATTTCGTGGTGGTTCGCTGTGTCCGTTCCTGAGGCCGATTTGTCCAAATTCCGAATGGGTTGCTCGGTGTCCAGCGCCATGCCCTCTTGATACGAGGTAAGTCCGATGTCGCCTTGTCCCTGGGAGTAGGCTCCAAAATACTGCGCGAACTTTACTTGCCATGCCGTGGTGGGCGGCCCCCCATGGCGATTGGCCCGCCATGCGGGCCACACCGGTGGGTGCAACAAGACGAGTGCGAGGTCCATGGCGACGAAAGCTGGGGCATTGACCAAGTATCGGATATTGGCCAACATCTGGTGGATTCCCCGGGGTGTCCCTTTGGTTTTGGACACCCTGGAAGAGGCCACGATATGACGGGTCTGGTGGGGGTGCTGCAAAGCATGTTCGAACTGTAGAGCTGCCACTTTGGACGGGAAGTTGTGAACTAATGCAACCATACGCCAGGGCCTGGCCCCGGTGCGTCTAGTGCGGTACGCCCCAGCAGTAAGAAGACCGTTGTGTTGCCGTAAGCGGCGGATGGGATGGGGTGTGGAGCCGACGTAGAACAGATTGGGGCGGGGCTCCAGCTGGAGCACGTAGACCCCGTAGAACTGGGGCACGACGTGGTGGAGCAGTTGCAGCGCGGTGGGAGATTGGTGCGACATGGTAGCGGAGGGAGAAGATTGGAACTGGGAAGGAAGTGGATGCGAAGGGTTATTGCAATGGATTAGTGAGTGGGCGATGGAACTGAGTGATTGGCAGAGTGATTGGAGAGTATTGATCGGGTACTGTTGATAATGATGACAGGCCAGCCTGGCGTGGTACGAGCTTTCTCTTTGTATTGTAGTGAGTTTGGGGTGAATTTGGTGTTTTGTTCGAGATGAGCACAGCTGGCACGAACACAATTGCCTCCAATGGCGGTGCTCAGCTATCCTCAGCTTCAGTCGGTGTCTTCGGGGCTTCTCTCACTGCGCTGTGGCCTGCCGTGACTCTCTTCGGCCTTTCTTCACCTCTCAAACGTGTTCCTAGAGTAGATCCTCTCCAGTTTCACTCCCTGTCAGTGCGCACTTTCTCACTCTCACTACTAACAAGCAATTATATTGATCTCCCAATTACACGCACCTCCATTTACCATGACGTGCTTCTCCTAAGATTCTTGCCCCACTACGTTACCGCCCTGGTGGTAACGCCTCCAACAGGCGTAGCGGGTACGCCACGCTGGGCCCGGTGGCCCAGCCTGGAAAGTCACATGACATGCTTGGGCCTACCGTCCTCTGGGCAGAGGCCCACATCAAGAGGCGCCGGTGTGCACACGACATCGGGCCTCCTCCCAACCCTGCTATGTGCACACTGGTCTGATGATAGTTCTCTGGTGCTACCAGCCTCAGTCATCACCATTTCCATACACCTTGTGCCAGCAGCCCTAGCGACGTGTTTTATTCGTATCCGTCCCTACAGCGTCCCACAGTCCTTTTCCCGCGGCCTCACGCTCTCCTTTCCACTCTCTGCACCCCGTTAATTCTCCCTGCAACATCCCTGTACCGTTCATATCCACCGGCCATGTCAAGTCTACCTTCATCGCTGGTTCTGGCAGCCAGCTCCAACTTCAGTGGGTCCAATGATTTCGTTAAGAAGCTCTTCCAGATGCTCCAGGAAGACGACTACAAGGACGTGGTCCGATGGACCCATACCGGAGACAGTTTTGTGGTGCTCAACACCAACGAGTTCACAAAGGAGATCCTTCCACGTCACTTCAAACACAGCAATTTCGCCAGTTTCGTCCGCCAGCTCAACAAGTACGACTTCCACAAGGTCAAGGTGCCTACAGAAGAAAAACAGACATACCTCTACGGCGAAGATGCATGGGAATTCAAGCATCCCGACTTCAGGATAAACGACCTCGATTCCCTAGAGAACATCAAGAGAAAGGGCCCCGGCAACAAGAAGGGGCCCTTACCCAACGGCTCCGAGCTCGGCCACGTAGCCGCGTCCTCCCACAACATCGGCCAGATCTCATCTTCCCAGCAGTACATGAAAGAACAGATAGAGTACTTGCAAGCTGACAACAAATTGTTGCAGAAGGAGGTGAATATTCTTCAGACCAAATACAAAACCATCATGGAGAACATCGTGGCGTTGAATGCCATCGACGAGCGGTACCATCGCTCCATCGGAGTGCTAATTAATTGTCTAGTACAAGCAGGTATCAAGCTTCCTCCGCTAGACTTCCCTAACCCTTCGTTGGTCAGTCTACAGATTCCTCAAAATGCTGCTCCTACTACTACCATACCCAGTCAGGCATTGCCTCAGCCTACTCGTCATTCACACAGTGGCTCGGTGGGTCAAATTAATACCATAACGAGCCCTCCCACCAGAATGGCCATTCCACCTTCTGCTGGTCAGGCACCACCACCTCAACCCACTTCGGGTGCCCCAATGGGTCCTGGGCCTGCTTACATGAAGCCCACGCCTCCGTCAAACGACAACATGACCCCCAAAGGGCACTCTCCTTTAGCTACGTCTACAGCAGGCTCTCCACTCGCAAGCTTGGGAAACCAATTGCCCCAGGTGTTCACCACCAACTTGGCCAATCCCAAGTTCCATGTGTTGCTAGTGGAAGATGACAATGTTTGCATTCAGTTGTGCCGCAAGTTCTTGGTCAAATATGGTTGCCAAGTAACCGTTGCTACCGATGGCCTCAACGCAATTTCAACAGTCGAACATACTAAATACGACTTGGTGTTAATGGACATTGTCATGCCGAACCTAGACGGGGCCACCGCGACCAGCGTGATCCGGTCCTTCGACACGAAAACCCCCATAATTGCTATGACAGGAAACATCGAAGATAACGATCTCGTCAACTACCTTCAAAATGGAATGTCAGACATATTGGCCAAGCCCTTCACTAAAGACGACTTGTATTCCATCTTGGCCAAACATCTACTTACTGATGAAAAGAAGGCAGCGAATGTCAATGCCAGTGCGAACCCGAATGGTGCGTCCGATGCTACAGGAAATATTTCTGACTCCACCGCCAAAGCCATTCCTTCTCCGGGACTTGGTGTTCTCTCTACGGGGCTGGACTTAATGATGAACCAAGCCATCAAACCAGACCCGGATATGGTCACTAAAAAACAGAGATTACTGTGATACGGGGGAACCATCTGTATTCTAGTTGTTGGTGAGCAGAACTGTATTATTATTATTGCTGTCATTAATATGAGTAGTGAACCTTGTGTTCAATTTCAAATAGGTCCAAATAGAGTGGAGTATTAAGCTGTCAAGCTGAAACAATAAATTACGTAGAAAAGTTTAATCGAGCTGTACCTGAAAGGTCCTTCATTAGAAAGTCCAATTATCCTAAAATGGTAAATTGAGCTGTCAAGCCCAATTTGCTACTAACGGCCAACCCATCTTCCCATACTATGACTTTCTACTAAGGGTATTCTTCTATGATCTTCACACAGTTGGAGATTTCTTCATACATGTAGTTTTATTCTTGTCTACTCTTGAATTCTAATTTATCCGCTCTTCTTTCCAATTGCATCTTCCACTCAAGTTTTGTACTTTCTACATGCAGAGTGTGACACTTTCTGAGTTTAAAAGTTTGCTCGTTCCAAATCATTGCTACACGGTACGAATGTTGGTTCCATATGCTGTTGTACCCTACTTATCAATTCTTCTATATCACCTCTGTTATCTCTTTTTCCACCTTGTTGTTTGTCTTTTGATCTTCACCACCTCCTTCTACTTCATCTTCACCTTTCACATCATCCTCTCCGATCTCTTTTTCTAATTTCCCAGATCTAGGAGTGATAACATGGAATGCTAAGTCAGAAAATGCATTATCCCAATGTGCATCCTTCAGGGTGCTATTCCTGAACCTAGTTATTGTCAATTTTCCCATATAAGTATTGGAATAGTCGTAGTCGATTTTGGGCTCCACAAACACATTTTTCTTTCTTCTTCTACGGGAAACCGTTTGAAACTCTTCTTTGGTGTTCTCTGTTTGCGTTAATGGCTCGCTGAGATGCACTAGCAAGCTTATATCGGGGTATTTGTCATGAAGCTTGGATTTGGTGTAGCGGTCAGTGTGTGCAATAATGTCATTACCCAAGAAGTAGAGGGGCTTTTGGTCTTTCAAAAGAACATTGGTGAGCTCCAAGGGAGCATGAGGCATGAAATAAAGTAGGTTTTCATTGGGATGTTGCAGTGACACTTCAAATTCATCTTCTTCAACAGTATGTCCCAATTTCTGTTCTAAAATGTATACATCCTCCTTAGAGAAGATGGGGTCAAACAAGGAGACATGGGGATGCAGTAGGACCACAGCGGTGCACTCCATCAATGCCAACTGAAACAAGGCACTTTTGCTGTTCAGGGGGGAGCCCAATGCTAAACTTCGTATTCTGGTGATGGGGTTGGGCAATTGTGCCAAACATGCTTTGTACTCTTCTAAGAAGGCCGAATCGGCGAGCTTTTTCTTATAGTCTTCAAGCTTAAGCAACGTGGAATGGATGGAGGAATCTTCATCGAATCGAGAGACTTCTTCTTCGCTTGGCCTGGCCAACCGGTGGTTTTGGATGTACTCTGACATCTGATGGCCGGAGTACTGTGCAGGACTGGTGAAATACTGGAGGTGGCGATGGACTCAGTTTCTACTGTAAAACAGTTGAGATTCTAAAACGCTCCACTAGACACTACGTGCAACATCGCGCAGTTACAGCGAAGTTGACAATGTGACACACAAAGTGTACTGAGAAGGAAGAGATGGAGATCTTTATCTGGGGAATTGAAAGATCAAGGAGCATCAGGGGTGCTGAGAAGATTGTTGAGGTGAGGATGGTGGTTGAGTGTTCAAGGGTCCAAAGTTATTGTGTAGTGAATCGGTAGACCGGTGCTCTACCTGACCCAGGATTCAGTTATAAAGACTCTGACAATTAAGACCGTGTGAATTAATACTCTGTGAATTACGATTCTGGGAAGAGGCTCTGAAAATCACGACAAGGAACTCCTGATAATCTCCGAGATTAGACTCCCTAAGGGAAGACTCCCTGAGATTAGGTTCCTGAGAATTGAGAAGACAACGGTCGGACAACTACCACAGCACAAAGTGTTAAACAGGCTCTTGAAACTCAGTATACCGAATTACACACTCCACGAATACAGATCATCCCCTGAGGGCTATATCAGCTCACTCTTCGTGGTGGACCCTATTATCTAGCGCTTAGTGGTGGACCTCCAATTCCGCTAATGTTTGTAGGACATCGCCCGATATCTATCTACCGCGGCATCTCCACCGCGAATTAATAACTAGCACCAGAAAGAAGGCAGGACCAGAAAAGGATAAGAACATATTCAGGGACTCAACTGAACACATTCGACGGTTGAACATGGATCATGCAGTGTTCAGACAGTGATCTTTTCCAACTCTCCTCTCTGGTGCACTATGACTGCTGACTCTTCGTCCCGGACTCCCTAATGCTCATTTCTGACTTCTCCCATCCGCACCATTCTTCTCCCGGGATGTTTGCCAATCTCCTTAGTGTTGGACTATTCTGCCCTCTGTCGGCTTATCTGGTACACTGCAATATCAATCTACTCTCTCAATCAAGTCTCTCAACTAACTCTCTCAATTAACTATCTCCATCATCTCTCTCAACTAACTCTCTCAGTTAACTCTCTCAATCAACTCTCTAATTCAACCCTCTCAATTAACTCTCTCGATTGACACACTCCCTAGTAACCATCTCTCAACCAAAACTCTCGGTCAATACTTATTGGATTCTCTCCCTCTACGGCCCTTTCGTTCCACGCCTTCTTTGATGCATAGACCAACTACTTCTGGCGATCACCCACTTATCGATCCAAATTGTTCCACATTTCAACGGCCCGTCCCTCAGCGTCGTGAGCCCTGATCTCAATTACTCTACCGTCTTCGTGGTACGCTCAGTCCTCCTCGCTCTGTTCCTATCTACCCCCGCGGAGGTGCCCGTGGGAGTCGCATCCTGCACACACACTCATCGCCGAAATTTTTATACGTTGGACTCACCATATTACCCTCCACTTTTCTTCTCCCGGAGGTAGAGTCAATATTTGACAAACTCGAATCAATCACTAGCCAGGGCCCCTGCCAAGGTCTTGTCTCAAGCTTCAGTCGCCTTTCTTCGGTTCTCCTAGGAACGAATTGCTTCCTTCTGCCCTTTCAAAGTGTCCCAATCGTCGTCCTCTACGCTAATGAGAAAGTGCAAGGTTTTCGTGGGTTCTTCACATCCCGAGTTGGGAAAGTTGGTCTGTGACCGGCTCGGGGTCGAGCCAGCACCCTGTACTTTGAAAAAGTTCTCCAATGGCGAAACCTCCGTCCAAATCGGGGTCTCCATCAGAGATGAAGATGTTTACATCATCCAATCAGGATCCCCCCAAATCAACGACCACATCATGGAATTGTTGATTTTGATCTCCGCCTGTCGTGGAGGTTCTGCCTCAAAGATCACCGCCGTGATACCTCAGTTCCCATACTCAAAACAATCCAAGATGAAGAAACATCGTGGTGCTATCACTGCTAGAATGTTGGCCAATTTGTTGGTGATGGCTGGTGCCGACCATGTGGTTTCCATGGATTTGCATGCCTCCCAAATGCAAGGTTTCTTCACCAAGCCTGTGGATAACTTGTATGGAGCCCCAACTTTGGGCAGATGGATCCGTCACAACATCCCAGACTGGGAGAACGCAGTGGTGGTCTCAAAGAACCCCGGAGGTACCAAGAGAGTCACTGCCTTGGCCGATTCGTTGAAAATCAACTTCGCCATGATCCACACCGATAGGCGTCGTACTCAGGACCAATATTCCAAGAAGAAGGAATTGAAGAAGTCCGTGAACAACGACGATGATGAGGAAGATAACATTGTTTCTGAGCTTCGTACTGCAAGAATTGTGCAAGGACACGTTGTCGACGATGACTATCAGGCCAAGACAAGTGCTCCAAAGGTGGAATCCAGTCCATACGAACGTCAAGCTATCTTGGACAGTGATGTCTTGGGTGGTTCCTACGATGCAGGCAACTCGGACGACGAAGACGAGCCAACCTCCATCAACGAGGAGAAATTGATCACCTTGGTTGGTGACGTCAAGGACAAGGTTGCCATCATTTTGGACGATATGATCGACAAGCCCACCTCTTTCATTGCTGCTGCAGAACATTTGAGATTGAACTGTGGTGCTAAAGCTGTTTACGTCGTGGGAACTCATGGTGTGTTCAGCGATGGCTGTTTAGAGAGCTTGTCCGAGAGCTCTTGTATCGACAAAATTGTTGTTACAAACACTTACCCCATCGGAAAGGATAGAATCGAGAAATATTCCGATAAACTTACAGTTATTGATGTTTCTCCTATTTTTGCGGAGTGTATCAGAAGAGATCACTTTGGAGAGTCGATTTCGGTGTTATTCGATTCTCTTGCTGCTGTTGAATAATCAATATAAGTTTGCTGAAAATCACCTCTTGGGGTGATCGTAGCCCAACGATGTGACCACCGGGTTGCAGGACGTTGATTCCCATAGGATCGATGGACTAACGGAGCGTTGGTATAGCAAAGCTTATGGTGTGGAGTAGCAAGCTATAAGCTTGTTGGTCTACACGATAACGACATTGTAATAAGCTAGTAGACTGAACTTTGGCTGATTTCGTCTGAAATTGTTTAGGTGCTGCGAGCACCTGGCAATTCTCAGGTAATCATTGAAGGTTCAAGAGATATTGGCCACTATGGTGGTATTGTTGTAAGGGTGATAAAAATAACATTGTTTGGTGAAGAAAATAATTCGGTTACTCGGGAGTTACTGGAGTTACTAGAATTACAATATCTCTTATAATTAACTATTCAGCACTGTGAGGTAACCGAGGAATCGAATATTAGAACTTGAGAAGGATATGAGCTATCGAAGTAACTGTGAAAAGTCAGATCTCTGAGGAGCCTCAGTTGCCAGAAAGAGATATTTCTAGAAGCTTATATTGACTGAACCAGCCCCAGTAACGTTACCCATTAGAACTATTAACATTTTTTGCTTCACATTGGAATTCATCAGTGCAACTACATTAATATCATGGCTGCACAGATCAATTCACTCACACCACTACTACAATATTACCAAAGTAATACCGCTACACTAATGCTACCATTATCACCGCTACTAATTCTCAGAATAGTTTTCACTACTGAATTCTTAGTATAACAATTTCACCACTTCACTCAGCGCCATTAATTCTCCCGCTACTTGAGATCACCATATTTCTCACTCAAATATCACTATACTTCTCACGCAAAATATCACTATACTTCTCACTCAAAATATCACCATATTTCTCACTATTAATCCTACCACATACTTCCAGACCCCTTCATTCTCTGCCACCCCACCTGAATTCTCTACAAACCTCCAACTATCGTCCTCTCCATACACTCCCCATACACTCCCCAGTCCCTATATACTCCTATATACTCCTAAATACTCCTATATCGCCCATCCTTGACTCTTTCCACCATACCAACGTCCACGTGACCCCAACGTCCCTACCGTACCACCTATTGTTGTCGCACTTTTCACTCACGTCTTCCCCACTGTGCAGCGCACGTCCTGTTATCTTGCCGCACCATCACTTTGTTTGCAAGCCTTCGGGTGCATTGCATAAATTAGCACACGTTTTCTCCCCTGAAGGATCACCATGTCAGGTCCTGGCAAAGACGCTAACTCCGGGCCTGGAGAAATCAGCACCAAGTCTCATTTGCTGCACCAGGTCCACCACAAGCTCAACCAGCCCATGTCGCCTTTATCTTTATCAGACACAGACCAGTTCCATGGGGAAGCCGAGCACTCTGAAGCGTCCAGAAAGCTGTCGCCATTGAATGGCCAGCCGTTGGCCTCGCCGGCCACCGAGAAGGCCATCGCGTCCATCGCTCCCATGCTCGAAAGCTTTGCTCCCAAAACCAGCGCAGAGGACGCCGGCCACCTCCACTTTGCTGACAGCAGCTCCCCCAGCATGCTGAACTTGCCAGAGCACGATCCTCTTGAGGAACGTGAGGCTGAGCGTGAAGAGGGCGACAAGTTAACTGTGGATAACTTGAAAATGAACGATTCCAAGAGCAGATCCGACTCCGGGTCGTCGTCCACCTCGTACCCCACTGATCACCATCGGTTGCTGAAGACCATCTCCAATTCTTCCAACACGTCGAGAAAGTCGATTTCGGGCATCAAGGACACTTTTGGCCCCAGACTCCCCAAAATCGGTAAGATCGGGGTGTGTGCCATGGATGCCAAGGTCATGTCCAAGCCTTGTAGGCGGATCCTCAACCGTTTGATCGAAAATGGAGAGTTTGAAACCATCATTTTTGGTGATAAGGTCATTTTGGATGAAGCAATCGAAAACTGGCCCACCTGTGACTTTTTGGTCAGTTTCTTCTCCAATGGGTTCCCTCTCGATAAGGCCATTGCCTACGTCAATTACCGTAAGCCATACGTGATCAACGATTTGGTATTCCAGAAGGCCCTTTGGGACAGAAGATTGGTATTGAGTATCCTTAATAATGCCAATGTTTCCACCCCGTACCGTTTAGAGATCAGCAGAGACGGTGGTCCACACATCGAAGACGAATTGAGAACTAAGTTGCTTGCATCAGGAATAACTGAGAAGTTCTTGGAAGGTTTGACCAACCAGGAAGAACCAGAATGGGAAATGGTCGACGATGATACTCTCCGCGTGGGGGATAAGATCTTGAAGAAACCATTTGTTGAGAAACCCGTTGATGGTGAAGATCACAACGTCTATATATATTACCCTAAGGCTACTGGAGGAGGTGGTAGAAGGTTGTTCAGAAAGATTGGTAACAAGTCATCTGAATTTGATCCAGAATTGAATAATCCAAGAACTGAAGGCTCCTTCATTTACGAAAAGTTCATGGATACCGACAATTTTGAAGATGTTAAAGCCTACACTGTTGGGCAAGATTTCTGTCATGCAGAGACCCGTAAATCACCTGTTGTTGATGGTATCGTGAGACGTAACACACATGGCAAGGAAATCCGGTTTATTACAGAATTGAGTGATGTGGAAAAGACCATGGCCAAGAATGTGTCCAAAGCATTCCAACAAACCATTTGTGGTTTTGACTTGTTGAGAGTCAATGGTGAGTCCTATGTCATTGACGTGAACGGGTTTTCTTTTGTCAAGGACAATAACGAGTACTATGATTCATGTGCCAGTATTTTGAGGCAACTCTTTGTAGAAGCTAAGAAGAGTCGTGATTTGTTGAAGACAACAATCCCACACCTGTCTAAGCTTCTCAACAAGAGTCAGTTCGAAGAAAAGGAACAAAAGTGGGTATTTAAAGGAATGGTTTCAGTTATCAGACATGCTGACCGTACACCTAAACAAAAATTCAAATATTCGTTTAGATCTCCACTTTTCATTTCATTGTTGAAGGGTCATAAAGAAGAAGTGATCATTCGTGCTGTTGCTGATTTGCAAGTTGTTTTGGAAACAGTTAAAGTTGCAGAAGAGAAACAATTGGAAGATCTTAAGAAATTGAAACAGTTGAGAACAGCTTTGGAAAAGAAGATGAATTTCCCAGGCACAAAGATTCAATTAAAACCTGCCCTTAATAGTGAAAACCCAGAGCTCGTGGATAAAGTTCAATTGATTTTGAAGTGGGGAGGTGAACCTACTCATTCAGCCAAGCATCAAGCTACTGATGTTGGAGAGCAATTGAGACAATATATCAAGTTACTCAACCGTGATGCCTTGAATGACGTCAAGGTTTTCACTTCTTCGGAAAGAAGAGTAATTGCAAGTGCTCGTCTTTCAACTTTGGCATTATTGGGTGTTGAAGAAGATGCATTACCTGACGATTTTTTGATCGTTAGAAAGGACTTGTTGGATGACTCCAACGCAGCCAAGGATTTGATGGATAAAGTGAAGAAAAAGTTGAAACCATTGTTAAGACAAGGAGCTGAGGCACCAGCCCATTTCACATGGCCACCAAAAATGCCACAACCATTTGAAGTAATCAAACGTGTTTGTCAATTGATGAATTTTCACCGTCAAATTATGGAATACAATTTCGAAAAGAAGAACGTCCAAGAATTTCAACAGAATTGGTGTTGTGGAGAGGATCCATTTTTGTTCAGAGAAAGATGGGACAAACTTTTCCTGGAATTTCTCAGCGTTGAGAAGACACATCCTTCCAAGATTTCAGAATTGTATGATACTATGAAATACGATGCCTTGCACAATAGACATTTCTTGGAAAAGATCTTTTCGTTCGATCCTAATGATGAGGAACTTTTGAAGCGTTTGAGTGAAACATGTGGTGATACGATTAATTCATCTGGTTTAGTTAGTGAATATCCAATTAATATTTTGGCTATGAACAACTTTAAGATTCCAGACAATGCAAGTTCACCTATCAACATCCCTTCAAACACGTCGAGCTCGAGTTCCAGCTCTCACGGGAATTCGCAAAATAATCTTGCAAATATCGCAACTTCCGCTACCCCTGCTTCAGCTGGGTCTTTAGGATGGGTATTGAAAGGTGCCAATTCAACTGCTAAAGAATCAACTGCTAACAACGATGCAAACTCTAAGCATGAAAAGGCCAAGACTCATGAAAATCCATTTGACCATCCAACATTTGCTAGATTGAGAGAATTGTACAGATTATCAAAGGTATTGTTTGATTTCATCTGTCCTCAAGAATATGGTATCAAAGACGAAGAAAAGTTGGACATTGGATTGTTGACTTCTTTGCCTTTGGCAAAGCAGATCTTATCGGATATCCAAGACATGAAGAAACACGATACTGCAGCCGTTGTCAATTATTTCACGAAAGAATCGCATATTTACACTTTGTTGAACGTGATCTACGGATCCCAATTTCCAATGAAAATTGCCAGAAATGCCTTGCCAGAGTTGGATTATTTATCTCAAATTGTCTTCGAATTGTACGAGGCTGATGATCCTTCCAGTCCAGGTGGTAAGAAGCATTCTATCAGATTATCTTTGTCTCCAGGTTGCCACACACAAGATCCATTAGATGTTCAATTAGATGATGATCACTACATTGGTTGTATTCCAAGATTGGGATTGACTAGACACTTGGATATGGATTTGGTCACACAAAGATTGAAATCGAGATTCTCTAGAGTCTCTTTGCCTAAGAAATTCACTCCAGTCAACATTTCTAGTCCATTAGCTACAGGAATCTAAACCATAGAATTTCATGAATCGTTACAAACATGCTCTGTATAAATTAACTTTATTATCCTAAATATATATATTATTTAAAGAAAGAATATGTGAAAATAACAGTAGTACCACGTACTATTATGATCAGATATTTGGGGCTTCATCGTAATTGAAGCGAATTAAATATTTGGGGTCCCAGCTGATGATCTAATCAATAACAAGGGATTGCGAAAGAATATTCATTATGCACAAGTATCTGCGTTGGTTGTTTTCGTACCACGGAAAAGCATTTAAGCAGACTCGTATGACTCCCAATTGTTGATAATGCTCAAGATCTTTTCAGACTTAGTCAATTCGTAAACCTCTTGGAAGTATTGCTTGGTGATTTCGAATGGCTTGGCAGTCAAGTTTGGAATGTATCTTCCAATTAAATCTTCTGGGTTAACAGATGATTGTGGGATCTTCTTAACCAAGAATCTCTGGAATGGCTTCACACCAGACATCAAGTAAGAAGAGTGGAAAGGAACGGAGATACCCTTTAATGGGATAACAGCGAAACCTCTCTCTAAATCGATAGGTTGTGGCTTGGCAATGGACTTAGCAGATACCTCGGAGATGATCTTTTCCAAGTGTTCTCTGACTTCATCCAAGCTGAGAGTTTGTTGTAACTTGACAATGTCAATCTTGTTCAACTTGATGACATTCAAAACATTGGTCAAAGTGTCCAAAGCTCTCAAATCACCAGCAGCAACATATTGTTGGTTTTCAACATTGTAGTTGACAATTTCCAATAACCATTTGGTCTTCTCGGAAACTTCCTCCACAACGAATTTCAATGCAGCTTCATCAAAGGTGGTATTGACTCTACCTGGGTTGACAGCGACCATACCATAGTTGGATCTTCCTTCTTCATCTCTTGGAACGGCAACTTGCATGGTCATACCTCTGTAGAAAACGATATCGACCAAAGATTCAATAGCCATAACGTTTGCAATGGAAGACAATGCAGAGTATTCACCCAAGGAGTGACCGGCATACATCACGTCAGATGGAACCAAACCCTTAGACTTGATATCCTCGTAAGCAGCTTTTTCCATCAAAGTCAAGGCTGGTTGAGTGAATTGGGTTGCAGACAACAAACCGGTTGGTGAGATGAAGGAGAAAGAGTTGGTGGTATGATCGATGTCCTTGAAGATCTTCTCAGACTTGACTTCACCATCTTCACCAATTGTCTCGAACATCATACCAATATAGTTTTCTCTAATCTTTCTACCCTTAGCACCACCGAAGTGAACAGTCAATTCATTTGGATTGTTTTGAACGATGTCAAGGATTGAGAAACCATAGTTGTCAACGAAGTGACGATCGGCTCTGTCCCAAACATCACGAGCAACTTCAGAACTCTTGTACAAGTCCATACCCATACCTTGTTCTTGAGAACCTTGACCAGTGAAGACATAAGTAGTAATTGGTTGGTCAATTTCAGCTTCACCAATCAAAACTGGAGAGTCAGTTTCAACATTCTTGGTTTCAACCTTGATGATCTTACGACCATTGATCATACCAACATGTTCCAAGGTGGTCTGTAAGGTGTCATTTGGTAAAACCATACCAACGAAGTTACACTTGAAAGCTCTGACTCTGGCTGCAACATTGTTGGCAGCCCATTCTTCAACCAAGGATCTAATAGAACCAGAAGAGTACATACCGTGAGTGATAGTACCTGGCAATTTGGCATATTCTGCGAACACTCTAGAAACGTGGATAGGATTGTAGTCACCAGAAACTTTAGCGTAAGGTTCATTAGTACCTGGAGCCTTTGAGGTCAACTCTTCACCAGATGAGATTGGAATAGCATTCTCAAAAGTGACGGCCTCTTCGATGCTCTTACCGTGTCTCAGCAAGTAATCGGTAACTGGGTTACCATAAGACTTGCCAGCTTCGTAATCAACTTCACCAACCTGAATGACCTCCTTGGTTGGCAATTCCAAATAAATTTGACCAGTTGTTTCGATTGAAGAGTAAATGTCAGCGGATTGGAAGTGATAAATGGATTCACATCTGAATGTCAAGACGGTGTTGAGTAACTCAACATCCTTCTCCAAGTGGAACCATTCCTTAGACTTCAAGATAGCCAAATCCTTGGAAGAATTCAATGAAATCTTAGCTGGAGTTTCAGTAACCTTTTGGAAAGTGTTTTCGTAATCAGTGTACTCACCTCTGTACAAGAATTGAGAAGTAACTTCCATAACGGCTTCTCCCTTTCTGTAGAGGGTACCAACAACTTCAACCATCTTACCAGATGGTTGGTTCAAAACAGCCTTGATTTCAGCCTTGGAAGAAATGACGTCACCTTGCTTCAATGGTGTTGCACCAGGAATCATCTTGTAACCGTTCGACAAGTGAACCAACTTCAACAAGTCACCGTCAATAGTCTTTGGGAAAAGTGCCTTGATGATGGCTTTCCATCCAACAACGATAGCGAAGTCCATTGGAGCCAAGCTTTGCTTACCCTTTCTGGAAACAAAAGCTTCACACTTGTTACCAATAGCATGAGTGAAATCTGAAATCTCTTTACCATCAATCTCAATTTCATCACCAATAATAATTTCACGAGCATCGATGTTCAAATCGAATGGAACATCACTTCCATACCACAATTTCCAGTAAAATTCCTTAATTCTTTCATTTCTGTCACCCATGACCTCCAAGATTGGAGCGAAACCATCAGTTGTGTTGTAGGTAAACAAGAAGTTCAAAGCAATTGGTTTGGAATCGTAAGTTCTGTGTTCAATCAATGAGCATTGGATAGTATTTTTATCGTTCAATTTGATTTGAACTACTGGTTTCAAATCACCCTTGATCTCTTCAAAGACAGTCAATTCACTCTTAGATCTGTCCTCTGGGTGAGTAAGCTCGACCACGGTGTTACTGCTAGGCTTCAAAATGTCGTGAACTGGATTGGAAATATGCTTGGAGCCTTGGACAACTCTATCAGTAGAAATGAAAGCTTGCAACCAGTTAAGTTTGTCACCAGCTAATAACTTCAACCAAGCGTCGACATCAATTGACGAAGAAGTGACCTTGAGAACAAGCTTTTCTTTGGATGATGAAACAACCTTGACGCCGTTGATGTTAGCGTTAACATCAACAGGAGTCTTACCACCGAAGTACTCGACAACAGGAATGTTGGACTCTGAGCCACCATAAACATCCTTGATCAAAGCAGTGATGTGACCTTCATGAATATTGTCCAAGATTTCACCAATTGGCTCGTCCACTTTATTCGTGAACTGAGCAGCAACGGGACCGTGCAAAATACAGGTTCTTTGAACATCTTCGTCAACAACAGTTTCCAAGTCTTCGGATTGCCACAAGGAGTCCTTCTTGAAGAAGAACTCAAATCTGTCATCCAAAACAGGAACAAATGGAACTGGCTTTTGCACAGGACTGGAAGCGCAGGTCAAAAAGTAGTCACAATCTTCCTCGGAAATCAATTGCTCCTTAGCCAAACTAAACTTGTTGAAGAATGCTTCGGTGAATGCCTCAGGTTTGTCTAATTGAGATTTGTTTTGAAGCATAGAGATAGCACCTGGAGTAGATGTGAATCTTTCTTCAATTCTTTGCAAAATAAGGCCAAAGAAGTTTCTCAAAGTAACATCAATCCATCTTTCCGATTTCTTGACATACATCAATTCAACTAATCTCAATGCAACTTCTTGATAAGTCATATCTTGCAAATCACAAGCACCACTGGCATTCTTACCGAACCATGGCTTTTGAGAGTCCTTGTTCAATCTCTCAATGATGTAGTCCTTCTTCTTGGTCAATGCTTCGACACGCTTGTTCTTTGGCAAGGAGAAGATAGTGTCGTCTAATTCCTTCCAGAAAATGACACCTCTAGTGGCAATCTTGTGGATTGGTTCACCCATTTCAGACAAAACGGTAATAATTCCACCGGTTGGCTTCTGATAGGTTTGCTCCCACTTGTCATCAGTAACACCAGAACACTTGGCAATCAACTTCTTAGCTTCCAAGGAGGTGTGAGCTTCCTTTGCGGTCATAACTCTTGAACCGAAAAGAACACCATCGAATGGCATTGGTGGGTAGTTAAACTTCTTAGCCCAAGAACCGGTCAAGTATGGGTAAGTGTCTTCGTGAGAACCAAATCCTGAACCTGCAACTAAAATGATGTTAGAACATCTTCTAATCTTAGAATACATTTGCAAAATTGGTTGATGGAAATCTTCGAAAGAGTGATGACCACCACCTCTACCACCAGTCCATTGCAAAACAATTGGGAAGTCTGGGTGAGCCTTTGCAATGGCGATACATTGACTGATGGCGTCAATGGAACCAGGCTTCAAGCCCAAGTGAGTCAAGCCCAAATCAGTAATGTATTCGGATGCAACCTCAATAGAAGGAACACCAGCACCAATGGTCAAAGCTTGAATTGGATAACCCTTTTCTCTCAATTCTTTGATCAATGGAATACACCATTGCAACATTCTTGGGTTGACGTAAATAACATTAATACTGATACCAAATCCTGGCTTGATCTTTGAAGCGATTTCGTCAATGGTCTTGGTCATGTTTACAGGACTGAAGTAACCTCCACCAGCTAATTCGATATGGTATCCAGCATTGGTGGCAGCGATAACAATATCAGAGTTAACTGTGGTTGGTGTCATACCTGGAACCATGAGTGGGGCTCTTCCCAACAATTTGGAGAACTTGGTATCAACGTAAATCTTTCCTTCCTTAGTCTTTGCCAACTTAGGTTGGAATTCATTCAACCAGTTTGGAGCGAACTTGATTGATTTGGATTCGGTAGTGTTGAAGATTTCATGCTTGAAACCATATTCATCATCGATAGCAACCAAGTCAAGCGCACCAGCGATAATCACTCTGGATCCAGTTCCGTCCTTGTTTCTGTGGGTGAGAACACCCAATCCAGAAACACCACCGGGACCAAAGTCCAAAATGTGAGTGGATTGGAATTGAGTGGCAGTTTCCCAGTGGACTGGCAATTGGGTGATACACTTCACAACTCTTGAAGTGACAGTTTCATCAGATTCATTGAAGTTTTGGAAGTTTTCACCATTGTAAGTGTCGAAAACTGGGATCTTAATGGCAGATTTGCTGAAAATCAAATTCTCGTTTTTGATGTCATCCAAGATTAATTCGGTGGCATTAGTTAAAAGATGGGAGTGGAATGGTGCAAAAATTGGCAAGAATCTGTTGGAGAACTTCAACTTTCTTTGAGAATGAGGAATTCTGGATTGGTCCAATCCGTTAGGAGCCTTGTTGTTTCTCAAGTTCAAGTTGAAACCGTAGAGAGATTCTGGTGGACCACTGACCACCAAGTTCCTGGCACCATTGATCAAGGAAATGGCAATGTGCTTGTCTTGAGGCAAGTGCTTGTTGGTTTGTTCAATAAATTCACTGACTTGATTGATAGACAAGTCTCTGACAGACAACATAGGAGATGGTCTTCCCTCACCGTTTTCAAGAGAGTCTTGCAACATGGTTGGAGGTAAGGTGGTTCTTGGGTATGTGGTCAAACATCTGGCACCAATGAAGAACAAGAGGGAAACAGCCTTCAAGGAATTTTCCAAGAAAGAGTCCCAAGAGTCAGATGAAGCAATGGCGACGGAAGTGACGATACCTTGAGAGTGACCAGTGGAACCGCCACTGGCCAAGTAATCTCTGAATTCACCTGGAGTCAATCCCAAGACCTTACAGGTGATGGCATAGTGACAGAGTTGAATGGTACAGATCAAAGGACAGGAGACAGGCACGGAAAGCAAGTAGTCTTGATCTGGGGTCTTGTCGGGGTTGGACAACCACGAGAGGATATCCAAACCTTGGGTATAGATTTTGTCGAGGTCTGTGGAGTGCTTCTTGATCAATTGGTTCAACTTGGAGGCAATTGGGACGATCAAGTCGCTGTGGATGAGACCACTGTATAATTTGTAGACTTCTCTCAATTCTTCGAAGTAGTCATCGGTGTTACCTTGGCCACCAAAAATGGCCACCACTTTGGCGTCGGACTTAGTGTGGTACAACAAGTTCGACTCGATCTTCTCGATCTTGGAGTTGGAGTTGATCAACGCGGTGTAGTAGTTCTTGACCACATTATCTTTGATCTTGGCAGGAGTAGTTGGGAACGCGGAGTCCAACAACGACACTGCGAAGGTGTGAATATCTGTGGAGCCGGTCAAGAAGGTGTCGTCGAAATCCTGCAACGAGTATTTGAGTATTTGGTCGAATTGGCCGGGAGAGTTTGGGTTCACGAGCGAAGCGATGAAGCCCAAGAACTTTCCGAAGAGCTCGGCGGGCGACGAAGGCTCGTCGTCATCGGCGAAGCCCTCGGTGACGGCGGGTAACGTCTTGATGAACAGGTCCTTCAATTGGGAGTAGTTGAAGAACAAGTCATTGGGCACCAAGAACGTGTGCTCGATGGTTCCGTGGTTAAGCGAGAACGGACGGTGAGACGAGGTATTGGACATGTCTATATTGGGGAGGAATGGGTGGAGGCAACAGCAGGTAGTGGGAGGAAAAGGGTCCACGTCTATAATGGGGTGTAGCAGTAGTACCTGGAGGGAGGGTCGAATTTGCAAGGTCTTTCCAGTGTATTCGATGTGGTACGAGAATACAGCAGAACAGGAAGAAAAGGCAAAAAGACAAAAAGACTCTTGAACAATGTTAATCGAATGCTCAGCCAGATCTACGCCAGTTATATATTCACTATGGGTAAAAATTGATGGGTTGACACGCACGATTTTTGTGGAACTTTGGAGTTTGTTGGATAAGGAGAGGCGGCGACACTGGGACACGGCGAGGAACGGGAGGAATGCGACTGTTTTTTGGAGGGTGAGGACGTTCGGTGGTGATTTGCGGTTGGGGGCTCTGGCGGCGGGTTCTGGTGGCTGTTGGAGGGTTTGGGGTGCAGTGGTTGAGGGTATGGTGGTGGTATTGGGAGGAAGAAAGTATTGGCTGAGTACCCAACGAGGAATTGTTGCAAAATGTATGCGAGTGCGTAACGTGCGAGATGTGCGAAAAGGACATGAACAATGTGAGCGGACGAGAGTGCGACATGGAACACAGGGCCCAGCGACATGGGAGTAGGGAGAGAACAGGGAGAGAACAGGGAGAGAACAGGGAGAGAACAGGGAGAGAATAGGGAGAGAGTAGGGAGAGAATAAGGAGTGTGGGTAGGATGGGGGAGCGGAAATAGGGAGAGCAAGAGAAAACAGGGGGATGGTGCTGTGGTGAAAATTAGGGAGACCACCGTGGGATCTGGGGCAGAGCTATACTGGTGGAGGTTGCACGTTGAACGGCTGGTCAGACTGACACCAGAGGTGTGTAGCACTAGAAGGGAACGATAGATGGTCTCCCTGATGGGAGAACCATCCGCAGGAGGGCAGTTTGGGCCCAAGTAGTGCCATGGTGGCATTTCGTCTACTCGGGTCTCTCACGAGGTGAAATTTCAGGCCACCAGCGAGCAGTGGTGATGGAATTCGTGGGACGAGGGATTTCGTGGTGCCAAGCCCGGCGAGGTTGGGCTCAAGTCTGCGAATTCCACCGCTAGTGGAGCCTGGGTCTGGTATGGGCGAAGAAAGACGAACACGTAGCGTCTCAGACAAGAGACGCTACCGAGACTCGGTAAATCCCAGGCCCACCTCTCTTCAATTTAGCGACAACGGCTGCATCCACCAACCCCATTGCTCATCTACCTGCTCCACTCTACTGGTCTATGAACAGTAACTCTACCAACAGTAACCTCTGCTTAGTCTACCAACCCACTCTACTCGTCTACCAACAGTAACTCTACCAACAGTAACCTCTGCTTAGTCGTCCAACCCAATCTACTCATCTACCAACATCTCCCTACCAACATCTCCCTACCAACATCACCAACATCTCCCTCGTTCTCTCACTCAACACACAGACCAACATTAGTTCGACCGTGAATGCCTCTCCCAATCCTCTCCCCAAACCCTCAGTCCATCACCACGCCCAGCCGTACCCACAGGGCCGCCCCCACTGTGCCACCACTCCAATGCCCCCGATTCATATCCCATTCCCCGTGATTGGTTGGGCCTGTTTGTTGGAGCTCTCCCCCAATCTCTCCCTACCGTCCTGCTACACTGGGCCCAGTTTGCAGTCTGCAAACTGAAAAATGCGACATTGTGTTGGCCATGGCCCTGTGCAGTACTCCCAACATTATATATTTTCTGACACATGTTCTGGTTGCGAGCGCGCGCGCGGGTTTTGTTGGCCCGTTGGTTTTGGGTGCTTTGCATCTGTCAGATAACCCCAGAATGAGAATGTGGTGGAGTTGGGACGTGTGGGATCACCGCCCCAAAAGCTTCTACTATGGCCAGGTCAAGCGCTCAGGGAACCTACAAAAGCAACGCAGCTGAAAAGGACAAGTGGCGATGCGAGCAAGCCCAGGCGCCACCTTGTGCCGATTCCACATGCTCCACGAGCTCGTTTCAGGTGGTCCCAGAAACGGCCGTGGTTATTGTCGAACGATAATTGGCTTCACGTGTGGCAGGGCTTAAGCACCGGCTGGAACTGGCATTGTGTCGTGTCGTTTGCGTCACGTGGCGCCTCCAACTCGCTAGCTCCGAGACCGTTGGGACGGGACGGATCGGGCGATGAGGTGGTCCGTGTGTCACGTGACCCGGCCTCGTGCGATGCCACGCCGGTGCCCGTGCTTGGAAACCGCCTGCAAATGGCGTACAGCTGCTCTTGTTTCTTACTCTGGACTGCACGCCAGTTGTTGGCCCAGTTCCGTGCTCTTTCGTGTGATTTTCCTGCTTCTCGGGGCGGAACTGGTGAGCTGCGTAGCGAATCTTCGTGATGCGACAGATAGAGTGGCCCCGATCGGATCCAGTCTCGTTAACGATTCCCGGGTGTGCATTGTGCTATTTCTACAGGTTATGAAACCATGGTGGATCTCTGACCTTTATTCGGGAACCCATTGGTTTATCCTTTACGGTGGAGGAAACACTCCGGACAGCTCGACCAAGCTACGAACAAACATTGGGCCGTGCGATTTCGACACATTGGTCCATTCACACCATGTAGAGATTTTGATCCAATCATATTGTATGAAGCAATTGGTCCATTCTCACCAAATAGAGACTTTGGTGTATTCTCACTGAATGAAGATATTAATCCATTCTCTAAGTAATGATACTGGTCTCTTCATCTTGTGCTGAGTGTGAAATTTATCCATCTATCCGTAAATTTGTTGAGACGTGATTTTCTAGCTAATTGGGCTATTCACAGCTGTGCACGATGAAATATTGCTTTCTTTTGCTCTAACTATTTTCGCTACTTGTCACAAATTTCACTGCCTTCTACTGGCCTCTATTTTTCACTAGTTTCACTGCCTTCTACTGGCCTCTATTATTCCTACTGCTTTTCACATGTGGAAGCCATTGCATGTGAAATCCTCTACTTTTTCGGTGATTTCTTCTCGAACAGTCTGAACTTCCATTTTTAATTGTGCTATTAACTGCCCTTTTAAGCTCGTCGTTGCACTAAGAGTCAAAGTCGTAAAAATAGGCTCATATGCTTATTCTGAGGCTTATTCGCAGTCTCGCACTCTATAGTGAAAAGATGATGCAACCTCACAAATGCGATAATGGACGTTACATTGCAATCTCATCGGTTGCAATGATAAACAGTAAGAATCCTAAAAGAAGTCGTCTTGTGGATGGTCTTGGATTCTCGCGTGAGTTCCGACTGTAAACCCAGTTAAGAAATTGTTTACATTTGCTTCACGGTTGTGCCTTTGGCACAATTCGGTTGTCGCACTAATTCAATAGTTAGGTCTTCTGAATACTGCATTTGACATTTCACACTATGGAGCCAACATAGAACCAAAGACACGATGGTTCGATCCCATAGAAATCTCTAGTTATGTGGATCGGCAAAACAGGCCTGAAATTACCATGGGAAAACTGGAAAATTTCGTTCAAAATGATCATATGACCAGGTTCTAAATATTTCAACAATTTTCTACTATTTTACTATTTTTTGATAATTTTCAATGTGCTACCATTAGACTGAACTTAGTACAATTAGTTGTAACAACTTTTAAATGTTACTAAATACTCAGGTAATATTTCAATGCTGCTTTATATTTCAATTTTTTGAAAAGTTTCACTTTATCTAATAGAAGTAATAACATACCTGTATAACTTCAAATCTCTATAGTTCAGCTCGAGTTTCTATCTAACGAAAGAAGCACCTCACTTCTTTGGAGCTGGCAATCCTGGGGGACTTGGTGGTTGTTTGGGGAATTCTCTAACAATAATCTCGCACTTGACATCACGACACAAATCCTTGCGCTTGAAATATGGCACTTTGGCCAAAAGGTCCAACCCACTGGATCTTTCCAATGCTTCAATGGGTACCTGGAACTGGGTCAATGGCGTGGAGTTGTCGATCTTGTCGTTGGGCAACACGAATGCTCCCACAGCGATCTCATCGCTCCCGTTTTTTTCTCCCACTATCAACTTGTAGAAATGCGTAGGAACTGCGATATTGGGTGGTGATCCAATTACTTCGTATGTGACTCTGAACTTATCATCAGCACACTTCTTAGGCAAGTAGAGCGACCCGGTCAAGATACGGACGCTGTCGTAGCTGCTGGTCAATCTCCGGGCAAAGTCCTCGAAGTGGGCCCAGTAATCACGGTTGAACCCTTCTCCCACCTGGGGCGAGATGTTGGTCAAGAAGAAGGTCTCGTTCATGGCCTGTTGTGTGAATTTGGCATCTGCAGCGGGTGCATTGTGGCCCCTGTCGTAGCCACTACGGAAGTAGTCTCTCAATCTTGCTCTAAATTTAGCTGGAATAGCTTCGTCTTCGGAGAAAACCGATTTCTTACGGTCCACGGACTTGTTGGATTGAATGGAGTCTTTGGTGATGTGCTCTACCACCCAGTATGGATTCCGGGTGGAACGGTCGTAACACGAAACGAACTCAGCACGAGTCTCCAAATCATGGATGGGACCCGGGAACCCGTACTTGAAGAAGTCTTGGGGGCGAATGGTGGAGGGATCAAACGTATTCAAGCCTCCAGGAGCACCCGAACCTGGGGCTGGAACCAACTTGTCATTTGTCACGGTGGAAACGGGAGTGGAGGGCGCAGAGGACCGGCCCCAGAAGTAGGAGGCGATTCCCACGGTGCCTAGTCCCAAAGTATTGACTAGTAACTTGCCCATTGGAGGTTTTAGAGTGGGTTTGGAGAAAGGTTTGGAGCGGTTATGGAGTAAAAATTGGTGTGAGATGATTTTGAAACTATTTCGCGAAGAGATCCAGCTGATTTACTATGAGAGTTGGTTGAGACACTTGAAACAACAAAGGGACAATGTTAAGGGGAAAGCAAAGTGGCAGTATTGACAATAGGTTTGACTATGGAGAAATCATACGATTCAAGAAGCTGTAATGGTGTCTGTTGGCCCATAAAAAAGGAATTTCATCACTTTTAGGTAGAGTATGGCTGGCCAGTGTCTTGTAGATTTCATGGAGTGTATGGAATGACGTGCACTTTGAGTGTAGTTCATAGTTCTGGGGTAAATGCAATAGGAGATTCTGTCAAGAGTAAAACATCAGGATTCAAGTACCACGATTGAATTACCGAATGAATTATCGAGTGAATTCTCGAGTTAATTGTTGAGTCAGCGGAGGGGCCAATTGTAGCAGTTGATCGGTATACAGGGACTAATATTTATGGCCGGTCAATACTAGGTTCGGGTCAATAGGGTTTGTCACTGTATGTTTTTGCCACTAAGGTTGGTCACAATTGGGCCAAATGTATCACAGTAAAGGAACAGAGACAACCAACTGAAACGCAAAGAAGGAAAGAGAATACCACGGGCTATGAAGTTCTGATGAAGGTTTGTACGACTTTTCAGAAAGGTTAAACTCAGAGCCAAATATCACCGAATTTGATTTTTCATGAATACAGCACTCATTACGGTTATTTCATTATGCATTCGGAAACACTGCTATTCTTTGATGTAGCTAGATTTTCTTTGATGAAGCGCTTTACTATGTCAAGTCAATTCCTCAAGTATTTATTCGTATATTTTATAAGTTTACTCCTTTTTGGATTTTTGCGCCCGTTCCTGTTTCCTATCTTTGAGTATCTTCAAAAATCCCAAGAACACCACCGAACAAACTGGTCCCACTAATGGCGAGAATACCGCCAATTTGTGCTCACTTGGAAAGTAAGATTGCTGCACCATTTCCTTTTCAAAGAATGCATGATCAGAGAAAATGAGAGCACTGGAAGATAATGTCATTGCTGTTGCGTAATCTTGATCCTTATTCAAGACGTTGATGGATTGTTGGATTGCTTGAAGAGACCTATGCACATAATCCTTTGTTGTTTCAGGAACGGAAATCTCCTTCAATGAATCTGCGAGCTTGATCAATGATTTAAGAGTTTCCAAGGCTTTGCTGATGTTCTTGAAAAATGTGATTCTAGAAGTCATGTCTATTCTGATGCTGGGCGATTTGGGGTTCTCTGGGACTCCAAGCAATTGGAACAATTGCGAAGTGAATGTTTCCATCACTGGCAACAACTGCTCCTTAGAAATCTTGGAAGTGGAATCGTCCATGGGCAAACTCAAGACCTTAACTCCTCCCCATTGCGGAACCAAAAATGAGTTGGTTGTAGATTGGTCGATTCTCGTAGGCACACCATTATAGTTGGCTTCTGGAAAATAGACCAAAAAGTTGATTGTAGGCAAGATGTCATGAGTAATCAAGTTCCAATCACCAAAATTGATAAATGTGGATAAATCCTGAGAATGGATCACATACGCGCCTTCTGCTTCATCGAACGCAATTGGATTCGAGAGCTTGGAATAGTACTGGATTTGAGTGTTGATGCTGAAATTGGCAAAGTGGCCGAGATGTTCAAGTGTTGGTCTCAACAAGTCTACCGCGTCTTCGATGTCCCATTCAATGGCTTTGCCTGATTCACTCAATAAGCTGAACACAATGTTATATTTTGGCGAGTAAGGTATCACTAGGTCTGCTTGGTCTTGGATCGAGAGGTCCCCGGTCAAAATCTTGCTCAATTGTTCGATTTCGTCATGGAAGATTTTGTCCAACAACACCATCTCCAAGAACTCGTCTACCTTGTTACCCTTGATGATATTGGAGGTCAATACCACGGTGGCTGTCTTGGAGAATGGAGACACGAAGAATGATTCGCTGGCGGTGGTTTCCGCCTGCGCATCCACCAATTCGAACCGGATCACGTAGTCATCTTCTGTGACCTTGTTGTTGATGCGCTGGAGATCCAACCCCCAGACCCCATGCAAAGAGGGATACTTTTGGTACAAATGTTGATCCAAGGACGCCTGTGTGGATGCAACGAAGTGGTCGGGAATGGTCGGTATATCAAGGTACACTGGGATCTTGAAATTGACCTGATGAAGCAAGTCTGACGCCAACTTCTCCACGTCGTGAGCTGGCAAATTGGCCCTGTAGATGCTGGTGGTGCCCTGGAACAAAGGGTACCCCAAGATCACGATCATCACGAGCACTATGCCCACGATCAGCTTCCTTACGAACGTAATGGTGGGGTTCTCTTGAGGCATTGGGACGTGTTGCTGGTGGAATGAACAGGTAGTGGTACGGTACCAAATGTAGCGCTAGCTGTTTACAAGAAGTACCACGCGACATTGCGACCACTCTCAGGTGCTTTAGTACTACGTAGTGGACGTTATTGCAGAGGATGTCGCATTTCTCAGAAGTGGACTACGGTGAATGTCGCGGCTTTGGGCTTTTTTCTAGTGTGAGGAACAATTACTGCAACAGTTCCTAACTGAGTATTGTGAGCATTCTGAGCATTCTGAGCATCGGAACAGATCTTCAACTATTGCTGCCTTCTGCTTTTCTTCTCTTCGATCTTTACCGATTGACTCTTCCGGCCGTTGAATCCTCCAGCATGTTCAAGAAGGACCCCCAGCCCAAGGCGTCGGCAAACATCAAGAACTCCGAAAGGAGAAAGTTGCTCGAGAACATTTGCAGTATCTACGGGTTGCCCCAGGAGTCCCTCACCAAGGAAGCCTTGACGTCGATTGTTCCCACGGAAACCAAGCTCGCCTCCTTCAAAAGTATCCAAAACTATAGCGGCAGCATCTACTATGACGAGAACGAAACGCCAATGTGGTTCAAGTCCCGGGACTCCCAGGTGTATCCATCGTTGTTCAACGTGTGGAGAAACCCGTTCCTCTTGCCATTGATCAAGACCCACCCACATGTGATCGAAGTGCTCGAATCTGGAGCCGACTTGATGCTTCCAGGTACGGTTCCGCCCTTCGACCGGCGTCTCGTGAAGGATGCAGTGGTGGGAGTGGTGGATACTGCTAATCCGACCGTCATCATGGCCATTGGAGTTTGCCCCATGGATGTGGCTTCGTACGACCGTGTGGTGGGAACCACCGGAGTGGCAGTCAAAATCTTGCATACCATCAATGACCAACTATACAAGCTCAACAAATTGGTGGATATCGCCATTCCTGAAGAGTTGGACGTGAATTTGCCATTGCAATCGGAACCAGAAGATACTGCTCAACAAGAGCCAGATACAGACCAAACTCCTCAAGCCGACCAAGAAGATCAAGCTAAAGATCAAAAAGAAACTTCTAGCGATATTCCTGCTTTTGCGGAGGAACTACTGGAACTCTCAGTTGAGGATGTGGATCACTTTTTCTTGAGATCCCTCTTACAAACCATCAAGACAGGCTCCATCGAATTGCCTATCCCTGCATCAACATTTATGTCTTCATACATAAACAAAAATTTGCCAGTTATCGACGTGAGTTATTGTAATATCAAGAAGACTTCATGGAAAAAGACCGCCAAATTTTTGAAGGCTATGGACAAACAAAAATACCTTCAAGTTAAAGGTAAAGATGATGATTTGGCCGTGATAAAACTCATGGATCTGACGTCCCCCGAAATTCAAAATTTTGTTCCTCACAAGACAATCGGTTCAGTCCTTGCAAAGGGAAATTCTGAACCTACTCAGTCCAAAAAGGCCAATGAACTTTCGATCATTAACTTATACAAGCCAAGTAATAAGGCTAGAATGTTCTTCAATAAGTTAGATGCTGATTTCGCTCACCTATACACATCACAAGAGTTGAAAGCATTGTTCGACCAATACATTAAGGTTCTGGATCTAGTGAACCCTAATAATAAAAAGACTATCAGAGTCGACGATACTTTAAAATCCATCACTAACCAGGGACCCCAAGCTACACCCAGAGAAAAGGTGTTTAAAGGTTTTCTAGATAATTGCTCACCTCTTTTCCAAGTTAACAAGCCAGGAGAAACCAAAGGTGACATCTATAAAGGTGAACCTCCCAAGATCTCAATTATAACGGAAACAAAAATTGGAAGAAAAGTCATCACCAGAGTTTCCAATTTTGAGACTTACTTTATCAAACCACATATTTTAGCTGAAGAGTTAAGAATTAAATGTTCAGGATCTACTACAATTGGTCCAATGGTTCAAAATCCTAAAATCACTGAAGTGCAAGTCCAAGGACCTCATGGTCTGATAATCATGGATTTGTTAAAAGAGAAAGGTATTCCCACTACTTATATAGAATTCGAAAACAAGGCAAAATCAAAGAAGAAGAGATCTTAAGGATAAATTATAGCTTTATGAATTCTTTTTGAATTGAATTATATATTGTTATGCAAGAAGAAAGGAATAGAAGTAATAATACACGTTATTTAATGATTATGAAATCGTGAGCAATAAGAATGACATTATGAGATAGTTAAATCACAATCTCAATGATATTTTGGAAAGGTCCAGCAGTTACGAATGCAGATTTTGTTTGTGGGTTGACCTTCAATTTCTGAGCAGGGATTCGTCCAGGATATATGTGTGCATTTTTGCACTGACTGATATTAATATAATTAAGTGGAGAACAACCACTTAATAATGCATCAACCCCAGCTCTAGTTACTCTGATACAACCGGTAAGAATCAATTTCTCAAGGTTTCTTAAATTCATTGAAATGGCAACTAATGATGAGTCACTGACTGCGGAGCCACAGAACGAAAGGTCAAGTTCTCTGATATTTGGACACCCCAAGCACAACACCTCGATAGCAATATTTGAGAGTGCACAGCAAAAGTTGAGATCTAAGATCTCCAAATTGGTGGCAGCATTAGCAAGCGAAATGATAGACTTATCTGTAAGAAAGGTGCAATCTTTCAACGAGAGCTTTTTCAAATTCGGGAATGATCTGTAAGTCCAATATTGAAACCCTGCATCCGTTATTGTTGTGCACCTAGTCAAATCCAAGCTTTCCAATCTTAAATTGGCATGATTGGCAATATGGTTCATAAAATTATCAGTGAGATGCTTACAGTAGCCGACGTTCAAGATTTTCAAGTTCTTGCAACCAATTTGTTCCGTGTCGAAATCATCAGATTTTTTGTCAGATTCTGTAAGAGAAATGCTTTCAGTATCCCATCCAATTAATCTTTCCAAAACATTGTCTCTAACCTTTCTGCAGTTAGACAAGTCGATTTCCTCTAAATATTGACTAACACTTGGAACTGTCAAATCCATGATGGACATGGCACTAACTTCCCAGTTACTTTTCATACGTAAAACTTTGATCTTTCCTGAAATTCCAATTTCGTTGACCATATAACTGAAGCCTTCATCGGTAATATGAAAGCAATTCGAAATGTCGATCACTTGTGGTCTTGAACCAACGAAATCACAAATACTAATCAATGCTTCGTCGTCTATGGAAGTGTTCCAGGGAGTCAAGTCCAAAGTTTGGAATAAATTGGGCGCAACATGTAGTAATTGTCTCCACCTCTGATTCACAACTCTCAATTTCATCAAAGTGGGTAAAGGCAAATATTCGAAAATCTTAAGTAATATTCTATCCGGAAGCTTCCCATTATTACTTAAAATAGAAGATCTTCTTCTTCCACTTGAAACGCTAGCCAATCTCATTCTCTTATTGTGAGGGAGATATTGAAACATGTTTCCTTTCGTTGGAACTGAAGGGTTATAATTGAACTGAAAATTTTGGAAATTATTGAGTGATGGTACAACTGGATTTAATGAAGGAACAGACATTTGGGGTATAGGCTCTTCGATTGGGTTATTGCGAGGGACTATTGATGCTCTTCTGCGCTTATTTTGACTCACATCAGGTGCACTTTTAGAAAACAGCAGACCATCCAATGAATTGTTCCTGATTTTTTGCAAATCCAAACGTGACTCGATAGAGGATACTGATGATGTTGGTTCATTATTTGTGCTTGGAGAGATAGACCTGGACAATCTACCAGGGAGTTCCGCATTCAAATTGAATTCCCAATTCGGAGAGAAAATCCCAGAAGATTGCGCTTGGTTTGTGGGTTGCGATTCAATTAACGATTGAGTGAGTTTTGATGTAGAATCAGGAATAGGCTGCTTGAGGTGCGAATCCTGTCTCCTATCTGAATTGATAAGATAATTAATTGACAACCTTTCGTTTTCGGTCGTCGATTCCTTCTGGTTATTCAGCCTATTTCTTTCTTGGGCAGTCTCTTTGATTTCTTCAATGAGGTAAGGGTACTTTGAGCAAAGAATTTTTAAGTTATCACTTTTGATAACCATTAGTTCAACAGATGACACACTTCTTATGCTCTTGCTTCGGGTGATCGTTTTACTATCATCGAGGAAAGACAAAAAGGACATCTCTCCGAAATACGAGCCAGCTTGTAATCGAGCGAGAACAACCTCTGTGTTCTTTCTGGTTGTTGGTTCTGTGACAAAATCAATTACCTCCACTTCTCCATGGATTATGAAGTAGATATCTGAATCTGTGTCGCCCTTATGGAAAACGTATTCAAATGCATTGATATTGACAGGTTCGACATCCAATGCGACCTGATGGATGATGTTAGGGGGCAAGTTTTGAAACATGGGGAGGCTCTTGATAAAGTCCTGAATGGAGACTGATGCGTCGACATTATCAAGCAGCGATGCAGTGGCAGGAACCGAGGATAAAGGGGATGGAAGGTGAGTGATGGGAGGCAAAGACGGTCCTGGTAGCCTGGAAGATTGGTTGGCCAAAACACTGGCGTTGATGGCATTGGAAGCAAGTGGAGCAAACGATTGAGCTTGGTCCCGAGCTCCAAGATGATGGTGAGTGGTGTTTGTAGGTTTGGAGATCAAGTTGGGCAAATCATACTTCTTCTTCTTATCTTGCATGGCCAACCTTTCCTGGGCTTCATCTCTAATCCGACGCTCGATGGTGGGATAGTGTTTAAGAACGGTGTTCAAGGCATCGCTTGTCAACACTCCCACCAAGACCTTGGTGCGAGCCACCACGGTTGCGGTTCTGGGACGATTGAAGAGAATACCGATTTCGCCAAAGAAGCTGCCTGCAGCTAACTCTGCGTAAACGGATTCACCATCGGTGGATGCCACGCTGACAGTGCCTTTGAGAATCCAGTACATGGACTTGGAGGGGTCACCGCGTTTAATGATGTATTCCTGGGGGTGGTACTGAACCAAGGTCAACTTTGCTGCCACGCGAGAATGGAACGACTTGGGGGCCTTTTGGAAAAGCGGGAATGTTGCTAGGCGTGACAAGAACTCGGGAGGCACATATTTGGAGGAGGAGGCGTCGTCTTCGTGGTCGAGAGCGGACTCGTGCTGGAGGGCCACATCTGAGGTGTGGTGAGGAAGGTCTCCTTGGTGTGTTTCCTGGGAACGGGACGAGGGGTGCTGGGGGTCCAGCACATCGGACTCTTGATAGGACGACGATAATATGGGAGGAGCTCCAGGTCCCGACACCAGGGGCTGGAGAGGTTCGGAGGCCTTTGGGAGGACCGCATCCTTTGGCACCGGAGTGGAGAGGGGAGAAGGATCTGTAGGGAGGAACTGGGGGTTCCAGGGAGTTTTGTGCTTCATGACAGCGGGAACGTACCGGGGAGGGCGAGACGGACGGGCAGCTGCACGAAGAGGCGGGCGTTCTTATTGGATGGTTCCCTGATATTGAAGATGAGGAGGAGTGGAGTTAGGGAAGATGAAGTTTGCGGAGTGCAACGAAATGCAACGAAGTGGGCGCGCGTGGTAGTTGCACGGCGTTGGGAAATGCGAAGGTAGCGAGCACTTTGGGAAAGTCAGGGACCGGTGGTGCGAACGGTAGGGAGACTTTGGGGGAAATGGTAGTGCGACTTTAGAGAAGCGGCGGGGGACTTTAGCGGAGTTTAGGGAGAGTCCGCGAGACTTTGCGAGACTTTGCGAGACTTCGGGGTAGCCGTGGAAAGAGGACTGGAAAGTCGCGCAAGGAAAAATAGTGGTGGTAGAGTAGCGAGAGCAAGAGTGGAATTGGGAACACTAATTGGGACTAATGGACGGGTTCCGATGTTGCACGAGACGGAGGAGTAGACTGGGACGCTGGAGAAGGAACAGGATGTGAGGCTGTGCAAGAAGCCTAAGAAACCGTGTAAGGAAGTGTTGAACTGTGTGAGAGACGGTGAATGGTACTGTTATTGAAACCGTTAATGGAGCAGTTCAAGGAAGTGTACGGGATTTCAAAGTGCACGAAGTTTATGACCATGGCCGTCCGAAGACCGATGCGATGCTGCTGGGCGGTGTGAAATATCGACTGGGCCGTCCCACTGTGCTTTGTGAAGCTCAACAAATTTGATCCAAGGCTGTAGCAATTCTCAGCACCCACTGCAATTTGCGACGGGGTGTTTTGCGACGGTGATTACAGAACATTTGTAGTGCGCAGCGAAGGAGTTTCTTATAAATGAAACACAGATGGAATTAGGACCTATGGCTTGCGGACTACACCGAACAGACATGGAAGGTTCGTATATGCAGCGAAGCCCCTCGGGGCCCCAGGAAGTACCCCAGGAGGCCTCATGGACTGAATCCCGTCATCACATTGTGTCATCACGGGGGTCTACACTTACAAATGCGGTTCGGGGAACCACCACGGCATGCGGCCATGCACCGAACGGGTCGGAGCATGGCCCTAGTCAGGGACCAAGACCTTTGGCACCGAAAATTCGCCCAATCCAGACGCCTGGCGCCGGCTATTAGTCACTGATTCGGGCGAGGTGGCGGAACCGGTGGAAGTCCCAGGCCGTCGGTGTCAGAGGTGCATGCAAATCCACCTTATTAGTCACGTTTGACAGGTGAAAACGTGATGAAAAATGGCAAATTTTGCGGGTGTGGGCTGATGGAAAATTTTCAGATCTTGCATGGAAGCCCCGTCGAACCACAAAGATCCAGAAAGAAGCACCAACGACGCACGACCAGAGGTGGAAGCGAAGGGTTGACGCACCGAAGGTGTGGTGACGGGATTGTGTCGATGTTGTGGTGTCGTTGTGGAGTATTTTGTGAGGAGGGCCACCCAAGGGTGAAGGGCTGAAGTAGGTTTCGGAGAGGGCCGAAACTGCGATGAAGTGTCTCAAACACACACGGAGAGGTTACTTGTGCTTGCTGCCTTGTTGCAGTTGTCGTGGTTGTAGTGGCTTTACTTGTTCGTCTTGTAGTAGTTCTTGTACTGTGATTCTATTGATGGTTCTACAAGTTTTTCTTGTTCAGTTTGTGTCCTTTACTTTGTCTCGGATCCCCCACTTTTGTGGCATGGCGGCATTGTCAGTGGCCGACATGTCTCACTAGTGAAGTGCCAAGTTAGTTCCGCCAGAAACTGCCCAGCAATTGTGGTGAAGGCCAGCCTCATTTCTTTGTTCACACCCGAACTCTGCAGTGGGCAACAGAGAGACAGCAAAGGGGGCCCAGAGCCATAATATCCCAAGCCTCCTTCCTGCTCATCACTCTTGACACTACCTGGTCTTTTTCTTCTGTATGTCTACTGTATGTGTCTTCTGTATGTGTCTTCTGTATGTGTCTTCTGTATGTGTCTTAGCATGCGTCTTGGCATCTGTCTTCATTGCATGTTTTCGTAATGTGTCTTCGTTTCTTACCTTCGTTATGCGCCTTCGTTTTTTACCTTCCCTATTTGCCTCTGTAATGTGCCTTTTGTATATTTCTTCGTCATATGTCTTTTGTTGTATCTTCGTTATGGTCTTAGCATGTGTTTTTGCATGTGTTTTTGCATGTGTTTTTGCGGTTTGACGTGTACCTATTGCAAATCATGTGGTTTCTACAAACTTGCAGATAAGCACTGCCCCTAGACTTCCAAGAATAGTTCTTGGAGCTCCAATATTACTTCTTGAAGTTCCAATTATAGTTCTAGGAGGGTTCCAAGAAAGTCCCAAGAGGGTTCCAAGAATACCTCTTGCATCACTTCGACGCATCAGATGTGCCAATGCTGCGTGGAATGTGTAGGATCATTCGGTGCATATTCGCTGCTTGCACGCGCACGCCTCATGCGCTTGGAAGACTCTTGCGTGCTGCATCTCCTGCCAAACCAGCAGATCCCGAGGGACTTTGGGTTGGCCCACCTCGGCCCCCAGAGTTGGAAATTGCATGTTCACTGCAAAGTACCATCAGCAAAATTCGGACCACGCATCACGTGCTACTTGTCGCGTGACTCAGTTATTTTGTGATCACGTGACCTCTCACGTGTGCTATTCAAAATCGGTAACGTTCTGGTCACGTGCGCATGGTCACATGGACTGAAAAACTTTCATCTTCCAGCCTATACCAGTACTAGTCCCTCCTCCATGTTCAGATTGGTCAGGCCGGCCGTGCCTCAGGCCCTTCACAATCCCTCCCGTCTCTTCTCCCAATCATGCATTGCCTTCAAACAGGTCGCAAAAGACACACAACAAAGCAACAAGCGGAAACTCAGAAAGCAGCAGGTCATCAAGAATAAGAACAAACAAGCTCCAGAATTGCACCCTCTTTACATGGATGTGCCCGATGCCATGCGTTACTTGAGAGCTGCCGAGGTCGGACAACCATCCAAGAAGACCACCGTGTCCATTCTCATGACTGTTTTGCCAGAAAAGGGATCCAAGCCATTACAAGGCTCTGTCTACTTGCCAAAGCCAATCAAAGATAATCACGTCATGGTGTTCAGCTTACAGCCGGAGGTGGTGGAGAAGGCCCAGGCTCTTGGTGCCACATACGCCGGAGGTCTCGAACTCATCGACCAGATCAAAGAAGGAACCATTAAGTTGGACGTTCTCACCCATGCATTCGCTACTCCTGATATCGTCAAGGACTTGAAAGCCATTGCCAGACAGATCGGACCAAAAGGGTTGATGCCCACCCCAAAGAAAAATACCGTCTCTGACGATATCGAAACCCTCATGAAGGAATCGGTGGGTGCTTTGCCTTTCAAGCAAAAGGACCAGCACTTGTCCATTCCTATTGGAAGATGTGATTTCAGCGATTCTGAAATCATTCAAAACCTCAAGGAAGCATCCAAGGCCATCTACGCTTCGCAGCCCCCAGGCACCAGAAAGCCCAACATCATCGGCCAGACGTGTTTGAGTTCCACAATGGGACCTTCGTTGGTGATCAACTTTAGATCTTGATCATGGAGTTGGTATCGATATTGATATTGATAGTCTTGTATATAGTGCGTTAAGAATACGTTACGTCTCATAGGCGGTCTGTAGAGAAGAGAGAAAGGCAGAAGAGAAGATCAAACGGAGGTTTCTAATAATTATTTTTTTCCATATACCTTATTGGTATTGAACATATAAGTGATGTTCAGCTTAGTCCAAGATCAATTGGTGTGAAAGAAATGGATGACGTATCAAACTGAACTTTTAGTCCCATGAACATTAAATCTTTTGCTCTCACTAATTATATGAGACTAATTGATCTCATGTAGATAAAAACATGTACCACCAATGCACTTTTTAATTTCCTTGTTTTGAATATTATGCGTGAAAGGTGGGATAGATTTTTATTTAACAATGTTCGGGATGTTAATCATGTCATACTGTTGACTGCAGTATTATTTTGAAATAAAATTCACATCACGGAGTCAACTCTATAGCTTTTATCAATCTACGCGTTCCACTATTATGTATTTCACACTGCATCAAAATGTTTGACGGTCCTATCGACCATTTGAATCTCAAAGTACTCTAAAAAATTCACCACACTATCACGTTAGCATCATCAACTCTCATTGAGCTCTCATGACCTCATAATATCTCTTCTTACGCCTCTTAGCTACATCTCACTTATCTTCTCTGAGAACGCGACTAATCCCAAAATCAATCTCCATCTCTCATCTCACTTCAACCACATCACCTCTTATGAGCCTCTTTCGCTATGTCCATCGTCGCTTCTAATAAGTTCGTGGGGTTTGCAGATGGAAACATTCTCCGTTGGTGCCCCACGCTCAATCTCTTGACCATCTCCATGAATAAAATGTCCCTTTGGGTATACCGTTTGAACGGCGAGAGAATATATGCGGTAAACAACAAGGCCCCAATCACCGCCATAAGCACCATCCACGATGGCTCCCACTTCTGCTTAGCCGGAACCGATGGCCTCATCAAGATTTACGACTCCAACAACGGCAAATTGGTCAAAATCATCGAGAAGTCCTTCACCAATGTCAGTTTGATCCAATGGAACTATCATGACTACCACCTTGACGACTGTCCTAATCAAAAATTCAATGGCTTGTTCAAGATGGACGTGCTACGCAAGCTTCCTCAGCTTGGCCCCGATCCGACCACCACAATCTCCCATGGTTCTGATGTGCTAGAACTCAACAATGTCTCATCTTTGAACTTTTTGGTGATCGTGGACCCTCATAACGTTTCAATCAACTTCAACAATTTGCTCACCATCAGTGATCTTGAGTTTCCCAAGGCGTACTCCCATGATGTTCAGGTGGTATCTTATTTGGATAATAACGATTTGTTCAACCAATTCTTCCTTGTCAAAACTGGACATGATTTTCAGTTGATCCAATTGACAGACAATTTACGCCATAAGGAAAATAAGAGGTACTTGGTAGATATTACCCTCAAGTTTTGCAAGATCATAGCCATAATCAACCACACAAAGCAGCATTTAGCAACCTTGCAGGCAGAAATCAAACCGTTCTTTCTCACCTATGATAGATACCTTTCAAACTTAGTTGAATCGATAGTTCCTGAACATGACAATTCCAATCCCACCAACCGTGATACTGAGATCGTGGCTCTGTGCTTCTTCGATATGTTGTTGACCAACTTGATTCCAGAATCATTGAAGGATTATTGGTTGAATCAATTCGGTGAACGTGGATTCAAAAAGCTTAACAAGCTTGGAAATTCGGTGTACGATATGAACCGCAACATCATCTTCAAATCATTGATTGCTTCTTTGGAAAGATTATTGATTGTTTTGAACGATCTCCGAAGTTTAAGTCAGTGGTTTCGAGACTCCGAAAATGAGATCTCTTCATGTTTGAACATCAACCTGATAAACGATATAATAAATCAAGCCAAGGTTCTCTTGAAACTATTCTACAAGGCCATTTGGGACATTAACGAGGAACAGAAAGCTTTTAATCATTTCATGACTTGGATCAAGAAAGAGATTATTGATAAGTTGGCAAAGGAAGATGATATGCTGTCGTTCTTGAATCTGCAACAAAGTATAAATCATGACCACGGAAAAATCATTAATTACATAAATGAATCGTTGTTTCGAAGTAAATTGTGGAACTATTTCGATCTAGACTTGTCATCAAACGATATTTTATTGCCCTCTGAATCCGCAGTGGTTCAACACGATCTACTCAAGTCATTCGAACTGTTAAGTTCCAAACTATCATCAGATCTATTGGAAAATTTCAAAACTTTAATGAAGAGTTCTTTAGTTTTTACCAAACTCGATCATGATGTCAACCTTAAAAATTCCTGCCAATTGTCATTAAAAAATTTGTCCTCTAGTCAAGCTGTGGTTTGTGCCGTAGATCAAAATGATCCTGTTTTCAAAGTGGTCAAGTTTAAAACTACTGATAATTCAACAGATTGTATGCTACAGTCTTTCAAATTGCCCGGCAAAATAATTGCCTACGAGTTCAAAAACAACAAAGAATTAGTAATTTTGATCCAAAATGATTCCTTCAAATTGGCTCACTTGGACATTTCTGAGATGATAAACTCTGAAGATCTTTACTTCGATTTACTGGCATCAGAGCCTTCAGGCAGTGTGACTTTCACAGAAATTTCATTGAAGAACCCTCATCATTTGGCTGTTAGCCGAAATGACTCCAAATCATATGGATGTTTGCTTGACGTAAACAGACAAGATTATGTGGTGTTTGGTATATGACTCGTCTTTAGAGTTATAATATCTATTGCATTCCTAATTAGCTCCATCCCCTTACCCTTAATAATCTTTCCCTTGCCATAAAATCAAACATTTTGCTGTATCCTGTTGTTCCTTACGGTTTCGTATTTTCCGTCTCAAAAAAATCTTGCATCCAACTCATGCGGTAAGTGCCTTGTTTGTCCATATAAAATTGCTTCACCACATAAGCTCTGAACCACTTGCGAATATTATTCTCGTTGGGTATTAGTCTCTTAGAACGCAACACCTTGCGTACCTTCGGGCTCATCTCTTCCTTTTCAATTCTGTGCTTCCGGATCATGTAACGATAGAAGTTGGGATTTATCTCATTCACATGACCTGGTTTTCCTAATGCCACATCTATTAATCTGCTCAAATTATTCTCATTGATTTCCACGTGTTGCTGGAAGATACTGCGTACGTTGGCTATCTTGTTCTGTAGCATCTTGTCTCGCTTGTGGGGGTCTATGGGTCTAGCGAACCGGTCTGTAGGATACACGATTTCCAAAGGTTGGATTTTTCCTCGTCCAAGCTTTGCTTGATTGTGAGATAGCAACTGATAGAGTAACTTGACGTTCTTCATCATGGGCGTAAAGTCATCAGATGAGGCGTACTTGTGGATTAAGCTCAATCTGGGGTCATCACCTCCGCTCAAGCCAAAGTGTCGAACAACAGAGAAATCGTCGTTCTTTTCTTGCTCCATGCTACGGTGGTACGTCTCTAGCACCTTCTTGTCGTGTGTGAACTCCTCGATGAGATGGACTTGTGGCCAAACGTCACGCAATTTGTGGTAGTTGACCTGGTTGAAGTCTTTCAACCACTGCGGCTGCTCTGCAGTTTTGTAGATTGTATCCAACAAAAACAGCACGTTGTCGTACTTCTCTTCCACGATAATCTGGTCTAGTTGGCTGATCAAGTTTCTGAACTTTTTTCTGGGGAAGTTGATGGGCAATTTGGGGTGATGGGGATGGGCATGTGGTCTCGGTATAAACGATGCGTACTGTGCTTTAATGGTAGCCATGAGAAGCTGTACGGACCCATTGTCGATGGGAAGTACGTGGATCCGTCGACAGAGGTCCTTAAAGGTTCGTGACACGGTCCATTGAGATTTGTACATGTGACTGGGGGTGAATGAAGAGAACTGGAATCCAGAAGAGACGTGATTGGACCTGTGACTGAAGAAGTAGTTGAGCTTTTGCTGCAACTCACTTCGTACACAACCACATTGATGGGTCACGTGACCTGATCCACCACTTGTGGAGCGTGTTTTCACAGCACTGGAAAGTTCGTGTAACACTCTTCTCCACACAATGGCTTTGGCAGAGTCCTTCTTAAGAAAGGTCCATAAGTTGGGGTTAGTCCCGAAGCTTATCAAGCTACTCCCGGTCATCTCGTTTGTTTTGGCCGTCTCCAGCATCGGATGGCTCTTGGTGTTGCCCTTGGATGGTCAGTACCGGAACGTGTACATCTCTGAAAATGCGTTGATGCCATCGCAAGTCACGTCCTATTTCAGAGAAAGTGAATGGAATATCGTCAGAGGATACCGTGAAGAGGTCAAAGGTTTCGAATATAAGGACATTGAGGTGAAAACGGCCACGGTGGAAAAGTGGCTTAACGGATTTGGCTTCTTGACCTCTTACCACCACAACGGAGTGTCGAGCGATACGCTTTATGGTATAATGCATGCTCCACGGGGAGATGACACTGAGGCCATGGTTTTGGCAGTGCCATGGAGCACCAGCGATGGGGAATACAATGAAGGAGGAATTGCCATAGCATCAGCATTGGCCAGATATTTCAGCAAGATGTCTATTTGGTCTAAAAACATCATCTTGGTATTTCCAGAAACCGGCCATTTTCCATTGAGATCGTGGGTCGAAGCGTACCACACATCGTTGGATCAAACTGCCGGTTCTATCGAAGCAGCTATCGTCTTGGAGTACGGTAAGAATGGTGACCATTTCGACTACTATGAAATGGACTACGAAGGATTGAATGGACAGCTTCCAAACTTAGACTTGGTTAACACTGCCAACTTGATCGGATACCATGAAAACTTACATTGCTCGATACAAGGAACCCCACCCACTGAACTTACCAGAAACACATATTTCTCCAGGTTGAGAACTTTGTTTAGAGGAATCTTGAACTTGGCCTACGCAGGTTTGAGCAAGAGAGGTTCCGGATGTGAAGCTTTCTCTGGATGGCAAATTCAGGCCGTCACGATCAGAGCCAAGGGCTCCAATGGGCCTGCGGACGTCACTCAGATAGGAAGAGTAGTGGATTCAACCTTCAGATCTGTAAACAACTTGTTGGAGAAATTCCACCAGTCTTTCTTCTTCTATCTAATGCTTTCTCCTAAGAACTTTGTTTCCATCGGTACTTACTTGCCAGCGGCCGTATTAGTTTCTGTTGCATTTGCGTTTAGCTCTTTGGGATGTGTGTTGAACAGTGGAGTCAAAACAGAAGACTTTTTTGCCAATGTGAGCAATGTCATCTCGATCTTTTTTGGCACTGAATTCGTGTTGGTGATTTTGGGTCTTGCATTGCCTCACTTGACAATTCATAATTCCAAAAGTGGTGTTCAAGACGTCACTGTGTTTCAAATTTTGGTTGCATTTGTTTTGATTGGAATAATCATTTCCATTGCACCTCTATTCAATTTGAAGAAGAGATTCAACAAGGCCACTAAATACGGGTTGATCGCGTCTGCATTATTTTTCATCTCGTTGTTGGTCATGACATTGCTTATCGTTCATTTTGCATTGGCCCTTCTTATTGGTATCTTGACTGTTCCCCTTACATTTATCCAGCCATTAACATCTACTGCTTTGGAGGAAAAGGTACATCGCGAGCTCAAGGAAGAGAACGCCCAAATCAAGAAGGACCCATTATCCAACCTCTTGGGATACGTTCATCAGAACAAGGCGCAAATCAAGATCAGTGTCAGTTTATTGATTTCCAATCCGTTTTTCCTCTTAGTTCTTGCTGGAGGATACTTGGATGCGGAGAGCGGAGCAATTGGATTGATGAGAGGATTGTTAACATCATGGCATGAACTTCAATGTTGGACCTGGTTTGTAGTCTTCTTCGGATGGCTTCCAGCATGGCTCATCATAGGAATCAGTGTGGTTTTCGGAGAAGATGAAGTTGATTACGGAAAGGCTATCAACAAGATTAAACGCAGTTGAATATGACGATCGAAACAAAGTGGTGAAATATATGACGGACCACTGATCCAGACCAAATGAGCCTGGTAGAAAATATATAGACTATAAAAAACCATGAAGCTCATTGGAATATTACTAAACCCTTTATTTTTGTGATTCTGGCCGAGGTATTAGGTTTCCTCTAAGGAGCACTACAAACGTAGGAAACTTCATAAACAATGTTCAAGAATAAAAGAATTAAGAGAGAGCATTAGAACTGATCTGGAGAATGAAAAAAAGAGCATAGAAGCTGAAACGGAATGTATACATGAAAAATGAAGAATCGAATGCAGGTGAGACTAAATATGAAATCTTACTCTTGAGTGAATCTATTTTAATCGAAGAATTAGGACTGATCAGGGCTTCAGCAAGAAGAACCATCTGAATATTTATCCTAAATGGGAAGTCTCATAACTGTAGTGATTCAAAGAAGAAATCAAATGGAAGTGAACTTATCAAGAAGCCAAATGAGTGAGGAAATATAATTGTGAAGATTCTTCACTGCCATGTAGAACTTTGGGACCACACAAGGTCCTATAAAATCGAAGGTAATACCCAGAATTCATAAATTTATCTGAGAACATGAGATTGGATTACGTGCTGTCAAGAAAACGTATGGCGTAATAAATCACACCATGGAAGGGTATCTACTGAATATTGGCGAGGTTTGGACCAATGGGGTCAACTTCTACTTCGGCCTTCGTAAATAATTCGAAAATTGCCTGACCTGTAGTTCTCACTGGGGCCCTCGTGTCATCGACTCAAAAGAAGCAGAGTAAAAAGAACCTGGAGAATTGGAAGAAAGAATGTGAAGGAAAGAGCCGCCAGGAAGATAGAAAAACGGACTCCCCAAATAAATAGTCTGACTTAAGGACACCTGCTAGTGCCTTTGATAGTAACAGAGGACCCTCGCTCGGTTGACTAGGCTCTCGCTAGAGCCTCGCAATACTATCATTAGTTCCTCGCTAGGCTCTCGCTAAATTACGCTAGATTCTCGCTAGATTCTCGCTATGCTCTCCGTTTACTCTCGCTAACTACCGGTAGACCTCGCCATACTCCTATTATCACTACTTTCAAGCCTCGATAGAGTGTCGCTATCGGCCCACTCCACACCAAGACCCAACTACCGGCCAATAGTTGCCGTACCGCAAGATCAGCCCCTCTGATCTTTTTTGTTTCGCAGACCCAGTACCGTGAACGGAAAGAGCTCCAACTGCCTCCAATTCCTCACTTCCTCCAAGGATCCAAATTACGCCCAGTCCACACTTTACACTGGATTCCTCGCTACTCACCACGTCCGATATCCTCACATCACCTAGATCTCAAGCCCAGAGTATCTCCCTCACTATTCTCACCATTCACTATTCTCACTATTCACTATTCTCACTATTTATTATTTTAACTATCCTCACTATTCACTATTCGCACTATTCTCCCTCGGTAGCTTACCATCTCTCCCACTACCTCCCACTACCTCTCACTACCTCTCACTCTCTCTCACTACCTCTCACTCTCTCTCACTACCTCTAACATAATCTCAGGTACCATTGACTAAAGTGGCCAATGACTGGAGGGCCACTATAACACTCCCCTACCCTTATGGCTCTCATTGTATCCATAACCTCCCACTAACTCACAATGTGTCCCTTCTCTCTTCTCACGGTCCCGTCCCATTCCCCGTGTACCGTATACCGTTACCGTGTGCCGTTCCCGCTACTTCGTTTAGCACCACGCAATAACACCACCCACTTCCATACGCACTACCGCACGCACTACCACGCGCACAAACCCCCCCACGCAGTATGGGTAGGTCGCAATCGCTGCAACATGGTAACTTGCACCACAGACGAGCCCACCGTCAACAAATTTACAGGTTACTCGCGAGACGTGTTTTGAAAAAACCTGAGTATCAAAACACCCATTCATTCCACATTTCTGCCCCAACTCCAACATCCGCCCGGGTTCGACGTCTTCCCAAGTGTGATTTGAAACCGCTCGCTTGTGCCCCAATTGTGTGAATCTCCCAGACCTCGACCAGCACCCGAAAAGCACCCGATTCCCTGTGATCTCCGCCATGTCCTACAACTACTCGATGGAGAACAACGCTTCCTCCGCTGCGTTGCGTAAGAGGAAGACCTTGAAAAAGTCCATCAACTTCTCCACAATGATCATTGGAGAAAGTGGATCGGGCAGATCCACCCTTATAAATACCCTCTGTGGCGGTAACTCCATCGTCCCAACCTCCCTGACGGTCAACCAGGACCCATTCACCAAGAAATTGACCTTGAGACACGAAAACGTCGAGTTGGAGGACAACGAGGGCCACAAGATCTCGTTGAACATCATCGACACCCCCAACTTTGCCAACCTGATCAACTGTGACGAGGACTTCAAGATCGTCGTCGATTTCATAAGACACCAATACGACGAAGTGTTGTTGGAAGAGTCCCGAGTCAAGCGTAATCCTCGCTTCAAAGATGGCCGGATCCACGTTTTGATCTATATGATCAACCCCACCGGACACGGGTTGTCGGAGATCGACGTCAAGTTCATGTTGCATGTTAATAACTTGGTCAACATCATACCAGTTATTGCCAAGGCTGACTCCTTAACCCCCAAAGAATTACAATTAAACAAGCAATTGATATTGGAGGACCTCAACAACTACGCTATCAACTACTACAAGTTCAACGAATACGAATACGAGCTGGACTACATCGATGATGAGATCATTGAGTACAACAAGTACTTGAACTCCTTGGTTCCATTTGCCATCATTGGTGCCAACGACTACCAGGAAAACCCCAATGAAGACGAAGACTTGTTGAAATTGAGAGTTTTGAACCCAATAAACACAAAGCCCATCAACATCGAAAATCCCGAGGTCAACGATTTCACCATTTTGAAGAACGTATTGTTGATCACCCACTTGAACGAATTCAAGGAATTGACTCATGATTTGATCTATGAGAACTACAGAACCGAGGCATTATCTGGTAAGCAATTCCAGTATGTTGGAGGCAAGGACGGCGAGAAGTCGGAAGTTGCTAGAAGTGACGCAAACGACGAAGAGTCCAGCTACCTCATGAAGGAAGAACAAATCAAGCTCGAGGAGGAGAGATTGAAGAAGTTTGAAGAGAGAGTCCACCAAGATTTGATCAATAAGAGAAAGGAGTTGTTGGAGAGAGAGAATGAATTGAAGGAAATCGAGAAGAGATTATTGGCAGAAGGGTTGAAATTGAACGAGGATGGAGAAGTGGTAAAGGTCCAAGATTAGTTTCCTTCTATTAGTAAATTCGTACAGGTATGACTCGTAGATAATTGTATAGCTTCAAATTGTTTATTTTAATTAGGCTGTAGCCTTATACTTGAGGACCACTTCGTCGAATTTGGAGTTGAGCTCCTTCAAATCTGCCAAGGCCGCATGTTCAGGGTCGACGTTTTTCAACTCACTCAACAATTGGGGGACGTTTGCACCGTTGTTGATCAAGTAGTCATAAGTGATCTGGTTGGCGATGAAGTCACCATTTGGCTTTGGGTTCAAAGCCTTGATCTGGGACAACAATTCCTGCGCCTCGGGGTAATGCTTCAACTGGATCGTCAACACGAACAACACGTTGAGGATCTTGAACTTGCTCTGGGTGTCTTCCTCAAAGTCAGTAGACAACAACTCGTCGTAGAAGTAGTAGGCGTTGCTTATGTTATCGGACTCACCCTTGATGGAGAGCAACCACGACTCCAAGACTTGGTAGATGATGCTGTCTCTGGTGGAATCAGGGAATTTTTGGAATGTGGAAAAGATCTTGTTGGCAGCGGCGTAGTTGCCTTGGGACAAGTGCAACTGAATCAACACCAAATACACCTCCAACTCGTTGAACTTTTTAGACGCGTGTGATTCGATGTACTTGTTCAACAAGTTGATGGCTTCATCAACGTCCTTTTGGAACTTAACCAAGTAGATGGCGGCCAGCACGGCTTGGAGCTCGAAGGTGGCTTCCTTGACGTCTTCAAAGTAGGTGGAGTCGTCCACGCCGAACGACTTCAAGTCGTTCAAAGCACTCAACAACTGGAACAAGGCTTCGTTGTCAGGGAACTGGGACTTTCCGTTTTCAATCAACTCCGAGGCGTCTTGACCCAACGAGACGGTGGATCTGATTTGATACACCAACACGTTCAATTGGTGCTCTGTGGAGAACTGGTCCAACGAGTACGCCTTGACCTTTTGGTGCTGGTTGGTGAAGAACTGGTTGCGGATGTTGTACAACTCGCCCGAGTCACTGAAGGCGTCCATGATTGATGTGATGATGGTGTTGATAGTGGTGAAAGAGAGTTGATTTACGTGTCGCCTGTGTACAGGGACGGTGGGAGAAATGAGGTGAAAGAAATGGGAGACAGCGAGACAGTAAGAAATAGCGAGAGCATAGTGCGAGAACTTACTGAGAACTTACTGAGAACTTACTGAGAACTTACTGAGAAATGGTGAGAAATGGTGAGAAATAGTGAGAACTTACTGATAACTTACTGAGAATTAGCGACAAATAGTGAGAGTTCACTTTAGATTCTGTCCACTAAACTCTCCTGCGACTGCATAATTATAGACACTTCAACGAGACTACCATATGAAGCTAAAGGTGATTCTGGCAATCTTAACTTACGAATATTGAAGCTTCCTAATAAGCTACTGTTGCTATCATTTGGTATATACATTTTAGTGAAGGGGGCGACATTGGAAATTGTACAATATGGCATAAACTGTAATAGGCTCTTCTCTCCTGGTAGTAAGAAGTGCTAGTGATATTTTTCACATTACATTAAATATTGTTCCACTTACTTGGTCTTACTTCTAATTGCTTCCCATGCAGACTTGGGAGCATCTTCGCTGCTTGAACCTTCCTCTCCATTCTCTCCGCTCCCATTTTCGATGTTGTCTGAGCCAACCAACTTGCTCAAGATTCCCCCAGAAGAACTTCCGGAATCCGCATTCTCGGATGCGGGTTCTGGCTCAATGAACCCATTGGCACGCCGGATCTCTTCCCAATGGGGTTTATGCTCAGTTTCGGGCACTCTGCTGGCCTTCTTAGGTGGATGGAAGTGGACCTCGTGCTGTGTTTGCTTTGTGAATGTTCTGGGGTCGTTGATGATGTAACTCAGGTCCTCAGCGGTCTTACGGTAGTACACGTAAAACATTCCGGCTTGGTGATAGTCCATGGCCTTCCACACGGCCGACTCCCTGGGCCTAGATCCATCCTCCAAGCGATTAATCTGTTGGGAAAATTGGTATTTTGCAGCCTGTTGGTTCACCACTAGGAGCGAAGTGAGACCCACCATGAATGAGAGGAACGGTTTGTGCAAACGGGGCCTTATTGGAGCCAATTGACCATTCATTGCTGCTTGAGAGGGGCCTCCTCTCAACCGTGATATTATTGTGGGTGTGAACAACCCCACAATACTTGATCCGAGGCCTATCACTGTGGAGGTGGTCAAGGCCTTGAAGAGATCATCGGCGATATGCTGTCTGTCATTGGAGTCGAGAGCCTGGTCTGCCTCGTAGAACTTGATACTGGCATCGAATTGAGCTGGACTGAGTTTCTCTAGCAAGGGATTCTCGGTTCTAGGGGTCTGTGGTTGTGAATCAGTCATGGTCAAGGAAAAGTAGTGGTGTTAATTTTCAGTTTCAATGGTGCGACCTCATATGATGATGAAAATAGCAAGCAACGAAGATTTAAATTTGAGGAAGAGTCGATGTTGAAGTAAAGTGAATTGGGGTGAGAGTTTAAGAAAGGCTGAAGTGACAATTGAAGTGATAATTGATATACGAATTGAGGTAAGATTTGAGGTACAATTGAGGAAAGATTTGAGGTACAATTGAGGAAAGATTTGAGGTACGATTGAGGTACGATTGAGGTACGATTGAAATAAGATTGAGATAAGAATTGAGGTAAGAATTGAGGTGAGGATCGTATGTATTATTCCTTGATGGTGAAACGAGTGTTGATGTTGGTGTAGTAAGCTTACTATGTCGTAATTGTATTAAAGGTGTTGTCGTTGCTGGTTTCAGGGACTACTTTTGATTTCTTCTCAACTTATCTCTTCTTCATGTTCATTCGTCCACTACAACTTATAATAATCTCCGTTTATATCATTAAGCCTAAATGCTTGGTTTAGTTCAGTTATCTAATTACAGGTGTGTGTTTACACACATGAGCGTTTTCAGGTTTCAGTTGTTCAGGTATCCAGTTTCAAACCAACTTGTTGTCGCTTCTCTTCTCTTCTCTCAACTTGAGCAATTGTTGAACAACATCATCGAACTTAACCATGGCATTCTTTCCTTGGTCCTCTGGAATGTCTCTGTTTCTAACGTTGACACTGTTGGACTCTTCTTCTTCAGCTCCAACAATGAAAATGAAGTTGTACTTGTAAAGTTGACCGGTTCTGATCTTCTTTGGCAAGGTGTTACCAGAAACATCGACATCAGCATAAATGAAGTGTTCGTCGTTCAACTTCTTTTGAAGAGATTGAGCGTAGTCGTAGTACTTTGGTCCAACTGGAACAAACAACACTTGTCTTGGGGACAACCAGAATGGCCACTTACCCTTGAAGTGCTCGGTCAAGATGGCAGTCATTCTTTCAACAGATCCCAAAATGGCTCTGTGGATCATAACTGGTCTGGAAACAGCATTTCCCTTGTCGTTGGTGTCAGACTTGTACTCCAATTCGAAACGGTTTGGCAATTGGAAGTCCAATTGAATGGTAGCACATTGGAACCATCTGTTCAATGCGTCACTGATCTTGATATCAATCTTTGGACCGTAGAATGCACCATCGGCTGGGTTCAATTCCCAGTTACCCTTACCCAAGAACTGGTTCAATGCATTTTCCAACTTGGCCTCGGCCTTGTTCCAGGTTTCCAATTCACCAACGTACTTCTCTGGTCTGGTAGATAATTCCATCTTGAAGTCGAAACCAAAGATACCGTAAACCTTTTGCAAGAAGTCGAAGACTCCGGCGATTTCAGATTCAATCTGGTCCACAGTACAGAAGATATGAGCATCATCTTGTTGGAAACGACGGACTCTGGTCAAACCGGACAAAGCACCAGAAAATTCATTTCTGTGAATAACACCAAAGTCAGCAACACGCCATGGCAATTCACGGTATGATCTTTCTCTAGACTTGAAGAGCAAACAGTGACCTGGACAGTTCATTGGCTTAAGACCGAAGGTTTCCTTTTCAACTTCGAAAGCGAACATATTCTCCTTGTAATTACCCCAGTGACCAGAAGTTTCCCATAACTTGGAGTTGTACATGTTTGGAGTGATGACTTCTTCGTAACCTCTTCTTCTGTATTCGGTTCTCAACATCTCACATAAGGTGTTGTAGATTCTGGTACCGTGAGGCAACCAGAAGGCGGAACCTGGAGACATTTCGTTGAACAAGAACAATTCTTGTTCTCTACCGATCTTTCTGTGGTCTCTTTCAGCAGCTTCGGCCAAGAACTTCAAGTGGTCGGTCATCAACTTCTTGTCTGGGAAAGAAATACCGTAGACTCTTTGCAAAGAATCGTTGGTAGCATCACCCAAGAAATAAGAGGAAGAGTTCTTCAAAACCTTGAAAGCCTTAATTCTACCGGAGTGAGGAATGTGAGGACCGACACACAAATCGATCAAAGGACCACATCTGTACACGGTGGTGGAGGTTCCATCTGGGATCTTGTCGCTGATGAACTTAACCTTGTACTTGTTGTAGTGGAACATTTTCAACAAATTTTCCTTGGAAAGTTCCAATCTCTCGAACTTCTGCTTTTCTTTGATGGCCTTGGTAGCGACTTGTTCCAAGTTGGAGAAGTCACCCAGGGAAACTGCGGTTTCACCGTTGTTGATGGACATGTCGTAGAAGAAACCATCTTCGGTTGGTGGACCATGCGATAAGTGACAACCGTAGTGACACTCACAGGCTTCTCCCAAAATATGAGCGGAAGAGTGCCAGAAGACAGCCTTACCTTCTGGGTGCTCGAAGTCGAGGAATTCCAACTTTACGTCACCTTCCAAAGGTCTGACCAAGTCCCACAATTGTCCGTCAATTTTGGAGATCACTTGTCTTTCGGCAAATGACTTACCAATTTGAGATGCGATATCCATAGGAGAAGTCTCGTACGAAACACCTTCCTTGACCGTACCGTCCTTCAAGGTAATGGAGATGGGCTTGCGCTCCTTTGCGGCAATTTCGGCGTCGTACTTGGCCTTGAATTCTTCGAACATCTTGACACGCTCATCAATGAATGCTGGTTGAGGGTCCAAGTACAAGGCGTTCTTGGAGGGAGCGGCAGCCTTCTTGTCCTTCTTTGGCTTTTGGTCGGCGGCCTTGGCTGGGGCCTTTGGCTTCTGGGCCTGTTCCTCGACGTTCAAGTTCTTCACTTGATCCTTAATGTCTTCAACAGCAGCCATGGTGGGAGAGGAGGGTTGGAGGTTTTGGTGTAGATTAAAAAAATTTACCTCCACGTATGGGTGAAAAATGAGCCTCAATGAACGTGTATCGCGGGTGCTGAGGCTTACGTGGGGTTCTGTAACTTACGCACACCGAGACGAGAGATCAGATTCATCAGAACCGTACCAGAAATTCCCAAACATCGCCATTTCAGCTACACGGGACACCTCCAAACATGATTACGCCGCCGGATTCAGGGTCCATGGGCAAGTTCGAGCCCAGCGAGTCGCTGTTCTCGGCCCAGATCAACGAATTGAGCCTGCTACTCCAAGATCAAGACCAGCTTCTCGAGACTCGCATAGGCCACTTGAACAGTATAGGCACCAAACTAGAGCATCTTGCGGGTGAAAACTCCGATTACAACCACACCGGCGACCAGTTCGGAATGGTCCACTATAAACTCACCGACTTGTTGGTCAAATTGGAGCGAAAGTTGGACAATACGCCCATTCGGAAGCCTCATCATGACACCACTCCCCACGTCCAGAGTGGCTCCCCATACCAGTACAGAAAACACAGAAACACCACCATGGACGGCGGTGGAGCCAACGGAAGTTTCCGGTACGACGTCTCGGCCGACTACAGTCGAAGTGAAAGAGACCAAACCCTCAACGACACTTATGAATCACTCACCTCGGATCGCGGAGGTGCCCCCAATTCCCCCGAGGAGTCCATTGCACTGCTCCAGACGTACTTGACGTCCATTTTGAATATCATCAAGCCCAACCTCAAAAACAACTTCCTGGAGCTCTTGGAGACCACTGCAGATGTGGTCAACAACACGCCCATGAACGCTGTGAACTCCAACAATATGAACGAGTTGATCTCGCTGATAGAGAGTGTGATAGGCGCATTTACGATATGATGATACGAGGCAATGAAATGGAGATAGAGTCAAAAGGAAACATACTACATGAGACTCAACCTGGAGGCGTGTGATACGATGAAGGGAGTCGGATTGACATGAAGACATAGATGATAGTGACTAATGTATATACAGGAAGCTACGCTAGTGTCTCACCAGCCGAAGCTTATGGGCATCCAATTTGATATTGATGTAGGAGATGCGATTGGGGTGAAAGTGGAGATGAAAACGGTGATAGTGACGGTTCTTGTTTGAGCCTGTAAAGTTCGAAAATATGAAACCTTCGTTAGTTGAAAGTTCTTTAGATGATTAGTATAGATTCTTCCCAACTAAGAGCTTCGAGTTTTAAGGTTTCAAGTTCTCTTTTCCTGCTTTGGTCGCAACTCAATACGATTTCACTTCTTTATTCAGTCTCTTAGCTCAATTTCTCAGTCTGGCTCTAGATGGCGATATTGGTATTGGATTTTTCAGGCCGTGAAGGTCCCATCTCACTTTTCTCTAATTCTATCCTCTTTCTCTGCTTAGAAGGTCTTGGGGGCGAGCGAAACGATCTTGTTGAACTCCAACTCTCTCAACTCTTTGGCCACAACCGACGACACTCTGGTGCCCAATGGGTCTCCGCTCTTGTTGACCAACACACAGGCGTTGTCATCGAAGCGGATGACCGAGCCATCGGGTCTTCTAAAGGGTGCCTTGGTACGCACCACGATGGCACGGCAGATGTCTCTTCTCTTCACACGGTTGTTGGAGGCCTGACCGGTGATTTCTGCTTGCAAAGGCTTGGCCTTCTTGACTACCACGGTGATTTCGTCCCCGACTTTGGCGAAGTTGCGGGGCCCGTGGCGCAACACCTTGATGCATTCGACCACCTGGGCTCCGGAGTTGTCTATCACGTTCAATAACGTCTTCAAGTAGATCATGGTGGTGAGATGTGGTGGTGTCTGTGGTGGAACTGAGGTTAAACTTGACAGTGGTAAATTTTTCATCGTCGCTACACTGAGGGTGTGTGCAGGAAGCGTGTGGGTACATTTTTCTGGCTGCAACAGATTTGTGAGTCCCTTGAGCATCCGCTGAGAAGTTGGTGAAGATCCAGAGTTGGAAGAGTGAAAGACCAACTCCATAAGCTTTAGCTTTTTCTTTCTGCTTTTTTACACATCCTCTGTATCCTTGATCTGTGGTGCCTGTTTCCTGTTCTGCTGCTCTCATCGCTCGTTGCTCGAATTGAGGTCCGCTGAAGTCTCACTAAACCTCTCGCCAAAAGACGCACCACTGAAAAGTCTCACTAATCTCTCACTAAATCTCACACTACACTCTCCCTGAAAAGTCTCACTCACCTCTCGATGTAAAACCTCATCATGTCGGTCTGCTTCATCATCACCAAACCCCCACGGTCTCTTCTCTTAAGACTGTTGGCACGACACTCCTCCTCCTCCACTATCCAATGGAACGAATCAGAAGTCCTTACAGACCGCAAGTCGCGGTTCCAGGCCCGTTCGGTGTCCATACGGCACCCCAGTGAAGTTGCTTCCGTTCTAACACTGCTTTTGGCATCTCACAAGAACATCTCCAAGGCCACACATCCACATATCATAGCGTGGCGGACCGGAACACTCAAGCCTGGGCACTCTGGCTACACTGATGTCCAACAGGGGTATCAGGATAACGGCGAGAAAGGCGCCGGTATCAAGATCTTGGACCAGGTGTTGATCCAGAACAACCTCTACAACGTGTTGGTGATTGTGACTAGATGGTACGGCGGGAGCCCGTTGGGAGGTCTGCGGTTCCGTCACATTATCAACGTGAGTAACGACAGTTTACGCCGAGGTGGAGTGCTCCGGAGCAAGTAAAGGAGCGAAGAACGATTGAAGAAACGACATGATAGTATTTCAGCCATTGAAAGCAACGAAGAATGGAAGGAACCCTCGATAAATAACCTTATTCAAGAGTCGCGCCTGGTGGGATCGCTGCTTTTAGGTGAGCAGTGGTCAGAGGTGGTGAAAATTGGACATGCAATGGGGTTCTAAAGTTGGGGAGTCCTCCATTGAGGAGGAGTGCCTTTCAATATTCCATTCGCTCCTATTTCTGTACCTTCTCTGTTCGTCATACTCTTCACACCTCGTTCCATGATCCATTTCCAAACGGCTCAAGCTCACTACGATTGACGATTCGCACCAAATATCGCGTACCGTCATTAATGTGAAAAATCACCTTCTCCATACAATTCACCTTTTCCACAGTTAAGATGGGCAAATTCTTCAAGGGGCTCACCGCCAACAACGTCCTTCGGTTCATTGTGGCTCTCTATCTATTCCTGGGGCTATATGAAACGTTCAACTTAGAACTTCCAACCCATTTGGAGAAAGGATCAAACTTCCAGTTTCTCACCAACCTCAGTCTTTTGGTCACCTGTACGTACATTTCAGCTTCAGTACTCTGGTATTTCTTATCGTGGGATTCCTCCTCCTTGAATTGGTGGCACCATTTGGCCTCGAACTTAGAACTCGTGGTCACTGCCACCTATTGGACCTTGATCTTGTTCTTTCCACTGTTCTTGAACATCGATTCGTTCCCGTTCCATCCGATGTTTGAACTCAAGATCCACCTCCTTCCCTACGTTTACTTGATGTTGGACAGAAGACCTCCCATTGGCTTCTTTCGGTCGTCGTTGTTATCGACTGGTTTCTTAATGTTGTATTTCGTGGGCATTGAATTGCACATGCTGGTGCACAACGACGGCCTCACCAGCTATCCATACCCGTTCTTGAGCAAGGCCACGAAACTCGAAAGAGTCCAGTGGATGGTCAAGATGAGTTTCTTGAGCTCGTTGAACTTCTTCATGGAGCGATTAGCCAACCGGATCGCTTCGGTATTCTAGACTTCGTACTACAGTTTGCATGATAGACCTCTACCAAGACAAGCATAAGCTTTGTTCAGATATAATGACTTTTATTGGAATTTTGGATGTAATGACTCTATTGCACCTTTTTGAGCTTTGCGTCGATTTTTGTGTCGGCCTCCTCCGTCTTCCCTACGATCCAGTCATACAACTTTCTACAGAACAAGAACTGTAAGAATGCAACGGTGCCCACGGCCGAGAAGATAGCCACCCTCTGGGACTCCTGCTCCACGTCCAAGAACGCATATGGGTACGAGGCTCCGCCCTCAACGTCGACGATGGCCTTCAAGTACTGGTAGTAGCATGTGGTCAAGAACACGATCAAGCCCAAGCTGGTGGAGTTCTTGATGGTCCAGCGGGGCATGAACACCAAGTAGTCCACCATCAACGACACCACCGGCATTAAGTGGATGGCCAAGTCCACTCTCATGGGAATGCTAATGTGGCCGTCCTTGACCAAGAGCGTCAACAAGAAGAGCCTAAGGGGCCAGTAGACCATGGCCACGATGCACTCCAACGCCAACCCCACGGGATGGAGCAAGTTCTTCCAGTTGTAGAGGGTTTCGTTGTGGAGGAGATGGGCAAAGAACCCCAACCCAAACACCGCAAGCGAGAACGCAAGCGACAAATGTGTCAAGAACTGCCAGTGGCCAGCCTTGGCTAGGTTTTCTGGGAGTTCGATGCTGTTGGTGTTCTCGTGGAGGCCCCATGAGCCGATGGCTAGAGACAAGGCGTCGATCAACAAGATGGTTTTGTTACCCACTACTCTTCTGGACATTTTGGAAATTGAATAGTTAAACCGCACGGGATTGCTGGTATTTATGTAGTCGTTTCACGATCCCCAGGAGGTCAGGTCTTGTGATTGAGATTGCTGTATATGCAGGCGGCTCATGCAATGATCATACAATAGGACCCTTTAGTTCGCAACGTAGCAAGCCTAGCGCAGACTGTGCAGGGAGGTGAAAATTTGATAGAAAATTTGATAGGAATGAAAAAGAAATCCTTTCCCAAAGAGTAGTGGTGATGCGATGAGGAAAATTGTGCCGGGATGTGACGAGACGTGATGGGATGACACCGGCGAGGCATGGTGATGGATGGGCGGAAATGGAATGGGAGTGGAAGGGAATGGGATGGGAGCGACGTAGGAGTGACGTGGGTCTTGTAGATGGAGCGAGGCAGGAATTTCGTGGAGTGTCGTTTTGTGGGGACTGATAAAGCAACGGGGAGGATTTGGTGCGATAAGCGAAAATAAAGCGACCTCAGGCAGTTTTGCGATGAGGGATCACCGGCCATTGTGGAGACGAAAAATATTCAATTTGAAGGGATGAAGTCATAGCGGCAACAAAGTCATTGGGATGGTCTAGTTCGGGGAGATGTGGTCGTTGGCGACGGGCTTGGAGTTGGTGGTGAAGGGTAAGTCTAAGTCTAGTCTGAATTCCTTACTATGTAAGATAAGAGTGGATAAGAAGGGAGATGAAAAAAACGGCTGCGAGCCATGAGAATTGAAATGAACGCTTGTTCAGTGATGATGGAAGAATTTGGCGAACCCTCTCAGTTTGGAGGCGGATCTCGACGTGGACCGGGACCCCGAATCGGACCGCGAGCCCGATTCGCTCCTTCCACGGCCTCTTTCGTCTTCGTGGGGATGATGGCGGTCGCGCTCCTGTGCCAATGAGGAGAGATTGGTGAACGAGCTCTGTCTGGAGGAGCTGGGACTGAGCGGGTTGAGCTTCAGCATCCGCTTGGATTTTTCACGGGGATGTACGGAAATGTCGACGCTCTTGATCATGTTGAGGAAATAGTCCTCCGAGTCTATGGGATGGTCCAAATACTCAATATGGTTATAGGTGGGCTTGACCACGATCACCGGAACCAATGCACACTCCAAGAAATGCTTGGAGAACGACGCTTTGGACAAGAACGACTTGTGGTAGTCCTTGTTTGCGTGGTGTGTTCCGATGCACATCATTTGCGGATTATACTCGTCAATGGCCGATTTCAAGTATTTCTGGGGCTTTCCAATCACCACTTCAAACACGATCTGGACCTTCTTGAAGTGGGAGTTCAAGAGCTCGATCTTGTGCAACGCCTTGTTGACCTGGTTCTTATCGACCCGGTCGTGTAGTTTTTCGTCCAATACCTGTAGAACGATGATGGTGTCACCATTAACGGCCATTTCGTCAAAAAGCCACTCGATGGCCTTTAAGGATTCCTGGTCGTTATTGAACCCGGTGAGGTACGTCTTGTTGTTTCTTCTGAACTTGAATTGCGCGTGCTTGACCTTGACTGTGAAGGAACGTCTGTGATCGTCAGTAGAGGTGTCGAACGATACACCTCTTTCGAGAGACTTGAGACGGGAGAGCTCTGGTCTGGTAAGACTCGTTGTCGACGACGAATTGGTTTGGCTTAAGCCCGTGGGCGTTCCTGCGCTGAGTTGCGCCAAACGGGCCAGGAAGAAGTCCGCCGAAGCAGATCCCGTCTGGCCCAAAGTGCCAAAGATATCGCCGTTGTTGGTGGGAGACATGAGCGGGGTTTGGACTCCCGATAAGATGGGCGATGTGGCGGACTCGGAGTCGTAGTCGTCGTAGTAGAGCCTTCCAAGGAGATCGGAGTTGTTCTCGAGTCTGTACATGTCTACAGAATCGGAGCTGGTGTGGTACAACAACGCATTGAGCCTGGTGTTGTTCTGGGTCTCTGGGTCTGCGATGGCGGATATGAGCTTGCGAGGCTTCTTCAGCTTGGAGTCCTTGAGGTTCTTCAGTTGGCCCAGGGGATCAGAATCTTGTTCTGACCCATTGTCGGGGTGGGTGGACGAATCATCGTCATAGGCACTATCGTCTTTATCTGCCTTCTCGGGCTTCTTTTTCTTCTTGCTGGAGCTGTTATGGTGGGGAGTGATTGGGGACATCATGGTGGGCAGTGGTTTGGGGGGATTGGCGAGCTATGACTCCATTCACTGTCGATTGGGCCTGGGACTTCAATCTAAGGTAACACGGAATGCCAATCGGTGGTACGAGGTGATCGCGGAAGAGGTCGTGGTGGTGGACGACGCGCGGGGCGGGATCATTTCTGTGACGTTGTCCTCGCAGACGTCGCGGTAGAGGGCATGGAGTCCGAGGAGGTGCACCGAATAGGGGAGAACAACGAGGAAATAGGGAGAAACAGGGAGAAACAGGGAGGATAACGGGCGATTGGGGAGAAGTAGGGAGAAAGGGGGAGAGAAATAGGCGATTCAGGAGAATAGCGAGCGATTGCAGAGGATTAGGGAGAAAAAGGGACAAATAGGGACAACTTGAGAAGCAAGACGGGAAAGGACACTAGTCGATGAGGCACTGTTCTAGATAGGTGGGAAGAGGAATAGGGAAGATGGGAGATAACGGAACACGATGGACTCTCTACATAGTGGAGGGAAACGTAAGGAGCGGGAAAGCCCCAACGCCTACAACAGGAGATCTCTGGTGGTGGGTGATCTCAACTTATGGTGGATCTTTCTGCTGGGAGAGACCTTCGACATTTGTGGGGAAATTGCGTTCACCACCGCCGTAATTCATGAGTGGACCGGCATAGTAAATTTGGCAGGACGGCATTGGCTCCGTACGGCTGTGATTGGCCTCGCACGCGGCTATAGGCTAAAAATACTGAGAGACGGGACGGGGAACTGGGACAGTGATTCTGGGAAAGGCGTCTTGAAGAGAAGGCAGAACTATGTGTGTATTCTTCCCAAGATGTTGACGAGGTTAAGATACTCGTAAATTGAGAGAAGCCTTGGACACTGGTGAAGCGTATGATACTCATAGAGTGTGAGATACTCATAAAGTAAGATAAGGAGAAAGTGTAAGATACTCATAGAGCGTGAGATACTGATAAAGTGTAAGATAAGGAGAAAGTGTAAGATAAGGAGAAAGTGTAAGATACCCATAAAGCGTATGATACTAGTGAATCTGTGGTTCTGGTTTCGGGTATTTTGAAGGTCCTTAGAATTAGTAGGAGAGAAGAACCGATTCTCGTGTAGTGGTGGGTGCGACTACAAGCCACCGAGACCTAATCTGAGTAGAAATCTATGATGTTTTGTATTAATGCCTGGGATAAACGGTGTGGTACAGTCCAAGGACAACTACTATAGCAGATGTGTTCAAGTCTTGAGCCAGGGTCAGAAGTTCCAAGCGTCCTTATGGTGTCTATTTCATCAACTCTCTTGTCGAGATCTGACTTTTCGCAGCCAGAAACTTATCACCAACGAAAGAAAGAAAACAGTCGGGAGTTTCGATGCTCTGGGCGATCGACTCTGATGCTGCACAACGGGGTACTAAGCTGATGGTATCTGTTCTGGAAATACTAATGTCCACATTGGTTTTGAGTGTGCGATTTTATGAACTTTTAGATTCAATGGATCCGACCACGCCATTCGGATTTCTGCTAAGTCCCTCAGGAGCTAGCTTCATATTGTTGGAATGAGACATTGCTGCACTTAGCACCTCGGCCAGGAATACATCTTCCATCCTCTTTACTACCATTACTCTGGTCCTGAGTCGATCTCTCCATTAGCTTCCGGGTCCATTTGTGATGTTGGTTCCAAATTCAAGTCCAGATCATTGAATATATACAGGGGATATCTGGAATCGTGAACCAAATTCTATTATTCGGTGTGAACTTATTGCTGGTGTTCTTCACCAACATTTTCGATGTACCTTCCGTTGTTGATCCCTGAGTTGTGCTCGATGATGCCCCAAATACGGTCCATCTTCAAGCCCCCGATGTTATCCACCACATAATGCACTCTGGGGGTGTTTGACTCCGGATCCACTTCCTTCCACGTACCGTAGGGAGTCAACAAAGTGTCTGGAGCGCAGAGTTGTAACAGCTTGTTGTTGGAAACCTGGAGCAAGGTGTTGTATGTCTTTCCGCCCGTAGCGTTCAATTTCTCGAGAATGAGCTTTTCGTCCAGCACCAAGTTCTCCAACGTCTGGGGCTGCTCCTTGTCGTACAATCTGAAGATTCTCGTCACGTAGTCGCGGGTCTTGAACTGAACGTAGGCCGCAGGAACTCCACAAGAAACGAGGGTGATCAACGAGTACACATCGTCGAACTGCGTGGACTCGTAGAACAACTTGGCTCCGTACACCCCCAACACTGCAAACGACAACGTGAGCCGTTTCAACATCGCCACGTACTTGGCGCCCGGGGCCTCGTAGAGGGCGCTGTAGGAGAGTCTGTAGCGCGAGGGAAGCGCAGTGGCCCGCAACGACCCCGGCTTGTTCACGTAGACCGTGTCGTTGTAGAGCGTGGGCGACCAGGGGTTGTTGTCGGAGATGATCTCGTCCGTCTCCACCGTGGCGTCTGAAGAACGAAAGCTTCCCTTGTGGCGGCTCGAGACGGAGCGGCACCCCCATGGTGCGAGAGCGGTGGTGGTGGTGGAAGCGTAGTGGGAACTGGCGGTACGTGAGCTGGTGAGAACACCGAATCCAGGGGCCCCAAGCGTGGCCCTGGAGACCGCTATGGTGGCCTGTTTTGTCACTAGGGCATTCAACATGGTTCTATGAGTGCAGCACACGAAGCTCTGAAGTTGTAGATAACAATAAAGTGAGTTGAAAGGGCAAGTCTATGAAAATAGTGAGGGATGATTTCAGATTTTAGAATGGCCCACCGCGTGAGGATTCCCTTGGTGATGTGCCTCACACGCCAGCGCGATGAAATAAAATTTTGAGGGCAATCAACAACACATTCATTAAATCAGCACCATGGAGAACGAGTCCACCAACAGATTCATTCCCGAGTACCGTCGTACCAACTTTAAGAACAAGGGCCGGTTCCAGAGTGATGAATTGAGAAGAAGAAGAGAGAACCACCAGGTGGATTTGAGAAAGCAGAAGCGTGAAGAGGTGTTATCCAAGAGACGGAACTTCACCGACAATGCCAACGACTCCGAGGATGAGGATGAGGATTTCACGCTGCAAAACAACGACGAGAACCTGTTCTACAGCAAGTTGCAGCAGGACTTGCCCAAGATGATCGAGCAGATCCAGCAGAATGATTTCGACAGCCAGTTGAGCGCTACCGTCAAGTTTAGACAGATCTTGAGTCGTGAGCACAACCCTCCCATCGATTTGGTGATCCAGTCCGGTGTCATCCCCACGTTGGTGGAGTTCATGAAGGACACCCACCCCCAGATGCTCCAATTGGAGGCTGCTTGGGCCTTGACCAACATCGCCTCTGGTAACAGTGAACAAACCAGAGTGGTGGTTGAAGCCAATGCCGTCCCCTTGTTCGTGGAATTGCTCTACTCCAACTCGTTCGAAGTGAAAGAGCAAGCCATCTGGGCCTTGGGTAACGTTGCTGGTGATTCTGCCAACTATAGAGACTACGTCTTGGCTTGTGGGGCCATGGGTCCGGTGTTGAACTTGTTCAACAGCACCAAGATGTCTTTGATCAGAACCGCTACTTGGACCTTGTCAAACTTGTGTAGAGGTAAGAACCCTCAACCAGATTGGAACATCGTTCAACTGGCCATTCCTGTCCTTGCTAAATTGATCTACTCCATTGATCCAGAAACTTTGGTCGACGCTTGTTGGGCTGTTTCCTACTTGTCCGATGGTACTACTGAAGCTATTCAAGCCGTTCTTGATGCCAGAATCCCAAGTCGCCTTGTCGAATTGTTGGGCCATGAATCCACCTTAGTTCAAACTCCAGCTTTGAGAGCAATCGGTAATATTGTCACTGGTACCGATTTGCAAACTCAGCTCGTTATCAATGCTGGTGTATTGTCCGCTTTGGCACCTTTGTTACACTCTCCTAAGGAAACCATTCGTAAGGAAGCTTGTTGGACCATTTCTAACATTACTGCTGGTAACGTCGATCAAATTCAAGCAGTTATCGAAGCTAACTTGATTCCATTGATTATCAAATTGTTAGCTACTGGAGACTATAAGACCAAGAAGGAAGCATGTTGGGCTATTTCCAACGCTTCATCGGGAGGATTATCTAAACCAGATCAAATCCGTTATTTGGTTTCCCAAGGATGTATTAAACCATTGTGTGATTTATTGGCTGTGGCTGATACCAAGATTATTGAAGTCACTTTAGATTCATTAGAAAACATCTTGAAGATGGGTGAGTTGGATAGAGATGCTTCGGGAGCCTCGATTAATCAAAATGCATTGTATATCGAGGAAGCTGGTGGTATGGACAAGATTTTTGAATGTCAAAGTAACAACAACGAAAAGATTTACCAGAAGGCTTACAGCATCATTGCTAAGTACTTCTCTGAAGATGACGAACAGCTCGATGATGATGTTCTTGCACCTGAAGCGTACGGCGATGCGTACGGTTTTGGTGTTGACTCTAACCAGCAACAAAATTTCAACTTCTGAATGCATTGACTGGTCCACATTTTTTATTATAATTTCTCGTAAACTTCTCTCTTCTAATGGTTTATTCCCCGGAAATCTTCTCTGAAGGTTTCCATTCTGCATCTCTCATCATATCTCTATTTCTATATAGTTGAATCTCTCATAATACACGCTTCTTTCTCAGGTTAAATAAAATTTTTGACCGATAGTGATTTCTTTAGTAGTTCAATTCGACTTGACCACAAGCATGAAACTGGATTTGCTTGAGATTTTGGACTAAAGCGCTATTATATTAATTGTTTTTCTCAGTAGTAGTAATGAATATTGAAAGACACGTTTGACACATTGCTCAGATGAAATACTATCGATCAAGAATAGGCCCCGTCATTCGAGACTATGGCCACTTTTATAAACTTGCAATTGCTGCTCTTCAAAATGAATATTTCAGACACTACGAACATTCAAATGCTTGGAGAATTGATGAAAAATTTGAAAAATTGCATATATTCTAAAATCTCAGAAGAGTGCTTCTGGAGGTTTGCAATGACATGCTACTAATAAGCCAAAGAAGACTACTAGGTCAAATTCAATCGTCAGGTCCAACAGTAATTGAATATTTTTGGTCTCTTTTGGAGAAGACAATCACTACAGACGTCTTGACTCAGAATGCAACACAACAAACACCAAAAACACCATGTTTGCTACTTCTGACAATAGATACCACCAGGGAGAGTGATTTACGTTCTAACATGCACTACTATTTGATATGATGTACGCAGTTTGGATTGTCTAGGGTATATTTTGGCATGGGGTAGTGTATGCTACATGATGGACCACTGATTACGTAGGGCCAGTGCTACTTGATCTCGACTTGAGTGAATTTGTTGCCAGGTGGTGATATGGGACCAAACTGTGTGATACCGAACGGCACCAGCCAAGAATTGTTGGTACCCCAAAGACTCTAGAGCTAAGAGTTTTAGAGGCTTTGATGGTGGGGGCCAATAGAAGAGAGAGAAAGGAGAGAAGAGGGAAGAGAAATTAGAGTTCTGGAGGTATACGAGTTTTGGGGTTCAGGAGTGTTGGGGAGTTTTGGGGTTTACGAGTTCTGAAAGTGTAAGTTTATTAGGTTAATGGGAATTGAGTCGGTAGTTCTTGGATTGGGAGATTAGAAGAGTACTTAGACAGTGGGACTGTACTGGAAGGGCACTTAGACAGTGGAGCTGTAGAATAAGCGCACATAGACAGTGGGACTGTACTGCAAGAGCACTTGAGATGGGATCGTCGAATGAGAATCATAAATAAGAGTTATGCTGAGCTCTGAGCACTGAGCATGTACTGGAAATTGGACTAGACGGGCTTTATTTTCTCGAGTCTATCATCCTCTCCCAATTCCCTCAGTTCAGCAGCCTTTCCATTACGTCAGTTCCACCGCCCATTGCACCGCCCATTGCACCGCCTGTTCCACCGCCTGTTCCACCGCCTGTTCCACCGCCTGTTCCACCGCCCATTGCACCGCCTGTTCCACCACCTGTTCCACCACCAATTCCTTTCCTCTTCCCTCTTCCTTTCCTCTTCCCTCTTCCTTCCCTCTTATTAAGCATTACATCATTGACTGCCAATCAGACAAAAGCAACGTGCGTCCCAACGGTACAGAAACTCGGGTTTAGCCCGATACAGCCCAAATTACACGGAGCTCTCGGCACTAGCGGGCTGATGGCTGGCGGCCTGCAGGCCGCCATCCCAAAAGGGCCACGGATGCGCTGGATTGGGGCCCATGCGCATGTCGTCGCATGTCGCGCGCGACATGCCCACTATGTGCTCGGACATCCCCCACCCAATGCGGCAAGCGTTCCACACCGCAGTGTCAATACTCCTGCAGACAGTCCCAATAAGGTACCCATCGGACAAAAAACCTCACAATTGCTCCCACAGTTACCGAATGTTCCTGCCAATAAAAACAAACACAGAATTTGGTAATGACACAATTTTTCTGGGACGGTGCAGAGGTCCAAATTATATTCACTCTCTATAAACTTCTGCTACGTTCTTTTCGTTGTTGAATCATCGTCTTTAACAGTTTCATTAATTGGCATTAACATCATGAAGTTGAGCAGTGTTGTGATTGGTATGGCCTCCATGGCCGCCGTGGCTCTCGCCGCCGACGACGAGACCACCAGAGAAGTCGTCACCGTTACCGTTACCGGCTCTACCGAGACCCACAAGTACGGAAGATTCGACAAGACCAAGGCCTCTTCTGACACCACCTCTTCTGGTACTCACAAGTACGGAAGATTCGACAAGACCAAGGCCTCTTCCGACACCACCTCTTCCGGAACCCACAAGTACGGTAGATTCGACAAGACCAAGGCCTCTTCCGACACCACCTCTTCCGGAACCCACAAGTACGGTAGATTCGACAAGACCAAGGCCTCTTCCGACACCACCTCTTCCGGAACCCACAAGTACGGTAGATTCGACAAGACCAAGGCCTCTTCCGACACCACCTCTTCCGGAACCCACAAGTACGGTAGATTCGACAAGACCAAGGCCTCTTCCGACACCACCTCTTCCGGAACCCACAAGTACGGAAGATTCGACAAGACCAAGGGCCCTCTCACCAGCACCGTCTACGTCCAACCAGACTCCCGTAACGCCAATGTTGTCAGATTGGCCAACGGTTCCAACGGTTCCAACAAGTCCAACGGATCCCACTCTGCCAACGGTGCTGCTTACCTCAACGGTATGAACATCGGTGCTGCTGGTGCTCTTGCTGTTGGATTGGCTTTGCTTGTCTAATTTCATTTCATATGCTCCGGCAATACCCCTCCACTTTTGTCGAACATCGACTTCCACTTCCCGCGTCCGTTAATCTCGTTCTAAAATGTGTTTATCAAGGAATAGAAGATAAACCATATATATTCCCGGTAGTCGTGCTACAAATACCGTGCGTTCTAGTAGTAGAAGCATCGGGTCTTTGGTGACTTACATGGGAACCTTCCCTGAACCTCTGAAGGATTTTTATCTAATTAATACATTGTAATCCATGAAACCTGTAGGACGGGTGAATTTTTATCAAGGCATCAAAAATTAGGCAAAATTCGAGCCCAGCCTGAAAACTCAACAGAGACTCAAGAGAAGTTAGAAAACACACTGGCGGCGATTTTCTTCAAAGGTTCAGCATGCACCAACTTTCTCTTGAAGCCCATTTCTAATTTTTCATCCAATCCCGATTTGAATATCAGTTTGCGAAGCATGCTCAATTTAAGAGCTATATTAATTACCCATCATAACTATTCCTTACCCAAAATGACTCTACAGTGAACAATAAAATCGTACATTAAGCCATTCAGACGAGTTCTGAACCCCTCAAACAACCAACTCCGGGCTGATTCTTCCCTTCTTGACCATACTGGTGATCAATTCGTATGCAATTTGCGCACCGTTGGTGGAGGTGATTTCCGCATTATCGTAGGCTGGAGACACTTCCACCACGTCTGCACCGACCAATGTCAAGTTTTCAAGGGCCCTCAACACGTAGATGAGCTCCCTTGGTAACCATCCTCCAGGTTCCTGAGTTCCGGTTCCACTGGTGAACGCAGGGTCCAAAACATCCACGTCCACCGAGATGTATGTGGGGGTGTCCGATGGAACTCTATCCAAAATCTGCTTTACGACGGATTCGGCTCCCTTCAACCAGATGTCATCGGCGTGGATCCGGAGAAAGTGCTGGGAGTCGTCGTCTTCGTAGTCCTCCAATCCCGATAACTTGGTTCTAAGCCCAGCATGAACGTTGTTGCGCGAAGTCAAGCCCTCTTGGTGGGCCTTCCAGAGCATGGACCCATGGTTGATTTCCGACTGCTCCGAGTTCCAGAACGAAGGGTACTTGTCGGGGGCCCAGGTGTCCAAATGGGCGTCGAAGTGGATGATGTTCAACTTGCCGTAGATCGAGTGGAGGGCCCTGATATGGGGCAACAAGATCGAGTGGTCTCCGCCTAATGCGACGTACCGGGGTGGAACCTGCTTGGAGTCCACCGACTGTCTTCTGTTCAACAATTCCTTGAACGCCTCTGTCATCTGGAGGAACGCCACGGTGTTGTCCACGGGAGTCACTGGGATGTCTCCACAGTCGATGATCCGGGCCCACGACAGGTATGGGTTGAAATTGGCCCTCTGGTTGTAGCCTCTCAACGAGGTCTGTCTTTGCGAGGCAGCTCTGATGGCCCTAGGCCCAAACCGGGCCCCGGGTCTGTACGACACCGCGGTGTCAAAGGGCACTCCGATCAAGGCCACGTCGTAGGCAGATTCGGGGTCAAGCAAGCACTTGTGGTGGTCCAAATGGGCAAAAGTGTTGATGCCCTGGAACGGCCACAAGCCGTCCCATTTCTCTTCGAGTGAGGCTTCCTCTTGGAGAGCCTGGGGCAGGAGTTTGATGTCGTTGGGGCCCATTTGGAAGAAATGGGCCAAAGTCCCCGACGCGAGCATTGCGGTGGTAAAGAGCCCCTTCATGCTGCAATTGAGTTGGGTGGTTAAAGAGGGAGTGGAGTTATACTTGGTGTAGAGGTAGAGATTTGGTTATCTGGAACGCTTTATAGTGCTGGAGAGATAGCGGAAATCGCACCCGATTGGGAAAGCCGCCGGTGGAGCCACCAGGCCCCAGCTGGAGGTGCCCTACGAGAGAGCAGCAGGGCTAATGACTGCTATTGGGGTGTTGGCGGGACCGGAGTGACTGGAGCCGGTAGCTGGAGGTTGCGTGGCCGTGGGGGCACCCTGGTGGATTTATTCTGGAGCCTCTCTTAGGAGTTTATGGTCGTTTTGGGGCACTTCTTACTGGATAGTGAGTACTGGCACAGACTAAAGAGGGATAGTGGTTTTGATTTTTCGCGGAACCGATTTGCGGTTGGAATTTCTGGGGAAGTGCGGGATGAGCACTTCTGAGGTGATAAGGCAGTAGAATGTTGAATATGGGCTGTTTTGCGGGAAAGTAGAGCCACTAGAGCACCTGTGGAGGTTAGGAATGACTGGGTATTGAAAGGTACGGGTTTGGGGTTTGGGTGTCGGGGGTTTTGTGCAGATTGGAATGGAAAAAGTGGGTTATTTGTGAATATTTGAGTACTTCAGAGATCAGAGAGCAGAGGAAAAGTAGCCACTATCCGCAATTCGTAATGATGCTTCAGGATGACGATATTTGCGATAAGCAATTCCAGATTTTCACTAGCCCAGGACAATAGGTTGAGTTCCGTCAAAGGGCAATTTCTGTGGTAGGTCCATTGGCTGCTGCAGTCGTTGGGGGGTTTCTATTGCCCTGAAGTCGTAACCGTGATGCCCCGGACAAGAAGTGGATGGTTAAAGTGAATGCATCTGGCGAGGTGAACAGATTTGACAAGGTGATCCAAAATGCAAGTAAGGTAGTATTTCATATCATACCAAGCCCGAAGTCGCAAGTTTCGGAATCGCTGGTGCTTCACGTATTTCAAATTTTGAATCTCTTCCCTACTCAAGAGCATTAGACTTGTTCCAAGGCCTTTGAGTTTCGTAATTCTCTTTCTAGATTTGTTCATCCCCGTCTTCGAAGTGCGAATCCAATAAGGTAATATCCAACGGAACTCTTGCGTTGACCAACGTAGTTAGCCAATCCCAGTGCTCCGACTAGACAATTAATGTGTTCACGCGGTGTTTTGTTGAATACTGGCCAATTTCTTGTGGATATTGGTCACTAATACCCAACATGGAAAATTATCGTATATCTTCTCCATGAAACAGGTATTTTCAAGAGTGAACCAACAAGAAAAGATCACCGGGCCCAAAAAACATGGCATTACGTGAACCACTTGAAACGAATGTACGCCAACGTGTGTTAGTCAGAAATAATTATATACCCCTAAAATCATTCAAACCTTATAAAACAAGTGGCTTTGAAGGTGGAATATCAGGAAATGCTTGAAGCAGTGGTTTTTTTCAACCATTGGGACCAGCATCATCCATACGGCGCTCTAGTTACTAAACTAATCGCGTCATTCGAACTTCTGGTTCAACATCATCACTTTCCGGCGAAAAGTTACAGGGTTCCTGTCCGAATCCCCCCATTCCAATGACTTTCAGATTGGTGATTAATGTACAGATCGTGTTGGAATTTGCACCTAAAAACCGCACATAGATTTTCGCGTTCGCTATTTTGGAGTTCTTCGCATTCTATAGTGAGCTCTCACAGGAATTAACCATCAAACTGAAGGGAACTCCCACCAATTATCGGTTTGAGCTGGCATATGGTGTTGTTGACACTGTTGGAGGCTGAGGGGTCGTCACCCAACTCATACCACCTCGAGATGAAATGTGGGATTCCAAAGTTCCAAGAATTTTGTTAGCTAATTAATTATTGAAAACCACTGCACGTGATCCAGGCCATAACTACCTATATATACCCCACAATACATCTCTGAACACCACAAATTTTGGAACTATTTCCACAAGTATCCAACTTCGAGTTCCAATTCGAAGTGATTCCGAACCGCTTGTTGCACAATTAGCGCCATCATGATCGATAATATCTTCGAAAAGCCAATTGCCACCGGAGAACCTCCCTCCCTCTTCCGTCGAATCGCTCACTCCAACCCACCAAAGGGCACCCCCTTTGGCGCAAATGATCCCCCAATTCAAACAAACAACTTCTACAACAACTTGGCTTTGGATGACCAGACGTTTCCCATTTGGACCCAGCCGTACTCCCTTTGGCTCACCAAGCAACCGGGCCAAGACTACGGGTTAGCTTTCAATCATACCGATGCGTCCCAAAGAGTATTCGGACCTCAACCCGATGCGAACACCGTACAATTCTACTTCAACCCTCCAAGAATCCAGTCGTTTGTCATTTCAGCCGAGGGGCTCAATGGAATGAGCACGTCGTTCTTGTTGGACAATCATTCCAAGTTTTCCGTGCGGTCCAGATTGTTTATTGATAATAACAGAAACATCACTGTTCCTTTGGTTCAAGGAATGGGATTCGTAACAGCCCTTTACCAGAACCTCAGGCCTATCATAGCTTCTAGTGTTGGGGTCCAGGAATTTACTCAGGTCCAATCTGTGGGTGTTTTGTCCAAGTATCGTGTCAAATTATTCAACCAAGTCGTATGGAGTTTGTACGTTGAAGGTGATAACCAGTTGCAATTGAGAGATCCTAACCACATAGTCGGTGTCAATTCCAATAGCTGCAAGATCCAATGGGCCAAGGGAGTCTCGAATTTTTATGACACCTCCGCAGGTTCATATGCAACAGGGGTGGAATTGAAAGGGACTGTGGATGGAAACACTGCAAAATACTGTTTCTCATATACCAATGCAGGAAAATCCACCAGTGGTTCAAATATCATTTGGTGCTTCCCCCATCATCAAGAATCGTTAGTTTCCTCTGTCAGAGAAAAGGAAATTGATATTAAGCTCGATTCTACCACCAAAGGTGTTATGAAAGGATACGCAACTTCTGAGTTGATAATGGAGGAAAAATTGCCTGTCGATATCAATTGGGAACCATGGGCATCTTTTCAAACAAAATCTTCATATTCCAACAATGCGATTGAATTGATAAGAAGAGCTGCGCTGCAAGAAGTCGAACAAGATGTGGTAGGTATGGCCAATGTCGATTCGATGTACACATCAGGAAAGATTTTGGATAAGTTTGCATACATTGCTTACGTATGTAATTTTACATTACGTGATAGTAATTTGACAGCCAAGATTCTTCCCAAAATCAAGCAAGCTATTGAAATTTTTGCTAGCAATAACCAAAAGAATCCATTGGTTTATGACTCCTCTTGGAAGGGAATTATTTCTTCTGCCAAGCCCGAAGCGGATTTCGGAAATTCAAATTACAATGATCATCATTTCCATTACGGATATCATATCCATGCTATTGCTTTAGTCAGTAGAATTGATCCTCAATGGTTAAGACAAAATGATAATTTGGTTCTCAAATACGTGAACACTTTAATTCGTGATGTGGCAAGCCCAAAGGCAGATGCATTTTTCCCACAATTTCGGAGCTTTGACTGGTTCAACGGCCATTCATTTGCAAAAGGTATTTTCCCCTCGGGAGATGGTAAGGATGAAGAATCTTCATCTGAGGATTATCATTTTGCATACGGTATGAAGCTTTTCTCCCAAGTTGTTAATGATGAAAGTATGGAGGCTCGTGCAAATTTAATGCTTGCAGTTATGAGAAGATCGATGGGTTTGTATATGCTCTACACAAGCGACAATAAGGTTGAACCACCCAACTTTATCAATAATAAAGTTGCTGGAATTACATTCGAGAACAAAATTGATTATGCTACGTATTTTGGAAGGGGAACTATTGGAAATGAGTGGATCCATGGGATTCATATGCTACCAATCACGCCTGTTTCTTCATTTGTCAGGACAGAAAAGTTTGTTAGGGAAGAATGGGATCAGATTTTAGCACCAATCATAGATCGCATTCCAGATGGTTGGAAAGGAATATTGATGTTGAACTTAGCGTTGTTCAATCCTCAGGCAGCTTGGAAATGGTTTTCTAGGGACGATTGGGATGACAGGTTAATTGACAATGGAATGTCCAGAACTTGGTCATTGGCTTTTATTGCAGGTATTGGAGGTACCAAATAGGATTTTGATTTCAACATGACTTTTTAAGTGTAATTTATGTCTACTTTTTTTAAGAAGTTGTACCAACGGATTCAGTTTATAGCTTGTCAGTACTTATATCACTTATCAAAAATGATGAACCAGACGGAATCTAATAACACAAAATCGTAATGATTGAACCTTGTACACTTCTTCATGTTGCAATAAAGGAATTTTTCATTGAAGAAATCCTCTTCAGACTATCAATAATCGAACCCTCATATATTAATGAAATATTTTATACTTAGCATGCAATAAGGAAGTAGTTTCAGCAAAATTTAGGAAGTTTTCAATTTTATACCTTTAATTTCCAATTCATGGGTGTGTATCAATTAGGAACTAATACAATACTCAGTTAGTTCTAATACCTGAATCTGAAAATTTGAGGTTTATAAAACAAGATAAACATGTAATTACCAATTTCTCCAGCAATATTTCACTTAACATGACCCAATTTTCCAAGTGTCTATTGAATGCAATTAGTTCTCCAGAATATTATCACGTATCTACAAGCCTCGGATAGAAATCAACACTACAATAACATTCAAATGCAAGATTGCTTCATAAGTTGTGTTCACAACATCGGATGCGAGTATGCAATCTCCTGTATCATTCTAATAAACTCGACAATATTCACTTAGCAACGTGTTCTCTAATTGTACTACTGATGGGTGTGTTCTAGATTAAGAATCACTAAAAGCTAGAATATTTTGTGGGAACGAAAAGTCCCGAAAACATAAACTGTAAATTGATATCCCATTTGTATTATCAGTTTCCACAATCACGAAATTATCTTTGCTAATTCCACAAGCATTTTTTCCATCGTATAATAATGGATATTTGAATGCTAAATGAAGTTCATCGTGAGAATTTGGGCTCCTCTTTGAACATATGAAAAAGACAAAAAAAAAAATCAAGAACCTCTTTCATGGCCACTATTAAAAATCAAGGAGGTTATTGATCGTGTACAAATTCTTAAAGAAAGTAGACTCAATAAACGGAACCACCTATTCTTCCATAGATACGTTCGAAAGTACAACATATACAGAGAAGTAAAGAATAAACCCCACCTTCTAGAATGAAGGGATATTTATCTCTGGGCATAGAGGTGCAAAAAGTGGTGTGTTCTCATGCTTGCATAATATCGATCTTTCTCTATCCCGTAGCTATAGCTACGTCTATACAGGCATTATGTTGTCTTACTGGTGCTTGTTGGATTTAACTCAGGTAATTTACAACCTTTTGTTGTGGTGAACTTTAGACAGAAAACATAGCTTGAATGACATATGAAGAATTTGATTATTACCAGGTGTTCGAATTGAGTAGTTTTGTCATCTAGCGAATCCGATGATCTCAAAAATGGAACGATCAATTTTTGCCTACATACACATACAACAGTAATGCTTATAAAACTTAAGGTTGTATGCTTTATAAAGGAATGAGGTTGAATCTGGTTGAAATTTGCAAGTTCTCCCTATTCATACTTACTGTCGATCCTCTAGTTACTGAATAAGGGACACTCGTAATGAATTAGCAGTAATTTAGAGAATCTATTACGTTGGCAAATTTTTTTTTTTGGTATCATGCAAGAATAAGGGACCAGATAAGAATTGGATATCAAACAAGAGGATTCAAACACACGTGAGTTTTTTCATTGGAAATTTTCACTTCCATGGGTCAATAATTATAATTACCATGTGAGTTATCGCTAGAAAGCTTCATCCTTTTGTAGAGGCTATGGGCTATGGGCAATGAAAAGGTGTTTTTTGAGTACTTCTACACAAGTGGAAAATCGATGGTACGCATAACAACGCCAATATGTGCTCGAAAAAATGATCTAGGTACCTGCGTTTTCATGCAAAGAACAGTTCGCTTACATGCTCAATAATATTGAGTGTAATTACGAAGAAGGAAAGAAGAGACGAATTAACTTGAGATTTTCAATGGTTCCTCCTTGCGAGAATTCGTGACAAGACTCCATTTGAATACGATACTAGCGACACCCGAGCAACAGAATTCTTCCTTGAATTCAACTTAACCAAATAACCATGCATAATAGAAAATGTTTTCATGATATTCTTGGAGCAAGCGACACCTATGTCCACAAACCTATTTCCAATATTATGCACAAAATAATATTGGCAGCTGCTGGAAATGCAAAGTGAGGCCTCTTTTCCTATTTAGTAGTTCCAATTCTCTTTCCACTGGTCCATTCTAAAGCAACATGCCATTAGTGCTAATTTCTATGTGAAAGATTATCGTACGGTGATGAGGATACATCTAGTTACATTTTATTTGTAATGTAATCGCCTCTCACTCCTTCCCTCCTTCCATATATAAACTCTAGCTATCACCGCAGGAACAATCATATTTGATATCAGAATAATCATACCAAATCCTTTTCATAATTATTCAGTCTGTTTGTTATCTTGTTTCCTGTTGACTCAAGTTCCACTCAATCCCCTTACATTCGTTTAGCTCCACCCTTTCTTCCTGATTGAGTTGTACGGGCCAAATATTAATTTCATGATGTTCCGCCCGTCAATCAGTTACTTAGTGCTGATTTTGACGTTGTTGGCAACTGTTTCTTCCCGTGAGGATGATAAAATTTCTACCACCCCCACCCGAGCCAAATGTGTTATGCCCACTTACCTAAGTGAGGCCGTACATATCCTTATTGAAGACAACAAGGTAGAGTTTAACCAAGCAATTGAAATCAAGTTTGCTTATGACTGTGAAGAAGATGATACAGGAGATGACAAAGAGTACAATCGTACACCTGAGTTCCGCACCAGGACTTCTTATTATATTTCCGAGGATTTTGCACCCACTGGAATCCCAATTTCTGCCTCGAACCTGAACTCGAACTGGTTGGTCCTGGCAACTATTTCTTCGAGTCCCCCCGTTTCTTCATTTTCCAGCTCTTACACTTCTCTCACTGCTCCCACTTTTACGGTATACAAGTACAACACGAGCGTTCCAGTCGTTTCTCTGGATTTTTCATCTTCTGCCTCAGACTTCGCTTCAACTACTGGCTCCTCCGATTTTTCTTCGGTTTCTGCCTCTGATTTTGCTTCAAAGGTTTCTTTCAACTCTTTGGGTGAATCTCCATCCATTTCCTTGGCTCCCCTGGCTCCTCTTCAACAATTTTCAACTACGTTTGGAGATACTTTGCCAGAGTCTGCTGATAAGGACTATAGCAGTGGGCAGAAGTCGCAAGACATTTTGTCTCAGGCTGCGATTGGTGGTGCGACTTTAGAACAAGAAGACTTCATTAATATACTTCTGAACTCACCTGAGTTTGCACCTCCATCAGACTACGACACTTCATTTGCGGATTACGATTTTTATGGAGTAATTCCAGAGCCCAACCCTGACACTGATGAAGCACAAACGTTCACCACCGACATAATGTCGGTCCTGACGACCACCCGAGACATTCTCACCAGCTCTGAGGAGATTGTCACCATCACGGATCAAGTCACAGTAACCGTGACCACCACCGAATGCTTCAGAAATGTATGTGGAACAACACCAGTGGTAGTCTCTGAGGCTCCAAGTGTCTATACCTCCACCTTTCAGACGTTGTACACTGCTCAAGTCGTCGAGTACGTTGATCGGATCGTTTGCTCGGGTTGCGTTGTGATAGTGGAGACTTTGCAAGTCAACCCAACAATCCAAGCAACCCCAGCCGTTGAATATGTGCTGGATTCTAGCTTTCCATCCAAGATGACGGTTTCGGTGGTCCAAGCTGCCGTGACTTCCACGGTGATCTCAACGTTTACATCGTATCAGGTCCAGACCTTGGTTTATCCAACAACCTATACTGCCACCAGAACTCTCACTGTCACAGAAGAGGGAGGTCAGAAAATCTCTGTTAGTACAGTCGAACTCATCCTGTCTACTTTAGTGACCTCAACATTTGAGACCAAGCAAGTAGAAACATCGGTTGTTCCTACAACGTACACTACAGTCGAAACTATTACTGGTAATGCGGACACAGTGGAGGAAGGACCGGTCAGTACGGTTCAAGTTGCAGTGACCACCACGCTAACATCATCTTTTACAACCGAGCAGGTACAGACCTTAGTTCAACCAATAACATACACCACGATCGAAACTATCACTGGTAAAGCAAAGATAGGGCAAGAAGCACCTGTTAGCACAATTCAAATCGCTGTTTCTACCTTCGTGACGAAAACTTTAACCAACACTCATTTAACGACATCGATTTATCCCACAACATACACCGCGGTTACTTCAATTGAAGTCGCTGTGACCACCATGGTAACCTCAACTTTTACAACTGAACAAGTCCAGACATCAATTCATCCTACTACATATACCACATTGAGCACGATTACTGGTACGGCAGAGGCTGGACAAGAAGCGTCCTTAACCACGTTTGAAACTGCTGTTACCACTTCGGTGACTAAGACTGTGACCCATACCCAATTAGCAACTTCGATTTATCCTAGTACGTATCTTACTGTTACCACGATCACTGGTGCAGCGTCTACAAGAAATGACTTGTTAGTAGGTACGGTTCAAACTATTGTGAGTACTCCTGTTGCTGTAACTGTGACCAACACAAAAGTGCAGACTTCTATCTATGCTAGTACGTACACTACGATGACCACTTTCACTGCGAAGGATGAATTGGGACAGGAAGTGTATCAAAGCACGGTTCTTTTCGTTGTGACCACCTCAGGTACTACCACATTTACGACTGAGGAAGAACAAACATCGATTTATCCCTCAACATACATCACTACAAGCACAAAGATAGGTACAGGGGATGTGGAGCTAAAATCAACATTGGAAGGATCACAAAAGACGCGATCATATATCATTCCAACCATTTCGGAACTTTCTTCGAATACTCCAAGTCTAATATTAACGCAAACGTATTCTTCAGGAACAGAACAAGCGAGTGAATCCATCAGTTCATTATCAAATACATCATGGTTCACTTCAATTTCGGGCCATTTTGAAGCTGAACAGGAACAAACGCACACTGATATACAATTAAAAACATCCAGTGGAAGATCAACAAGCAGATCATCATCTGGGGCGAAAGTACTCAGTTGGAGATCTTATACTGAAGTATTGTCAGAGGAAAGAACGTCTGATACCAGCGAGTTTTCCTCAACTGAAATGACCTCCAGTCAATTACCTACCAGTCGATTACCCTCTAGTAGATTAACCTCTGGTGAGATACTTCCCAGTGAGATCCCTGTCGATACGAAGCTTTCAACTGGGTTACTTCCTGGTGCAACTTCTCTGGGTACATTTACTGCTAAAGAAACATCATCACAATCATCCTCAAAGTTCACAACCTCTAGAACTTCACTTGGGGTTTCCACCATAAGCCCTCCTGCTCCACCCTCAAGAAATTTATACTCTGGAAATGCGTTTAGCCTCATCTCTGACGAAGACCCACTGTTCCATAAACCCTTTGATGTCATCTTTTTACCAAGTGGAGTAGAAGTGGACTTTTATTGGCTTGAAACCAACAAGTTTCATGTAAACCTTTTCTCGGGCTCTCAGAACGACACTATCTGGCCATTGCCTTATGGCTTAAGATGGGTCAGTAAGGAAAATAATGGAATTGCAATTTCTCATGCCAATCACTTCCTGTACATTTTTGGTTCGGGGAACACCGATACTCCTGAGATTCCATCATCTTATGAAAACCCATTAGATCTGAATATCGTGATCAGTTCTTCATTCACTGGAGATTCAAAAACCGTCATAAGTGTGAGACGCATACGTGCGCACTCAGTAAGCTTAGAATTGAGTGGCTTCAATGGTGATGAGTACAGCGATACCGATTACATTGAGTTCCCAATTGTACAAGGTATGGGATTTGTGACCGCGGTTTATCATGGTAATTGTGATGTTGTGCTTGATGCCGTGAAATCAAATGGAGTAGAATTCGTGAATATTGAAAGGACTAAACTAGGAGCAAACAAACTTCAATTTCTCATCGAATTAGATGATGGACAATATTGGTTAGCATATGCTACTTTGCCTAATGAAAATATTGCTGAGGATTTCGATTTGACATTCGATCACTCTCACATTAAAGCTTCAAAGGCGATTGATGGACTCATTTTGCAACTTGCGGCAGTAAGCTCTGATTGCAATGTTCACGAGAATAGAGATTGCATTACACCAGAAATAATTCAAAAAGCAAAACAACTTTATGCCAGTAGTGCAGGGCTTTACGTAAAAGGTGCTGAACTAACAGGTGAAATTGAAGAGGGACAAATTGGAACATATGCTATTAGGTATGAGTATGAAGGAGAGAACGAGAAACAGGCACCTCTTATCTTCGCATTGCCACATCACGTTAACTCATTGACTGAAGAGATCAAATCGAGAGATGCACAAATAAGTATGGACTCGAACACCAAAGGTGTGATGAGAGGATTCCATACTGACCGCCTTGAAATGCAAGAGAATCTTCATCCAGACTTGGGCTTCTTACCTTGGGATTCAAACAAGTTCGATTCTATATTCACGGGCGAAAGATTGGCCTTGTTGACCAATGTTACTATTGAGGAATTGACACCCAACTTTCCCACTGAGGTCAATCCATCTGAACTTTATGAAACAGTAGTTGCATTAGACAGGTTCTCGTACATTCTATTGGTTGCAGATGAGATGAATCAGAATACTGAAAAAGGTTTGTCGGAACTTCAACGCCTCATCTCGCAGATTAAGGAGAACATAGTATATGATTATTATTCCGGTGCTCTTTTATTGGACGTCAATGAAGAAATCAAGTTCAATAAGCATCATGTCGTACCAGGATATTTGATACACACTGCAGCAGTTGTGGGTTACTTGGATAGTAAGATCGGTGGAACTTGGGTTCAAGATAATAAGAGCTGGGTCAATGCTTTGATCAGAAGTGTTGCCAACCCATCACCTGCAGATATCTATTTCCCCGTATCTAGACTGTTTGATTGGTACCACGGACATTCTTGGGATTTGGGGTTGAATTCCAGCGTGCACGGGAGGAACATTGAATCATCTTCCGAAGATTACAATTTTGCTTACGCTATGAAATTATGGGGAAATGTGATAAACGACGGATCTATGGAGTCAAGAGGAGACTTGATGTTGTCAGTCCTAGCCAGATCAGTGAACTTGTACATGTTGTATGACGAAAAGAATATCATCGAACCTGGAAGAATAGCTCTCAACAAGGTCAGTGGAATACTTTATGAGAACAAGATCGCTTACACCAGTAGCTTGGGATCACCCCAGTATCATCCTGAGTACGTTCACGGAGCTCACATTGTACCTGTAACCCCGGCATCGGGGTTGGTGAGACATGCAAACTTTGTTGATGAAGAGTGGAGACACCATTTGAGAGCAATTGTATCTGGTATTGAACCATATTGGGCTAATGCGATATACTTGAACTTGGCATTGCTGGACGCAAAAATGTCGTACGAACACTTTGCCACTGCAAACACAACGGACTTCTCGGAGGGAAGTTTAAGTAGAACGTGGGCATTGGCATTTTCTGGATACTTCGCTAAGGTGCAAAGCATGGAAATACCGTCAGGTGATGTATCATCCAGTGGAAAAGCTCCACCCTCAAGACCTGAATTATACTCTGGAAATGCGTTTAGCCTCATCTCTGACGAAGACCCACTGTTCCATAAACCCTTTGATGTCATCTTTTTACCAAGTGGAGTAGAAGTGGACTTTTATTGGCTTGAAACCAACAAGTTTCATGTAAACCTTTTCTCGGGCTCTCAGAACGACACTATCTGGCCATTGCCTTATGGCTTAAGATGGGTCAGTAAGGAAAATAATGGAATTGCAATTTCTCATGCCAATCACTTCCTGTACATTTTTGGTTCGGGGAACACCGATACTCCTGAGATTCCATCATCTTATGAAAACCCATTAGATCTGAATATCGTGATCAGTTCTTCATTCACTGGAGATTCAAAAACCGTCATAAGTGTGAGACGCATACGTGCGCACTCAGTAAGCTTAGAATTGAGTGGCTTCAATGGTGATGAGTACAGCGATACCGATTACATTGAGTTCCCAATTGTACAAGGTATGGGATTTGTGACCGCGGTTTATCATGGTAATTGTGATGTTGTGCTTGATGCCGTGAAATCAAATGGAGTAGAATTCGTGAATATTGAAAGGACTAAACTAGGAGCAAACAAACTTCAATTTCTCATCGAATTAGATGATGGACAATATTGGTTAGCATATGCTACTTTGCCTAATGAAAATATTGCTGAGGATTTCGATTTGACATTCGATCACTCTCACATTAAAGCTTCAAAGGCGATTGATGGACTCATTTTGCAACTTGCGGCAGTAAGCTCTGATTGCAATGTTCACGAGAATAGAGATTGCATTACACCAGAAATAATTCAAAAAGCAAAACAACTTTATGCCAGTAGTGCAGGGCTTTACGTAAAAGGTGCTGAACTAACAGGTGAAATTGAAGAGGGACAAATTGGAACATATGCTATTAGGTATGAGTATGAAGGAGAGAACGAGAAACAGGCACCTCTTATCTTCGCATTGCCACATCACGTTAACTCATTGACTGAAGAGATCAAATCGAGAGATGCACAAATAAGTATGGACTCGAACACCAAAGGTGTGATGAGAGGATTCCATACTGACCGCCTTGAAATGCAAGAGAATCTTCATCCAGACTTGGGCTTCTTACCTTGGGATTCAAACAAGTTCGATTCTATATTCACGGGCGAAAGATTGGCCTTGTTGACCAATGTTACTATTGAGGAATTGACACCCAACTTTCCCACTGAGGTCAATCCATCTGAACTTTATGAAACAGTAGTTGCATTAGACAGGTTCTCGTACATTCTATTGGTTGCAGATGAGATGAATCAGAATACTGAAAAAGGTTTGTCGGAACTTCAACGCCTCATCTCGCAGATTAAGGAGAACATAGTATATGATTATTATTCCGGTGCTCTTTTATTGGACGTCAATGAAGAAATCAAGTTCAATAAGCATCATGTCGTACCAGGATATTTGATACACACTGCAGCAGTTGTGGGTTACTTGGATAGTAAGATCGGTGGAACTTGGGTTCAAGATAATAAGAGCTGGGTCAATGCTTTGATCAGAAGTGTTGCCAACCCATCACCTGCAGATATCTATTTCCCCGTATCTAGACTGTTTGATTGGTACCACGGACATTCTTGGGATTTGGGGTTGAATTCCAGCGTGCACGGGAGGAACATTGAATCATCTTCCGAAGATTACAATTTTGCTTACGCTATGAAATTATGGGGAAATGTGATAAACGACGGATCTATGGAGTCAAGAGGAGACTTGATGTTGTCAGTCCTAGCCAGATCAGTGAACTTGTACATGTTGTATGACGAAAAGAATATCATCGAACCTGGAAGAATAGCTCTCAACAAGGTCAGTGGAATACTTTATGAGAACAAGATCGCTTACACCAGTAGCTTGGGATCACCCCAGTATCATCCTGAGTACGTTCACGGAGCTCACATTGTACCTGTAACCCCGGCATCGGGGTTGGTGAGACATGCAAACTTTGTTGATGAAGAGTGGAGACACCATTTGAGAGCAATTGTATCTGGTATTGAACCATATTGGGCTAATGCGATATACTTGAACTTGGCATTGCTGGACGCAAAAATGTCGTACGAACACTTTGCCACTGCAAACACAACGGACTTCTCGGAGGGAAGTTTAAGTAGAACGTGGGCATTGGCATTTTCTGGTTTCTATTACAAAGTTTAGAATTTCGGTTTTTTGGTTCATATTGTTATTTCTGTTCCTCTAGTTATACATCGATTATATGATATCTAGTATATACGTGAGTGATTCTTTTATCAGGGTTTAAAAATGTAGCATTGTATATATCAATCTTGAAGAAGATAACAAACCAAGAAAGGGAGTAGCAGAAATATTGGATTCAGTGACATCAACCTGAATCATCCAATCGTAGATAATAACTGATTTATTTGAGAAAGCAGTGCGAATTAATTTAAACACGAGAAGACAACAACGGACTTGTAGCAGGTAGTGATGACTACCATATACAAATTACGGAGGAGCATAATATAGAAGTATAATAGTATACAGAAATTTTCCATTTTCCATTCCAAAAGTTGTAATGAGTCCAAGAAGGAACCGCACCAAACTTATTATGCGTGAGATAAACTGATGCCATACTTGAAATCATTTGATGTGTGGTGCACTAGGGGACTCACGAAGGCGGCAAAAATATACTAATACGCCAAATATTTGGGAAAATAACAGATCATCTTTATACGACTCACTTGGGCTTTTGTCCTGTGAAGTGGAGCAAAGAGCAATTGAGTACTGACGTGCGAACTGTGAAAACAGTATCGAATGAATTGGGCATCGAGGGCCCGATTGTAACAGGTTCGAACTTTATCAAACACCAAAAGAGCCACAATGCTCTCGTATAAAGCCATCAACGTTTCATTCTCAGTACTTCACTTTTATGATCACTTACGTTCTTCCTTTCTCCAATAATACAGTGCGACGAAATTTCACTCTCAGACGCGTCCCTCTTGTTGACCCCACACGTAAGATAATTCTACTGCTATTAAGACATTGGAGGGGGTCGTCATATACAGTACGAGAAATTTCACATATACGGACCAGAAGAGAGCACCACGTACAAAAATTTATTCTCCTCGCTGAAAACACGAAGTATTGGCCACTTTTATAGTAATTAAAGGTATGGGGTTGTCATAATGTCTATTGAACTAGTGAAGAGTTCATTCTGGACTCTTCTTGAAGTGAAATGGGACTTGTATCAAAGATTTAATGCTCAAAGTTAGAAGTTGTAATTTTCATTAAATTGTGAAATATTCAATTTTTTGAAAATATTCTACCGACTTCAACAAAAAAGGACGTTTTTTTTGGTATACCCCGTTCATTGAAGTCCTCATTTAGAGTAACATACACTTCATAACCCAGTCAAGAAACTACATGCCTGCTGTGGCCCGTGGAGTATCTTGGTGGGCATCTCCGTGCAGCTCCACTGAACATACATGTCCTGTACCAAAGGTCCTGTACACGGCAACAAAGACCCGGTGGAAGTAGACACCTAACAGCAGCAGACCTAGTAGTAAAAGTCACTTGAAGGCAGTAGATACTATCTTGATTGAGACATATCAGTGTAGGTCTATGGTAGACATCTACTTAGTTGATCTAGTGGCAGATATCAATGGTGGAATCGTCTACTGTACTTGTCTTTACTGCGAGAGCAGTGACAACATGAAGCAGAAATTGAGAACCTCTGAGAGGGTGAATAACCTAAGCCAGAATTTTGTTTGAGCAGGACAAGAAGAGCGGGTAGAGACGGAGCAGAATCTTAAGTATTTGGGCCACAGTGTTTAATTATTTGCACCCAAATGGGTTCGGATTTCTGGGGTATACAAAGTGAGTGCGACCTTCACGGAACTAGGTAGTATGATTCTATTAACCAAGACATAACCACCCACAGCGCACCGCTAAATAAGTGGAAGAGATGAAGTTTAAAAGAATATAGAACAGTAGAATAGAATGGAATGGATAGCTTGGAATTGGGGGCCTTGCGATAGCTTAGAGTGAGGTGTATAATACGGTGGTACGGGCTGCAGTGTGATATGATTTGATCATAGCGAGGGAATAAGCTAATGTTACTAAGCACTAGAGTTTGGAACAAAATAGGATTTAGACATTTCATACAACAACGGGTGGTCTATGGGAAGTCGCAAAAGTGCTTGGAAAGGACACGGTTTCATTTCCTTCTGCTTTGTAGTGTTGTGTGTGACACTCAACTACGTTTTACACTACAGAGAATTGGGATGGTTTCTTTCCGCCAGTGTGTCAAGAGCAGAAAGTTCACCACTATGTTCCATGTGCAATTACCTTCAAGAATGAGCCAATATTCCATCAATAACATCTGGGTCAGGGAATTATGCCCATTAACATTAGCCCACAAACATCGTACTCTTATCAATAATTAGTACCCTCCAGCTGCATGCTAGGCTCACCAGTATAGCAAAACCCTACTGATTTATAAGCCATTATTCACCCATGGTAATGTGACACTTTGAAGGATACTTGAATTGTGGTGGGGTGGAAATTGGGAGGGGTGGAGATTCAGAGGGGTTGATCTTGGGTGGGGTCAAGGAGTGGCAGAGTTGATTGTTGGTGGGGCAGAGGGTTTGATATATGAGATCATCTTGAGCCTATTATGTAAAATATATAATATAGTAATAAAGCGTTGTTGCGAGGTATCACCAACAATGTGAATCCGATGTAACCTCATTTTAACAATGCAGCTACTCCCTTCCTTTGTATCCACCTTATACATCAAGTCTAGGTTCCATGATACTAGCTGGGAGAGATCCCTCATGATGTCATGTGCAGAAAGATTTATACATGTACCCGAATAGATACCATATGAATAGTATATACTCTATTGGCAACTCAAAAGGGAGCCTCCAGCTCCCAGTAAAAGTTCCACCGAAACTTATCTGGTTAGCGATGTGACTTCAATACTTCCAGTGACTGGAATTTAGCAGTTTCGGTCATGTTAACACACACCGAATAAAGGATTATTGGGTTCCAGGAACGAAAATTCCCAAAAAAATAATAGATGGATTATTTAAGTAGGTTTCAAAGCAAGCCATGTGCCGGGTGGTATTGATCTAGCAAACATCACCATTTCAACACTTGGCCTACATTATTTGGTGAGTGGTTTGCTTGCAAGTAGATGAGTGTTAGTGCTAATGTAAAGAGCTGCTTATATCTTTTTGATCCGCTAATACAGACGTTTGAAATTCTCATACCCGGAGCATTTTGAGCAATAGATGACTACGGACGGTATGATTTCTGCGGATATGTTGAATGTTCGTATTCGCATTGGTACGTAAGAGACGAAGACCTTTGTCGCTTGATGTTACTGGTGGTCTTCCTGAACTACATCGACACATCAAAAAGTATTGCTCTCCAATACCTTATTCGGGTGTTTTGTCCGGATGGGCCCACTTTGGAACCCTCATTACAAGCACGGATGTGTTGATGTGTGGTTGGTTGCTCTAAACTCAAATATTAAGTTATTTTTAAATCATTGTAGAGGAAGTTGAAGGTTATGCTAGAGATGTTCCATTAACGGATCTTCTACATGTCGTATTATCCGATCATTTCGAAGTATCATAATGGTCAATTCTTTTTTAGCACCCAACCACCAGAACCTCAAATCTTCACATCTCCAATTCATACCGGGCCTAGACTCTCCGATAACTCCTACAAACCCGCTTAGTCACCAAGATCCATCGTAATTTACGATGTTTTCTTGGGGAAATCTCGTTTATCGGCTCCAGAGTCAAGTAATTACATGCGTTCGTTTCTATTATGACAATCGCAGCAGACGCGTGTGCTCTTGACTGAGGGCGGATGCGGGGCAGGAACAGGGTGGTCTGGGCTTTGAACGAGCCATAAGAGATGTGGTGAAGCGAATATGGCTGGCGTTGGGATCAAGATGCGGTGCTCGGAAAAATCACCACGGATTTTCGGAAGTATTGGTGGCACTGAGCAAAGGACGGGGTGGGGGAGAGAACGAGGAACCCAGGTCCCATGAAAGCGTCATTCGGGGATCGGGGGCGGTGTAGATCTGAGCGACGAAGATCTGGACGGAGGAAAGACCATGACTACGTGTGAATAGGTATGACTAGGTCATGGCTACGGTTGCGCTGGGCAGCAGAAAGCGAAGAGGAAGGAACACCTGGTGCAGAAAATACCCGGGGAAGGAGCGCGGATTAACACATTGTAATTGGTAGGCCATTCCGTTTGACCTCCAACAAGCACTCCGGAAGAAAAATGGAAAAAACTTGCGACCACAAAACCAAGTTACACAAACACAAAGGACACAAAAACTCGGGCCACAAAGCCGCCGGCGGATAGACACGCACCGATGGCCAATCACCAACGTAAATGCACTGCTGGTTGTATACTACTGCCATGCAAGGCTGGGTGGGGTACGATTTTGTGCGTGGTGCCGTGGGGATTAACCGATGATGCGGCTCGTTTCATCGCCAAAATATTCCGAGGTGCTTGACCAAAACATCCTCTGGGAAAATGTACATGCCGCAACGGCGATGAATTCACGCGATTTTTTTGGTGCGTGCATGACTGTTCCGATGCCCGCGAATATAGACACTGCTGAGGTAGCGGAAACAAGAGCCACCAAAGGGGGGGGGGAAATGGGGGAAAATCTTAGCAGAAAAGGGTGGCATTGTAATGTGGAGGTGTTTCTTAGTGTTTCCAGCTGCTTATGGTGGTGTTCTGGTATTGTTTAGACCGTTTTCCCTGCACTCAGGGCGCTTTTGGTGCAGTGTTGACTCAGTGCGTGGCCGGAAGTTCTGTGCAGGCCGCGACACGACGCGACGAGACGAAACAGCAGAAAGGCGTGCGCGGTGCATGCAATACGCGGGGTCACGTGACCCCGCATTAAGTTTAGTCGGAGGACGCCGCGCAAGGCGGCGTCCGAGTGCGTGCGGCTCGTTGCCACGGATTAATTCGTCATGCTTTGCCATGCAGGCCACACTGGGATACGGGGAAGGGTACTAAGTGTGGTTACAGGACTTCCATGTTCGGGCAATTATACAGCCCCAGGTACTGGTAGAGAAGAGAAGGGAAGTGAAGAGAAGGGAAGTGAAGAGAAGGGAAGTGAAGAGAAGGGAAGTGAAGAGAAGATGGAGAAGAGAAGAGGGAGAAGAGGAGGATGAGAGGAGGAAGTGAAGGGGAAGACGAAAAGAAGAGAAGTCAAGAGGAGGTAGCTATGGAACGTAGTCTCTAGGAAGTAGAACGGTATAGAGGAACGCAGGACGAGAGCGACCAACTTTGAGCGAGGAAGAACGAGGTACGGCATGCGGTTCTCCACAAGTAGAGCCAGGAAAACCCGTAGACCCAGAAACAGACCCAGACACACGGAAATAGACAGCAGACCCAAACCCAAAAGAATCATCAACCCCGAAGTGCAAAAGGGAAAGTGTAACAGCTTTCAAAGAAACCAGAGTGCAACCACCCTGGCCGATCATCCCACTCCACGCTACCGCCACCCATGCTACCACGAGAATAATACCCCCATTTAGTGGCCCTGCAATCAGCTCTCTACTAGTGGTTCTCCACCATTAATCCCTCCCATCACTCTCCCATTAGAACTATTAATAACCTCCACATAACCATCGCTATTGTAATTTTTCCTGAGTCAAAGTCCGCGGTGCTGGGGTCGATGACGGACTTCTGTCAATCAGGCCACAGCCACGGCGGACCCAGATCCACTTCACAAACGGACAAGATCACGGCACCGCCAGAGGCCAAACGGGCCGAAACGACCCCAAAGCCCCAGATTCCCCAAACGACTAAATTGCCTCCGGACTAAGGCCTACGTCACGGCCGGATCAATGTCATGATCTGCTGGAGCCTCCTCCATGTCAACCGTAATAACCCCATTCTCCTGGCCCACTGTTCGATCGTGCTCTCTCCCTCTATTGTGCCTGTAGACCGGTTGTCCGATGCTACCTACGCTACGTGAATGTTCGGTTGTTCTATTGTGCCTGTGCCATTTTGTTCGTAATTTGTGCCTGTACGACGTGGTCCTCTATTGTCGCTGTAGCATTTGGATTTTCCACACCATCCAAAGTGCCAGCGGCGCTTTCCACTGGGCTTCCACGTACTGGAACCTTCGCTCCTGTGGCCCCGTACATTAGAACATCTAACCGAGGCCAAAGTTCAAGGCCTTGGACAAGGCTAATGTCCAAGGCGTGGAGGGTTAAGTCGCAGACCCCAGTGTGGTGGGGATTGACACGGTATGCAACAATAGTAACGCACCCCACCGACCCCAACCCTCTGCCGCACACAAAAATGATGCGGCTTTGTGTTTGCAACTTTACGGGACGTGAATCTTGCGGGGTAGAGGGGCTGCGCGGGCCCGGGCTTATTGCTCCGGCACTGGGATTATCCATTCTCGTAAAAACGGCGTTTTTCCTCGAATAATGTGGGGGTTCCTGGGGCGGATGGTTAATAACAAGGAGCTGCTACAGAGGGGCCGGTGGGGGCTCCACACCAAGAAGAATCAAGCACACCCCCTCCCCCACGGCGGGACTGAGACACCACTCGGGGCCCACGACTCCGAGCGGCTCCCCAGCCAGTAGTCCGAAGCACGGAGGCTGGAGCCTCCGTCCCGTAAAAACTTAAGCCAGGTCAGATCTTCCATCTCGCGTATGACCGAAACCCGATGGGGTCAGCCAGTGCTGTGGCCGGCGCGGTGTTTTGTGTCACGGGAAAATTCTTCATGCCACAAAACCCTTCAATTCCCGCACGCCACCTGGTTAATTTACTAAAACACCATGTATACCGGCGGTGGTGCCACAAAGCCGCATGCCACAAAGCCGCAAGGCCACAAAACCCCAGACTAATTACTTCCTCCCCCCACAATAACGCACCCACACTCACTAACATTTTCCCGTGTCACAAACCGACTCGGGGTAATTATTTTTTGGCTCCATCTCCCCATACCCCATGAATATTTTCTACCAACAATTAATTCGCAGCTCCCATTTCATCTCTGAATCGGTACCCCCTCCCCACCTCTATACCGCCGCCCTCTTGACTATAAATACAAACGTTGGTCCCCGTTTTCTGTTCTCATCATCAGCTCATCAGATCATCTTTTACAGCTTTCAAAATGGGTTTAGAAGACAACAAATTCGTTCAAAGATTCGTCAACGTCGGTGAAAAGAAGGCCGGCTCTACCACCATGGGTATCCTCGTCGGTCTCTTCGCCGCCTTCGGTGGTCTCCTTTACGGTTACGACACTGGTACCATTTCTGGTATCATGGCCATGAACTACGTCAAGCAAAGATTCCCAAAGCACGACCAAGAATTCAGTTCCTCTGAGTCCTCGCTTATCGTCTCCATTTTGTCCGTCGGTACCTTCTTCGGTGCTCTTGCTGCTCCTCTTATCTCTGACAGAATCGGTCGTAGATGGACTTTGATCATCTCCACCTTGGTCGTTTTCCAACTCGGTGTTGTGTTGCAAACCGCCGCTACTGCCATTCCTCTCTTGTGTGCCGGTAGAGCCATCGCTGGTCTCGGTGTTGGTTTGATTTCCGCCGTCATTCCATTGTACCAAGCTGAAACCGCTCCAAAGTGGATCAGAGGTGCCATCATCTCTTGTTACCAATTGGCCATTACCCTCGGTTTGTTCTTGGCTTCCCTTGTTAACCAAGGTACCCACAACAGAAACGACTCCGGTTCTTACAGAATCCCAATTGCCATCCAATTCTTGTGGGCCCTTATCTTGGGTGGTGGTATGATCTTCTTGCCAGAAACCCCAAGATTCTTCATCTCCAGAGCCAACGAAGTTGACGCTAAGGAATCCTTGAGAAGATTGAGAAAGTTGCCAGTCGACCACCCTGACTTGATCGAAGAATACGAAGACATCAAGGCTGCTTACGAATACGAAAGTCAATTCGGTAAGGCCACCTGGGTCCAAGTCTTCTCCACTCAAAACAGACAATTGAAGAGAGTTATTATGGGTACTTGTCTTCAAGCTTTCCAACAATTGACTGGTGTTAACTTCATTTTCTACTTCGGTACTACTTTCTTCCAAAAGTCCGGTATCAAGAACTCTTTCCTTATCTCCTTGGCCACCAACATTGTCAACGTCGGTTCTACTTTCCCAGGTATTGCCTTGATTGAAATCATCGGTAGAAGAAAGTTGTTGTTGTCTGGTTCCATCGTCATGTGTATCTCCCAATTCATCGTTGCTATTGTCGGTGTTGCTAAGCCAGACTCCTCCTCCGCTAACAAGTGTTTGGTTGGTTTCGTCTGTATCTTCATTGCTGGTTTCGCTGCTTCTTGGGGTCCTCTTGCTTGGGCTGTTTGTGCCGAAGCTTACCCATTGCGTGTCAGACAAAAGTCCATCTCCTTGTGTGTCGCCGCCAACTGGTTGCTCAACTGGGCCATTGGTTACGCTACTCCATACTTGGTCAACTCCGGTAAAGGTAACGCCAACTTGGGTGCCAAGGTCTTCTTCATCTGGGGTGGATGTAACGTTCTCGGTGGTCTCTTCGTTTACACCATGGTTTACGAATCTAAGGGTTTGACTTTGGAACAAGCCGACGAGATGTGGTCCACTGTTCCACACGCCTGGAACTCCACTTCTTACGTTCCTCACGAGCACGCCTTCAGAGATGCCAATGTCAGATCTATCTCTTCCATTGGTAAGAACGAAGTTGCTTCCGAAGTTGAGGAAGTTTCTGTTTAAGTGTGAAAGAATCCTGAAGAATAGTCTTCAGGTTGAGGAATCAAACTTACTTCATTTTTTACAAGTTTTGTGTCCCACTTTCAAAGTACGCTTGAACTGTTTCTCTTATGATCACGATCAGTTTTAATTCTTCGATTCGTACGAATCTATTTTAATCACTTAATCTACACCAAAATATAATACATATTTTTGATTAACTTATTGTAGAGCATCAAGATGAATATAACAGAAAACAAAGAACAGGTAAACAATCATTCTTTCAATTTAGTCAGAGTAATTTATATAAAAAGCTTTTGTTGTATTCAAAAACAGCTGATCACAAACTTGAAACTGTTTGAAGCACAAATACCGTCACCTCATCACCTCATCACCTCATCACCTCATCACCACTTCAAGTTACCATGTTCCTTCCTTATTACATCGTCAGTACTCCTAATTCAATTTATCAACTCGGCAGCTGAAGGGAAATCTTTAATAGTTTAAATTCTTTGATCTGAGTTTAGTCCATTCACTCTGCTTCATAAGTCAATTATGAAGTGAGACCATGAATACATCCTCGTCCTCAGTACATTCTAACTCATCCTTCCTATCCTCTTTACCTTTTCTTTCTTCAAACACACACACACGCACCAACATTTTCTCTTATTCTTCGTATTCTTGAAGGTGAGAACAACACCTGCTTTGAGAAGTTTAAGCATTGTCTATTACTTTGTCCTATTGCTATGGTGTCGCACGGCTAACAATATTAATTGTCAATGCCCTGCTCAAAAGATCAAAAAGTAAATATAAAAACGTTTACGCCTCGTTCTTCATCAACGTAAATCTCGGATTTACTCTCACAATCGAATAATTAGTATTGTTACCGAATGGGGATTGTCTGTCATGGGTGCGAAATATCGCCAATTGTGTCAAAGTCTCGGTCGGAAAAACTTTTTTGATGGGTCGCACCGATTTTCCGAGCCGAAAGGACATAATGTGGGATGGTGAATATTGGTTTATTTGAGGCTTGGGAAGCTAAAAGTACATATTGAATTCCTCTCGACTAGATTTGTTTTCTATGAAACCAAAAAAGAGTAAGTTCAACTTGGCCCTTTGATTTATTCATTTCAAGGAGTCAATTAGTATTCAGTGTATGCGAGAACATAGGCTAGCAAAGTTCTTCCAGCTCCAAAAGCTTGATGCATTGTCATCTTGATACCTTAGATACTCTATTTTCGATTTTAAAGAAACTGACTAGATTATATTAGTAATTCTTAGCCTCCAAGCCACTGATATGACTGCTTCTATCATAAACAACTCAAATAATAAAGTATCACTTCATACTTCAAACTTCAACTCTTTATTTAGGCAAAGCTTCATCTATTTTACTTTCAATCTACATCGCATGTAGTTATTGAAGCTATTTAACATTAATCCGGATGAGTTCAAGTCTACAAAGTTATAAAATGTTTCAAGTGAGCCTCAAATGGAGCCCATTTCCTGCCCCTTTCCAAGTAAAAATTGCACAACTTTAGCATATCATTAAAAAACACAATCGTCGGCCACGGACGGCCATTGAAAGTTTCTACTTAAAATATCCTTCCCATTGATTCAACAAAATTATTAGGTGCCACTTTCAAATTAATATACAATAATTAGAGTTCTCTGCCGACTCACATTGGTCACCAAGAATATCTAGTTGCTTGAATATTACTCTACACTCGAAGCCAATACAATTAGAATATATTTGATGATATAAACACCATAACTCCTTTCTACAAGACTTAATTTCTGATCTATAAAACTCACAGATTTTATCTACGATACCTGTACTTCTAATCGATGAAACTCTTGCGATTAACCTATAAAACTTACATCTCGAAAAACTCACACTCGCTATCTAAAAGACCCTTACCTCCACTCAAAAGACCCTTACTTTAAGAAATCCTTCGTCGATATTGGCTCATATCCACAAATGTACCCCACACTTTGACCAGTTATGAGAATTTCGGTATCACGCTGTTGTATAGGTGCATGTGGAGAAAGACAGGGCTCGTCACACCGTAAGGCACCGACTCGTCTACTTCTGATGAAGACCAGGGTCCAAAGTTACCAACAAAATACCTAGGAATGTGATAAGTGACTAAATGATACAAAGAAGCCTATTTCCGAAGGTTCAGAGGTTCAGAGGATCCGAAAGTTTCAACATTTTTAAAAAGTTGAAATAGTTCAAATACTGAATAAGGTGTAGATGAACCATACAGTTAGACTAATCTAAATACTACAAATAGATCTGGGTATGTTGATCTCTAAGTTTCACAATACTTTAAGCTATAGTCAGTCCTTTCCCGAAACAAATTCATATCCGTGGGTAAAAATGAAAGAAGTGCCCAGGACCCTTGACAGAGTCAGAAACATTACTCAAGGCTCAACACCTCTGAAACCACAAATTTAGAAACACCTTATTATTATTAAAAAAGTAATGAGGATAATAGAAAGGGATGACCCATCATCATTGGATTGGATCTTGAAGTTCAGTGCCCAACTCGGCCAAGCTCATATTAGCATATTTTGAGGCTAACAATAATCGATACTCAATGCTCTTGTCACCATCATGGAATTCCATGACTTGTGGTGTATCAATGTCAAATTTATGACGAAGTACCCCACAAAGGTTTATTATTCGGAAATGTCATAACCTTATATCAGAGTTTTCTTGGGTATTTTAGTATGGGGTTAGGTGTATTCTTTATAACAACAATCTGTTATATGCTAATACTTGTTAGTTCTATTAATATCAAGTAATATCATGTTCAATTAACTATCTTGGGGTCGAGGAGTTTAGAATAAATGGGACCTCTCCAGTTATACGGCACCAGAAGTAAAATGAAGTAGATTCGGGATTGTCTGCTCTATACTACAATTTATTTTTTGGGTAATCGACTAGTAGGAAGAAAAGGCGGTTTGCATTAATTATTTTTGGTGTTGATTGTTTTTGGTGATAACATGAGATGTGGAGGTCAGAGGGAGTTTTTCCGTGTTTCAATGTTTTATGGAGTTACTTTGATCTTAGAGAATTCAGGATCTGTGAGAGGCACGACAAGATATGTTAGGTTATTGAAGGCTTGGCTTTAGGTCGGATCAGAGCTTAGGCTCTTGAAAAATAAGGGCTACTGATATTATTAAGGTGAATGTAGGTTTTTATCGATAAAACTCAAAGAAATAGCATAATAAGAGAAAAAATGATACTTAAATTCACTATTGATATATAAGCATACTACTATTTGGAAAAGTAGTCTATTAATCTGTAGCAAGTCTGTAAAGCATTGAGTGCACAATGAATCTTTGCCAAAGTCATATGGAATTAGCTTTATTAAAATTACACGAAGAAGCCAGAAATATAGTTTTCTGATCGTTAACCTGTATCTGATTAAGTCCTATGTCGATTATGAGAATAAAAAAGTAGAATTTTTTTGAGTGAGTTTGAACAATTCATGATAATTCACAATTTATGTCACAATTCTTCAATTCCAAATACTGAAAATTTTCACAATTAATCATTAGCAATATCAATTACAGACGTCGACGGAAATAATTTAATCGAAGTTTATTGATAATCAGTCTAAACGTAGTTAATATATCATTCGGGATACTTGGAGCTATTAGTTCTTCAATATATTATTACAGTTTCTACAAGTCCTACCGAGCGTCTTTAAAATCTTTTATCAAGCCCTTTTATTCAGGTGATTCGTGGTGGTTCTTGTAAATCTATTTGTTCATCAAAAATCGTTTCAGAACCATAATCAATTTCGATTCTACACGAAAGAACATACTGTAGTTCATAAAATAACACGATCATTATTAGGATAAATACAATAGCTAATTATTCACTGATTATTCTAACCTTCATATCACACAAGGTGGTTTACAAAACGTTTCATAAAGTTTCTAAATCTTGCACTATAAGTTAGCCTTATCTGTCCTCTGGTGAATTGATTTGTTGCCTACAGTATCCTCGTCACTTTCTTGATTATCAATTGCTCGCAAACCGCTTCTCGGCTTCAGCCCAATTGATAACGTTCCAAATAGCCTTGAAATAATCCGCCTTCACATTTTGATACTGTAAGTAGTAGGCATGTTCCCAAGCATCGATGGCTAACAATGGAATGTAAGGTTCAAGAACGGTATCCTGGTTAAAGGTGGTGACGACATCCAAGTTTCCACCATTTTCTTTGCTCTTGACCAAAAATGCCCAACCAGAGCCTTGGATTCCGGCCAACTTAGCATTGGTGAGTTCAATGAGCTTCGATACCGATCCGTACTGCTCAATAATTTTTTTACCCAATGGAGAACTGTCTGCTGGAACCTTTCCTCCACCTTGACTGGCTGGAGCCAAGGTCTTCCAGAAAAGAGTATGGTTGGTGTGGCCACCACCGTGGAATTTAATATTTTGCTGAATTGCAACAGCAGATTTGATGTCACCTTTAGCTGTAGCCACTTGCAAAGCATCCACTGCAGCATTGTAGCCATTGACATACACCTGATGGTGCTTGGAGTGGTGGATTCTGTTGATTTCACCGGAAATATGGGGCTCCAAAGCATCGTATTCCCAGTCCAACTTGGGCAACTCGATCTTTTGGTACGACATGGGGAGGTAGGATTTAATTCGTCAAACAGGTGGAATTGAGGGTGGTGGAGTTCAAAGCAATTGAGTAGAAACAACTAGCTGAATATGTTTGAAGTAGTACAAGTAATTGAATTTAGACAATTGAATGCAATTGAGCTTGGACAATCAATTGAAGCAATGAAGTGTAGCTATTTCTCGAAAGTAACCCACTGGCAATAAGTTTTATAATGGTCGATCTTGTAATAAAACTGTAGTGATTACTCCAATAATGATGAGATCAGTACTATTTAATTTACTTTCTGAGAGCTTCAGGACAATCGACTAAAATGTATTACTAGATCTCCCGAAATTCAGGAGGAATCCAAAACTTATAAGGAGAGAAGCCGCAAACGTTCACAGTTTCAAGGATTATTGCGTCTGGATTGTGAGCAAATTTATTACCATTCTGGAACCATGGTGGTTATAACTGTGGAAGATACAAGATTAGTAATCGGATCCACAGCAATGGTGTGACGGAGCCATGTGGACTCTGGAGAGAGTTGGAGGAGGGTTAGAGGTTCATGTGAACACGAAGCAACCGATTTTTCATAGGGCCAATTGTGAAGTTGCAGCCACAGGTTCTGGACGAGCCACCACTGTTGGCACTGTGGGGGAAGGGAAGGCGAATTTTAAGGACGGAAGCAGAAACTGTTAGCAGCGGAAGATCGAGAAGCAACCAGCTTACTGGAAAAGACCGACGCTGCAACGGAAGAGCCACGGGTGAATGTAGTGGTTCCAAGAGGGCCGTAGGCGTGGGTTGACACGTCACGTGATGTATCACGTGCCACAACCACCAAATATCACGTGACTACACTATCACGTGTGCACACCCGCGGCTGGCGGTCACGTGCAGCCAGATCCTCCCCGCCTCCCGTGCTGCTAAAAATAGCACGGCACGCCTCGCGCGCCACACGTGACCCGGCAGACGACGTCTATTGTTCTTCGCTGTGCCTGCTCGGTTGCACCGCGCAGGAAGATCTAGACCGCTGCACCGCCGGACTATTTGAGCTGCCAAGGCAACACCACTGCAAAGGCCGTCTACATCCGTAAAAGGAAGGAAATACTACGAGGGAGAAGAAGAGACAGGGAGGGAAATGAGGGAAATAGGGGCCAAGAAACGGGGCCAAAGGGTGGAAAATGGCGTGGAAGGTGGAGAGAAAAAACAGGGGAATAATAGGAAGAAGCAGCGAAAAAAATAGAGCAAAAACGGAGAAAAACAAAGGAACAAGATGTGGGAAGAATTGGGCCGCAGAGGCTCAAAACGAAGGAAGTAGAGATAACTGGAGCGGGAGGAATTGGAGGAATGGGGAGCGAGTAGAGGGAGAAATATTGGGAAGAAACAGGGAGATAATGTAGAGAGAGAAATGACGAGAGAAATATCCAGAGAGAAACGTAGAGAGAAGTGGGAGAAATGTAGAGAGAAGTGGGAGAAATGTAGAGAGAAGTGGGAGAAATATCCAGAGAGAATGTAGAGGGAGAAATATCCAGAGAGAAATATCCAGAGAAGTGGGAGAATTTACAGTACAGAGAGAATTCACAGAAAATTTACACACAAGTTACAGAGAAGTTCCAGTGTGAAAAACAAGTGGATCAGGATATCTGAGATAGCAGTTCAGCCTTCGCACTGACACCAAACGAAGTCTATAATTAGCACTGGTTCACATTGAAAAGGAAGAGGAAGAGAAGCAAGAAGAAGAACAGATTAGAGCCAGCAGTAGCAGAAGCAGTAGCAGAAGCAGTAGCAGAAGCAGTAGCAGAAGCAGTAGCAGAAGCAGTAGCAGAAGCAGTAGCAGAAGCAGTAGCAGAAGCAGTAGCAGAAGCAGTAGCAGAAGCAGTAGCAGAAGCAGTAGCAGAAGCAGTAGCAGAAGCAGTAGCAGAAGCAGAGTTGTAGCAGTGTTGATGGTAGAATGAGCCAGTGGATTATTCCAGTGGAATATGCTAGTGTGCCAGTAGAATGGACCAGCAGTTCCAGAAGTCGCACGGTAGTAGCACCAGCAGTGCCAACTCCAAGTCCACCGCCAGCACGAGTTCCAGCACGAGTTCCAGCACGCGTTCCAGCACCAATTCCAGGTCCACCGCCAGCACCACCACTACTACCACCAGCACCACTATGGCTACCACCACCAGCACCACCAGCACCACACCATCAAACCCTCTGACCCCTATCTGCTACCCACGCCCAATCTGGCCGTGGTTCCTGCATCCCGCCTGCCAGATTCGACGCTTCGGGAAGGTCCTCCTTCCCTTTTCACACCGCCCTTTCTGTGCCTATTCCATATGGTGCTGCTTTGAGTGAAAGAATAAACGGATCCTAAAAGAAGGAGCAGAAACGAAAGGCAGAACCAAACAGAAAGAGCTCAAATAGGAGAAAGAAGACAAATAGGAGACGGTCTCCAAATAGGAGAAGCAAGAGCAAGGCCCGGATACCCTGTCTACGGGGAATCTGGGGGCTCGTATGGCAAAACGTAAACACAAACTCTCAGCCGATTGTGGTACCAAAAGGGCCGTGAGACGTGAGACGAGAGAGGAGAGATGGGGCGGAACTTTGGGCCCCACCAAAGCAACTCTGGCCACATACGGCAATGGGGCAGTAGACAGAAACCAAAAACAAATGGCACTGGGATTTTCAAGGCACAGAGCGACTGAGATGAAAGCACTGATGGAACCAGAGGTTCCATCTCTGGGGCTCGAGTTACCGATCTACGCCTGTTGAAGTTACATCAGAAAAAGGTGAGCATGAGCATCGAAATGGGCATCAGTATCGAAATAGGCACCAGTATCGAAATAGGCACCAGTATCTCTCTTCTGTTCTTTTTTCCAGTCCTCTTCTGTCTTCTCCAGTCTTCTCCAGTCCTCTTTAGTCCCTTTCCCTCACCGTAAATTCCTCCTCTTCTTCCCCTTTCTCCCCCCTCTATCCTTTTCTTCCCCTTCTTCCATTTCTTCTGCTTCTTCCCTTTTTCCTCCCCTTCTTTCTTTTCTCTTCGCTTCTCTTACCAAGCCTCTACGTCTAGGCCGTGCTAAGCCCAGCCGGACTGCAACCACGAACAATAGATTTTTCACTTTTTCCAGATGATGCAAGATGGACACGGCGAAGCAGTCCGGGTATTCTCAGGCGCAAGAACTACAGAGGAAGACCACAGGCATTGGCTTCCACACTACGGTGCCAGTTCGCTGAGCTAGTCGGTGGATCTGATCGTTATTCCTCGCTATTTTCTTCTATTGTGCGACGTTCTGTTGGTATCGTTCTGTCCTGTTGTTCTGCGTACCGCCTCTTGTCTCGTATTCTATTCTATTCTATTTATTTTGTTCAATTCAGTTCTCCTTCTTCTCTTCCTTCTTCTCTTCCTTCTTCTCTTCCTTCTTCTCCTTCTTCTCTTTCTTCTCCTTCTCCCTCTTCTCCTTCTCTGATCGCTCGTGCCCATTACCTAATCTCGTTTCCATCGCATCCCATCGCAGCCCATCGCATCCCACTCTCACATTCTCGCCTTACACCAAAAGCTCTGGCCCACCTCCACCGACTCTCGCTACTTCCCTACACCGCCTGCGCCGTGGCCCGGGGCTGAAACCCACGAGGCCCAGGTCGAGGTTTGGACCTTTTCCCCTCGCTAATTTCTCGTCTCCCGCTAAATGTTTCTGAAACCGCACCCTAGCGGAGCCACAAAGAAAAACCGGCCCAGCAACAGGCGTAGCAAGCTTCTGATTACGGAGTAAAATGGTGGGGTGGGAGAAACCGGTGCCACCACCACGCTACCAATGCTGGCGTGCCATCACTACTGTGGTGTTCTTTGGTAGCACCACTTGCTTCGTGAGTAGAGATCTTCACATATGGGCGCATGGCACATCGGGCCCACGTCGCTCTTGTTTTCAGACTCTTTTCACACCTTTCACCCTATTTTCACACAATTCAGTCTCTTCTCCAGTCCAAACTTTTCACTTCTCAAACTTTTCACTGTCCACACTTTTCACCACTGTTCCCTCCTCTTTCTCTCCTTACCCTCCCCCTACTACCTCTTCTCTGGCTATCTACCCCACTTTCTGTTCTCTAAACCCTCTGCCTCCTCCTACTTCCTCTTATCTCTTTTCTGTCTCGCAATTGCTGCCTTTCTGCCATTGCTCTCCTCCGTTGCTCTCTTCCACTGCTCGCACCCATTCGCTCCTCTTAGCTCTCCAGTATCGTCCACTGTCCCTTCCCTTTTATTCCCTTTTCATTCCTTTCCATGCCTCCCCCGTACGCTTTTCGTTCTCCCCTTTCTTCGTTCCCTTTCCCTTTCTCCGTTAGTTTCTCCCTCTCCCTCCGCTAGTTTCTCCCCGACCCTCTCTTCGTTTCTCTCCTACCCTCCGTTAGTTTCTCCTACGCCTGATCTGCTCCCACCCACCGTCCCGCGCGCTCCCTAGGCAGTGTCGCTATTGTATCGATCAATCTCGGGCTTCCCCACCTGTTGTCAACCTCCATGATGTCAGTATTGTCCGGATCTGATCCAGTGATTCACTATGGATCACACATGAGGATCTACAGTCTTTCGAAACGGCCCTCCCACACCTCGGAACCTGCCCTTCCACTCCTGGGGTGCTCCCGCCTGCCGTCCATGTGACTCCATACTTCCCATATGCCCCCATCCGTTCCTATTCTTTCCCGTCTACTTCCTCTGTTACCTCCATTCCATTTCCATTCCCTATACATTCCCCATCGCTCTCCCCGTATCGTCTCCCACCTTCCTTGGGGCGAGGGTCGCCCTACTGCGCACCGACCGCGCATCGTAGAACCCTCCGCACTACGCCCTCTGCTCTGCGCACCATACGCCGCCCTTGCACTGCGCCCTCTGCTCTGCGCACCATACGCCGCCCTTGCACTGCGCACTCTCGCTAATTTATTTTTCCCCCCCGCCTGCCTCCGTGCTCTGTCCACAAACCTCTGCTGGCTCGCCCTACCACCCTCGCTAAGTCCCCACCGCCTTTTGCTCCGCTTCGCGCAATCCCCACCGTTTCAGGGTAAAAATAACCTGCCTATTTACCATCTCGCACTGGCAGAGTATCCACACGTCCTTTTCACTAAATAGATGACGCTGTTGAGCGTTACTTTTATCTTATCTTTTCTTCCCTCCATCATACCCTCCGTACCCTGAGGACTCCCGTGCTGTCCGTGGCCCAGTCCTGCTCCATTCCCACCTTCGTGTCCCCACTCCACTAGCGGGCCTTCCTCGTGTTCCGTACCGTGCTGTTTCCAGTTCTGTCGTGTTGTTTGCCGTGCTTTGGCCTCCACACCGTCGTCCCAGCACTTCCCACCCCAAACTGGCCTGACCGGTCCTGTTCCCGTCTTGTTCCCCCTGCCTCTCACCAGCGTGTGTCCCATCTCGTCCATTCGCCTGTTCGCTGGACCAGATCCGCCATTTTCGTGTTGCAAGTCGACAAGACCTGACTGGACCCCACCAGACCTGATTTGACCTCATTTGGACTCCTCAGCCGGCTCCTTCTACTTTGTGCTGTTGTCCATCACACCTGAGTCCCCGGGCGCATTTGATCTCATCCATTCTCAGGTTAATTATTGTTCCATCGCCTGGCTTGCTCCTCCCATTATCTCACCATGAGCCACTCCCTGTCTCCCACAAACAGGAATTCCATCTTCGGGTGGGTCAGAAACCTAAAAAGAGGCAACCTCCTCTCCAACGAAAGCGTCAATGAAATAAATTCTGACACAGACCTACTTTCCACTGAGTCCCGGTCCCCATCAAAATCAACTAATAATAGCATTTTACCCCAGCACTCCATGCTGCAGCTGTCCCACAACCAGCCGTCGTCGGTTCATCCGTTCACTTCGAGTTCTCCTCCCTCCCACTCTCATCCCCAGCCGGTTCCAATTCAGCAGGCTGCTGACTTCCTTCGTCCAATTCTCCATCATAAGTCTCGTTCGAGCAACAACGTCAATAGGGTCCGTTCCGACTCCCTCACCCAGTCTGAAAAGTCTGCCAGCATAAGACAACACAGAGATTCTTTCTTACAGCACCACCTGTTGGTAGACGAAAACAGTAAATACTTTGGTGTTCCCTTGCAGGATGCCATCAAAGAAGCCTCTGCCAAAATCTCCATTCTCAATCCAAATCCAAACGACACAGGTGCTTCATATGGGGAAATACCCATTGTGGTAGCCAAATGTGGTGTCTACTTGAAAAATAACGGTTTGACGGTAGAAGGTGTCTTCAGAGTTGGTGGATCCTCCAAAAGATTGAAAGAATTGCAGGTCATTTTCAATTCTCCCCCAGACTATGGGAAAAAATTAAACTGGGAAGGTTACACTGTTCACGATGCTGCCTCTATTTTGAGAAGATATTTGAACGCATTACCTGAACCCTTAATTCCCTTGGATTTATACGAAGCATTCAGAGAACCATTAAGTTCTAGAACAAGAATAATAAACTACATGAAGTATAAGGCAGAAAATCCCAGTAAATCCTTGAAGCCAACAAGCAGCAATTCACAGCCTATAGATACTGCTGCCCCAGAGTCCAAAGAAGCTAAACTGCCACAGCCTGAATCTCGTGGGAATATGTTAGACTCTTCAGATTCTCAACCTTTGACAGAAGCAAACATAGGGAGATTCAACAACCATGGTTCATCCAACAATTCTTCCTCTTACAGTAATGTAACAACAATGAAGTCTCATACTCAATCTGAAGTTTCTAATGTCAAACCACAAACGAATGACGAGCCAAGCGCGGTTGATGATTTGGCTGCAGCAGAAGCTGCTGCTAAAAAGTCTGCAAAGAAGTCTAAAAACTACAGAAAGTTGACTAAAGACGTGCATGAAGTAATTGATGAATACAAAGTGTTGGTAGATGAATTACCCACGTTGTCGAAACAGTTATTGTTTTATATCTTGGACTTATTATCAATGGTTCAAAACAATTCAGATGAAAATTTGATGTCCTCAAGAAACTTGGCAGCAATTTTCCAACCTTCTATCTTATCACATCCAAATCACGACATGGATCCCGTGGAGTATGCGTTGTCTCAGTTGGTTGTCGAATTTTTGATTCAATATGCATACAAGTTGTTACCAAAGCAACATGGTTCTTTACACCCGTCCCCTACCAAATCGATTGTAAAATCACCACCAAAAACTGGCGATTTACAATTAGACGTCAACGACGTATTAGGGGAGGGCGATAATTCAGAGAAACCGAAACCAAGTGTTACAACCAACTTCACAAACAATGGTGAGAATCCAGTTCAATCGAGCAATGTCACTTCTACCAGCACAACTCCTATTGAGGGTGACAGTAATAACCTTTTGAGCAAGCCACCACAAGCCCCATTTAAAAAACAAACCAAACCTGTATCAAATTTGGAAACCCTGGATCTGGAGGGATTCAGTGAAAATCCAAAAACCCTCGGATTGTCAGATTACGATAATGATTACGAGATCACAGATGATGATAATGAAATGGGAATCTCCGACTTAGATGAGCTTGATCCCCAGCCTTTAAATTTAAACCCCGATACCCCCAGTCTGCCGGCTCCTTTGGTTGAACAACCTACTTCTGTGAGTCCCAAAGTTGCCATCATTGTTTCTACTCCTTCTTCAACTTCTGTACCTAACACTGTTGAGGTTTCACAACAAACCCAAGACAAGCAAAGCTAACAATTATATCTTTTGCAATTGGTTCGAATCAATGGAATATTGAAATATCACTTTCCTACCTGAAGTTCAGAATAGTATACTCATTATTGTCATTCCTAGATTGTTTGTTAATTAATTACCTCACCCTTTTTTACTGTCTTCTTGAGTGTCCTTTTCTACCCTTTCTTTCTTTCTTTCCCTCTATTTATATGACTATTTATTTACTGTTCGTGTAATAATATTATTATCGATTGAGTGTAAAAGGTATTTATATGAACGACTTTAAGTCATGGGGTCAATTCATACTTTTAGTGCCTTGTGATGTGTTAATTTCTCTATCCATATGTCTTCATGACTACGTAGTCATGCTCCAATTGTTCAAAATTGAAATTTTCAAATTTGAGTACACTGAGAATTTTGTACCAAACAATCAAAACTCATTCCCTGATTTTTTATTTCACATTCATTTGCAAAATTTTCCCTGAACCTCCAAAGTAGCTAGTACCACAGCTCTTTACGGCTCTCTCCACTGCTCAATCTATCATCTTACTATGTTTAGTCGTGCGCGGACCAGATATACTTTTTCTCCAGCACTCTCCAAGAACCAAAACTTATCAAGTTAATCTCAACTAACTGCCACAATCAGCCATGTCAGACGAAGAATCGTTACGTAATCTCAGTGACGATGAAGCCAAGAACGATGTTGATGACTTGTTCGGGGACTCAGAGACTGAGGAACCTCAAAACACACAAAGTGGAATCTATGGTGCTGGAGACCAGGACGACGAAGATAATGAAGAAGAGGACGAGGAGGAGTTGAAGACAATTGACTTGTCACTTCCACGTCATTCCATCAATCAGGTTCCCGAAAAGGACACATACATGCTCAAGATGCCTGTTTTTCTAAATGTGGAAGCCCATCCATTTGATCCAAATGAGTTCAAGGAAAAGGTGAACCAGAACGCTATTGAGAGATCCAAAACAAACTTGTCAGATAAAGAAATGAAGACTGAGTTGGTTGCAGAGAAGCTTTTGAATGAAAACACCATCAGATGGAGATATTCCAACAGTGGAAACGATGAAATTATCAAACAGTCCAATGCACATTTCGTTCAATGGAGTGACGGATCGGTGTCGCTCAAAATCGGAAACGAATTATTTGACTTCAAGCAGATGCCCATCAACGACACGTTTTTGGTCAAAACTCACGATAGTTACGAGATTTTGCAAAACGACGCAATTATCAATAAGTCGGTCAACTTAATACCTGCTTCAACCCACACATCCACACATAGAAAGTTGACACAAGCCGTCAAGAGTATTCAGAAGAAAGACAAGATCTTGAACACTATAACCAACGACGATCCGTTGTTGAAGCAGAGATTGGCAGACGAAAACGAAAGAAAGACTCTCAAGTTGAAGAGACAACTTGAATCCAAGAGAAGACTTCAAGAGGAGAGAATGGACAGAGGCTCTTCTACTAGGGAGAGATACGGTCGTGAAGAACGTGAGCCCGCATACGAGAGATTCGCCAGAACGTATGGTGGTGAAGAATACGATGAAGAAGATGATTTTGTTGCTAATGATGATGAAGAAGTCGAGGAGGAATTTGATGACGAGGAAGAGGAAGAAGAGTTCGAAAGGGGTGCAGAGAGATTGAAGCAGTTGAAGCAAGATGGTGATTCCAAATATAGGTCGCAAGAGCCCGAGGAGACCAAAAGAAAGAAGAGGAGGATCATCGATTCCGACGATGATGAGTAGTTTAATTCCAACGTGTATTATTAGCAACCTGTAGCAGGGTCTCGTGGGCAGGGATGCCTAAGAATCCTAGCAGGTGGTATAAGAAAAGAAGATGGACCATGTACCTTAAGAAAAGAGGAATGTTAGATATCGGAAAATAGTGATGTCAGAAGTCATATTCATTTTGAGGTGGGATTGACATGGATTGACAGACTAAACGTCTATAAGAAAAGAATGTGACTTCAGTGAAAAATTCACGAAAGCATCATGGACTGAAGTCAAAACTATCAAGACAGAGCGACGTCTCAAATCATTGTAAAATAGATAGAAAAATGCACGCATGAAGCTTGCAAACTATTGTAAAATTAAATACTGAAAAGTATACTGAACACAATATATCAAATGAAAAATCACCCTTTCAACTATATAAACATGTCTTTTTGTCAATAGTATAAATAGTATATCGCACATACTTCTCATTCTTACTTCAGTTATTACTGTCCTCATGTTATCCTTTCTTAACATCCAGGCACGCTCTTATCGTTTGTCTTATCATGTTTCGCCAATTTTCCAGACTAACTGTCTGAAAAATGACACCTTCCATCTCTTTCCCTAGAAAACGGTCTAAATCACCTCCAGAGACCAGAAAATTAGTCACTATAAACCCTTTTTGATACACCTCCAACATCCCAACATCCTTATACCTCAGACACTGCTCTTCAACACTCTCTTTCACCTTCTACCTCTTCCCATCTCCCCATAAGGTATGAAGTCGTGCGGTTCCTTCCGGCCGACGGATCTGTCACTGCACCATATTCCGAGGCACCAGTGTGCCTAGAGTCAAATTTCAACCACCCCAATTCCACTGACTTCCCCCAATTTTCCCCAACATCAACACTCTTTTTGGTTCAAATATACCTCCGACGATTCCCTATACCTTTCCAGAATCTACTTGCATCATGTCCTTGACCAGACCTTTACGACTTCTTCTTCTAGGAGCTCCTGGATCAGGCAAAGGAACTCAGACCTCGAGGCTATTGTCCAAATTTTCCACACTAAATGCGATTTCTTCCGGTGATATTCTCCGCCAACAGGTGGCCCAGGCCACCGATATCGGCAAGGAAGCCGCCAATTACATCAACAACGGCGCCCTAGTGCCCGATACCACTATGGTCAAGTTAATCACCCACCAGTTACGTGAGCTCAATTGGTTGAACGATCGCACCAGTTGGACTTTGGATGGGTTTCCACGGACTGCGACTCAAGCCATAGCACTAGATGAGGTTTTGCACAAGACCAATAGCGAAATAAACCTTGTGGTGGAGTTGGACGTGGACCAGAAAGTGATCTTGGAGCGCATTGAGGCCCGGTGGATCCACCCGGGTAGTAACCGAATTTATAATATTGATTATGATCCTCCCAAAGTGCCATTCAAAGACGATATCACCGGTGAGCCTTTGGTGAAGAGAAAAGACGATACGGCCGAGGTGTTCCAGAAACGGTTGGACACCTACAACGAGGAATTGAGAGGATTGAAGGCGTTCTACAAGGAAAAAGGTGTGTTGGAAACGGTTTCGGGGAACACCTCCGATATAATATATCCCAAATTGGAGGAGTTGGTGATGAGCAGGTTTGGATAGTAAGGCGGATGAATACTACCAGAAGAACCAAAAAGAAACGCTCGAGTAGCTGATGTCCACTTGGAGTTCACTGGGTATCAAATAGGAAAGATTCAAAGGCCGTGACAGAAATCTGGTGCCTAGACATGTGATATATTCTAAGTGATTAGATAAAAAAAGAGAAGGGGCAGCAAAAGTGGTAAGAGAAGGGAAAGAAGAGAGCATATCGTGGTTATCAAGACATCAACGATAAAGAAGACTGAAGAGAAGATTATTAAAGAAGAGCATTACATTAGATTTAGATTAGCATTGAAATCGTGAGAAAACTATTGAATAGTATAGATTGAATATGCACAAATTCTAATGAATATCATGGAACGTTAACGCAATTCGTATTTCAAATTCTATGTGATAGAGTATAGCGTCATATGCTGTTCATCATTGGAATCCAATAATCTACTTCTATTGAAAACTAATGTAGTTCCATGCTCATACACTCACTAGTTAACTAATTTGTTGACTTCTCAAACCACTCGTACTGTTACCTATTGAAAGAATGTTAAAGTCACTCTAATTGTTTTCTGTGATGACAGAAACTAGGAGAACCACTTCACATTCTAATCAATACCAAAACTACTAGTTAATGAAGAAAGCTATGATAATTATACTAAACTATACTCACAGCAATTCCTTGAACAACAAGAAATGGTTGCGTGGTCTAGTTGGTTATGGCATCTGCTTAACACGCAGAACGTCCCCAGTTCGATCCTGGGCGGAATCATTCTTTTTTCTGTACCTTACAGGACCCTAGAAGTTCAACTTGATGAGTACATTCTAGCTTTTTTTTTACCTTCTTCCTATTTCAGAGGAAGCAAATACTTGGTTGAGTTACATTATAGAACCAGGAGGAAAGGAAATGTCATTCCAGTCACTTTTGTGCCCTTTTGTAGTGACCTTTGGTGGTATTCCCCATACTAAATCGTACCCTATTTTTCACACTCGCACACGACCCGCACTATGATAGCATGGATCTTTCATAGTGCACCTTGTTTTACATCATCTCTTCTACTTCAAAAGGCTAGCCTTAATTGCATTTTCCTGGCTGCTTCAGACCAATCGCATCTCATATTCATAATAAGGCGCCCAGGAGTAGCCGAATCATCAAAAAAGCCGCCAAAAAAGCACTAAAATGAAGTTCTACATCGATGATTTACCCGTTCTCTTCCCTTATCCCAGAATATACCCAGAGCAATATGCCTATATGTGTGACATCAAGAAGACTTTGGACGTGGGTGGCAACTGTATCTTGGAAATGCCTTCAGGAACCGGAAAAACGGTGTCGTTATTGTCTCTTACGGTAGCGTACCAAATGCATTACCCAGAACACAGAAAGATCGTGTATTGCTCTCGTACCATGTCAGAAATCGAAAAAGCGTTAATAGAATTGCATTCCTTGATGGAGTACCGTTCCAGTGAATTGGGATACGTGGAGGATTTCAGGGGTCTTGGGTTGACTTCTAGAAAGAATTTATGCCTTCATCCCACCATTTCCAAAGAGAGAAAGGGTGCCGTGGTAGATGAGAAGTGCAGACGGATCACCAATGGTCAGTTGAAGGACAAAATAGAGAAGGGAGCTATAAATGAGGACGAGCAAAGGTCAGACCCCGAGAAGAGCGCATTGTGCTCGTTCCATGAAAATCTCAATGATTTGGACCAGCATAACTTAATTCCTCCAGGAGTGTATTCTTTCGATTCGTTGATAAAATACTGCAAGCAAGAAGGCACTTGTCCATATTTCACAGTCAGAAGAATGATTCCATTCTGTAACGTAGTGATTTATTCTTATCACTATCTTTTAGATCCCAAAATCGCAGAAAGAGTCTCCAAAGAACTCTCCAAAGACAGTATCATTATATTTGACGAAGCGCACAACATCGATAACGTCTGTATCGAGTCATTATCCCTAGATTTGACGGACGATGCGTTGAAACGAGCTTCAAGGGGTGCCAACAAATTGAGCGATGCAATCGACGTGATGAAGGCTCAAGACAGTGAAAAATTGCAGAACGAGTATGAAAAATTGGTGGAGGGGTTGCGACAGGCCGAAGTGGACCGTCAAGAAGAATTGTTCATGAGTAATCCCGTGCTTCCTCAGGATTTGTTGGAAGAGGCCATACCTGGAAATATCAGAAAGGCTGAGCATTTTGTGACTTTTTTAAAGCGGTTCATTGAGTACTTGAAAACTAGAATGAAGGTGTTACACGTCATCAGTGAAACTCCAGTGAGTTTCTTACAGCATTTGAAAGAATTGACATTTATCGATCGAAAACCGTTACGTTTCTGCTCGGAAAGATTGTCCTTATTGGTGAAAACTTTGGAATTGAATGAAATTGAAGACTTTAATGCATTAAAAGACATCGCAACTTTTGCTACTCTTGTTTCCACTTATGAAACTGGGTTTCAATTGATTCTTGAGCCTTTCGAAACCGAAGGTTCCACGGTCCCAAACCCCATCCTCCATTTTACATGCTTGGATGCTTCCATTGCCATCAAACCAGTTTTTGAAAGATTTTCTTCTGTTATCATAACTTCTGGTACAATTTCTCCTTTAGATATGTATCCTAAGATGTTAAATTTCCAAACGGTTATTCAAGAGTCCTACACCATGACGTTGGCCAGAAGATCTTTCTTACCTCTTATCGTGACTAAAGGTTCAGATCAGGTGTCAATTTCATCTAGATTTGAAATCAGAAACGATCCTTCTGTTGTTAGAAATTATGGTTCATTATTGATCGAATTCGCAAAAATTACGCCCGATGGAATGGTGGTATTCTTCCCTTCCTACTTGTACATGGAATCGATTATTTCAATGTGGCAAAACATGGGAGTTTTGGACGAGGTATGGAAGTATAAATTAATTCTAGTGGAAACTCCTGATGCCCAAGAAACTTCCTTGGCTTTGGAAACCTATCGTAAGGCATGTTCAAATGGTAGAGGTGCTATCTTGCTCTCTGTTGCTCGTGGAAAAGTTAGTGAAGGTATTGATTTTGACCACCACTATGGACGTACTGTGTTGATGATTGGAATTCCTTTCCAATATACTGAGTCCAGAATTCTTAAGGCCAGATTGGAATTTATGAGAGACCATTTCCAGATTAAAGAAAACGATTTTCTTTCTTTCGATGCCATGAGACATGCGGCCCAATGCTTGGGAAGAGTCTTGAGAGGTAAAGATGATTACGGTATTATGGTTCTAGCAGATAGAAGATTTGCAAAGAAGAAGGGTCAATTGCCCAAATGGATCGCTCAAGCTTTGAGAGACTCCGACACAAACTTGTCCACTGACATGGCACTTGCCACGGCAAAATCATTTTTGAGAAGTCTTGCCCAACCGGCCAACCCTAAAGATCAAGAAGGAGTGTCTGTTTGGGATCTTGAACAATTGGAGAATTTCCAGAAACAACACCAGAAGAAATTGGAACAAGAAGCTAGTGATGAGAAAAATAATGGACAAGAGTTCATGGATATTGATGACGACGATTTTGATCTTTTATGATTTTCAGAGAGATTCTGACTTAATGATAAATACGCAAATACGACTACAAACTAATGACATTACGTAAACGTCCGTATCTCCTCGTGATTTGATTAAGTATTGACTTTCTTGCACAAACCTCTGACCAATTGACATGTTTGGGCTGCGCACTTCCCAATATCAAATTCTAGTAAGACCTCTTAATTCTATTGAGATACTGAGATCATCAACAACTTGAGCTACTGAATAATGTTACAATGTCCAGATCCAAGGAGTATACACCCATTATTCTTGACATTGGTGCTCGCCAAATACAATTAGGGTTCCATGGAGACTCAACACCTGCGGCCGTGATACCTACTAAAGCTGAAAACCCATATCACTCCATAGCCCAAGAATACCCACCTTTCCTCGAATTGGATGATTCAGCATTAGAGCCTTCCCAAAAGGAGGCATTGATTCAGTCAATGCTCAGTTCCAGCTCCAGTTATCGCCGATTGTTTGACATATACTCCAAAGAAAGACATCAATGGATCCATTTCACCTGGAATCCATCAGGAAGAGCCAGCTTGATCCAAGAAGAATGGCACCTTCAGCAGCTCCTACACAATCTCTTCTACAATGAGTTATTATTGTCATTACGTCGTTGTAAGGTGTTCTTGATCGACAATGGGTTGTCATTGCATAATAAGCTGAAACTCTTGGACCTTTTGTTGAATAGATTCAAGGTCAAATCTGCCATTATCACTCCAGCTCCAATACTTTCCTTGGTTGGAGCCAACAAACAGGATGGTGTTCTCTTCAACTTTAACTGGGAATGTCTCAATATCACCTCGGTCATCGAATTACGAGATGTTTCAACCCACAGAGACGAATACTTCAAGTTTGGTGGACTATCTTTGCACTACTTCACACTTCTTGAGTTGATCAAAATGGAGAATCCTGATATCGAACGTTTATTGAAGCAAGGCGATCTATTTGAAGTCATTGAATCATTCATTTTGCACGGAATGTTTGTCTTGGGTTCGAAAGAAGAAGTAGTAGGATCACTACCAGATTTTACCTTACTGGAAGATATCTCGATACCAGGCTCTTTGAGGTATCTGGTCTTAGAAAAGTGGATTTTCAGCAACGAAGAGTTCAGAAGAATTGTTTGTGATGTCGTAGAAAAGGCGAACATCGATACTAGACCATTATTACTAAAGAATATCGTGGTATCGGGCCCGGTAGCAGGTATATCAGGCTTTAAAACCAGGCTTCTACAAGAGATCAAGAGTTGGACCCATGCAAGCGAAGTACATGGATCAAACACCTTAGGGAGTTGGAGTGGTTGTTCATTATATATATCCAATAGTTTGATAAAGGAGGATAAGTCGATTTGGAACAACATGGAAATCACGAGAGATCAGCTCAATTCTATCAAAACCGATCACGGGTTCAGACTTTCGGGATTTCCTGATGCGTTCAACTCCAAGTATAGGATAAGCAATTGAATGAACTTGATACAGGTATTCACAGACGTCAAATGGAACTATCAAAGCTAGCAGAAATTTATAATGACAGAAGCGTTTCCTCTTTAATTGGTAGCAAGGAATCATGCTCTTTTTCACGAACCAAAAACGGCTTACAAGATACAGTCTTTTTTTCTTCTGACCGAAACCAATCACCAATGAGGTCGAAAAAATTTCGAATAGTCGACTTCAGAGATTTTGAGCCAGTAAGCATGCTAGCTTCATCATCCAATAGAAACATCAACCTAAGATTTTCGTCTATTTCCTCTTCCACTTCCGGTTCTGATATATTGCTCAAAGGACCAACATATTTCAAATCGAATCTTGGTTCAATTTTCGATATTTGAAGTTCACTTCCATTTGGTAGCAAAGGTCTGGTCATCTGTGGTTCCACAAAAAACATCTCTTCCTGTTTGTCTTGCAGTTCGCGTTGTGCTTCAAAACGATTATAACGAGTTCCAACTTCACCACGAGAATAAAATTTGGTATTTCCTGTTCCAGAAGAATCGACACCAGCACTTGAAAGATATGAATGATCATCTTGGATATGAGAAGCAGAAATGGTTTCCCGTAATTGCAGATTCCGCATGATCTCTGAATTATCAACCGCCGCAATGGGAACCTCTCTCAATTGCCTCAGATGCTCACTCAATCCGGGTATATTCTCCTTATTTTCCCCCAACTCAGCTGGATACTCTTCAATCTGACGAGCATTCAGAAATTGATCGCTACGAACATTTCCAAATGCAAAATTCTCTTTCTGTTGATTCAGGTCCGAAGGGGAGTAGATTTCGAATCCTAATTTCTTCTTTGGATTCGTAGAGCGGAGGAAGTACTGGTTCGAAGTTGCCACATTGAGGTTGATTTTCCTTGCCGACGGATACTGTTGATCCAACAAACTTATTTTGGTCTTAAAAGCCATAGTGCACAATTGCAATTTTACGCTATAAGATCCCAATTTATCGCGAGTAAAAATATTGCAATATTCATGAATCATCACTTATACTCATTCAGCAATTTGCATGTTATAGAATAGGTAGTGACAGGATCAATATGCATATAATGGGTTCATGATTGCATTGAACCTAAAATAGGCACAAGAAAGACCTTTGGAATGAATTTTGTAGGAATGGAGTTCGTGCAATAAATTCTCTTTGAAAGTCATTCTATGACCTAGAGCCATTAAACTCCACGAGAATATAGCTGCTGTAGATAATCAATGGCCACGGTATCATGTTCTTTAATCATCGAAGTATCTTTGAAACAGGAAGATGGAATCACATTTTTTGGCCATAGTTTGCCCCGAAAATATCTCCAAAGCACTAAGATCAAATTCGAAGCTCACTAAATTGGCTTGATATTTGCCAATTCACAGTTCAATGCAGTTGTGGCGATGTTAATGTCAGAAATAGACTTGAATCGCTAAGGTATCATGATGATAACTATTGTGCAAACGACACCATTTTTTTTTTATAACAAAAACGCTTCTAAATAAATCATTTCAACTCGCCACTCTTCATCAAACTGCCGATGTAGTCCTGGAGGTATTGATTCTCGTTTTCGTACTTGTCACTGAGGTGTTTCGTGTTTCTGATGTTGGTGATCAAAGTGGCAATCTTTCCCTTCAATTCAAGAATTTTTTCCACTTTTTCCTGCTTCAGCAACTCATCCTTACCAGAGGATACTGCATCGTTACCTGATGATGTCTCTGGACCCTTCTCTTCAGCGATACTAGGTGGCTGGTCATTCTGAATATGTGCATCCAGCAGCTCCACTACCGCAGCTTCAGTACTCATGTTTTCAGAGATGCCCTTTTCAGTATGCTCAAGTACAGTGGGAGCATTCAATGCTTCTTTTGACGCATCCACAGCGTCTTTTAGTGAAGTTTCATTGCTCATATTTGATCTCACAATTAAGAACATTCACCTATTACTGTGAAGTGATCAAAGAGACTGGTGCGCGCACGCATTGCTCAAATAAGGTCAGCAATTACGGAACCCAAGGACCCCAGTGATAAACCACTTCATTCCAAAAAAACAACATCACAATGTCCTGGGAAGGATTTAAGAAAGCCATCAACAGAGCCGGAGCCTCGGTCACCGTCAAGGATGTGGACAAGACCATCGACAAGGATTTTGACGTGGAAGAAAGACGGTACAAGACGTTGAAGACCGCGGGGGTCAACCTTCAAAAAGCATCTAGAGGATACTTGGACTCTTTGAGATCGGTGACGGCATCTCAGGTCACAATTGCAGAAATTGTGGGTAACTTATACGAGGAGGCCAAGCAGGGCCAATCTTTGTATTCCAATGTTGGAAGTATCTACACTCAATCGGTGAGAGAATTCGATGAGGAGACAGTGAAGCAAATGGATGGACCATTCAGAGAGACAATTTTGGACCCCATCACCAAATTTGCGGGCTATTTTAACGAAATTGACGATGCCATCAAGAAACGGTCCCACAAAAAGATCGATTATGACCAGTGTAAGGCCAAAGTCCGGAAGTTGATTGATAAACCTGCCAAGGACGCTGCCAAGTTACCACGGGCAGAAAAGGAATTGGGGGTAGCCAAGGAGATCTACGAGGAGTTGAACACGCAGTTGAAGGAAGAGTTGCCCCAGCTCATTGCGTTGCGTGTTCCATTCTATGATCCATCATTTGAGAGTTTGGTCAAGATTCAATTGCGGTTCTGTACTGAGGGCTATTCACGGCTCGCGCAGGTCCAACAGTATTTGGACCAAGCGTCACGGGACGAGTATGCCAATGGGTTGTTGGACGGGAAGATCGACCAGCTCCTCGCGCAGATGAACACATTGAGCATTGCTTCATTGGGACACAAATAGTTATAATGTCAAGAATAGAATGAACGAAGGTTAGATATTTAAGAAATGGATGATATCGAAATACTAGGTAAGTCATAAAATGGAGAAATTGCGACTTCTGAGAGTGTGGGCTGTTACTTAGACCAAATGAAAATTGAAAGAGAAAAGATGAGACCATCAAATGGAGGCATCGTGACCCTGTTGAGAGTATGAGAACTCAATGACACCAACGCAAAGCTAAAGATGAACGGAAGAATGACGTGTACGATTGAAGAGTGAGTGAATCATGAAATGGCCAGAAACACGGGCACTACCGGACTATGAGGCGATTAGAGTGTGACAGGAATTGAGCTGATTATCACGCCAGTGGACCCACTAGGTGACTGCTTCGAACGAGCTTGCTCAAGGTGTTCAGCACTGGAGTGCCCAGTATTCAACACTCTATGGCATGACGATTCCGCCTCATGTTGCTTGGTCAAGCCACTCGAGTCAAGTCACTCGAGGAAGCGCAAACCACCTGTCAAGGTTGGAAACAGGTGAGACACCAGATTTAGGCTTTTGCATCTCGCGGTGCGGCATGTGAATCCGCCGCCTCTAACTGGTGCCCATCGCATGTTGCACAAGTCATCGAAAGGTCTCCACGGTTTCGGGGCTTTGAGCCAGTTCTGCCGTTTGAGGATCCCAGCTGGTGTTGTTCTGTCCGGACCCTGCGCATCAACATTCTCCATGGCAACTGTACGACGACGTACGGCGACGTACGGCAACTGTCAATGTGCTGAAGGTCCACGGGCGTGGAGTCGCACTAAAGGCCGAGTTCTCCCTAGGTCCAAGGTGTCCCCAGATTCAAGGTGTCCCCAGATCCAAGGTCTCCCTACATTCGCTGCCACTCATCCCGCAAGTCTTCCTGTTGCACCTCTTTCCTCTTCCCACTCCCTCTACCTCATCTACGTCTTCTCGCAAATTCTCTCCTGCCCTCCCCAATCTCCAACCCCCGATCTCCACCCCCACCATCTACATCACCATCTCCACCACCATCCCCACATACACCCCACCGCCTCCAACCATCTTCTACCACCTTCTACCACCTTCCCTTCCTTCCCTTCCTTCCCTTCCTTCCTTCCGTTCTATCTCCATACACTCCCCTCCGCTCCCCTACCTCTTCCCCCGGGCCCCATGCCAAATCACCCCATACTCAATACACATCTTACGGTCTATGACGTACGTTTCTCTTCCCGACCGCTTCCCGATCGCTTGACACCTGTTGACGTAACTCTTGACATTTTCTTGACATATCTCTTGACATTTGTTCCCTGTCATCTTCACATGACTCCCATCACGCCTGTCACTTCCGCCTTCTCCTTAGAACCTTGTGGATGTTCTGGGGTGACGGTGTCACCAGAGTTGAGTTGCCTTAATGGAGCAGTGAGGTGAGCCCCAAAGTGGCACAAAGTCTCGCGTATGATAGCGGAGGTATTTCGAATTGCGAAGCTGCACATAAATATCGTATCCATCCGTTTTTGTTACGTCCCCATCCATCGCCAAAAGTGGCACTCCCGGTGTTTGAACAGCTTTGATTACGTTCGGAGACCCAGGCCATTGTATTGGAAACGTTGCTGGCGTAATAGAGAAGACGCCCTTTGGAGAGACGCCCTTTGGAGAGACGTTCGTGAGACTAGTGAGAGACGCTAGTGAGAGCCGCTTGTTGAAAGAAGTTTGGATTAAGCGCAGTGAAAAGACGTCAAGTGAGAAGAAGTGAACTGAAGAGAAGCAGAGCTCATCGAATTCAACTTGGCTCGACTTGTCTTACCTGGGTTTGTACTGGACTGAAAAGCAGACAGAACGAAGCTGAGGTGACCGCAACACTACACAAAGAAGAGAGTTGAATAGCACCGAGAAGACGTTACTGGATTGAAACGCACCAACTCAACAGATCACAAGAACCCTATATTGATTCAAAGTCCCAAACATCATCCTGTCTCACCAGAACCAGAACGCCTATGGACACCCGCCATGAAATTCCAATCCCTCACTCAGTTTTATCGTCAGACGGTCATAAAGCTAATATCTTGGCTGATAGCAAACCCTAGAACCATCATCTTGGTGCCGTCGCTATGCGTGTTCATCCTTGCCTACAACGTACTCTATGACTTTACCATCAAGAAAGTCAACTCCCACTGGTCCATGTATGTGAATTCTGGCATGGTGGTTGACCAGCATGTCGGTCACATACGAGACTGTTCAGACGTTCTCAAGGATTATGTCCAGGCGCAATGGGTAGAGAAAGTCCCTGAAACATCAACCGAGCCATTGTTCGCGTACCTCACCAAGGTGGTATTTTCTTTGCATTCGGATTCTTCTACATCCCAAGCCAATATGCTCTCGCATTCCATCTTCGAGCAAATCCAACAACTCCAAAGCTCGTTGATGAAGGCAAACAATGACCAATTGGTTATTGTGCTGCCTTTGGAGGACTGGCCCATGAACACAGTCAAATGGAATAACCCTTCCATCTCCAGTTTCTTGTATGATGAGTATATCATCATGTACCTCAACTTTCACCTCAATAACCTCCTCACATTCTTATACGTGGGAGAAATCATCAAGTCCAACCATCTCATCAAATACGCAAAGCAGCTCAATGTGTATTTGTTTCACAACATCCTACCATCTACCTTGAACAACCAGATTCAATTGTTCTTGTCTAACACATCCTCCCCCATTGAAATCCACAAAATGATCTCAACCCAACAACAAACCAGCATAAAAGATTACGTGCGATACTATCTCAATCAAAAAAAGCAAAACCTCCCTGCAAACATTTTCATCACTACTACAATTTGTACATTCTTATTATTCGTGTACATTTCGATATCTAACTCTCACAAGATTAGGTCTAGCATTGGTTTGATGATCGGATGGGTTGCGGGTGTTTTGATATCAGTGGGAGCAGCGGTGAACTTGACAATAATGCTTCATGGCCATGTAACTTGGAGAATGATATTTGAACCCCTGACAACGTTTGCTAAGACTTCGTTTGTATTTGCTATGCTTGTTCTAAGTTCAACTGGTTTATTTACCGTTATTGAAGCCCTCGCCTTTTCTGAAGCCAACCCAATGGACTTCCATAAAAGACTTCACAGATTATATGTCGGATACAAGGGGTTTCCAATGATCACCAAGCCATATTTGTTGAGTTTAGGGGGCACATCAATGGCATACTGCATTGGAAAATACGTCTTGCATTATTACACTGAAGGAAATTTCCACAATTACTTATTGGATAGGTATTTCAGGCTATTCGAAGTAGCAGTCTATACTGCAACTTTCCAATTTTTACTTCAAGGTACTTATCTTGTGGGAATCATCATGGTTGACTTAAAAAGGATCGACGTCACCAAGATCTTGAATGATGAATACATGCTGCATCTGGACTCCAACGATAGTTTGATAAGTGAAACGGATGGTGTGAACTTCATATCCTATTATTTACTCAAACTCGATCAACCATCACATCTAAGATCATCTAAAAACATTTTATCCATACGTTACCTGTTGGGGCATTTCTTCCTTAAGATTGAATTTTCGGCCGAAAATTGCAAATCGTGCATTGCAGTTGTTGGGTCGAGCTTGGTGCTTTTACTCGGAGTGTTTGTACACTGGGCATTGATAATACCGTCTCATCTTATGAATGAAAACAAGTCTGTTGTTGATTTGGGAGGATTGCATATTCTTAGTAACACGAATAATTTCCTATACTACTTGGAGCTCTTATCAATTTTGATTTTTGTTGTGGCCAGCTCCCTTATCATATTCAGATTAACAAAATCCGCATCCCCAATTAATCAACAAATAAAGGGCAGAACCCTTAGTCTCAGTGAAAATGATTTCGAAAGCGAGAAGAAGTATTTCAACGTTATTCAACTTCCTGAGGATCCATCCTATGTTGCATCACAGCTTTACCATGATCTGGATATCATCAAAGTTAAAACAAACTCTCAAAGTTCATTTGTTGTCACAATTGGACTCGACCGCAAAGTTCTTATTTGGTCACCATTATCTCACCCCATGCCACCTCCGGTTAATATAGCTACTACTATCACACGCAAGGGCGAAGTGAAGGAGTTCTGGCCAATTAATCATGTTAATCTTAGTGATGGTGGTAACTTCATCATATTGATAAATAATAAGTTTGGGGTTATTAAGTGCTTTGAAAGAAAAGCATTGAATTACAAGTGGGAGGTTAGATTCCTGCCCCGGATCAAAGGTATGATTGAAGAAAAAAAATTCAAGATTTTAGAGTCATTTTTCAGGAAAAGAACTGTCCCTGGATTTTTGGCCAGAAAAATGATGCAGAAGCAAAGAAAAGCTTCCAAAGAAGAGGCAACAAGAGGATCTATAAAATCTGAAAAAGAGAGCATTATCCTCTCAAGCAGTTCCATGGATGGTAATTTTCCTTTGCCTATGAGTCATGGAGTATTCAAGAATTCTGAAGAAAAGGAGATCGAAAAGCAACTTTCCAAAGATGACTTTCTTTTGATTTTGGAAACCGGTGAATTAATTACATTTTCTTGTGAAGATGGAAGTGTTACAGAAGTGAATATCCTTGAAACTATTTATCCGGATTCCTATGAAGATCTCAAATTGGTCTCTGTCAAGAAAGTGAACACTCCAAGAATCAATGATAGAATAGTGTGTCAAGTCAGCAATCTCGATATTATTGTCGGAACTTCTATTAATAATGGCTGGAAGTTCAAGAATCTTCCTGTCAAGGAAGGGTTGTACAATCAAGAGGGACCCAGTTTGATACCAGGTATGATGTCAAAAGCTAACTCATTCGTTGGAGATAATGATTTTGCATCTGTTTTTACAATGAACAATCCAATGTCATCCAAACCAAAGATCGAATCCTACGAACTGCATCAACAGCGCAGTCAACACTATACTTCAATGCAAGTGAAGAAACCCATCATTATCCCAGTGGAATTCGTGGGAATGGTGGTGAGAGTAAAGAACTTCACAGCTGAATTAATTGATATTCAACGTGGATTTGTGTTGAAGTCATTCAATGTTGGTCATTTTAAACCTTCCACTTTCAAGGTATCACATCTGGAGCCAACGCATTGTAAATTTTGTGGATCAGCTTCGATTCAATCATTTTCAATCATTTACGAAGACTTTGATCTTTCTACTCTTATTATTCACACATTCAAGATCGATATCAAAAGGTCAAAGAACAATATCTGTTTGAGAGTTGAAAGAGATCCTAGGGAAATCAGATGTCTCGGTTTCAATGCGGCCACTGAGCACCAATATTGGTTCAACAATGTGGAAGGATGGCAACTTACAGACATCAATATGATCATTGGACTCCGGAAAAAAGGAGTATTGAACGACGACACATTTCATGACCAGGGAGAGGAATTTGAAACCATCCCATCGTCTGCGAGAAGTCCGTCTTTCGAGAGTATGGTTGCGAATTCAGGTTTGGAGTCCTTACGACACAGAAAACTGCGTACGCCTCATGTGGAGGTCACAGCTCGGACTTCGATGAATCAGCTATGGGATGGTTTCATCATCACAGTATTCGACGGCAAAGAAATCAATTATCAGATCCCTCAAACCAGCAAAGAGTTCATGACCAACCGAATCAACTCGGTGGAAAAATACGGCTACAAATCGATCTTGGTGAGCTCTTCGAACTTGATGGAGATTTTGTACCTTGGAAATGACAAGCTTATCGAGGACGACATCTACTTCTCCGGAACCAATGCCACTATCTGGTCGGTGCTTGAAACCGGAGGTTCGAAGACCGTAGGAGGATATGAAAATCAAGACTCCTTGAAGCCCTTGCAACCATTCAACAGTGAGTTGCTCTTCATTAACAAAAGAAGAAAGGTTTCCGAGAGGCAGAAATCAAAATCCAAACGAGTGTCTCGGCTTCCTGCTACAACCGCTCAAGATCCTTAGACTGTGGGTTCGTTAGCTGTGATCATTATCTCTGATCCGTGTTAAGTTCTCGCATCTATTGTCGTGCTCCATATCCGTTATATTGCATCCATTGTATCTATTGCATACAGATGCATTATCTTTCCGATTCTCTTACGTAACCCGCGGGCTATTGAGGCAGAAAGATTCCAGGGAATAACCGTTTCCGGTCATGCCCGCGACGCATCATCAGGCCATCCCAGATGGTTATGCAGTAGGGTACGTATCCGAGCAAACCCCGCGGAAATTGTTCAAATCCCTCGCATCACGATGCACGCCAAACCCCGTGGTGGTCTTGGATTCCAATGTTCAGATTATATAAAGACCACTCTCTGGAGCCAAAGCAAAAGTTTCACATTAATTTCACTCTTCAGCTTAGTCTCATATCCAATATCAAGACCAACACATCCCAATCCACTACAATATGAAGATCATCTCCGAAGAAGAAAAAATAGCCCACCGCAATCATGTGCTTGTTGAAGGTGCCAAAGGTATTGCTGTGGGATTGGCTGTATCATACGGTATGATGCTGTTCATTAAACACAAACGTCCGGTCACCTACAAGAGAATGAGTGCCTCGGTCAAATCTGCATGCTGGGCTGTCCCCACCATCGGTATTGCTGCGTTCTTTGCTGATGAAGGTTCGGTCCAATTCGATGAAGAACAGTATAGATCGGATTACTTAAAGAAACAAAGAGAAGAGTACGAAGCCAAGCTCTCACAATTGAGCTCCACGGATAAATTATTGCATCAGCTTAACGAAAACAAGTACAAGATCATTGTTGGTTCATGGGCTGCATCATTGTATGGATCTTGGAAACTTGTTGATAGAGATCCATTCATGAATACCCAACAAAAAATCGTGCAAGCTAGAGTCTACGCCCAAGCCATCACTATTGTCCTTTTGTTAGGAACAATTTTGCTCTCCATGAGAGAAGCTGAGTTAAAGAAGAAGCAGGCCAAGCCAATCCCAGAGTGGAAGAGATACTTGGAGGAACAAGAACAAAAAAAGAATGACACCCACTAATTAACAAAGATTCCATTCATCAAATTTTCAGTTACCTGTGGTTAACTCGACCCTATTTAACTTCCTGTATAGATTCAATTTATGATTTTCATGATACTTTAATTGGTAGTCTTTTATTTGAATTTGTGAAAGTGACGAACGGTAAAATACTTCGAGGAGAAATAAATTCCAAAAAGTAAGAAGTTAAAACGCTTGAAGATGACGATTAAAAATTATATACTAATAATACATTTTTCACAAGAATGAAATGAACTCTCGTTTCAATTTTCGTTAGTGGAAGTAGGTAATGGTAACTTCTCTTCTTTTGACTGTAATGATTGCTATTCTGGAAAGACATAATACTTGGGATCATTAATCACTCTTGGGAAGAAATTAAGGTAATTTGATTTTAAGATCAAATTAAGTAAGAAATTAACAATATAGTCATTGATAATAATGCTGGAGGTAAAGCATTGGAACCTGCACCAAATGCTGTAGTCACCACTGGATTGTGTACTCCAGTGCTGGTAGAAGACTGCGATACATGATGAATTGGAGATCCTGATAAGGTTCGAGTTCCTGAGGAGATTGAAGACTCTGACAAGGTTGTATGTCCTGATGGCTTCGGAATAAATGGCATGGTCAAAAATCCTGGTGAAATTGAGGATATTGAAGAGAATGGTTCTGATTCAATTCTTGGTTCACTAGGAGAGCTTGAGGAGCTCGTGGAACTTGGAGAACTTGCAAAACTTGCAGAACTTGAAGGATTTAAATGAGTTGGTATACTGGATGCATACCCTGAACCTCGAGTGGGACTTATTTCTATGGAGTTTGTAAAAGATGATGAAGTTGATGAAGCCAATGAACTTGCAGTGCTCGAAGAACTTGAAGAACTTGTAGTTTTAGACAAAAGTGCTGAAGATCTCAAAGCAGTTGTAGAGCTCAATGATGCCAAATAAGTGGAACAACTGGAACAATTTGTTGGACTGGAAGAACTGGAAGAACTAAATGAACTGGAAGAACTGAATGAACTGGAAGAACTGAATGAACTGGAAGAACTGGTGGTTTTGGAATAACTGGTAGTTTTGGAAAAGCTGTAAGTACTGGAAGAGCTGGAAGAACTCAAAGCTCCAGACTCATCTCCTAGACCACTTGAGGTACAGACAGTGGTCGAAAAACTTGTAGAGCCTGGTGTATTATTACTACTTTCCCGTCTACTTGAGGAACTGGAAGTTCCTGGGTCAGCAGTTTGTGAGACAGTAGTCAACTCTTCGCTTTTGCTCGAAGAAGGATTTGTGTTTAAAACACTCAGTGTGATCACAGGTGGAAGGTCAGCAGTGATTGCACTAGTTCGACTAATCACACTGGAATTCCATGGAAGCATCAGACTAACGGCTGATGACGAAGCACTAACTGAGCTTAAAGAAATCGAAGGAAACTGATGCTTAATGGGGGTTTCGATCACAACGATGTCAACTCCATCAGAACCAATGACGGTGGAAGTAGTAGTAAACGATCCAGTCCATTTGGTTATGATGGTGGTAATTTCAGCAATAGGAGTCTCAACTATAACTGTCTCAACTCCATCTGTACCAACAGTCGTGGAGGTAGTAATGTAAGCACCTGTCCATCCAGTAAACTCAGTTGAAACTGATCTTGGAATCTCAATGATTTCAGTTGCTGTACCACCTGGAATATCATTAATGGTAGTTGTGCTGCCAACACTTCCAGTCCAAGTAGAAGTCACCATAATAGTAGGAATTGGGGTCTCAATAATGATAACATCGATTCCATCAGTTCCTGAAACTGTTTTGGTCTCAACAACAGTTCCTGTCCAGGTTTCAGTGGTATCAAAGATAAGTTTCGGAACTTCGACAATTTCCGTAGCGGTTTCTCCTGGAACAGCTGGAACGGTAATGCTGTTAGTGACGCTTCCTGACCAAGTAGAAGTCACGGTTACAATAGGAATTGGTGTTTTGACAACAATAGCATCAGTTCGATCAGTTCCTGAAACTGTGGTAGTTACAACTTCACTTCCAGTCCAAGTTTCGGTCCTATTGATACTTGGTCTTGGAACTTCCACGAGCTCAATTGCAGTTTCTCCGGGGACAGCTGGAACTGTACTAGTGGTTATAAAGTGTCCGGTCCAGGTCGAGGTCACAGTTGTTGTTGGGACTGGTGTTTCAACAATGATCGTATCGGTACCATCACTTCCTGAAACCGTGGTGATTTCAACTTCACTTCCAGTCCATGTCTGTGTTGTATTTACGCTCGGTCTTGGAACTTCAACAATCTCAGTTGCAGTTTCTCCTGGGATTGCAGGGGCTGTACTAGTGGTTATAAAGTGTCCGGTCCAGGTCGAGGTTACAGTTGTTGTTGGGACTGGTGTTTCAACAATGATCGCATCAGTACCATCACTTCCCGAAACAATAGTCGTGACAACATCATTTCCGGTCCACGTTTCGGTAATATTAATAATTGGTCTTGGAACCTCGACAACCTTAGTTGCAGTTTCTCCGGGGACTGCTGGGATTGCAATGGTAGTAGTAAATTGTCCAGTCCAAGTTAAAGTGACGGTATTAGTAGGAATTGGAGTCTCAATAATAATAACATTAGTACCGTAGGTTCCTGAAAGTATGGAAGTCTCAATTTCACTTCCAGTCCAAGTCTCAATTGTATCCAAACTCGATCTCGGAACTTCCACAATCTCAACTGCAGTCTCGCCTTGTGTTGCAGGGAGTGTAGTGGTACTGGTAAAGGTTTCAGTCCAAGTGGAACGAATTGTAACTGTTGGAATTGGGGTCTCAACAATTATAGTATCGGTTCCATCTCTTCCTGAAACTGTGGTGGTGATAAGTACGCTTCCAGGCCATGTCTCGGTGGTGTTAATGCTAGGTCTTGGAACTTCCACAATCTCAGTTGCAGTCTCGCCTGGTGCTGCAGGAATTGTAGATGTAGTAACGAAGTGTCCGGTCCAGGTCGAGGTCACAGTACTAGTGGGAATTGGTGTTTCAACAATGATCGTATCAGTGCCATCACTTCCTGAAACCGTGGTGGTTTCAACATCGCTTCCAGTCCATGTCTGTGTTGTATTTACGCTTGGTCTTGGAACTTCAACAATCTCAGTTGCAGTCTCGCCCGGGACAGCTGTGATTGTAGTAGTGGAGACGAAGTGTCCGGTCCAGGTCGAGGTCACAGTTGTTGTGGGGATCGGTGTTTCAACAATGATCGTATCAGTGCCATCACTTCCTGAAACCGTGGTGGTTTCAACATCGCTTCCAGTCCATGTCTGTGTTGTATTTACGCTTGGTCTTGGAACTTCAACAATCTCAGTTGCAGTCTCGCCCGGGACAGCTGTGATTGTAGTAGTGGAGACGAAGTGTCCGGTCCAGGTCGAGGTCACAGTTGTTGTGGGGATCGGTGTTTCAACAATGATCGTATCAGTGCCATCACTTCCTGAAACCGTGGTGGTTTCAACATCGATGCCAGTCCAAGTCTGAGTGGTGTTGATACTCGGTCTTGGAACTTCCACAATCTCAGTTGCAGTCTCGCCTGGTGCTGCAGGGACTGTAGATGTAGTAATGAAGTGTCCAGTCCAGGTTGAACGAGTTGTAACAGTTGGAATAGGAAAATTGATGATGAATGTGTTCGTACCATCGGTTCCGGTAATTGTTGTATTCGTGATATCTGAACCAGTCCAAGTCCTAGTGGTCGAAACTACTGGTCTGGGAAATTCCACTATCTGAGTAGCTGTTTGTCCTGGAGTGGCAGCGACCAAAGTAGTGGAAATCATAGTTCCAGTCCACGTAGAGCTTATAGTTACGGTTGGGATCGGAGTATTTACGAAAACCGTATTTGTTCCGTCGGTTCCTGATATTGTGCTAGTAGCAACTCCAAGTCCTGTCCAAGTCTGAGTAGTTGTTATCACAGGTCTTGGGACCTCGACAATCTCAGTAGCGGTCTTTCCTGGAGAACCAGGAATGCTAACAGTTGAAATAGAACTACCAGTCCATGTGGATGTGATGGTAACGGTAGGAATGGGGACCTGGACAATGATTGTTCGGGGATCATCATTTGCAGAGTTCACAGGCAAGGTGGTTAATTCCGTTACTGCTCCAGTGTAGGTGCTAGAGACGATAACAACAGCTCTTCCGTCACCACCGGCCAGTCCGGCCGTGATAGGATTCCAAAGGGAGGCAGACTCGGTGTTGTAAAGACGGCCACCGTTGGCGCATTGACCTCTACTGGTGTAGATCACATTGAGTTTATCATCGCTGATGCTGTTGACGTTTGTGTAGAATACAGGACGGTATCCTGCAGGGACGTTGGTGAAGGTGACACTGGCGTTGTTCGGATTACATTTGAAGGTATAGCGGAAAGAGGTGGTGACCTTCGTCGGGTAGCCGAAGTCGTTATTGGCATTAGCGAACGCAACACTGATCAGGTTACAGTCGATCTTTGTATTGGTGGGGGCCATAGCGAGGGTTCCGGAGGTGTACCCTTCGTCGCACATATTTGCCCACGATAAGAGCGACATTCTGCCGGTGGAGGGCATAGCTCTGTTGTATCTGGTGTTGCTGGTGGTCAAAGCTCTTCCGTTGAAGTTGGCGGTGGTGGAGATCTTGTTAGTGCCATCGTTGAACGTGACGGTGTTGGACCCCAGGGAGAACAAAGAGGAGCACTGGATATCTGTGCTTGACCCCGAGAACCCGACGTTCCAGATGAAAGTGAAGCTTGCGGACCCCGACACCGACACAACGCTGTTGACATTGGAGTTGACAACACAGTCCACCGAAGAAAACGGGACCGTGCCCTCGTTGCTGTTCAACGTACAAGTGGCGTAGGACACTCCGCTCGCGGTCAAGTCGAAGGTGTTTGCAAACGCAGTAAAACGAAACACACAGGGAAGGTTCAACGAGAAAGTATCGCCAGGTTTGGCTGTTTTGGAGTTCAATGCCCACTGAACGGTGGCCCGCCAGTCGGCGTTTGCAGGGGTTGGGGTGGAGATGGTTCCCGAATATTGAATGGAGTCAAGGGACGTGAACACACCCGTTAGTTGAGCTGCAAAAGCGGCGGAGGTAGACAAAGTACCCACCAAAAGCGCCAGTAACCTCATGAGCGATATGGAAGAATTGGGGAGAAAACGTGGGAGAGAGGAGGAACGGGTATGGACTTCTCAGAGAGTGATTGGAGGTTTTAATAGCAGAAGCAGGGAAGTGGTGAGGGGGATGGAAGGTGCTTATATAGCATGGGTGAGAAACGAACAGTAGTAGAAATGGGGCTATTGGGTAGAGAAAGACGTTTAGGCTCTGAAAAGAAACCTGATACCGGTCTTCAGAGGTCGAGAAGGTTAGATGGTGCATATCTGCCGACGGGCTTGCATGTTTGCAGCAGCACCAATGGGCGGGATAGGGGAAAAGAGCAGGAGCTTTGGTGAAATGGGTGTGAAAAGTGTGTATTTTTTGCAGTGGCTGCAGAGACTGCGTCAAATACGGGGCTGAAGCGTCAAAACGGGATGCCAAAGTGCATGGTGCATCTTGATCGACCTGCATGTGGTCCGGGATATGCATGGTTGTGCGTGGTGATGCATGGTGATTGCACGGGTTCTGACCCACCCTTTAGTGGCCACAAGATAAAGTGGTGGGTTTCGGTGGTGGGGGTTCCAGAGAAGCCGGTTTCCATAATCAAAAACAGAAATGAACGGATTTAGACCCTCTAGAAAATATGTTTGTGTCCGCTGGTGGTGGTGATGGTATCGTTCGATGCCAAAGATCTTGTGAAGGTAGCATAAGGTTTAGTTCCTGTCTACAGTGCACAATAGACACAACAGAGACATGATGTAGGTGGAAAAGAGCTGCTAATGACGGAACGAAGTGCTTCGTATTCGTAATTGAGGTTGGAGGTGGAGTCAAGGGCAGTACACGTTTCTTAGGAATAGGTCGAAGAGCAAAATAAACCGGGTTTTGGCCGTTTATTGTGGATGTCCCGCCCACATTTCCCACACCTAAGTGTGAAAGCTTTTTTGTGGAATCTTCGAGTGCCAGTGATTTCTGACTCTTCGGATTCGTATTATTTGGATCTCTGCGTCATTAGGTGCACCTTACTTACAAGACCTTCAAAAAATCATCAGGATTTTTCCGAATTATTACTGTGGACATAACATCAGATTATGATCTTGGGGTGGAAAAAATATTGTACAGGTATAAATCTTTCGAGACTTGGTCACTCAGGTCAGCATAAAGCTGGTAATAACAAGCATATGAGCAAGTATTGTGGTTCTTCCGGTGCTTCATCTGCTGTATTCACGTCCTGGAACTACTCTAACATGAAAATCTGCATGGCATCTGAAATTTCTACAATAAATAAAAACGGTTCTCAAACAACGATTGTGTGCATGGATCCGTAGATCGCTACTTCAATTGTTCTATTTTTGATTCTAGAAGTTTTGGCCCTTTCTAATTTAGTTGATGAAGCTGGTTATGGGCTTTGATGTAGTTGACACATTTGTGAAAACAGGCATGGACGGCACTGGTATTTTGAACTCGGAAAAAGTCTGCGAAGACTTGTCATGAGTGTTTCTACCACGAAGAAAGAGCTTGGCATTCATTTTATTTTCAATAAAGATGATGGGCTTAATATCTGGCGAAAAGGCGTTGAAGCATTTCTGGGTAAGCGAGCGGCAAAGGAATCCTCTTTAGTAGCACTTTTGCAAGGGTTGGAGATTATTATGGGTGGCCAGAAGCGATAAGATTGAAGGAAACTTTGAATAATAATTAATACTACACCATTACTGCTATAATAACTATCGCGGATAGAATCACAACCTTCTTGCAATCTTCGCTGCCATCACTATTATGCACTGTACTTTCTCTGACTTCAAACCATTACTAACATGGGCCCTTCCTTCACAAATATTTCGTCATCAGCACTACTGTCCACCCACCTTTTTCCTTCTATCACCGTTTCCATAGCGTCTTCAAACCGTGTATGGGGCCTTGGCAAACTGAAACAAACTACGGCAATGCTGAAAGCATTTTCAACCGAAAAAATTACTTGTGGTACAGGCGGCACATTTTCATCTTAACTGCAACTTGTATGGACCCCAATATTCAGCTATTTTCCTTCATAAGTTCATTTCACTCGTGTATCAATAACTTGTGACAACATAACTATATTAGTAACATTTGTATGAAACAAGGTGTATACGCCCCTAACTACCATCTTATTTGTGTAAATCCTTCTAATTTGTGTGCATCCACGTATATCGTATCTACGAGCAGCTGCATTATGTTTCCGTATTTATGCATATCTGTCTACGCACTTGTATATGTGCGTTTCCTCAGGTTTCAAAGCCCCGTCCAATACAATTGACGGAAACATGTACGTACAAGGCGTTACTGAGCACGTTTACGAGACCCTTCTTGAAATCGGCTTCAGAGTGTACTAAAGATGTGTTAAAATTCACGGTATTTTTTGAGATCGACCAGCATGTAAAAGAAATTCTCATGGAAATCCGTTATAAACCCGCCTGATTTTTCGCAGCCTTCTTTCGATAACAGATGGAGATGCAGATCAAGTTGCAGATTAAAATGAGTCCTAAGTCCGCTTTAAGAACAGTTTTCTGTGGCTGAATATGGTGCCGAGTTAGTATTAGACGGGGCTCTAACGGGAATTGGTGAGTCCGCATATCTTGTTGTTCAGCGCCATTCACTTCGGGGTCGTCACGTTCCATACAAGTAGGCTCGAGCCTAATACTTTTACTTAAGATAATTAAAGCAAAGAATGCGAAGTTTTTATTGGAACATGGCCACTTTAATACCACTTTTGGATAAGAAAAAGCAAAAGTGCCTGTTATGTTAGGAAGCATCGAAATCTCACACCTTCCAAACGATCGATTAGAGATTCCGACAGGGTCCAAATGCAAGTAAATTGCAATTATCATATGTATGTCTAGGAAATTTCGGAACTAAAGTTGAAGCCTTTGAAGCTCAATCTCAAGTTCAATCTGAAGCTGAAGTTGATCCACCATGGGAATTTTGCATTCATGAAGTTTCTTTGTGCGGTTCTCCCGGTCTTCACACATCATATGATTCCATATATTCATCTGAGACAACAAAATCAATAGATTTGAACCAAAATGAATGGGTATGTGGCTATGCTATACCTGTAAAAAGATCTCATCTCCTGTGAATGAGAGACCCTTTGATATAATTCAGCACATGCGGAACACAGGACTCCGTTCTTATATCAACCAAGCAGCTCCATCTCAATCAAGTCGTACAAGCCCAGTCTTGAAACAATAGTGTATGATAGCAAAACACAAACTCAGGGATTAAGAGGGTCAAAAGGTTTAGGCTTCAGATTTGCTGAAAATGATTTCCACTTATCGAAGGACTGGAATTATTATAGTATACTGCACCAAATCCAAATATTAGTTATTCATATCAAACCTATCGTTGTATTCTGGGGAAAACGACTATGATTTGGAAGTTTTTATCAACTAAAAATGTATCCAAGACCTCCGTGACCGACCTAAATTTTTAAATGTTTCTCCAGTGATGGAAATTATGTATAACTGAAACAACCTAGAAAAGAAACCGAACGCTTGTCGATTTCAGGTTGGCTCTATGTCATTAAAGATAACATTGTTTGAATTTTAATAGAATACCAGGATGGTGAACTAAATCTCAGTTATCGCACCGTGGAACCGTAAATTCGCAACAATTTTAAATTGCAAATCGATTGCACAAGATAAACAACTATGGAGTAAGATCAAACTAATCACTTTAAGTCTTTGAACCTTTCATACTTCCAAGTAAGTACTTAGTTACAAAATTCTACCGGCTTGTACTTCAGATGAGTATTTGATAATGGGCTATGAAAGTTTAAAATACATAATTCATTCTCAATTCAATCTAAATTATTCACTTCAACTAATCTCAACAATATCAGATCCAGTACCATATGATGCTTGTGCAACACTCAAGGTGTTATCATCCAAATCGAACACAACATATGCATGTCTCAAGATATCATCCCCTATAACAGGCAAGTTATCAAAGTTATCAACATCACCAAGACCGAGTGTAATTTTACAGACACCATCATCAACTATGCTAACAAATGCAGAGTATGGAACATCGATAGTGGTCTCACCAAAAACGAAAGTAATTTTTGTATTGAGCTCGGGCAGGTGACACAAATTATCAATTGATGTCAATGCAGACATAAGAGCATCATATGATTTCTTATCGAAGTATGAATCTTGGTAGCCACTGTCAAATACGTAAGGGATGGAATTACTAACAGTTTTTCCACCAATAATAATAGAGTCAACCGAAATACCCAATCTTTGGTCAGAAATACTTTGTTTCGTGGTCAATGGACCAGTAAATTTGGCGCGGTCAATTCCACCGAAAATAAGAGCCCCTTCGCTACTATCTTCGGAATTTAAATATAAAGAATAAGCAGCCTTTTTTATTATTCCTTGTTTTTTTAGGTTCAACGGGAAATTTAGGTACGTGGATCCCGGAGGAGAACTCAAAGCTGTAACTTCCAACGATGCTCTACCAATCCCGAGCATTCCGATGTCTCTAGAAGTCGAATTTGCTTCTGCGAATTGTTGAGCTTTCACAACAACGTTATCACCTACTGTAATGTCATCCGTAACGAAGGTTCCCAGCGCAGTAGATTCGTCGCCGTAACCTATCGCAAATGGCACATGCAAATTCTTGTACGTTGAAGAGCTAGAAGAATCATACAGTCCATATGTATGACAGTCGGTACATGTTATGTCCTTGGACACAACCCACATGTCAGAACTTCCAGTGTCGACTTGCAATGTTACCTTTTGTTTGTTGGAACCCAAGTAAAGATCAGAAAGATAAGATACTTTATTGTTTGCAAGGGGAAGAGTAACTTCCCTCTTGTGATCTTGCTCGGAACCTGGTAATACCGTCTTTCTAAAATCAAGTTTCATGTATTTAAGGTCCCTCTTGCTCTGAGTTTGCGGACCTGGGTTGACGACAAGACCATTAGCAGCGATGCTAAAATAGCTGAGCAAGGAGAGCAAAGTAACAGGACTTAAGGAAACCATTAGGTTGGAAATTTGTAGATGTAGTACATCGGAAGAATTTCGTTATTCTTTTATTACGTCGTGAAAATCATCGGATCTTTTTGAACTTTTTCATCCACCCTTTCGAAATTCCGAACTACTGAATTTAGCTAAAGGAAAGAGGATGGTGTTCTGAAAACAAGGTTTTTTCTTTAACGATTACCAACTTAATTTATAATACGCAAGTTATAATTATGAACACTGCTGATATTGTTGATGACGGAAGGTAGTTCTAGATTTTTATTGAAATTTTAAGGTTTAATAAATTAAGAATTGTTTTCGAGAGCACTTGTATTCCGTTACATGGTAATGATACTCCTTAATTATGAGACTATAGGTTCCAAGAATATTAGGATGACATTTGGCAATTTTCAAAACGAATTTATTTAGACGAATGTGAATTCGTCGGCATTCGTTAAATTGTAACGTAGAATAGTATGCCTGAAAAATCGAAGCAAATAAGATTATGTCACGTTTGAATTGAACGACTCGCTAAGCCCTTTATTTTCGATAGACATTTATTTGCGAGAAGGAAAATATTCATCTTTGTCCTTCAAAACTGTTCAGTAATAGCAACATCACAGAAAGCACTTCACAAACATTCCACGATCAAAACCTTTTGAAGGTAATAGAGTGATGTCTAGCATTTTCAAATATTATACTTTGATGTATACCTAAGAAACATACCAAATTTGACGTGAAATTCATAGTGAGTGATGCGGAAACTCCGGAGACTTGAAGCTGAGAAAACCACCCTGGGGATTTTGTAGGGGTTGAGCCGAACGCATCTCTTCTGAAAACTAACTGCATGCAAATTACATTACAAACCTTGCAAAGGTTTTAGTTGATAAATTAAATTTATCAACTTGAAACTATAGAAAATTGTATGTATTATTAGGGACGTAGTGATCTTGTCTAACATGGTGTGGACTTTATATTGCACCTAACATTTCGGGCAAGAAATTCCTTATCTGCCGCAGACTCATTAACATTAATTCAGGAAAGCCATCTTTTCACATTCTTTTAGTTGAACAACAGGAAATTCTGCTGGAAAATAAACCTGTTGAAGGAATCAAGTATCACCACCTTTATTCAAGATAACAGAAACGCATTAAAGGTTTAATAAAGATTTCCTTTCGACCAGTCACTGGAAAGAATAGTCTCCTTCATCAAAATTCTTGACTCGTCAGTCTTTGTAAATTTTTTTTTCAATTGAATTTACCGTATTTCGCAGCTTTTTTCACTATTTAGAAAAATACGTTTGACAGGTTTGATTTTCCGTCCAGTGCCAAAAATCGTTACGTAAACACAAATCATGATGGTATTCTATTCCAGGACCTTAAGCAACGAATTGGTCTGATTTAATCTTAACACAATGTAGGTGACTAAGTTTATATTTAAGTAGAGTATATTGCCTTTAGCTGTATATTTGCATCACTAAAACTCTTTTTGTACATTATATCTTTTCATTTTCCTTGGGATATTAACTAAAGGAATATTATTTACATCCTCAAAGCCAACGTAGTTTTGCTGTGTAATATCCAACTATGTTCTATTTCCCTACTAGATTATCGGACATTAACAAAGTCGCTGATGGAAGTTATCAACTCTTTTGGAAATTAACTCATTTACAACTTTCAAACTTGAAGCGTATAACCTAGAACTTGAAAATATTTCTCCCGAACAATAAGCTCAGCTCTATCTCTGACTAAGGACATGAGTTTGAGGTATCTCACTAAGACATCGTGCTGTTGCTATCTACATTTGAAATTCATTGCCTCACTTGATAGTCTACTCATTTCATGACCACCAATCAATTTTCGTCAAACCGTTATGAACTAGTTGATTATAAGCATGTATGGATTTAGTCCTGCGTATTGCCTCTAATATCTTCACAACTTTCAGGAATTTCAACTGCCCAACTTCATTTACCAAGGGCTTATTTTATATTTGATCATATCTTCTTCACATTTCACATCCTTCGCATGCTTCATGTTCTATTTTCTACACGAACGTCGCAACTCCGAAACCGCTAACGAAACAAGTCTTTATCCAATATTACCGATGGCATAACCTCACTCTGTGCACGAACTCTATACGCTTCTAATCCTCCATCACTTCAAAGAATCAACAACTATACATGTGCAAAGCCCCTTTAGCCGTTCTCGATCTTTCCTCCCACCTTCTATTTTCTGATTCTTCAGCAAGGAAGCCCCGGCCCGCAACCTTCTAGAATAATAGCTCCACCCGTGCAACTGACCAATTCCAGTGGCTGGAGGTCCATTAGCAAAACCAACCACCACATTCTCAAGCCTGGCCCCTGGCTTTCAACCTGGGACTTGTATCAATAAGCCCATCAAATGTATCGATGCATGTTGTGAAGCTTCGATGATCATTAGATTCGCACTACTGTGATTGTTCACCGTTTAAGTTTAGATTAGATTGAGATTTTCCGCGGTCGAAATTTCTCTTCTTCTATGTGGAGAACCTCGAGACCACTGGACACAGAAGAGGTGGAACAGGAATCGCAATTGGACTAAGATCCAGTGCCTGGTTTGAGCCTGATTGCTCAAAACACGTCCAAGTTTCTGAGAGGCTCTTCATGTGATTTGTAGTTTCTTTGGGTGATGTTTATCAGAGCTTCTTTCATCGCCCGTGGCACCTCACTTCTCGGATTAACCTCCACCATCATTTTCCAATCTATCACACCAAAACACTTGCACATCTCGAGCTTCCCTCGCCTTCCGCTCCCTCTTTTCTCACATGTCACCTCTATACGGTCCCCTCGGTCAACACCTTCAATTCTTTAAACGATTTATTCCCCTTTTCCCCTTTCTATTCTCTATTCCCTGATCCCACTCCCCATTCCCATTCCCTCATATTTTCTCCGTTTGTCTCGATGGACGCGCATTTACGTCACTGTGAAAATCTCGCACAGCCACTACCTCCCCCACCACCCTCTACTATTATACTTCAATAACATAGTTCCCTCAATTGCTCAACTATAAACACTCCCTCTTTTCTTATAGCCCCCCCAAGGTATCTACGTATTCACCACCACCACTCCATCATGGTCCAATTACACTCCTGGTTAAGAGAAATCGACGACAACACCAAGATCTCCAAGCTCTCCATCCCTGGTACCCACAACTCCGCTGCTTGTCACACTGCCCTTCCCTCCGTTCAGTGTCAAGGAGCCGACGTGACGGACCAATTGGAACACGGGGTCCGTTTCTTGGACATCCGTGTCGGAAAGCTCTTCCTTAAGGAAGGAGACGAGGCCAAGGACTTGCAAGTGATCCACGGCAAGTTCCCAGTCAGAATCCCTTTCGCTCTCAAGTTGACCAGTGTTTTGGACGAGGTTTACGAGTTCTTGGAGAAGAACCGCTCCGAGACCGTGATTGTTTCCTTGAAGCAGGAGGGCTCTGATGACTGGAACAACGACGAAGATGAGTTCGGAAACTTGATCTGGGACAACTACATCAGCCCCAACAAGGACAAATGGCACTTGGACCCAGAAATCACCCGTTTGGGAGACGCCCGTGGTAAGGCCGTTCTTTTCAGACGTTTCGGTGTCAGAAACGAGGACAGAAAGAGAGAATTCGGTTTCGAGGCCTCTTCCTGGACATACAACTGTGAAGAAGATGACCGTGGATCCTTCGTGGTTCAAGATTACTGTGAGATCAAGCAGGCTGACGACGTCCAAAAGAAGATTGGCTTCGTCAAGAACTTGGTCAAGAAGTCCAAGGACTACACCAGAGACAACGACAACAAGCTCTTCGTGAACTTCTGCTCGGGTTCCAACTTCTTCGATGTTTCGTGCTGGCCACAAGAAGTGGCTAAGGCCATGGCCAAGGGAAACATCCATGAGGAATTCAACAAGGGAGCTGGAATCATTGTTTTGGACTATGTGGAGGCCGACAACTGGGATTTGGTCAAGAGATTGGTCAATTCCAACTTTTAGGCTCCGATGTAGTATATGACACGATACAGTGATGGAATAAAATGATTTTTTAATTAATGTAGAGAAAGCAGAAAGAAAAGAGAAAAGATGAAAGATGAAAGATGAAAAAGAGGGACATAGTTAAATGTATTGCTACCTGTGTTGCTATTCATTCAGTATGATATTTCGAATAATCTGCAATTTTTCAAGGTCTTGTATAACCGTAGTTTTGTGATTGCGTATTAGTCAAGTTACTGATAAGAAACTGTTGTCACTCTGAATGGGATGTAGAACGGAATAATTCTAATTCTATTCGGCCAATCTCAGTATTGATTGTGGGATTAGAATTCTGGTTCCGTAGTCGGTGAACGATTGACCATAAAGTCAAAATTGAAAAATTACCGGCAAACAGCGTAAAAGAGGTTGAATCTCATATTATCTTCAACCTTTAAAGATTATTATGCTCTTTCTAGAGCAAAGACATCTACGGCTGGCCATTGAGTTTCTAACACCACTTGATCACCAGTACTACATCAATTCATATCTTGCTCTCTGGCGAAAACCACCTGATAATTGCGAACTATTACCTCAATCTATCGTACCTCCAGACAAATTCAATCGGAGAACTATTCTTTTGATACTCCTACGCTCACAGACCAAGATATCCATTTCACTCGATCGTGTTCTTTTCTCCAATACCCAGAATTATTATATATACAACGTAGAAAACCTCATCACTCGCATACTCACAGTAGAGAGCACCGAGAATGGGAGTCTCCACACAATTGGTAGTTCTTGTAGCAATTTACCAATAAGTAGATATATGAACGTCCAATATTATCCATTTGACATGATCCGGTAACGAGAGACATCATTTCGAACAGCTGAATGCGAATGGTTTATCCTTCCATAGACCAAACCTCCATTTGAGTCTCACTAGAACTTCACACCTCTCGCTAATTTCTTTACTTCTCTCGCTAATTTCGCACTAAATTCCCACTACTATTCTCACTGTACCAATTCGACCACTTCTATCACTCTCCACACACAATTGGGTATGTTCTGTTACCGATACCGTTGGCTTTTACAGCTGGCAAAAGACATATCAAGAAGTTCTCTTTACCGACCCTTGAAGAGTGTTCCGAGGTGCTACAACCTGTCCAAGACCCCATTGACTTCATATGATGATGCCGAACTACAGAAGATAATCGAAACCACCAACTTCGGATCCGAGGCCAAACGCCAGCGAGAGGAGCAAACAAAGATCAAAGAGGCGATTCTGAAGCGTGAAGAGGCTAAAAAACAAGAGAAGGCGTCGAATGAACCCAAAATCGACCCGATTTTGGAACTTTCCAAGGGCATAGCATCTATTCAAGTCAATAAACCAGCGCCTACAATACACGAAGAGACGGAAACTCAATTGAAAACTTCCATTGAGGACTTGCCTTCCAACAAAGAGAAAGAGCGAAGCCAATTGGCCAAAAATCTCGAGCTGTACCTCCAATCCATCCAGGACACCATTTTAACTGCCACCACGGCCTTGAATGATATCACCGGATACTCTGGGATCGAGAAGCTCAAAATTACAGTGGAGGCGCTTGAAAATGAATTGAAGGATGCCAAGGATCTCGTTCGTAAAGCCAAAGTAAAGTACACAGAGGCGATTCAGAAAAGATCCACTCTGCAAAGAGAGATCAACGAACTCTTGACCAGGAAACATAACTGGAGTGCGACGGATCTCGAACGTTTTACCAATTTATACCGAAATGACCATGCAAACGAACAACAAGAAACCGCCACGGAAGCCGATTTGAACGAAGCCGAGCTGAAGGTGGATGCTGTGCAACTTAAGTTAACTCAGCTGATTCTCACTCGCTACCATGAAGAGCAAATTTGGTCGGATAAAATCAGAAAAGCATCCACTTGGGGAACTTGGGTGTTAATGTGCATTAACGTCCTTTTGTTTATCACCGCAACGTTCTTTGTGGAGCCTTGGAAGCGGAAGAGACTTGTTGGGTCTTTCGAAGATAAGGTCAAACAGGTATTGGTGGAAATTAGCGAGAATAAAATTGTGGGCCAGGAAGTTCTTCAAAAGCTTCAGGATCCATCTACCGATAATAAAGAGCAGTTGAAACCTGTCACTGCTGTGCCGATTTCGTTCAGTAAAATAGAGCATTCTTGGAATGGATTTAGAAACGTCATCACCAAAAATTACCAAAACTTCACATCTCCGGACCTGACCAGCATAGTGGTGGATAAGAAAGAGCTTGTGATATTTACAGCAACAGTTGGAGTTGTCACCGCAGGTTTGGCCACAGCTTTGACAGCTTTCTTCTATTAGACTGACTGATATTAGAAATGATTGATGACACCAAATAATTATGGATTCAAATTGGTATCGGGCCATTTGAAAGGCCTCAGAGGTTTGGGTTTTGTGATTACTCAATGAAACTTTTAACGACTTTTTTTATTTATAGAAATACTTGACAGTGCCACGAATTGGGTGTTTTGAAGCATTAGTCAAGGATACACAGAAGAAATCTTATTCTAGGCCCATTGCAGGCCCCAAAAATTTAGAAAGAGGATCAGAATCTCAAGGAATAAATTTCAAAGTATACAAGTAAGCAACACGTCAATTTTCACTCCCGTAAGTCCTACTACACTTGAAGTGCTTCAATGCTATAAAAACCTGGTAGTTATTGGTCACGTGACACACTTTTGAGGTTTCCAGATATTCAGTTTCCGGTAGTTCCTTACGAGACAAGACCTAAATAATCTCACCGTAACCTCGATTTAATCTTTACTTCACATCGTATTGTCCAACTGACTCCGTACACCACTTCCTAGACCAAAACAGACCCATATACCTTCCCTCCAAACCACCTGCTTATGTAAGCGCAAGGGCGTGTGCGTCTCAAGACAAAAGTCGCCACTCAAGACTGTACTATCACCAACTGCTACGAGACCGTACTTCCATCATCTTTCACAATCAAACACAAACATGGAAGAACCAGTCGTGTTTGAAGCTCCTGCTTCCTTGTTCAAGCGGGACGACAACGACGTGTACTTGAAATTGAAAAAATTGGAGAAGGAACTCGAGCTCCTACAACTACAAGAAGAATACATCAAGGACGAACACCGCCACTTGAAGAGAGAATTGGTCCGTGCCCAAGAAGAAGTGAAGCGGATTCAATCGGTGCCTTTGGTGATCGGACAGTTTTTGGAGCCAATCGATGAGAATACTGGTATTGTTTCATCCACCACCGGGTCTAATTACGTGGTCAGAATCCTCAGCACACTTGACAGAGAGCTCTTGAAACCCTCTTCGTCGGTGGCATTACACCGCCACTCGAATGCATTGGTGGATATTTTGCCCCCTGAAGCCGACTCGTCCATATCCATCGTGGGAGACAATGAAAAACCAGACGTCACCTATGCCGATGTAGGTGGTTTGGACATGCAAAAACAAGAGATCAGAGAAGCAGTGGAGTTGCCATTGACCCAAGGAGACCTTTACTCACAGATCGGTATCGATCCCCCAAGAGGTGTGTTGTTATACGGTCCTCCAGGTACAGGTAAGACTATGTTGGTCAAGGCTGTGGCCAATTCTTCCACCGCCTCTTTCATAAAGATCAATGGTTCCGAATTCGTGCAGAAGTACTTGGGTGAAGGTCCAAGAATGGTCCGTGATGTATTCAGATTGGCCAGAGAAAACTCGCCAGCCATTATCTTCATAGACGAAATTGATGCCATTGCTACCAAGAGATTCGATGCTCAAACCGGAGCCGATAGAGAAGTCCAGAGAATTTTGTTGGAATTATTGAATCAAATGGATGGTTTCGACCAAACTTCTACCGTCAAGGTCATCATGGCCACGAACAGAGCCGATACCTTGGATCCAGCCTTGTTGAGACCAGGGAGATTGGACAGAAAGATCGAATTCCCCAACTTGAAGGATAGAAGAGAAAGAAGATTGATTTTCTCCACTATAGCGTCGAAGATGGCATTGGCTCCTGAAGCTGACTTGGACTCCTTGATCATGAGAAACGACCCATTATCTGGTGCAGTGATAGCTGCTATCATGCAAGAAGCTGGGTTAAGAGCCGTCAGAAAGAATAGATACATGATCTTGCAAAGCGACTTGGAAGAGGCCTACACTTCCCAAGTCAAGACCGGAACTGAACACGACAAATTTGATTTCTATAAGTAGTCAATCCACGTTAATGCATTAGTTGAAAGTAAATTACAAAAGCTCATAAACTCCTAATCCTGGCTTCAAGCTATGCCAGTCAGAAAAATCCAAATGGTCCATGTCCAAGTGGGAACTGTAGAAGAACGTTCTATTGAACAATTCAGATGCAAAGTTGGCTTCGAAGGAAGCCACGGGTGCTATAAGGAACACTCTTCTGTCTGAATCTTCCAACTTTTTTAATAAACCCTTGACTTCTTCTACTGGACATCCCATAGTATCGAAAATATGGTTGGACTTAATGGTGGCCAAGTCGTTGGAAGTACCTGTTTCGATTTGAAGGGTCTTCTCGGAATCTCCGAGAATCCACGTTGGTGGTGTATAAGTTCTCCACCAAACTTGAACAGTATTGTCTTGACCAGCAGAGAAGTAATTATCACGGAAATGTTCGAGAACAGGAACTACACCACCTTGGTGATAGATACCCATTATCACAGCCATTATAGTGTTGAAAACGTACCATGCATATATTATGGTCGTGACAATGATTCTGGGGAACTTTTCACTCTTTTCATCTGTTTCACTCTTTTCATCCTTTTTGTTTACTTTTGCACCCTCCTTGGAAACAGAAGAAGTGTCCTGTGATTTTGAGAAGCTCGTCAAGTCGAAACAGCAGCACATCAACGGCACGAGTGGGATCAAGAACCGCAACTCCTGATGGGGAACGAAAGAAAGGACCAGAAGTCCACTCACCACCGATAAAAATGGTAAAGTTTTCCGGTACTTGTTTCTAAAATTCCAGAATAAGAAGAGGAGCCCTGGACCAATTAATTGCGGCAAGTTCACGAGCAAATGGTTATAGAGTGGATGTATTCCATGAAGTGCCAAATTCGAATAGTCGGAGTTATAGACCAAATTATTCCAGGGTGTCACGATAAATTCATATTCAGCAACCTTGTAGCCGAACGCCCACGAGTCAAACACAATGCAACCTACGGAAACGAGTACGAAACCGGTTCCGATCGAAAACACTCCCAATTTGTGAGCCCAGAGGTACTTGGCCACGAACCAAATTGGAATGAACAAAAAGGCTGGGAACGTCACACGGTTGAATATTCCGAATGCAATCAACGCTCCAAGCCAAAACAACGACGTGTTCTTGTTCAATTGCTTGACCTTTTCCTCGGTGGACTCATGCACGTACCTCAAGTCATCGATGATCATGATACACAACAATAGCACCCATGTTTCCACACTATTGGAGAACAAATGGGCCTGGTACACCAAGGTGACGTAGCAGGTCAGAGTGAAAAACACCCCCTTGATTCTTTCGGGCTTGGTGGGGAGAATTGAGTAGATCACTTTGTCTGTGATGAGCCATCCTATCACCATATTCTGTAGTCTAAGCACGTACCAAATTTGCATGGGACTGAACGACAAGCCAGAGAACTTGATGAAATGTAAAATTGGCCCATATATCACGTACAATGGTGCCAAAGAACGGGCAGGATACGCTCCAAACTCCCAAGGCACCAAGGTGGTGAAGTTGTAGATACGGTCCGTGAGGACTTCGAGGGCCTGGAAATGCTCATCGGGGTGGATGTAGGAGTTGGAAAGGGCAAACACAAAACGTAGCCCGATCGAAAGGAAGTACACGAGCCTCCAATTGTCAATCATGGGAAAACAGAGGACAGGGGATGGTTATAGACGGTGGGTTGCTTGGACAGAGGGTCTGTACCTGACCCCGTGATTGCTGTCACGTGCCACGCATCACGTGCACACAACCTGGAAACAGTTTCTGTGCCTCACGTGACCTCCGCACTTCGCGCGCCTCCCATTGGCCGGTCGGAGCCTCCGCCGACAGCAGCCCCACGTGACCCGCGATCTCGGGTTCGGCCATGCCCAACTCCGCGGACTCCGGCCTCTGATTGGTCGGCGTCCCGTCGGCCCCTCCGCCGTCCCCGGCCCCCGTGTCGCCCCGAAAACAGCCCCCTCGCATGCCCCAATCTCTCCGTACCTGCCCGTACAATTCCCGTCTCTCTAGCCCTGCACCTTCCCTTCCTCACCCGAGGGGAGCCGGGTGAGGGTGTTAAATTTCGCGAACCAAATTAAAATTTTACCTCCCTACTCTTCTTCCTCCAAGATGCTTAGACAATTCGCCAGATCCACAATTGCTCCAAGATTCACCAGATCCTACATCGCTGGTCAGTTCACCGGTAAGAGAAACCCCAATGGCAAGTACACCGTGACTTTGATCGAAGGTGATGGTATTGGTGTCGAGATCTCCCAGGCGGTCAAGGACATCTACGCTGCCGCCGATGTTCCTATCGAATGGGAGCCAGTTGACGTGACTCCTTTGTTGATCGACGGTAAGACCACCTTGCCTCAGCCAGCCGTGGACTCTGTCAACAAGAACTTGGTTGCATTGAAGGGACCTTTGGCCACTCCGGTCGGAAAGGGTCACACCTCCATGAACTTGACGTTGAGAAGAACCTTCAACTTGTTCGCCAACGTGCGTCCATGTAAGTCCATCGTGGGTTACGACACTCCATACGAAAACGTCGACACCGTGTTGATCAGAGAAAACACCGAGGGTGAGTACTCTGGTATCGAGCACACCATTGTCCCCGGTGTGGTCCAATCCATCAAGTTGATCACCAAGAGCGCCTCCGAGAAGGTCATCAGATACGCCTTCGAATACGCCAAGTCCATCAACAAGCCCCACGTCTTGGTCGTCCACAAGGCCTCCATCATGAAGTTGTCCGATGGTTTGTTCGTTAACACCGCCAGAGAAGTCGCCAAGGAGTACCCAGACGTCTCCCTCGACTTCGAATTGTTGGACAACACCTCCCTCAAGTTGACCGCCGACCCAGCCGACTACAAGAACGTCGTCATGGTCATGCCTAACTTGTACGGTGACATCATGTCCGATTTGTCCTCCGGTTTGATCGGTGGTTTGGGTTTGACTCCTTCCGGTAACATGGGTAACAAGGTCTCCATCTTCGAGGCCGTCCACGGTTCCGCTCCTGATATCGCTGGTAAGGGTTTGGCTAACCCAACCGCCTTGTTGTTGTCCTCTTGTATGATGTTGAGACACATGTCTTTGAACGCCGATGCCGACAAGATCGAAAACGCCGTTTTGAAGACCATCGCCTCTGGTCCTGAAAACAGAACCGGTGACTTGAAGGGTACCGCCTCTACATCTCACTTCACCAAGCAAGTTATTAGCAACTTGTAAGTATATACGTTCTAATAGAAGTTATGAGAGTTTAAGACTGTCGAGTGCTGCCGTCAATGCATGGGGCTTTTCTTCCTTTCCTCCTTTCTCTTCGTTCTCCTCCTTGTTTCCTTTCACAATCTGCTCCAAAGCAATGTTAGAGCCCTCCACTATGGCCACATGTTCCACCTTATGGACTTTCTCTTCATACTGTTCCAAGGTGTCTTCCTTGACCAACTCGATCTCCTTGACCAAAAGAGGCTCTCCACAGTCCACCTTGGCAATCACCTTGTGGATCATCACTCCTCCCTTGGTTATTTCTCCGTCTTGTCCGGCCTTCCAAGCCCTGTCAATGGCATGGGTTCCATCGAAGGCTCCCGGCAACGCTGGGTGCAAGTTGATTATGGTGATTCCGGCTTCGGCCAACGGATTCAACACCGTTGGTGAAAGAATCAACATCCATCCTGCACACACAATCAAGTCTGGCTTGGTGTAGTTTGGTTGAGGCTCTTTGGAAGTACTACCATAGATGATGAGGTTAGCCAAATCGCGATTAAACTGCTGTCTGAGCTCTTGACGCTTCTCTTTCTCGTCCTTAGTAGTTCCGGTGTAGTAACGCTTCAAAGTGTGGACTTTGGATGGAATATTGGAATTGGAGGCCCTGGTTAAACCATAGGCTGTAGCACTTGAAGAAATGACCTGTGAGATGGAACCGTTGAGCTTGTTGGCCTTCTCAGCATCAATGAGGGCCTGAAGGTTTGTTCCAGACCCCGAGATCAACACTGTGATGTTGGGCATTGGTGGAATAGAAAAGGTGGGAGCAGTAGTAGGAAGTATTGAGTTGACTCGGGATAATAGGTCATGTGACTTGAAATCAGATGGGCGATGATATCGGTGGGCGCACTATTAGTAGAGGAAGCTTGGGGACAAGAAGGGCATGGGCTGGGGCCGTAGGCTCTGAAAAGGTGAATGGGAGGGTGTGGGACTTTACTGTAATTAATTAAAGCTGGTTTACTTGTTATCAGCAATCTTTTACTTAGGGGTTGAATTTATTTCTAGAACACTACGTGCTCCAAGTATCTTTTTTGGTGATTTGAAATACTGGTGGCATAAAAAATGGAATAAATTGAATAAGTCTTGCATGATCAAGCGTCCTGTTATAAATAATTTAACTAAGTAAAGAGAGATCTTTCAATTGATTGGTTCTCTTCATTCTTCAATTACTCGGTGAGCATACAAGAATATGTGTAGAGAATATATTGTACAAAGATGATGTCGTTTCTCCGTGTAAAATTGCAGAGACTTGATTTCAAGCGGATATTAATAATTAGTAAATGTTGCATAATCCTCATAGCTCCTTCCAGGAGTTTTAGAATATTTCGTGAATTGAAAATTGGCTCGATTTTGCGAAGAAATTACTTGGAACAGCCAGAATCAATTTTGGTGCACAGGAAGAGAAGACGTCTCTCAATATTGGAACTATTCATTAATTATTTATCGATGACAATAAAACATCGTATTTAGTTGTTGAAGTCTTGGAATTGATAATGTATAAGAAACTATCAACTCGCATTTCACTTCTTCCATCAGCTTAGTGTTCGAGCCCGAAGATATTGAAATCAGGTAATTAATTATTAATTATTCCATGTCTTCTTGACTCTCTTGGGTCATAGATTCTAGACACTGATGTTTTAGTTCGATTCCGAGATCCCTTCACCAAAACAAATGATATGATCTCATACAGGCTTCAAGTGGCTTCAAGTAAAGAGACTATTCACTCTTTCAATCGTATCTCCTCACTTGCGTCTAATCACTGAAACAAGAATCAAATAATTACATATTACAAATTCATGATCGCTCAATAGCAGAATTAATGACTTACAAACCAAGATCCCGAAATTACAGACCACTTCCTACCAAAAAGAATTGTCTAGAGTGGAAACCCCAGAGAAATCAGAGGATGAATACAATCGTATAAATTCCATTCATTACCTTCACCAAATCCTAGTTTTCTTCGTCCAAAATGTCCTCTACCTCCTCCTCTTGTCGTGTTCTCCTCCCGTGACTTCCTATTATCTCACTGCTCGTACATGTCCACAATGCTCACAATCTACTTGAGAATGTCCATGCTTAAGTGTGTGGATCAGCCCGCACCACCATTCCTGTTAACTCCGGTGCCGTCAAGCAAGTGGGGCCCCACAATCGATGAATCCCCACCACAACCAATCCCACCACCACTGATATTACTAAAACCACCAATACACGAAAACCACCAATACATGAAAATCAACTGTACATCACATTTATAAGAAAATCTACAATCGAAAACTTCCCACCATAACGAGCGAGCTACCACTATTACCAGAGACCTGCCACTATCACCAGTGATCTACCAATATGTTTCTAATTCACTTCTCTATATCTTTCCTACTGACCTCACCACCAACGTGCACCTTCTTTTCTAACCAATGGCTTACGTTACCCCCACGAACACCTCCGTTGTGCTGATCAATTGAAACCTCATCACCCTCTTCTCACAATAATGCGCACTCTAACCTGCTACGTAGCACTATGTTTAGTGGGAGTTTGAGGCAGTGGTGCTACGAGGTGCGACTCCACGGCCCAGTGACGATAAAAAGCGAGTTTAGGGACTCAGAGAAGGCGATATAGGGAGACCAAAGTGGGCATAGTAGGGGACTAGAGTGGCTAGAGTGGCTGAGGAGGCTAGGTAGACGAGATTTAGCAGTATTGCAAGGAGACGAGGCAAGGAGAAGAGAGCATCCTGGGGAGGATATATGGAAAGACTCAGGGAGACAATAAGGAAGCGAGGGTGGTATTAGACAATTAGGGAGAAATAGCGAGACGTAGTGAGAATCTTGGGAGACGTAGGCACCCGTAGGAAGACGTAGCGAGATACTCACACAACTAGAAACGAGGCAACGGAGACATTACAGCCCACTACAAGCGGAGTCCACCACGAATGATACCATTAATGGTAAATGAGCACCGCCAATTGGTCTTTCTGGTGGTTCTGGTCCTCATAATTCTTCGATGTCTCCAGATACCTCTCACGGTCTTCTCGTAGCATCGGGTGTAAATTTCCTACTGGTGCGTACAGCTTGGAAGGCGACGTACCACGATGGCCCGTGCCCCAGGCTGCGCCATTGGGTGCCATGAACTGGTTAATTTGAGCCTAGGGGGTATGGGGAGTTGGACTGGGGCAACTTAGGCATGCTATTCTGGCCCAATCGGTACTTGGAGGCACCGAAAGATGCTGTGTCCGTGGTTTGGATCTTTGTAGTCACGTGAACGGAGTTCACGTGACATTTGGGGACATCGAGACAATTGGGCTCAAAATGGCCCTATTTCAGCCCAGTTTTCGGTCACTGGATCCCGGGAACCCTACAGAGCACCTGGGGCTATTCTTTATGGCGCTACATCCACCTAGGCCCCCTATATCGCTCCCTTTCCTCTGCGCTCCCCCTCCAACGCGGCCGGGTAACCGCGTACATCTCAGTCCGCGGTGCCTGCCCATCGCAATTTTTTCACCTACTCTCCCCTCGTGCAACGCTCTGTTTAAAACCTTTTTTGTTCCCGCCTTTTCTTCTTTTTTCTAGTTCTTTCTTTAGGTATAGTTCAAAGCCAATAACTAATACAAGATGGGTATGTACATCGTCAATCCAATCGCCACCACCCCATGAAACGAACCTACATCGACAGCTTTCGGGCATTCCCTTTTTAACGATGAAAATCCCGTTGTTTTCCGCCCATTGGCGGCTCATATCGTGAAATGAAAATTTTTCTCATGGAGAGAGATGATGCCTGAACCCCTGAATCGAGAAACAACTCAGGGCATGGGCCATGCTAATGACTAGCGCCATGAATTGCAACACGCAGATCGAACAGGCATCTTCTTGGGACGGCAATCTAGACCATTCGTCCTCGTACTAACCTTACAGTCGCTTTTACTATTGAACAAATCCGTGAGTTAATGGACAAGGTTACGAACGTTCGTAACATGTCCGTTATTGCTCACGTCGATCACGGTAAGTCTACCTTGACCGATTCCTTGGTTCAAAGAGCCGGTATCATTTCCGCTGCCAAGGCTGGTGAAGCCAGATTCACTGATACCAGAAAGGATGAACAAGAAAGAGGTATTACCATCAAGTCTACTGCCATTTCTTTGTACGCCTCCATGGGTGATGACGATGTCAAGGAGATCAAGCAAAAGACCGAAGGTAACTCTTTCTTGATCAACTTGATCGACTCCCCAGGTCACGTTGACTTCTCCTCTGAAGTCACTGCTGCTTTGCGTGTTACCGATGGTGCTTTGGTTGTCGTCGACTGTGTTGAAGGTGTCTGTGTCCAAACCGAAACCGTCTTGAGACAATCTTTGGGTGAAAGAATTAAGCCAGTTGTCGTCATTAACAAGGTCGACAGAGCTTTGTTGGAATTGCAAGTTACCAAGGAAGACTTGTACCAATCTTTCTCTAGAACTGTTGAGTCCGTTAACGTTATTATCTCCACCTACCAAGAGCCAGGTCTCGGTGACTCTCAAGTCTACCCAGAACACGGTACCGTTGCTTTCGGTTCCGGTTTGCACGGTTGGGCTTTCACCGTCAGACAATTCGCCACCAGATACTCCAAGAAGTTCGGTGTCGACAGACTCAAGATGATGGAAAGATTGTGGGGTGACTCTTACTTCAACCCAAAGACCAAGAAGTGGACTAACAAGGACAAGGACGCTGATGGAAAGCCATTGGAGAGAGCCTTTAACATGTTCGTCTTGGACCCAATCTTCAGATTGTTCTCTTCTATCATGAACTTCAAGAAGGAAGAAATCCCAACCTTGTTGGACAAGTTGGAGATTGTCTTGAAGAGTGAAGAAAAGGAATTGGAAGGTAAGGCTTTGTTGAAGGTTGTCATGAGAAAGTTCTTGCCAGCTGCCGATGCTTTGTTGGAAATGATCATTATCCACTTGCCATCCCCAGTTACTGCTCAAGCTTACAGAGCTGAGACTTTGTACGAAGGTCCATCTGACGATGCTGCTTGTACTGCTATCAAGAACTGTGACCCTAAGGCTGACTTGATGTTGTACGTCTCCAAGATGGTGCCAACCTCTGATAAGGGTAGATTCTACGCTTTCGGTAGAGTTTTCGCTGGTACCGTTAAGTCTGGTCAAAAGGTCAGAATTCAAGGTCCAAACTATACCGTTGGTAAGAAGGAAGACTTGTTCCTCAAGTCTATCCAAAGAACCGTTTTGATGATGGGAAGATTCGTCGAACAAATTGACGACTGTCCAGCTGGTAACATTGTTGGTTTGGTTGGTATTGATCAATTCTTGTTGAAGTCTGGTACCATTACCACCAACGACGCTGCTCACAACATGAAGGTCATGAAGTTCTCTGTCTCCCCAGTTGTGCAAGTTGCCGTTGAAGTTAAGAACGCTAACGACTTGCCAAAGTTGGTCGAAGGTTTGAAGAGATTGTCCAAGTCTGACCCATGTGTCTTGACTTACATGTCTGAATCTGGTGAACACATTGTTGCCGGTACCGGTGAATTGCACTTGGAAATTTGTTTGTCCGACTTGCAAAACGACCACGCTGGTGTTCCATTGAAGATCTCCCCACCAATTGTTGCTTACAGAGAAACCGTTGAAGGTGAATCCTCCATGGTTGCTTTGTCTAAGTCTCCAAACAAGCATAACAGAATCTACGTTAAGGCTCAAGCTCTTACCGAAGAAGTTTCTCAAGACATTGAGAACGGTGTTATCTCTCCAAAGGATGATTTCAAGGCCAGAGCTAGAGTTTTGGCTGACAAGCACGACTGGGATGTCACTGACGCCAGAAAGATCTGGTGTTTCGGTCCAGATGGTTCCGGTCCTAACTTGGTTGTTGACCAAACTAAGGCCGTCCAATACTTGAACGAAATCAAGGATTCCGTTGTCTCTGCTTTCCAATGGGCTACCAAGGAAGGTCCAATCTTAGGTGAAAACGTCAGATCCGTCAGAGTTAACATCTTGGATGTTACCTTGCACGCTGATGCTATCCACAGAGGTGCTGGTCAAATCATGCCAACCATGAGAAGAGCTACCTTCGCCGCTATGTTGTTGGCTGAACCAGCTATCCAAGAACCAATCTTCTTGGTTGAAATCCAATGTCCAGAAAACGCCATTGGTGGTATTTACTCCGTCTTGAACAAGAAGAGAGGTCAAGTTATCTCTGAAGAACAAAGACCAGGTACCCCATTGTTCACTGTCAAGGCCTACTTGCCAGTTAACGAATCTTTCGGTTTCACTACCGACTTGAGACAAGCCACTGGTGGTCAAGCTTTCCCACAATTGATCTTCGACCACTGGGCCGTTTTGGGTGGTGACGTCACTGACCCAGCTTCTAAGCCAGGTGCTATCGTCAGAGCCAAGAGAGAAAGACAAGGTATGAAGGCCGAGGTTCCAGGTTACGAAGAATACTATGATAAATTGTAAGCCTGCTGAGCAAATCCCTCAAGGGTTCTGTTTATAGTATAGTCATGTTAATCTGTTTTCAATAAAGCTTTATAAAAAAAATATCTGTAGAAGAGATTTAGGAAAAAACTAATGCTTGATGATGTATTGAGCTCCAGAAGTTAATAGGCATAGTATTGTAAATTAATGTGAAGTAACGTGTAGAATGTGAAATCACCATAAATTGTAGCCAATAGCTGAACTGAGTTAACTCAAGATCATTTCCAGAAACTACTAGATTACTGGCATAAGAACATCATTGGGATTTTGCCCGAATCATCGAAATTAAGGCCTCGTATTAGTAGCCTCATCCCAAGGTATCCACGATTATTGAAAGATGTTGATCACATTAAGAAGCCCATGAATAGCTCTTGGATTTAATCATAATACGATCTTATGGACCTACATCCCTCATCGTTCCAATTGCTTCTCTTTCTACCGATCCTACCACCGAAAAAAGACTGATCATATGTAGAACGAAGTGTTAAGTAACGACTTCTGGTACTCTCTAAATTTGGAAGATCTCATATTTTGAAGTTCTTATTGAACACGGAACTGCACATCTTTTATTCACAACTAGACTAGTACTTTGGGTCGGAGAATTCCATTCGAGGTTCTGGGTTTGGAGCTGGACCAAATGCAACGGACTTCGCTTTTTGAAATGCCGAGACCGCCGGAGAAGTCAAAATTGGAATCTTTTGGAGTGTGTTGGTTATCCGATTTGGATAAGGCCCTTTAAGTTCAATACCAGAACAAACACCAAGAAAATTGGTGGTTATATTACCGATAAGGTAGGCAAAAGCTACGCGGCAGTATGGAAGCGTAAGACGGTGTTTGTGTCGTACGGTTTACTGCTATACGGTATTATTATTAAGGAAGTCAGTATGGGTGCCCTCGATGGTTGTGAAACTTTGCCAATTTGGTGCGAAATAGAAACAGAAAAGGTCAGTTGAGGTTTCAGATTAGGACAAAAGGAAACAAGAACCTTAAAGGAAAGAGACGGTGCTGGTGTATTCAGCCTAGAAGAGGATAGGTGGATGTGATCTCTAAAACAAGTAGAGTAATTGGAGCAAATGGGGTAATTGGAGTAAATGAGAGAATAACGTGACGAACTTAACTTTAAGAGAGTTTTTTTGTAGCACCGTAAATGGAGTCTTTACTGGGACAAATTATCTTGGTTTCAACAAAACCATGTGACTAGAATGTCGGGTAAGAGAACAAGAGAATCTCCTACCATATTTGCAATAAAATACGTTGGATGTAGGAAGTCTACGAAGTTTACCGGAATTGAAAATCATGGTATAGTCCTCAGTTATTGCCACGCTCACTTTTCATGGCTTGAAAAACTTTTCATAGGTTTCTTCTTATCTTAATTTTTTAGTTTCCGTAGAACCTGATGACTGGACCCTCAAACCCATAGTTACGTCGCTAGTGTAAGGCCCAAAACGTCGCTCTCACTATTATCATGCTCCTCTAAGTAATATCACGGTCTTAATTATTATAATCACACTCCCTCACTTCCCACCGATTCACTACCACATACTCTCCTCTCGATCCAATTTCCCCATTCCACTCCCCTTCATCTTTCCCCGTCCCTCTTTCCCCGACCTTATCATCCGTCGCTGTTCCGCTTCCCTTCCTCCATCTTTACCTGTTCACCATTCCAGTCATTCCCTCTTCCAATCCTCTTTCTTCTTCTCTGCTCTTCCTTTTCTCTTCCCGATTTCTATGATGTCATAGGCGAAAGGGGCTGAAACTGAGATGCGCGAATGTGAAATACCGAAGTGTCAGCCGTGACTTAAGGTCCTTCCCCGGATCCTTTCATATGGGACAAAGACGACGGTCAAAGGAGATGACAGAGAATCCAAATCTAAAGGAATGAATCCAAAAGGGTTGTTCCATAAAACTGAGCAAACCCGATTTATACAGTAGTAAATCAAGAATGATCACCCAAATTCGGTGAAAGATAAACGTAAGTACCACCACTAAAAAAAAGATAAGCACAGAAACCACCAAAGAAAAACGTCATCTTATTGACAATGCCGATCCTAATGGTGGTGTCTATTTTCATGTTCCAATGGCACCGATCGACCGAAATAGCACCACTTTGCGCACGACACCACCGAGCCCGACCCAGGGCACCCCCTTCCCCCGACAAAAGTCCTGTCAAACGGGTCTATACAGGATACGTAGAGTGTCACCAGAGAACGGGAACAGACACAAGAGGCCCAGACGGCAGAGGAGGGTCCAGAAGGCACAAAGGAACGGGTCTTACGCAAACAATAGAGATGCGATGGGACTTGGTGGAAAAAGAAAAGGACCTTGTGTCGATGAAAAGTGACTCCGTGATGAGTACAGGAAAATGCTAGTGATTATCCATATACCCCGTGCTTGATCAAATGGAAACACCGATCAATCCCAATAGTGCTTGATTTTGTAGAAGCTCATCTCCGTTTCTTGTGAAATATCCATAGCTCTGACCTCCGCTGACTTCTTCCCTCTGTCAAGAAACCCATACCTGACTCCCATGAGGTGTCAATCTCGGTCGAACCCTATGGTCTGACACACTGTGCTCTGGTTTTACGGTGGTCCATCTCCATGGCAATCAGCCCTACCATCCAAAGCGGTAATCCCGAGCTGTTCCATGCATATAATTCAATTTAACAAATCGGGCATGGTTATTGCGAGCATCCGCTCGTTCCGCCGTGGATTTCGCGATGCCACCGCCCTACGACACTTCATAGGGAGAAACAATGCGACGACCAAAGCGGACACCACCAATGGGGAAGAACAGAAACAAGAGCAAAAGGGGATAAGGGTCAGAAACAGACTCCCAATAGGGGACGGGGTCACTCCAGCAGCTGTAGGGCCAGATCTGGAGAACCCTGGAGGACCCTCCGGCTTTCCACTGGCTCTAATGGCACCAATTGCTTCCATTAGCTTTTCCTACTTCCCTCGCTAGTTGCCCTACGTCAGTGTCGCACCACCGCCGATGGTTTTTCCCCAGCTCGCCCCAGCTCCCCTTCACCGAACGGTGTTGCTGTTATACCGGAAAAGGCCCCTAGTTTCGCCTGACGCGCCCAGCCGCTTGCTGTTCCATCATCGGCTGAATCGGCTGAAGTCAGTTCAGTCATAACCAACTGCCCTGCATGAAAATCGACTACACAGGTATTTAACCTGGAGGTCTGCCGTTTGGTCTGGTCAGATTCCCCAGACTTCGAGTCAGCCTCCGCTCCGATACTTTATACTGTTGGTCTGCTGGTCCGTTGGTTTTCATCCGTTGGTTCTGCTGCTTCGAGTATAATTCCCCAGCCCTTCACTTCAGCTGCTCCACGTAATTCAGCTGGCTCTGTCCCTAGTGCGAGTTCCACTCATCCTCCCATTTGACCTATTACTGCTGTGATACCCACTTCCTCCAATCAGCCCATCTGGCACGCCTCCTCCTCCGATCAGTTGACATTTGGCACCCTCCCGCCAAACCGTTGATCCCCTCTGATCCTGTCGTACCCCGTTAATTGTTACGCCCCGGCCCGTTAACTATTACCCATCGCAATTCCTGCGACCTCGCTCTGGTTGTACCACCGCGAAGTATTCCCACTTTACCTATTTCTCCCTGTTAACACCGAGCTGCCCGACTTGGTTTTCCTCCGCCCTCCGACACGGGTTACCTTCCATCAGCTCACCGCTCCACCTTATAACCGCACGGAGATCCCTCGCAATCGCAGAGATCACCCAGCTCTTTCCTCCAGAAACTCCACCACCGTAACGGAGACCTCCTCTGCTCCCATTCCAGCTCAGATCCCGTCGTGCTACTGACGTTTCCATTGCGTCAAGCCATCTTCGTTGCGATCTCTATTGTCTATTTCTGGACTCTTGTCGTTCCCAGTGCACCTGTCGTTCCCGCAGAAATATTTCTCGCACCCATTTGTCACCAGGCTTACTAACTCCCAAGAGGCCGTCCCTTGCATTGTACAAATTTCCATCACAATTGGAATTGTGCTTCATACCTTCATCCCGGCTCCAGTTGATACTCTGGTGCTGTTTCCTTTCCACTCCATTCCTAATACCGTCCCCCGTTCTCCCTAATCTCCCTCATCTCCCATAATGGCCATGTCCAAGCAAGACGTATTCCAGTACGTGCTCCTGAATGTCATCTCGCCCTCTCCCTCTACATTGGTGCCCACCTTGGGCTCCATCGTCCTTTCAGCATTCTACATAGCGAGATACTACGAGCTCCGCAATGTCAAGACCCAAGACGTCAAGTTCTTCGTGACCATTCTTTTGTTGTTGAACGCCTGGAACATCTGGCTCTCGTGGAGTGCTTCCGCACTCTTTGACGTTCGGAACCTTCTTCAGTTCCTTCAAGCTCATGACTCATATGCTCTCGTGAATAGCGATGTTGCTGGCATGAACGACATCTACGTGGCCAAGGACCTCAAGTTCATCGCCATCATGATCTGCTCCATCGTTCTCATCAACCTTCTTTCGGTGGGAGGCATGAGATGCATCCAGTACATCAGCTTCATCTCCAACGACACTCCAGTGGAGCCCGTCAAAAAGCATAAGAAGACCGTGAGTTTCGATGAAAAATTGATCACGTTCAACTACAAGGAAGAATTGGCCCTCGAGACCTCCTTCACAGACTCCTCCACCTCAAAACTCTCGTCCGGTCACCCATTGATCGACTGCTTGACAGGAAAGAGCTTCAAGAGATATGTGGTTTCCTCGATAGTGGTGCTCATTCTTGCAGTTCTCTTTCTTCCAAAAACCATCCAGCTCAACTCCTCGGCTGTGTTGATGGACCTTGGTCCAGATTTGCTCAAATCCGACCACATCTACGTGTCCTTGTTGGCAACTTTCTCACTTCTCACCATGTCCAAATTGTACATGATCTTTAATGACAACACCTACAATCGGTTCCACTGCTACCCCAAGGTGGTATCCATCATCTGCAGATTCATCTGGTTCTACATCTGTGGTATCGTGACGTTTTCCCTTGCCTTCTTGGTTTTATCATCTGACGTGTTCATTAATCTGTTGCACACCATAATTAACGATATTTCCTTGGTGGTTTCGCCTTCCTCGACCATGGAGGCACCTTCGAACTCATATCCAATGCAGTTCGTCACTTCTATACTCATCAACTACCTTTCCCACTCCAGCTTGGCTGCTCCAGATATCATTTCCACAACCACAGACACCACCTGTGTGCAGTCCAACTTGTTGGTTTCCTTTGTCACTTCATTTAATGGTTTGAGTGACAATATCGCCACTTGTTGGATTGTATTGAATACTCTCTGTTTCAGCTTCCTTCCTGCTTTGATGTGGGGAATCATCGACATCAAGTTGATGACCCTGTTGAGAAAGAACAACAACCTGAGGGTTTAATGACACCAATACCTCTTGATGAGACTTATGCATATTTATTTAATTAATACATGACCACGAATACTTAAAGTAGCCAAGATTCTAATTGATTCCGGTAGACGCAGAAGTAGAAATGAGGCTACAAATAATACCAGCTGTCGAATCCATGATTGTATGAGCTTTGACTTGTAGAAACTATTGGGTTAGTGCCATCACCAAACTCAGATGCGATGATTTTTTGCACCCATTACTAATCATACATTAATAAAAGGTGGCTTGAAAACGAACTCTGTGACTAATGAGATGGTTTGCGACGATATATAGCAAGTGAGTACCTACTGGAGGATCCTGTGGTTCTATATGGTGATTTTGGACACCCGCCTAACATTCGGAGGATATGCTAATTAATAGTGCTGTAACTACTCTGACACGTTATAACGACATTTTTTTAAGAGTGACTTAAGCCACACTTCAACGAATAGATCTTGGTGTGCAGAAGGCAAGAATTATGTACTCGTGTACGCAGAAACATAAATACTATGTATTTTAATAAAATGTAGCTGTAATTGTAGATAGATATTCAAATGTAATTAGAGGTGAAAAGCTACAAGTAATTATAGATGAAAATCTACATTTAATTAGAGATAAAAATTTACATGTAATTGGAAACATAAATCTCAATATTCATAAAGTGCAACCTATATTCAAGGTAACCTAGCCACCTATCGTTTTTCTTGAAACTCTTATTACAGTATCTCTGGCCAGAACTAACTGTAGTCAACATTAAGTTCTTCATTGACCTTAAATAAGGTGTACATACCTTCAAATCAATTTGAAAGATTCAGAAAGCTTGAACCAACTCCAATTATTACGAAAGTAAACACAAAAAGGTTACCTTCAACCAATTCCAATCAAAATAAGATAGTTTGTTTGATTCAATCCACGTATTGAAAAAATTCATAAACGAGCTTGATTTTCAATCATATGACTCCGTTTGATTAAAATACGCTTTAATTGTTTGCCAGACCATGCCCCTGTTTTCTGATCAATGATTCCGCCTTTCGACGTAACCTAAAACACAATACAAGCTATACATAATTTGAACCCAAATTGTTAACCTTCCTTCCACATATCAACTTTCAACCGGTGCCTTTGCTCACTTTTCTTGGTATAACAAACCTGAAACCCAGAACTATGCGCAATGTTCTTCAAAGTCACTACTAACTGTGGAATCTAAGGGGCACATATCCCATTTCTGGGTCCTATTAAACCTTGGAATCGTCTTATTCCTGACCCCTTAGCTCCAAATCAACAAGACGCCTCTTTTAAGTTTGAAGATCTTCACCATAATTGATAGCAGTGAAGGAGTTATCGGGAAGGTTTGGCTGCGCACACACATTCCTATTTGGGAATGTGGATCCGCAGTGGGACCCTTGCCCGATCAGGATGATAAGCCCCATACCCCAGTTGCAAACTATATAAACTGATCTTCCTCTGAACAACTGATCCTAATCTCTACCAATTACTTCCTCATATAATGGAACGACTTCTGCAATTGGCTTTACATGCCACCTCTTCGGTTTCTCCTCCTCCTTCGCCTGCCCATCCGTTGGACCCCCTTTCTCCGTTGGAGATTCAAGCTGTTGCAAACGTGGTGAAAAGCCATTTCGATGGTAGGTCGATCATGTTCAATACAATAACGTTGAGAGAGCCCATTAAGAGGGCCTACTACGAATGGAAGGAACGCAACGGGCCAGTTCCTCCCAGATTGGGATTCTACGTGGTGGTGGAGGACAAGGTCAGTGCAGTCCATGAGGGTGTGGTGGACCTTGGAGCGTTGGTGATGATTCAGCTGAAGTCCACCGAGGGCGTTCAGCCGATTTTGACGCCAAGCGACTTGCAAGCAACGGAAGAAATCGTCAGAAAGGACCCCGAGGTCATCAGACAGTGTGAAATCAGTGGTGTTCCTGCCTCTCAGATGGACAACGTGTACTGTGATGCCTGGACCATCGGATACGATGAGAGATGGGGCGCCTCCAGAAGGTTGCAACAGGCTTTGATGTACTGGAAATCTGAGGATGACGACTCCCACTACTCACATCCGTTAGATTTCTGCCCTATTGTGGATATGAACTTGGGCAAAGTGATCTTCATCGATATTCCCACAAGAAGAAGAAAGGTATCCAAGCACAAGCACGCCAATTTCCACCCCAAACACGTTCAGCAGAAGTTTGGAACCAAAGAAAACCCCAGTGGTTTCAGAAATGATGACACTCCAATCAATATCACTCAACCAAAGGGTGTTTCCTTCGATTTGGACGGAAATGTAATGAATTGGTCCAATTTCCGTTTCCACGTCGGTTTCAACTACAGAGAAGGTATCGTGTTGAGTGACATGACCTATAATGACCACGGAAGAGTCCGGCCCTTTTTCCATAGAATCTCGCTTTCGGAGATGATCGTACCCTATGGATCTCCAGATTTCCCCCATCAAAGAAAACACGCTTTAGATATTGGTGAGTACGGTGCTGGTAACTGTACCAATCCTTTGACCTTGGGTTGTGATTGTAAAGGTGTGATCCACTACATGGACGCCCATTTTACCAACAAAGAAGGTGAAGCTACCACTGTCAAGAACGCAATCTGTATTCACGAAGAAGACGATGGGTTGTTGTTCAAACATTCGGACTTCAGAGACGATTTCCAAACTACGGTTGTCACCAGAGGTAAAAAATTAATCATTTCTCAAATCTTCACTGCTGCCAACTATGAATATTGTTTATATTGGGTCTTAAGACAAGATGGTACCATCAAGTTGGAAGTCAGATTGACTGGTATCTTGAACACATTTATATGTGACAAAGATGAAAGCACCGGTCCATGGGGTACCCAAGTTTATCCACAAGTCAATGCCCACAATCATCAACATTTATTCTCGTTGAGAATTCATCCTAGAATTGATGGAGACTTCAATTCTGCGGCCACTAGTGATGCCAAGTGCTCGCCTCATCCATTCGGATCAGTGGAAAACACGTACGGAAATGCATTCTTCTGTGAAAAGACTACTTTCAAAACCGTCAAAGACTCCTTAACCAATTTTGAATCTTCAACTGCCAGAAGTTGGGATATGTTTAATCCTAATTCTATAAACCCCTACTCGGGGAAACCAGCAACTTATAAATTGGTTTCCACCTTCTGCCCACCAGTGTTAGCTAAAGAAGGATCTCTAGTACGCAAGAGAGCACCCTGGGCAGTCTACTCTACTGAGGTTATTCCTTACAAGGATGAGAATCATGGCTACGGAAGATTGTATCCTTCTGGTGAGCATGTCGCTCAATGGAGTGGTGATGGCTTGAGAGGTATGAGAGAATGGATTGGTGATGGTACTGATAATGTTGAAAACACAGATATTGTATTCTTCCATACCTTTGGTATCACCCATTTCCCAGCCCCTGAAGATTTCCCGGTGATGCCCACCGAAGCCTTCGACCTCATGTTGAGACCAAGAAATGTTTTTACTGAAAACCCCGTTCTTGACGTCAAGCCATCTTATGCAAGAACCACAAGCGAAGTCAAGGCCGGTTCTAATGGAGTTAATTCGTGCTCTTTGAATGTGGATAACACTTCCAGATTGGCCTTCAACGATGCCAAAGGTAGTATCGCTTCATGTTGCAAAAAGTAGGTACGGTACCTGAAAAAAATTTCGATGGTAAAACCTAAGAATAGTGAGGAATTTTTCATGGGTAACTAGACAAGAGTATTACCACAAGGGTGGTACTAGCCAAAAAGATAAAAAAAATAACATCAAGTGAACCACTGGGTGCCTCGGGATTTTTTTATTGATATATTCTAGATTTCGGGAAATGTTAGTTCCCATTCCATAAAAACTTAGTTAGTTAGTGAAAAGAAGTGATTTGATCTGCGACACTGGTAATGAATTACTCGTTGGGTAAAACACTAAGCTTACCCGTGCATTGAGATAGTAATGATTCGCTCAATTCATACCCATCTTCGATTAATACAAAATTATTCATGATCAATTAATATCAAGAATTTATTCTCTTCATTCTGCTTCATTTACACAGAAGCGACAATAACAAATCACTTCACAAATATAACGAACACTAAGAATAACAACCAACCTTAACTGCTCATTACGCCCACTTTACTAATTCTGACTGTCTATTTCATCTTTCGTTTTTTCTGAACTTCAATTCAACTCGTTATCTTCGCTTCCCCATTACTCGCATCGCAGGATTACCCCAAAAATTAGGGCCTAATCTCATTGCATTACCTCATCAACTTTTCAATTTTCAAATATCTGAAATATCTGAAAGATCATCAATACCTGAAATATAAGTCATCCCAAAATGAAATACATCATCGAACATATGGAAGAGGGGTTCTCGGAATGGGTCACCCTTGAGTACTCCCAAATCATCCGTGAAGTTGGAAAGGAGAACCTCATCTTGACCTCATTACCTGCTGGAACCGTGGAAAAAGACATCCCAGAAGCTCTCACCAAGTTGGGACTCCAATGGACCACTCAGGAATGTGTGGAAATCGAAGGAGGCATCGACAATTCACGTGTTTGTCTCTTGGACCCCGCTGCTGAGACTGATTTGGTGCCAGAAGACGGTGAAAAGTTCGACTACTTCGTCTTTGGAGGTATCTTGGGATCGCACCCAAGAATCGATAGAACTGGTATCTTGAGAAAGAAGTACGGTTTTGCCGGAAGAAGATTGGGCTCCTTGCAAATGACTACCGATACTGCCATCAGAACCACCCAAAGAATCATCGAAAACCGCCAAAAATTCGAAGACATCGAGTTCTTGGACTACCCAGAAATCCGCTACTCCAAGTATGAATCCACAGAGATGCCTTTCAGGTATATTGTGCAAGACGGGGAGCCCATTTTGCCAGAAGGCATGTTGGAGTTGATTAGAAAGGATGGAGAACAAAGTATTGATGACTTGTTATGAAGATCTTTGAATAGAGTGACATGGTGACACGTTTGGTCAATTAGTATAGAACGCACATGATCAACCCCAGGGGCTATCATATCAACCTGGTTCAAAGTTGTGTTACTTCACTCTGTCAATAATTACAACGGAGGAATTCAATCTGGTGTGTAGTTTCTGTAATTTACAAAAGAAATGTATTAATTCCGAATCCCTTGGAATATGAAAAATTTCAGTGTATCCTTATCACAGATCCTCAATTTGTTTGAGCTTTTAAAGGTCTAAGAAACCTGAACATCTGGATGTCTCACTTCTTATTCTAAATTGTTGTATTCATAATTCATGATATTTATCGTAACTAATGTAATTTTTGAGTCTTTCGCCAGACTCTGTTGTCCTTTCTAAGTCTGTTGGTGCAAAGTCCTTTAATGCTGACTCAATGAAATCCAGATTTTAGCCTTTGCATCGTTTTGAGTTAAATTTGTACTTTCTCCTTCATTCATGAAACCTCGTATCTTAATACTTTATCACAGTCTTGGTCTTGATTTCGGCTTTTGGTGACAAGATCTCCTTCATAATAAATCCTGCGGTATTGACATCTTCAAAATAGGTAACATGAGCACTTATGGCTGATAACAATGAGATGTCGAACACACCCTGTGGCAAACAATAATCAACTCTGGCTCGTTTATTAAGAGACAACAACAACTTCAACTCATCTTCCAGAAGTTCGGACTTGATCTTCTTCGTGTCCTTCGGGGCTTCCTTCTTAGTAGTCGTAGCAAGTGAAGTCAAAATATCACCAAGCGCATTTTCTCGATTAATTCGCTCCTCATCCGAAGCTATAGGAGTTTTCTTTTTCTGTTTGCTGAACCAACTGGAAGCCTTGGCCAATTTTTCAGAAATCTCGTCCCCAATACTGCTCAATTCTTCAAATTGCTTGTTAAAGCCCTTCAATGCAAATGGGATGGATTCGGGTTTGAATTCAGCAAATTTTGGCGAGATCAACGGCTCAATTCTATATCCAATTGGATCACATGGGTGAAAAATATTGTACAAATTTTTGCACTTTGGCGTGGTAATATTCTCTGATTTCTTTTCTTCGTTAGATGTATCTGGTTGATTTTCATTCGAGACTATCTTCTTAGAGGTTTCTGGAGTTTCCGTATAGGCTTGAATGCCTGTTTGTTCTAGTAATTTAAATACACCGACTGGAGATCCCACACAAAATAAATTCTCCACGTCAAATTCTAATAGATTCTTGACTTTTTCTTTACCGTCCTTTGTTCTAGTTTGATTTGCTAAAATATCGAACGCAATAGCAGAGCCCAATGAGTGGCCCATGATGTGAATCTTCCCATTGAAATCTGGGTTCTTCTCTTTATAAAGTCGATAGACTCTGTTCAACTCATCTGTGACCACCTCAAATACTTGGTTAATGTACTTGGGTTCGTAGTAGAGAAGAATATCCAACACAACATCTCCCACTAAATTTCTCAACGGCTTCACTCCATCTACTGTTAATTGCGCCAAAGTAGGCAAATTGGGGTTGCTCTTGAACGTCTTTTTAGGATGAAAATCGATCTTATGTCTCCAAGAAACCGGAAGAACTTGAATACGGTTCGAATCGTCATTTTCTCCAAGCTTTTGAATTTCCTTGTTATTTCTGTAAACGGTAGACATGGTCTTTCTTAAAACGTTAATACTATGAGTGAAGTCAATTGACTCGTATTTATGGCCCAAGATCTGTCCGATTCCATGAATGCAAAACACTAAATGGTCAATCTTTCTGTTTGGTCCCGGCAATGGTAATTGTTCGTCCATAACGTAATCTGCCACATCGTTCCAAGTCTCGGAAATTGAAGCAGGAATTGCATCTGTGATCGAAGATTCCAGATACCCACGATAGATGTGATCCACAGAGACTAGGCTAACGCTTCTGGGACCAAAATTGCGGATCACTCCGATCTGGAATTTGGAATCCATGGATTTTGGGAACATTACAGCATTCTTCTCGTTGAAGTAAAGGATCAAATTCCCGTTCTCAAGATCGATAAGGTCCTTCTCCTCCTTTAAGTCCATTTCAGTTCTGGCATCTTCTTCCTTGAGCTTATTAAACTTCGCAACGATATCCTTGGACAGCTTGATTTTGGACTTATCATCGGAACTATTGACGATCTGGGTGTCTGCACTGAAGTTGTAGGGTTTTTTAATGTGGTATCCTAATTCGATGGCTTGAGAGATCTTATTAGGGAGCGGTTTTCCTGAAAAGTCAAACCAAGTTCCTCTTCTGACCTCATATGCTGGCCCATCCCAGTATACCGGAAGTAATTGGAATGTCTCAAGGTCAACTTGGAAGAGGCTGTCTTCAATCACCAGCACGTATCTGTTGGCATTGACTCCACTAGCTTCTTCATCACCTTTCTTGTCATTGCTGTTATCGTTTCCATTGACTCCGTTTGCTCTGTTGCCTTCTTCCAACGCATATTTAGGGGATTCTGCTTGGTTTGTTGCAGAAGTAGAACCATAATTCGAATCGGAATATTGCTCCTCCAATTCCGTTTTTTGATAAAATTCTTGGTATTGCTTCTCAATACGCCTTGAGTCGTATTCAGAAAATGCGGTAAAGTTGTCTGCTTCCTTTGTTTGCTTGTAATTGTGCCATTCAGGTTTAGATATAGGATGATCTATAGCATAGAACCATCTCACCTTCAAGGGAATGGACTGAGGCAAGTCTGGAGGCTTGTCGGAGAAAAGGCGCCTGGGAATCCAGGCCGATGTTCGCCGACAGCAGATACGAGTAAAAGAGGTCACAAACATCGAATGTTGTGTTTGGGATGTGATCCCATGTTTATTGCTTGTATTGCGGCACGTGACTTTTTGTCGCGTGACGATCTATAAATCGTTAGTCGTATCTAAATGATGGTGGTTCAAGTTAAACCTTCCTCCGGTATGGTGAAGTTTCCACTGGGCCACTTGAGGACAGCCGCGTTCGTGAAATCGCTGTAGTCCAGGTCCTCTTGAATTTTTCTTCCTAGCCTCAAGAATAAACTAATATCTCCATTTTTGTCCGTAAATTTGCCCTTCAAGGCCCTTGAAATCGCCGATGATAAAGGTTCCGAGCTGAACAAATCTTTGAGGTTGACATGGTCTATTTTATCAGCAACCATTTCCTCGACGTCGTTCACTAACAAAGAAACAGAGCTGTACTTTTCGTACATTTCCTTTTCGGGACCACTGAGATTTGGAACATCGTAAATCCACGAAAGAATACCAGATGTAGCATTGTAGCCTGAGAAAGTTGGAGGTAAAACTGCACCAATGGGGTCATCTCTCTTGAGAGAGATTATGGTCTCAAGGATCGCAGCAAGGCCCCACCTTGAAGCACCAGATAAAAAGAGGCCAAGTAGAAGGCCTTGGAAAAGCAACGCGGTGATTCCTCTAGTCGAACATCCGGGTAGCAAAATCAATGCTAGAATATAATGATGGATACGCAAAGTAAGGCCAGGAAGAGTCGAAAGAACGATCAATGTGGCCAAGATAGTTGAGTAGACCTTAAGGTATTTTCTGAAACGTCCAGAAAGCCAAATCTTGTATGCTTGTATCACTGCACAAACCACTATCAAGGAGATGATTCCCATCACAGACAAAAGAGCACCAGGCTGTTCCTTTAAATCACTGACTGTGAACCTATCCACGGGAAGTCTATCGAACGTGACATTGTTGAGTACACCCAACCAAAATAATGGATACCAGAATAACACCCGGCTGAGAGGGGATCTCTTGACCCCGGAATTTGATGGAGGATCGGACAAGGTACGCTTACATGCTGCTTTCCACATAACGTAGAGAATGAAGCAACTTGGGAGGAACCTTTCCAAACCAATGGAAATAAGAGCAGCGAACTCTTCGGGATTCAGCGACAGAACTGTCTTGGGGGGATCTGTGGCAAGACAAATGGTCCAAAAGCCGACCACATTGATGGTCCAGAATACAACCGCTCCACTGGCGAGATAAACGACAGGAAGACCCAACAAGATATTTATCATGAGGATTAAGAGACGAGGATCGTAGCATTGTGAGAAGTGGGGTCCCTTTGGAGAGTTTAATGGGGAAAATTTGAAACTCGAATGGAAGAACAGGAGAAACTCAATTGACTTCATTTTGAATCTTCCGACTGTCAGAGGAAACCCTTCTTGCTCTCCAGAAAACGAAACACGGGCACAACCTCCAAAAAATGGAGAAACAATTCCAGCGTGGACAGCAGCTCCGCAAGTGAATGAATCGGCACGGTAAGGTAACGAAAGAAATTGGTTCATTTGGTCGACCTCGCTCAGTTTCTTTTTACTGACCTCAACCAGAGCTCCACCTCCCACAATGTACAGTCTATATTTGATTCTTTGGTCTCCAATGGGTACCAATGAGTAGGTCCAACTACTTCTATCACATAATGCAGGACAACGGACCACCACGTCTCCCAGAGGAGAACAATCCTTTCCATGGAGCCCACATGCTCCATTTTTGCCTCTCCATTCGAGCTGGCCTTGACAAGAGAGTGAAATTGCTTCCCTGACACCGTCCGATGGAGGTACCGTGAAATATGGAAGGAGAATGGAAAGTGCTATTCCGAGCCAAAGGGTCAAGTAGCACACGAGAAGAGCCACCCGATACGGTTTGGGGACCTTACGGCGAAACTCCGAAGGGAGACTTTCGATTCTGGGAAGGTAGTGGAAAGGTTGTGGCGGATCATCACGAGGTATGTCGGGTCCATTCCAAAGTCTTCTCCAGAATCCCATTGGACCCGAGGCTTGTATATCATCTCCCACTAAGCCCCCAGAAAGGATGGAGGACAGTGAATTGGGGTTCTCCATGGGGTTTAGAGGTTGGAGTTCTATGTTCTCTGAATACTGGGGTTCGGAAAAATCGGAGTGGTGCTGTTTTGGAGGGCGGTTCTCGTGGATTTTGATGTTGTTTGAGGTGTGATCGGATAAGGAAGTGGATATAGGGGTGGATTTATAGGATGATGAAACGAAAGGACGACTGGAATGGGGAGAATCACGAGGTGGGGGAGACCTAGAGCCCGACGATTTGCGATCTCCATGCGATTCTGGGGAAGATCCCTCAGTACTAGGGCTTTGATAAGGACTCATAAGCCACTTTGTTAAGAGAATGTTATATTTTCTGGCTGAGGACTATGGAGTCAATCACCGCGGTGGTGGTAGAAATTACCGCGATGGCGGTGAAAAATTAAAACATGGTGGTGGAAATGTCGGCAATGGCTACGACGGTGCGTGTATGGACTTGGGAAGACTGCCACAAGAGAAGCACATTGGGGGAACGCTGTATGGCGGTTTTTCATGAGGTGTGATTGGGGATATTTGTGGGCTTTTTCGTGCATTCGAATTCCATATTACAATACTATAGGGGGTAGGTCCTCAAGGGGGTTGCAGAGAGCATTGGTGCAAATCTCGGGGTGGTTCTGGTGGGGTCTCCATTACCTCCACGAGTGAAGGAGAGGAGGGGCTGAAGACAATCGCGTAGTATTTCTGTACAATCCCGGTGAAACTCCGGAAGAGGCTTCCCAGGTTCGTATAAATCGTAGCCGAAAGGAATAGGCAATGGTTAGGGAATCCCGGTCAGATCCCGGTCAGATCCCGCTATACTAGGTGGACCTTTCCTGATTAGTATGCGTTGATGGGACTCCCTTGATTCGTACAGCTGAATTGGATATGTATTGATCGAAGCTATGTGGCTAACGAGTTGGTGTTGGTGTTGGTGGAATTTGGGATCCCTGCAAAACTCGGTTGGTTGCCTGGTGATTGACTAGTTCTAATACGTGGTTACTATTTTAAGATATCGTAGTTGCTGAGTGATTTTCGAGGGGGTCCTATTTTTAGCATGGTACTCCACGTTGATTCATTTGGACTGAAAAGGACGATTAATGAACAAAAACGACCGTCCTCTCTCCTCAATAAACCTTCAAATAAGCCACAAATTGAATCTTTTGAACAATTACGCTAAAAATTAGACACGATTTTCAACTTAGGCAGCGCAAGACATTGAAGTTTCAATTGCGCTTTAGGTAAATTTTCTGGTACATTTTCAACATGACGTAATTAAGGGTATTATCTTGAGGATGGGTGTGTTCCACCGAAGAAACTTGTTAGCATTTTAAAACCTTCAGCCAGAATTATCTAGTTAGACTCATTCATTCTATCAATTTTGAACCAATAAGATCTACTTGTAGAGCAGACTGTTTCTTACCGTTTTGTCGAAGCATTCATGGTTCAACGAACTTCTGCTTCTTTGAATCGTTCTTTATCTCAGAATCCAAAGCTTATTTAACCAATAAACCTTTCGATAATGTTCAGATCTATACTACCTAACTTGAACACATCAACTAAACCCCAATGCAGTATTCTTTCGCAACCATTACGTCACGTATTAATAACCAATTACTTCCTTCTCTACATGACTTAACATCCCTCGCTTTCCAAGCTTGGATCTTAACAGACTCTCACATCAAAGAAGCTACTGTTCTACTATACCTCGAAATTTTTAGCATGAGGCCATGTCTTTAAGCGGCATCCCGAAACCCCCAAAACACTTAACAAAGTTCTGCTACCAGCTCTTGTTGTTATTTCAATTAGTCTTCGTCGTTTCTATTCAGAAATACAAATCCGATCAAGAATTCAATGGAGCTTGTCGGAAAATTAGTTTGCTGGGACCTGGTACCGCCATTTCCCTCGAATTCAAGGCATAGGAAAGTACAATAAAGGTTGTACTAGAACTCAGACTTCCACTTCTTATTATACAAACTCAACTAAGAGATGATAGTACTAAAGCTAGTCTTGGAAAAACTTTGAGTTCCTTTAAATGAAAAAAATAAACCTCAATCAACCCAGCGCAAATATTTTGAATCACATCGTACAGTCCTTTCAGTTGCAACTTTAACACTCAATTGCCATCCATAATCTTCTACATTTGTTAACATTATCATACATTACCCAATATAATACATCCATGATTAACCGGAACACATGGTACATGATTCAGGATTATCAATAGCACAAGCTATAACCTTAGCACTGTAAATATCTTGCTCAAGACGTGCAAGCTCCTCGTCGTCCAAAACCTTCTCTCCCTCTCCTTCAACTGCCTTATCTTCGATCTTCAAGTCTGCCACAGAGTTCTCCAAAGAAGTTGGCTCGGTAGAGTCAGAACGAATCGAAGAGTCCGCGTCAGATGCTCCAGATCTGGCAACGTACTTTCTTTGGTTCAACTTTTCAAGAGATGCAACAGTATTAGAAGCTTCATTGACAGATGTCTTGTCAACTGTGAATTGAATAGCAGCAGCAGCAGCTTGAGTTCTCAAGTAGTACATACCGGTCTTCAATCCCTTCTTCCAACCGTAGAAATGCATAGAGGTCAATTTACCCATGGTTGGGTCCTTGATGTGAATATTCAATGATTGGGATTGATCAATGAAGGCGGCTCTGTCAGCTGCCATGTCAATGATGTGTTTCTGAGAGATTTCCCATACGGTCTTGTACAAAGCCTTGATCTCATCAGGGATGTTGGTCAATCCTTGAACAGAACCATTGTTGGCAATGATACTGTTCTTCATGGCATCGTTCCACACTCCCAAGTCGACTAAATCACGCAACAAGTATGGGTTGACGATTTGGAATTCACCAGCCAAAACTCTTCTAGAGTAGATGTTAGAGGTGTATGGTTCGAAACACTCGTTGTTACCCAAGATTTGGGAGGTGGATGCAGTTGGCATAGGAGCAACCAACAACGAGTTTCTGAGACCATGTTTGGCCATCTTTTGCTTCAAAGCATCCCAATCATATAATTGGGTTGGCTTTCTGTCCCATAAATCGAATTGCAACAATCCCTTAGAAGCTGGAGAACCTTCATAAGACTGGTATGGACCTTCGATTTCTGCCAATTCAATAGATGATTCAACAGCAGCGTGGTAGATGGTCTCAAAGATTTGGATGTTCAATTCTCTGGCCTCTTGAGAATCGAATGGTAATCTCAAGGCCATGAAAGCATCAGCCAAGCCTTGCACACCCAAAGCGATTGGTCTGTGTCTCATGTTGGAGTTTTTGGCTTCTTGGACTGGGTAGTAGTTACGGTCAATGATTCTGTTCAAGTTACGAGTCACAACCTTGGTGACATCGTGCAACTTTTCAAAATTGTACCAAAGGGAATCGTTGTCCTTTTCAACGAAAGATGGAAGAGCAATAGAGGCCAAGTTACAAACAGCAACCTCATCTGGGGCAGAATACTCAACAATTTCAGTACACAAGTTAGAAGACTTAATGATACCTAAGTTCTTTTGGTTAGTCTTCTTGTTACAAGCATCCTTGTACAACATAAATGGGGTTCCGGTTTCGGTTTGAGCCTCCAAAATGGCATACCAAAGCTTTTGAGCCTTGATGGTGGATCTACCACGGTTTTCACGCTCATATCTTTCGTATAACTCGACGAACTCGTCACCGTAACAATCAGCCAAACCTGGAGCTTCATTAGGGGAGAATAAAGTCCAGTCACCGTTTTCTTCAACTCTCTTCATGAACAAATCTGGGATCCACAAAGCAGGGAACAAATCTCTAGCTCTGATTTCTTCCTTACCGTGGTTCTTTCTAATGTCGATGAAGTCAAAGATGTCCGAGTGCCATGGTTCCAAGTACAAGGCAAAGGCACCAGGTCTCTTGTTACCACCTTGATCGACATAACGAGCGGTGTTGTTGAAAACACGGACCATAGGAATGATACCGTTGGAGGTACCATTAGTACCAGCGATGTAAGCACCAGTGGAACGGATGTTGTGGATGTGCAAACCAATACCACCGGCACTCTTGGAGATCAACGCACAGGTCTTCAATGTGTCGTAGATACCATCAATGGAGTCATCCTTCATGGCAACCAAGAAACAGGACGACATCTGTGGAGATGGGGTACCAGCATTGAACAAGGTTGGAGAACCGTGGGTAAACAATCTTTGGGACATCATGTTGTAGGTCTCGATAACACGCTCGATATCGGAGCCATGGATACCGATGGCCACTCTCATGATCAAGTGTTGGGGTCTCTCAGCGACCTTACCGTTGATTCTCAACAAGTAGGATCTCTCCAAGGTCTTGAAGCCGAAGTAGTTGTAGTTGAAGTCACGGTCGAAGACGATGGCGGAGTTCAACTCATCGGCGTTCTTACAGATCACGTCGTATGTGTCCTTGGAGATCATTGGGGAGTGCAACCCGGTCTTGGGGTTGACGTATTCGTAGAGCTCCTTGGACAACTCGGAGTACACCTTGGTGGTTTGTTTGTGCAAGTTGGAGACCGCGATTCTGGCGGCCAAGATGGCGTAATCGGGGTGGATCGTGGTCATGTAGGCGGCGGTCTCGGCGGCCAAGTTGTCCAACTCGATGGTGTTGACCCCCTGGTAGACACCAGAGATCACACGCTGCGTGATGGCCACGGCATCGACGTGGTTGGAGTCCAACCCGTAACATAATCTTTGGACTCTGGCGGTGATCTTATCGAACCGTACTGGCTCCTTGCGTCCATCTCTCTTTAAGACGTACATGGTGGAAAGTAAATGTACCGTGCTTTGTATGGAAGAAGAAGTGAACAGTTACAGAGAAGAGACTTCCACCGGGGAAGAGAGGGGGTTTATATAGTGGAGACGCGTCATGAAAAAGCCCGAGGGGAACGCAGGCGACACGGTGGTTACACGTCGTGGAGGCGTCGCGTGCCTTCCCGATGCGGCAAACTGTCAACACCTGCGGTGATGGATCTGCCAAGGGGTCGTGCGCGCACCGTTGCGCCGCGTGGGGGCCGTGGCCACACGCGTCTTGTCTGGAGCCAGTCTGGCTGTCAGATGTGCTTAGGTGCCCGGAAAAGCTTACAGTGCTACTGCAGAGGATAGAGCAGGTCTCTGGCTTTTTACAGAGACCAAAAGCGCCCATATAAGGTCACGTTTGCCGCTTTTAGTGGACCCACGAGTGTTTACAATAACCCAGTGAAATTGCGCGTCCTGCTGTGGCAGGCGCGCTTACTCATCACCGATTCGCATATCAACTTCTTATCAGGATGTCGCACACTGTTGATAGAGACACAGTATGTGGAACTGTGGCCGAAACGGGGAACAATATGGCCAATATGGTCAGTATGGTCAATTCGGCCAGTATGATGACGTAGAAGGATTTGGAACCAAAGTCGTGATGCTGCTCCATGAGGCGACTAATGCAGTTATTACAAAACATAACAAATTCTCAATAGAGTTGGGCAGTTGTCGCATTGCTCTTCGCACTGTGAATGCTCATGAAATACGACATGCTTACATATCAAGCCCTAAGAGAGCGAGTCAAACGTTGGGATGATTCCAGTCTTCTTCTAATTGTTCTGGGTGTGCTGGATGTTCTTCTGATTCTTCTGATTATGCTAATTATGGTAATTATGCTGATTCTTCTTATTTCTCTAATTTCTCTAATTATACTAATTATTCTATTTCTTCCACTTCTCCTTTTGCTTCTCCTGATTCTTCCACTTGTCCTTTTGCTTCTCCTGATTCTTCCACTTCTTCTAATCATTCTCCTGATTCTTCCACTTCTTCTAATCCTTCTCCTGACTCTTCCACTTCTTCTAATCCTTCTGATTATGCTGATTTTCCTACTTTTCCTACTTCCCATACTTCCACTTGGTTCCCCTACTGTTCCTTTGCTCCTTCTTCTCAATTCTTTCACTACTTAATCTGACTTTCGTTCTCATCATTACTCTTCCCAGATTCCCGCTTACGAACCTCCGAGATCTTTCTCGATGAGAACCATGGTTAAGAATCTGATATGTATGTAGGACCGGTAAAATGCGTTTCAGCAGTACTTGACAATTGGCCGAGAACACCAATTCCACTTTGGTTTGGTGCAGGAATGCCCAATGGCCGATACGGGGTGGATAGATGGTATTTGCTGGGGCGGTTGGTTGTGCTTATGAAACAAGAATATAGACAATAGCTCATTTCTGGATCCTTTATTAAGTGAGAATTCAAGATTTAATTGCCGATTGACAGTAGAAACTCGGCACTGTGAGGTACGGAGACGCAGTGGTAGAAGTGGAAGAGGGATTATAATAAGAAGATGGTCAGTAATAGCCACGATTATAGAGAGAGAACTTGGTTATTCTTGGACAATAGTAGTCATTTCGCATTTGGTGAGTCCTTGTTAGAAGTAACCACCTGTTTCGTTTTTTGGGCAAGGAGTCACTTTCCCAAGACGTGTGATGCTTTTTGATATCGTGGTCATGGTTAGAACAAATTACCACCGACAATGTACTTTTCATTTTGAATTTGTTTGATAAAATGAAATTGATGTGGAAGTTCGCAAATTTTTAGTAATTCTACAATATCTGTACATTTAGTTGAACAAGATGAGTGGTCTACCATTTCGTGTTCTTTTGACCTCTGAAGGGACCAAATCTCAATTTCTGAACAGAGTAATGACTTTAGGTGCTTCTGCTATATTTCGCCTGGTGTTGCTCCCTGCTATGGCTGATGGTGGTAGTCTCGTGATGGTATGTCACGTGACACAAGTCACCCCCCGGTGAAGTTGTAGAAGCACGACTCAAAGACTCGAGTTCTGGCCACTTGAAGCCTATATGAATGTTCTAGTTGCCCCAAGCTCTTTTGGAACTGAAGTCATGGCAAAATACAGACGTTCTAAACTACTCAGATCACGTCATCGGTCACGTGATATAAGGATTTTAGAACGCTTCCAAAGACAGCTTCTTCTGCAAGTGGTGTGTGATTGATGCCGGGAAGCAAGGAGCTGCCGAGAAAGTGTAGGTACTACTGGAGTATCGAGCAAGCTAATCAAGTAGCTCCTGAATCATTTTGGTAAGACCCTCGAATACTGGTCACGTGACCTAAGATAACCACTATAGGCACTCAGAAGCACTTGCTAAAGTTCCCCATTAGGAACATCGAAGCTTTCCAGAGAGTTTGGCAACTCCACATACTTATCGATTCCGGTACCTTTATTTCAAATCTTCTACCTCTTGTGTAAAATTGGAACCTTGAAATACGCTTCAGTTGGAACAATATGAAGAACCACCGTGTGAGAAGTGAGAACAGAATTAGAAGCATGAATATAATTCACACAAAGAACCAACAGTAATTCCACTTGTGAAACTACAATTGGAGCAATGTCATTAACACAGACAAAAGCTCCCTTCCAAGGTAATCTCCTTTATTTGAACGTGTATTTAGACGCTTATTTAAATGTGTACTTGGAGTATTGCTCTGGTGGAAATATCGGAAGTTCGGGCCATGGTTCACCATTGAAGAAAATGTTTCATGATTCTTACATGTCGGTAACGACAAAGAGCTGAAAAACCGGAAATTCCAGATTTCTTACCAGAGCTCACTTGCTTTCTTCCTTGGTCAAGTCACTGTATGTTAGTTGATTGGTTCTCACTACTATTGGTGCATCTGGAGCTCTCGGTGATACTTACTTGATGAACTTCTCCAAATCAAAGTCATCCTCCTTGGATGCAGCCACTGGGGCAGGAGCTGGAGTGGCAGGGGCTTCTGTCTTAGATTTTGGCCATGCTACAACAGCAGTAACGGAGGCCAAAGTAGCAATAGAGAGCTGGAGTTAGTAACTTCGATTGGGATCTCAATTCATGGCAGAAAGCCACTTTTTTCGGTCAATCAGCTGACTTTGGGACAATTCAGTTGATTTCACCTCTTAGTACTCACAATATGAGCAGGAACTTGTCTGCCGAAGATAGTGTAGGCAGCACCCATGATGTAGTTGGTGATTGGAGTTCGTCGAATCCGATCCGCAATAGGTACCGCGATTTGTAAGCGCTTACATAATCAGCGAAGATAGCCACAGGCAACACTAGGGCATAATATAGTACATCCCAGAGGGCAGTTTCATTCACTCATGTTCTTGCTGATTCCAGGCCTCCGCAAGCCTCCAATAATTAACAAGACCAAATTTTCCGAGAACCTCCTGGGCTTCCTCGTCGTCTTTGGTCCTCATTATGCTCCATTTCATGAACAGCAAATCTTTAACTTGACCTTCCCAAATGATTACACATTCGTTTTCACTCAAGTCTTCAATTTCAGCTCCAGGATCATTCTTGGGTGCCATATTTTCTGTCCATTTGATTCTCCTACTCATCAATTTTTTGTAAAATTTAATTCCTTTTTGACCACCTTCCACTATTACTAGGTTAAATTTGGGGTTCTCTAAGCATATTCCCAAGAGTTCCAATTGTTTGGCATTGATATCGATCTTGTACTTATGCGAGGGATTGACGAGTCGCTTAATCTTGTATACCGTGGTATGATATCCTTTGTCGAGATCCTTTTGGTGCTGTTGTTGAATTTTTAAGTGTCTCTCTTCCTTGGTTAATTTCCTATCCTCATTAGTTTGTATGTGCTTTTTTAAGCGGTCATCCACTTCTTGACGGACCCGCTTTTCTACTGCCGTAGGATCCTTTATAGCTTCGTTGGTGAGAACATTCATGAGGTTAGAAAGTTTGACTTTTGGAGGTGGTGGAGCATCCAACCCCAATTTTATTCGATCTTGCTTGTCCTTCAATTTTTCCTGCCTGTCGTTTTTTCTTATCCGCTTCAATTCCTTCTTGGTTAAGTAAAGCGCTTTCTCTGGGAATTTGTGTTGATCACTTGAGGCACTTATGAATACAGGATGTTGGATATAGTGAGATATGGGCGCCTCTTCATTATCCAACACCAAACGGTCGGAATCGTCTATGTGAGCATAATCTGGATCTTTGAGGTATGGCTTGTCCCACCACTCGAGTTTCGGCGGCACTTCTGGCCTCCAAAACTGTTCCCCAAGCGCTTCATTGGGCGCAAGTCCCTGTTCTAGCTTCTGTTGATACTCTAAGGCTTCTTGCTTTTCTTGGGCTTCTTTTCGACGAATCTCGTTCGCTTCTGCGATATACTTGCCATGGACATTGAATTGTAATTGTTTAGACCGTGTGGACCCCCTTCCTGCTTGATTTAGGTACGGGTTGATGGCCAATGGGTCGAAGCCCTTTCTGACCGATTGCTTCAACGGATTGTGGTTTTTTGGAAGCGTGGGAGCAGCGATTCCCCTCAAAAGTGGATGTATCGACACCCCGAGCCCTCCACGCCCGAGATCTTCATGGTTTAGGGCGGTTGGTGTGGTTTCCAGTGCTTTCTCCAGTTGGTGTCTTTTGGCCGAAGGGGTGGTATTTTTGGCCCGTTTCATGGCTTATGACTAATTTGAACTCACCAGCTTCTCAATAAGATCACCTGGTGCCGCAAAACTGCCGTACAATGCTTCTCCAAGACTGTCTGGGGCCTATGCTTGCCTCTTGCAACTTCCACCTTCCTCATCTACAACTCATGCCTGGATGCGACCGTCGTGCGCGTACCGCCGCTGACGTTACTGCGCAACCCTTCCGCTCTATATTCAATTGTTAATCCTACTCTCTATTCTCTTTCCTGTAACAAGGACGGTTATTCCTGCAGAAGTCCATTCATTCATCCAATAGCGTACGACCGTCCTCCGAAAATCACTCCAAGTGTAACAGACCAAACGAGACCAGCCTATCATGATAATAGAATCCAAGCAACGTGCGTGGCGGATGGGCATGGCCAAACCGTTCCAGCCCTTGATTGACGAGATCATGGCCAGCGATGCCCGCGGATTGCCAGCGATTCTTGAGGCCAATCTCACTTGGGAACAGCCTCGAGGTGATCTCCTCCACTGGATTTCAGTTTTAAACAAGATCGATGATCTTTTGGAGGCCCAAATCGTGAAATATGGACTCGACCAAGAAAACCCGAAATTGCAACAATTCTTGCCTGAAGACGAGAAACTCACGGTTTCGTGTCTCAAGTTCACATGCACCCTTCTTGAGCATTGCAATGATGAACTATTGTACTCCAGCAGCGATCGGATCTTCAACTTGATCAAGTCGCCATCCATCGAGGTCAGATTGAACGCATTGGAAGTCCTAGCATTGGTAGGCGAAAGATACGTGCAAACCAACCATCCCAAATATTCGGCTCCCAAGCCAATCAGAAACCTCCTTCTCAAGATTGCAAAGTCATTTCCTCCCATAGTCTCTGCCAGTTATATCCCTAGGTCAGAATCTGACAAGAAGTCCATTGTTGGGGAGCATCACAACTATTTGGATATCATGAGCAACGAAAAACCAGAGAAGTGGAAACTGTTGAGTTTCCAGTACTTCAAGTCGACTATGTCTCCAATTCCTGAACCTAAGGACACAGCCAACTCACCAGCATCTAAGGACTCTAAAACCAAGACTGATGCCAAGAAAGAGAAGAAATCTAAGAAAGAAAAGGGTTCGAAGGCACAAAAAAAGGTCTCACTCACTCCCGTGGAAGGTTTAGCTACATTCAGTTTACCTGAAGACTCAGTAAGAAAGTTAACTTTGGAGCAAATTTACGACAAGGCCAGCGAAGTTATACCTGAAACTTATTGGTTTGATTTCGGTTTGGTTGCTCCTGTTGCCAAAGCTTTCAACAACTCCTCATATGACGCTTTAGAAATAAGGCGAAAGTTATTACAAATCAAGTTCCTTGCAATTGGATCCATAAGTTGTCTTTGCTCAAGTGATTTCACTTCAACCAAGTTGTTTGAAGCCGAACCGTACATTTTCAGCTTTTTAGTTGAAATGATCAATCCTGATAATGAAGAAAAAGTTCATAAAGAACTCTTATTTTCAGCTATCAAAGCGTTAGAGTACATATCACTCAAGAAAGTGTGGGGTAACGATTTGATAAGAGCGATGGGTGGAAATGTCAGTCATGGTGTGATGTTTGAATGCTTGAGATACATTAACAAGAAAATCAAGGATGAGCAATCTGAATATCATGAAATCATATTCATCCACTTTTTGAATATGGTTGGAAATCTTTTAACTATCAAAAGTTTAGCTCAGAGATTGACTTCTGGAGGAATCATACATGATTTAATTTCATTTTTTAATGTGCATACGAAGCATAGGTGGACATGTTCTGCAGTGGTTCACTTAACTTCTATTTATTTATCCTCAAGTCCGGACGCTCTCGACGAATTTATAAATTTGAACGGCTTTGATTTATTAATTGAAACAATTCAGTACGAGGTGGATTACGCAATTGAACATCCAAACTCAGGAAAAAGCAACTCCTTTGCTCAACAACAAAAGTATTCAATTTCATTCAGGCAGGCAAATTTCGTTCGTAATTTACTAAAATTGACTGTGGATTTGATTCAATCAGATATCGGTGATAGATTGCGTAACTTATTTGATTCTCATTTGTTGTTAAGTTTCAACAAGATTCTCAACAATCCAAAGATTTTTGGACCGTTGATTTTGTCATCCACTATCGATTCAGTATTCTACATTATTCATAATGAGCCAACAGCATATTCAATTCTTAATGAAGCTAAAGTGATTGATACCATACTTGATAATTATGAGTCCTTCATTTTGCCTTCAGAGAGTTTATTGACTTCGTTACCAGAAGTCATTGGAGCTATCTGTTTGAATTCTGATGGATTGAAAAAGGTCGTTGAGAAGGAAACTATTCAAAAATATTTCATATCATTATCAAGTTTCGAACTCAGTAGCGAAATGGAATCTACCACAAACTTGGGCTGTACTTTTGATGAGTTAGGAAGACATTACCCAACTTTAAGACCCATTATTTTGGAGGAAACCAAGAAATTAATAGAAAGAGCTGCTATTGAGGTTAATAAGAAACTTGAAGGTGCAAAGTTTTACAAGTCCACGAATGGATCTCTTTATCGCTCTCCCAATCAAGAGGTTCTCAAACATGATGGACAACAAAATGGCGAACCATTGAAGGAATGGAGTGGCTCTGAAACCGAAATACTATTCGACAATGTAATCTCCTTTGTGGATGGTCTCTTTCAAGATAGTGGTCAATGGGCTAATGAAATTGTCGCAGGAATTAGTTTTGAATCTTGGTTGGATCTCATCACCCTTTCCAAGGCACCATTTGATTTTTGCTCCGCTGGTAGTCTCTTGTGCTTTAACGCGAATTTGAAATATTTCGACGATGAAGACAGGAATTACGGGTTCGCAAAAGTTATAGCTAAACTTGAACAATTGGTGAACACACCAATTCTTAAAGAATTCTCAACCTTTGAAAATAATGACAAGTCATTTTTCGCTCAACTTGAGGATCAAGAAAGGTTTGAAGATGCATCCAAGCTTTTGCAGCAGCTTTCAATCATTGGAAGTGTCCTTTGCACTATTACCAGCACCTACGTTAATTCGTACCTTTGTTTTCACGAGCGGATGGTTCAATTAACCAAAGTGTTTGGAGATCTGAACCTTATAACGAGTTTAGGTGCCCTTTTGGGAAGATGTATCATTGAAGAAAATTGCGTCAGGACCAACACACCAGTTGAAGTGGTCGACCTAACTGGCTTTAGATTCGCATCCATTCCAGAATCACCCACTACAGTGATAAGAAAGAATGATGTGGCCCCTGATCAAAAGCGAAAGGATGATTACACCACAGCAGCATACAAGAATACTTGTCAAATAAGACATCTCAGTATTCATATTGAATCTTACATCAATAAACTTTTCAATACAATTGGCAGGGTTTGCATGCATAAGAGACAGGACTTTTCTCAAGTTCTGTACAGACAGAATGCAGTCAAGATGACAATTCAATTAGGTAATGTTTTTTCATCTCTTTTACTTAAAAAGTTTGACCTGGCTTACCTCAAAAATTGCTTCACTTTTTTGATCTCTAAATCTATTTTGTATTCTTTGGTCATTAAGGAAAGAGGAAGAGAACAAATTTCAACATCGATGGCCATTGTGTATATACAGACTGGAGTGTTGGATCTTCTAAGAGATCTCGGAATGGAAATCTGGCAGAAGCTTTTGTTCATGGATCCGAAAAAGGCTGAAATTTCAAGGGAATACAACTACATTAGTATTGATGAAGGAAGCATAATTAAAAATGCCATGAGCCACATCTTGACTATTTTTTCGAAGTTGGTTAATCATGATTCTATTCCTAATTTGCCAGTTTCGAAGCTTTACTTTCATACCGGATACGAGGAAGATACTAGTTTGGTATCATCATTATTGGTCCAAACTAGATTGAGAGGATTGGAATTGATAGCTAGAACCATAACTACTCAGTATCATTTATTGCCTCCAGAAAACTTTTCAAACGTTCCTTCACCATTACTTGAGATGATTCTGGTGATATTGAAAGTAGCAGGATTCAAGAATGAACGATCTGAAGCTGATTTTATTCCATTTGATGTGAGAAATATTGGACCTCCAGAGAATCAACTTGAGTATTTAAAGGAAAAAGGATTGACAGTCTCTCAAGCCATGCATCTTTTCAAGCATGGATTAGACCTTGCAAAGTCCACCGAACAATGGCCAGAATGTTCACAATTTGAAATTAATGAAATGGATTTAAACAGAATAAAAGAAGAAGTTGAGAAGGATCCAAGATCGTGGTCAATTGAGTTTCCTTCGTTTCCCACCAAGAAGGATCTTGAAGATCAAAGAAATAGTTTGTTTTACTTGTCTCCAGAGAAATGGCTCGAATTTACAAGGAACTATTCACACCCACAACAAATCTTTAAGATCATTAGTACCGCCTCTGATGAATATGAATTATCAATGGTATTATTCAATCACATCAAAGATTTGGTAGAAAACAAGAATGATCGGGGCCCAAGATTAGCGACCTATTTACAACTCTTTTCTCACAGGGTCGAGATCGAATATACCTATCCGAATAAGAATGAAACATTGGAGCAATTCATTGACTTCTTTGTTGCTGAACTTGATTATAACGAAACTCACGAAGTTGTTAATGAAAAGTACTTTCCATATGCTTTGAAAATCTTCGAGTTCATTCTAACCATGAAGAGTTTTCCATTGGATCTTTCAAAGCCACTCAATGCAAACTCTCGTGCATTCAGATTGGGAGATAGATCGGAGAAAAGCATTTTCGAGAAAGTTTTGAAGATTAATGGCTTGACAAACGGATACTCCATTATTATTCTTGCCAGAATTTTGGTATTGTATTCAAGAGATCAATTCTACTGCATGAAAATCGGTAGGTCACAACTTTTGAAAGATCTTGTTCAGCATTCCAAGGAATTGAAAAATACAAAGTCTGTTTTGAACAGTACATCAGGAAAGGTTGCGGAATTAGACGCATATAGATCAAGTCTTATTATCTTAATGAGAAGATGTTTTGAGACAGTGGACGTATTGAAGGTCAACATGACTTCTGAATTGTTGACTTTGCTCAATGTCCCAACAAGATTCAAAAGGGATCTCAATTCCACTTTAAAAGAAACCTTTGCACTGGTTTCACGAGACTCTGATGTTTTCACTGAAGTCGCTTCTTCGAATATTTTGCTCGACGGGTATGATGGAGAAATACCACTTGATGGTAAATTACCTATTATCAATACCAAGCAAGCCGAAAAGGAAGTAGAAGAAGAAGACGTACAAATGGAAGATGCAAATATCTTGGAAAAAGTGAAAGAATCAAAAACCGAAAGACCACTCGAATCAACTGGTATTGTTCATATTCTTTTGGCCGAATTAATGGACGTCATGAAAACTGATTGGGTAAGCACACCTGTCGTTTCTGAGAAAGTTGAAAAAGAGCCATCAAAAGAAAAATCGGATGACAAAAAGGATATGACGAAAGAAATGATGAAGAACGTAAACTTTTCATATGCTTCGTTCCTTTTACAGACAATTACAGAATTGGTAGGGTCATACAAACAATCTAAATTGGAGTTCTTGACATTCACAAAGAAAAAGAGCAAAGAATTAAGACCCAGAGCTACATCGTTGAACTTTTTTATCCATCAATTGGTACCTACGAAGGTCCTTGAACATTCAAGTGGAGTAGAATATGAAAGAAGAAATGCAATTTCATCAATTTCTAAATTAGCCTTACTCGCAACTTTATCCACTCCTATCCTTGAAGCGAATGTTAAGACTCCAGCTCCAAAAACAGAAGATACTGATATGGCTTCCATTAGAAAGTTTTTTGTTGAAGCCGTTTCGAGAATTCTTAAAGAGACTTCCAATTCACATTCAACCTTAGCAACTGTCAAGTATGGTAAGTTGTTGGACATTTTCGATCTTTGTGGTATGATCATTTCCAGTAAGTCTCGTGAAGTAGGTGGACCATTGTTGAACAAAAATGCCACTAAGTATGATCAGTACTTCATTAGCAGGGCACTCATTGATAAGCAAATTCCATTTCAGATCACAAACATCCTCGCAGAAATGGACTTGAACTTTCCAGGCATTGAAAAGGTCATCAAGTCAGCATTGAAACCCATCTCAGTGTTGGGAAAGACGAAAACCGAATTCCAAGATATGTTCCAAGAGGAATTCCAAGGTGATAATGAAGATGATGATATTGTTCCAGAAGATGTTGATGATAGAGATGAGACTCCAGACTTGTTCCGGAACTCAACGTTGGGTATGTATGATGCTGAATACGAAAGTGAGGAGGACGAAATGGATTATTTTGATGAAGATCCATTGGAAGCATTGATGTCGCAAGAAGATATTTCTGGATCAGATGACAACTCATCTGGTTTGTCAGATTTAGAGTCGGACCAAGATGGCGATGCTGAAGAGATCGAACTACAAGAAGATTATGATAGCAATGATACTGATGATCGTGATTCTGACGAGATGGATGAAGATTCTTCTGACATGGATGACATAGAAATCATTGATGAATTGAATATTGGATCTCATACCGATTCGGAAGGAGACGAAGATATGAGTGACAGTTCCAGTTTTTACGATTTCGAAAATGAAGAGGAAGCCAGTGATTATGATGAAGAAGAATTAGATGGTTGGCTTGAAGAATTCGGTGCCGGTGCTGATGATGAAGATGAAGACCAAGAACATGCAGAAGAGGAAATTGAAGACAACATACATGGTAGATCCAGAAGAGATGGAACAATCAGACAATTTAGAATGGATCCAAATGATGATTCTGATGATAATTTGAGTGAAGTTGAATCTGTCATTGAAATGGATGGCCATTCCAACTTAAGAAGTAGACAATTACAGCCATTCGAACGATCTCCAACTCTTGCTGTGCTTTTGGATAGTTTCTTAGGTGATACTGGTGCTTTCAGAGGTACCATTGAAGTCCATGGTCAAGAACATAGGATCGTGAATAGTGGAACTACTATTAGCAGAGTTTTTGAAAATATGTTTGGTCCAAGTCCTAATGAGCCAAAGAATTATAAATACATCAGTTCTACTTCAGAGAGATGGAACGAAACCATGAAAATGTTTGCCAGAGATAGGGATGAGGTCATCAAGGTAGTTGGACAAGAAATTCTTGAAAGAATAGCCGAGGCTAGTTTGAACGTTTACAAAAAGAAGAAGGAAGAAGCAGACAAAGCAAGAAAAGAACACGAAGAAAAAATCAGAAAGAGGCAAGAAGAGGAAAGAAGAAAGAAGGAAGAAGAACTTAAGATCAGAGAAGAGCATGAGAGAGAAAACCCTCAACCTCCTTTGGAACCAGTAATGGTTAGAATTGGGGATAGAGAAGTTGATATCAGTGGAACTGACATAGATCCAGAATTTTTCGAAGCTTTACCTGATGATATGCGTGAGGAAGTTTTCACTCAACATGTCAGAGAGAGAAGAGCGAATGCAACAAGCACCGGTACTGATGCTCGAGAAATTGACCCGGATTTCTTGGATGCTTTGCCAGATCAAATTAGAGAAGAAATCCTTCAACAAGAATCGATGGCAAGAAGATTCTCATCATTAGGAGAGATGAGATTCATGGATGAATTCGATGATGATGAGGTTGATGAGGAGGACGAAGACGAAGATGAGGATGGAGATGATGATGGCGCAACTAATGCAGGATTCACTACTAGTATTGCTGGCCAAAGAGGAGGCAGAGCAGACAAAAACAAGACCAAGAAGCCCAAGAAGGTTTTCTTTACCCCATTAATCGATAAACAGGGCGTTGCTGCACTCATTAGGTTGTTGTTCACTCCTTTAAGTCTAGGACAAAGAGAACAACTTGCTCATACTTTGCAGTACTTATGCCAAAGTAAGCAAACTAGAATTGAAGTTATGGGGTTGTTGGTTGCTGTTTTGCATGATGGGTTGGTCGGTAGCAAATCCATCGAGAAGATGTATTCTCAGGTTTGTAATAGAGCCACCACTGGAAGTAAGGATAAAAAGCAACATAGACTACCAATCGGAAGTACCATTATAACCATTGGAATTCAAGTCATTGAAGCAACCAGTTACTTATTGGAACGTAATAAGCATTTATGCTATTATTTATTGACCGAACACGATAATCCATTCTTACTCAAGAAGAAAAACAAATTAAAAGATCTCACCAAGGACAACAAGTATCCTATCAATTATCTTTTGGGACTCCTTGATTATAATCTTATCAAAGAAGATCAAACTTTCATGGACATCTTGGCAAGAGTGTTACAAGTAACCACGAGGCCATTACATGCTCTACAAAAGATGAACCTTAAAGAAGAAATGAAGAATTTGCCTTTTTCACCTCCAGTTATACCTGATATCAATTATCGTCGTATCATTAATCTCTTGACTGCTAATGAATGCTCCAATACGACTTTCAGAAGAACTATCAGTGCCATGCAGAATTTATCGGTCTTGGGCAATGCACAGAAAGTATTTCCATTGGAGCTTTCAGATAAAGCTACTTCATTGGGGAATCTGATTATCAATGATCTCAATCAATTGAACAAGGATTTCAAAGGTGGAAATTATTCGACTAAAAATAAGATTTTGACCAAGTTCACTGCATCTTCTTCTGACCAAGCAAAATTATTGAGAATTTTAACAGCTTTGGATTATATGTTTGAGTCTAAGGAGAAAGAAAAAAAGAAAACAACTTCTATTCCAGAAATTAAAGAAACTTCTGGTGTTACTAGCTCCTCCACTTCCATTGATATTGAGGAATTAACTGGTCTTTACAAGCGGTTAGCCTTAGGATCTCTATGGGATGCTTTAAGTGATAATTTGAGGATTATTGAAGAACGCCAAGAACTTTCAGCAGTGGCTACTATCTTATTACCATTGATTGAAGCTCTTATGGTTGTTTGCAAACATAGCAAAATCAAAGATTTGCAAAAGGACGTAATCAAGTTCGAGGCGAAGAGAATAGATTTCAGCAAAGAGCCAATCGAGAGGTTGTTCTTCTCTTTTACCGATGAGCACAAGAAGATTCTTAACCAAATGGTTAGGAACAACCCAAATCTAATGAGCGGACCTTTCGGAATGTTGGTAAGTAACCCTAAGGTGCTTGAATTCGATAATAAAAAGAATTACTTTGACAGAAAACTTCATGCAGATAAGCAAGAAAACTCCAAGTTGGCCATTAGTGTTCGCAGAGATCAAGTATTCTTAGATTCCTACCGCTCATTATTCTTCAAATCAAAGGATGAGTTCAAGAACTCGAAATTGGAGGTGAATTTCAAAGGAGAGACCGGTGTTGATGCAGGTGGTGTTACCAGAGAGTGGTATCAAGTATTATCCAGACAAATGTTCAATCCTGATTATGCGTTATTTACCCCGGTTGCATCAGATGAGACTACTTTCCATCCAAATAGGACTTCTTTTGTTAATCCAGAACACTTGTCATTCTTCAAGTTTATTGGTAGGGTTATTGGGAAAGCTATTCACGATGGTAGTTTCCTCGACTGTCATTTTTCAAGGGCAGTGTACAAGAGAATTTTAGGCAGACCAGTTTCTTTGAAAGATATGGAAACTTTGGATTTGGAATATTTCAAGTCTCTCATGTGGATGTTGGAAAATGACATCACTGATGTTTTAACAGAAGACTTCTCTGTTGAAACTGACGATTATGGGGAGCACAAGATTATCGACTTACTTCCTAACGGTAGGAACATACCGGTCACAGAGGAGAACAAGCAGGATTATGTCTCGAAGGTTGTGCAGTACAGACTTGAAACTTCTGTCACGGAACAGATGGATAACTTCTTGATCGGATTCCATGAAATTATTCCTAAAGAGTTGGTTGCAATTTTTGACGAACAGGAATTAGAATTATTGATTTCAGGTTTACCTGATATTGATGTCAACGATTGGCAAAATAACTGCACTTACAACAATTACTCACCCTCTTCGCTTCAAATCCAATGGTTCTGGAGAGCTGTCAAATCTTTCGATAATGAGGAAAGAGCCAAATTATTGCAGTTTGCCACTGGAACTTCAAAGGTGCCACTCAATGGTTTCAAAGAATTAAGCGGAGCCAATGGAACTTGTAAGTTCAGCATTCACAGAGATTATGGTCCAACAGATAGATTACCATCTTCTCACACCTGCTTCAATCAAATCGATCTTCCAGCTTATGAAACATACGAGACCTTGAGAGGAAGCTTGTTGCTAGCATTCACCGAGGGTCATGAAGGTTTTGGATTAGCATAAATATTTTAACAGTATATCTTGTATTATTTTTATTTACTCATGTAGTTTCTGTATCACTCATGAAAGTATTATAACAACTTTTCAAGTTCTTCAGTTGAACTCAAATGTTGAACCAATTCGTATTGTTTCTTACTAATTTCTTCCACTTCTTCATTCCACAATCCACACTCCTGAAGCACCTGCTGAGGTTTCACAGTGGTGCGTCCCTTCTTGAAAATATACTTGGTAATAGCCACTGTGTGAAGTTTCTCATTCTTCTTTCCACTGGTGAACTTCGACACAACAAACAACCATTTTTCATCCCAAGCAAGAACCTTACTCTCGATTCTGAATCTTTGAAATGGTTTTAAATCTCTCTTAAAACTACACTTAACAGTGGCAAGAGGAATGTAAGGAAGATTTTTGAGACCTCTTCCTTTGAATTCACCATTGACGTTGTCAATGTAGTTAAAAATAAACTTTTCAAAAACATGGGTAAACCACTTCGCTCTGGCAATATCCAAATCCAGGAAATAAGTGGAGTTATTCTTGTGAAAGTTCATGTCAATTTCAAGTGGAGAGACATAAGAATTGATACCCACCCAGTTAAAGAGATGTGCTGGTGAGGTGAACCCTATTGTATTTTCACGCTTTCTTCTAAGAAATCTGGGGTAACGTGAAAACATTTTAAACACATGGTAATAGAATCGTAAGAGGAAAGCAAATGGAAGGGTCTTATAGGTAGAAATCAAGAAAGCAAAACCAGCATACTTGAAAATTGACTTTGCAGTCATTTTCAAAGTAGTTAATTAGTTGCGAATAACCTAGTAGTCGGTTATCTGAACATATAAAATGGCACCGCAGATCGACCAGCTTGTTATTTACACTACCTTCTCTGTCCTGCACGGAACTCCACTGTCAGATCCTGTGGGACCAAATCTGACTTGGATCACGTGACGATTATCAAATGAACGTCAAGATTAATTGCACGTGTTACAAGGCTGGCCAACTATCGATTACCCCATCAAGTTAGGTAGAAGTTCAGAGTCTGGGGAGGCTCCCGAATGTGAAGGGAATTCAGTTTCGGGAGGCTTCGGACCCTTGTATAGTTGCTACTCGGACATTGCTATTTCTGAATGTCTGAAATCGACGGAGATAATTTCATATTGGGAGACCAGACCTCAGGATCATACGGATATCCTAATTTGAAGAATAGTTTTGTGTAGCTTTAGAATTACCAGACACCGGAAGTAAGCGGGCAGTCCGGCTGTGCCGTCAGGACAGTTTCCGCCGCGCTCCCACGTACTGCTTAGTAAGAACAGCTCCTAACGGCCTGCTTTTGTTGTGAACCGACATTAACTCCGACCCCTATCGTTATTACTGTCTTGGCGACAAGGAGGCTGTGGGTTGGTGCACCGAGATGGTCAAATCCCGATGGTGTTAGAATTCCTATTGCTAGTGAGCCAATTCTTGCCTAGCTCCACACTTAACTATTATTTTGTCGTTCCCAATACTGCATGAGCGAGATAAGTACAAGAATCTTAACCGAATCGCAGGACCTGAGTTTAACACTGGTAGCGTTGGACCGCAACAGCCACAACAGTCGATTTTAGTGATTGATGGGGTAGAATCCAATAAGAGTAGACAACAGTCGCGCTGGAAATTAAAGGCCCACGGTTAGCTTAGAAATCTTGCAGTGTTGTATTGTGATGTCGTTCACTGGGCTTGTAACCAGATTGAATTGGCTTGGGTATGGGAGGAGCTTGCACAGAGGTAGTGGTATGCTCAAATGAACGTGTTGCTGGAACTGGAACAGTTCATCACGTACGACAATACCATGGCGTTCCATGTCCATCATATAGACCACATGGTGACTGTGGCCACGAAATGATCTTGGCCAATAAATGTGGAGCCGCTTGGTCCACGGCATCTTTAAGCACACGGCTTGTTGATGCTAACAAGGCGCTATTGTTCGAGTGCTAGGAATGATTGAGGGCGAACATGGACAAGGGCTCTGTAGTGATACGACTTCCCAAGAAAATACCAGCGGTGGGGACTGAGATTGGGATCATCGATATGACTAGCAACATCCAGTGGAACGAGAAGATCGTGGCCCTCGGATGGAAATTGCAACCCTACCATAAATGTGAGCAGGTCCGCTGGAACGGTTCCATTCTAGAACAATAGGAGAGAAGAGTAGAGTGCTAACCAGAGCAACAGAAAGAGGAAGATTGCAAGTGCAGCAGAGAACGAAAAAGAAGTGAAACGAGAAACGTAGAACAAGTAAATGCAACCACCGAAAGAACAGGAATATAGTGGTGTGAATAATGTTGATGTAGTGAAGGCGGGCCCGTAATCTTTATATGGTGGAGGGAAATAGTGCGAACGAACTGTTGCAAATGGCAAAATCTGTTTGCTGCAAAGGAGAAGATCGACAGAAAGCAACGGTAAAAGCAGCTGGAAAGGGCCCTTTGATGGTTAAATCCACCAATTCCGTGATGAAAAGGGCCCAGTACTTCAGATAGGTTTCTTTTGAGTCCAAAATGAGGTTTCTGGGTCAACTTTAGGGGTGGTTTCATGTTTCCAGTGGCAGGAAAGGGTCGATTCCAGTGATTCGATCTTTCTCTCGTGTTCTCCACGATCACCGCATACACCATGTTCATCGCGTTCTTCTGTCCTCCAATGAGAGCTACATTGGATCCTATCCCATATCTATTATTCTATTATACACTCATAATCATAACTATACGTCCTTCTTGATCACGTTGATCGCATATGGACACTCATTCTTTTCAATGTGGTTGGTCATCCAGTCATCAACATTCTTAAAGTCCACTTGACACATTCTACACTTGCCAGCCACCTTGGTTCTTTGGTCCTTTTTGGTTCCGTTGGGGTATTGGAAATGAATGGCTTTGAGGTGATTTTTGAAGGTATCACAACGAGAGAAGATACCGGTGTTGTGGCAGCAGTGACCGGAGGATGCAGAGAGAGAGTCACCGGCGGTAGCAGGAACGTCCAAGTTCTTGAATGGACATTTGAATTGGCCCTTATCACTGCCAATCTCCTTCCAGTGACACTTGACATGGCGGAACAAGTCATTGGGTCTGGCGAACCCACGGTTGCAGTATTTACAGATGTGTGGCCGGGAGGTTGGCTTGAGATGGGTGGACTTGTGGGTGGCCAAGTTGGAGAAGTAGAGCTTGCACTCGGGGCATTGTCTCTTTTTACGAGGGTTCCAGTTCTTCTTGACCTCTTTGGCGTTGAGCACGGGCGAATGATGTGGCGAGCTGGAGGAGGCCAGGCCTATTTCATCCTCCTCGTCCTTGATGGGATCGGAGATCGAGTGGCGGTAGTGGTATGCATCCAGATCCACCAGGGTTTCACGGTATGGAGAAGCGATGGGAGACGTGTTGGCAGCCAAGCCGCCGGCCACGGGAGCGGGAGAAGCAACAGGCACCGGGCCCATTGCAGGCATCAGATGGTCCAAGGAGCCGAACGAGGGCACTGGAGGAACGGTGGCAGGCACGGCGGCGGCCATGGGGTAGGCGGAAGCTGAAGCACCGTATGCAAGGTAGGGGAGTCTGTGGTAGTGGGGGTGGTATTGGTGGGAGTATCTTGAGGGATCCGACCCCAACGAAGGCAAGTCCAACAGGAGAGAGTGGATGGAAGGAAGGGTTGTACCAGAGGGATTCATCATTGATAACGAAGAAGAAAATTGACAGTGTGGAGTAGGTGGAGCAGGGTATATATAACATGCAAGTTACGATAGATGGTTATGACACAAAGTGCAGGATGGCGCGGACTATTCCGAGGGCGCTGGAGGGGTCAAAGGCCCCAGTGTATGCATGGGATGGTGCGTGGTGCGTCGGGGGAAACCCAAAAATACACTCGGTGCAGCGGGCGGTTGGGCCACAGCCGAACAGGCGCCCATAGAAGGGGAAATTGGCCTCTGGTTAAGACGGGGGCCATTGCCATCATTACCGAGATGTCCTGTTCAGGACATGGATGGATAGGGGTCCATTACTAAGGCTGCGGTGAGGGAGGCTGTCGAGTGTTTTGGGGCAAAGGCTGGGGGTGAGAAAGTATTGTGACTGTTTGGGATGGGAGGGCCATTGAGGTATGATACTGGGAGATGGCGGTGGCAGTGGGGGTGGAAGGCGTGGGACTGGAGCCTGGAGCCCTACGCTACGGGCCAACGGTGCTGGAACGGCCGTTGGGATGGTGGAACTGGTGGTGGTGCAGAGGGCTCCATCTGCAGGCGTGGAGGGTTTGGCGTAGGCTGCTCACTAATGTTTATCCGGATTCTGCAGCAGTGCTAAGGTGCGACGGCGTTAGCGTTCGGGTTCGGCGTTTGGCAGCCAGGAATTGGGACACCTGTCTATTCCGGGCGCCACGGCGGCGGATCAGCCGTGCCGTCCAAGCCGTTGCATCATTCACGTTTGCAATGGTGGGAGGCTCCCGTCTGGGGGGAGGGGAGCGGTGACTCCGAAGCCGTCTACCAATCCCAGCCCCCAGGCATAACCATTAACGGTTTGACCGAGCCTGACGTCAAGTGGAATTAAGTGGAGGAAGCCACTGTGTTAAGTGGAATAGGGGAAGCCCCTGCACAAACCAGGATAGGGCTTATGCTCGGTGTATCCTGTTGAGGAAAGGGGCGCTTCTTCCGGTTTAGGCTAGCACCGAGGAACCGGTGCGCGCACTCCCCGATCGCACCCTATACGGGGTCCTGCACGCTACAAAGCCCCGGATAGGTGTTGTTCCCTCTTTGTGTTTATCCGATCCTTCGAGCCACGCGTTACAATCGATCATGTGCAGATTCCCGCGCTTCCGATTCCTCCATCGGTCTCTACCCTCAATCAACCAACTGTCCGAATCTAGAACCTGGGGCCCACGGCAAGAATGGGTCTGATGCTCGCCCCATCATTTCCCGAGCCCCTCCTGCCCCTCCTGCCCTCTGGGGCTTCCATCCCGTCCATTTCCGGCTGCAATGGCTTCCGTTCCGTGCTGTTCTGGGTCGTCAAATCTCCCGTTTTCCCTACCCCACCCGTACGGCTTTATGCAACATAGGATTTACTATTGGCCCTCATGTTTGATTAGTTTGTGGCAGGTGCGTGTGGTGATGCGGGTTTGGGGTGCTGCTCATAGTGCATGACGGGTTTACAGGTTAATCCCAGAGGTGTGCTGACGTAAGGCCCCTCCGCCATCTCCCCAACATCTATTGCCCAGCTATGCCCATACTATTGTCAGGGCCGCCAAACCCAGTCTCCGAACCGGGTTCTTGTGGTGGCCATGAATAGCCACCATGGCCGTGGCCACTACGAAATGTGCAGCCTCTCACAATGTTACACTGCAACTATTGCCCAGATAAACACACTTCTACGGCCACTTCCAATCCCCACCGCCTGCATTTTTACAAGGACCGCCTCTCGCCCTCCACTTCCACAGTGCCTCTCAAGCCCACTGCAGCCATTACTGCAGCCAGTCTCCTTTCCCAGCTCCATTTCAGCTCCAACTCCAGCTCCGGCACCAACCATCACTTTATCAATCCCATCTGCTTACCAATAACTAACCCATCTTGCCTACGCACCCCGGCCCCTATTCCGGAAGTTTACAGGTTGCATGCAGTTTCGCCGTGCTTTCTTGCCGTGCGACAGCAGCCGCACATTTATTGCGTTTCTTTATCGTAACAAGATACATGAAGATACTTCATATGCGGGATGGGACGCCTAAAGGTGGGAGTCCCTGAAAAATACCTCAATAACCGAGGCGTGCTCCGGGGATGAAGATAGGGCTATCAGATGTGGATCGGAGGGACTGCTGGCGGAGAGATCCACATGTCGCGTGGGGTGCCGCGACATTGCGCTGAGACCTGGAGTGCGACATTTGCCCGTTGGAACCCGCATGAACAACAGCCACCATGCAGGCGCGCCGCATGCAGGAGGCTACAGAGGGGGTGCATATAAACTGTACATTGCTATTTGGCGAAAGTGGACGCATCGACCACCTCGAGGGGTCACGTGATCACGTGATCACGTGCACGTTTATGCCTTTCTGGACTTCACCTTTCCAGCCTCTTCAACTCCGGTGGAAGTGGCGGTGGATGGAGCAGCAGCGGACTTGGAGTCCACGGCGGGCTTCTTTCCAGACTTCTTGTACACCTTGATGTAAAACGAGATGAACAACAACAAGTAACTGGTCAAGATCAAGTATCCGTAGGCAGCTGCCAATTCGGAACCGTGACAGTCTCCAACGTGTGGCAACCATGGGAAGTATCTGAAAGCATAGTGTGTGTATGTGGCAAAGTACACAAACACCAAATCGATCAAGAATTGGATGATTTGGAATCTGGTGACCCATTCCTTCCACCACACTCTGATACCTCTGGCACTCAAGAAGTAGTACCAGTACATCACAACATGGACGGCCAAGTTAAGAGTAATAGGAACCCATTCCACAGAGGTGTGACCAGTCAATTGGGTGTAACACAACAAAGCAGTGGCACCGTGGTGGTAGGTGTGCAAGAACATCAACTTCTTTTTCTTCAACACCAAGAAGACGGTGTCGATCAACTCCAAGTACTTGGTCAAATAGTTCAAGTAGTACAATGTCACCAACTTAGGTGCAAATGAGTTGCGGTGACAGATTGCATAGAACAATCCATGGTGGTACAAGATTGGAATCAATTGCTCGATACACAACAACAACAAACCCAAGGAAACCACAGTCAAAACCAAGTTGTGCAATTGGAACAAGAAATTCAACTTGAGTGCTGGAACCTTCAACTTGGCCAACAAAGCTCTTCCTCCGAAAATCACGATATAGTATCCAATAATGATGGAGATGGCATGCCATCCGTTAGCCAAAAATGTTTGGTGGTGGACGAACTCAAACTTTTCGGCTGGGTATCCGACCACCTTTTCGAACAACGCACTAAAGAGAGGCCACAAGTAGATCCCAAATGGGCGCTCTATGGAGGGAACTTCCACGGTCAACATGTTGATGAATGTGGTGGACGTGGTGAACAAAACGGGCGCTGGGGGGTTTATATGGACGGTTGTCGGTGGGCACACGACCTGGCATCAACATGGATGTATTGGAGACTTTCGTGGACATAATGACGGGAGGAGCTTGGAGAACTACAATACCGAAGCTCTGAAGCTCAAACGACTCTTAAACCGGCCATCTTTCGAAGTCCTAGTCTCCAAATATCTCGTGTTTTCTTATTCTAAAGATGCATCATTGGACGCGTATGAAAATGTCACCGAAACATATGCAGTCCTCGTTTAAAGCGATGATTTGAGTCGTGGGTTGTTATGGTTAACCTATAGGGTAACAATAGAGAGAGAGAGAGAGGGGACTTTTACCGCGACTCATACAAGAGTGAACTGAGCATTGTGTTCACTGTGGCCAAATTTCAGCCCCTAATGCTGCCTAGGCGTACAAGCAGGTGAATTCACACCCTGAAATTATTGTGAATCTCACCATATGTGAATTTTTCACATTTTTCACGAACTTGGGTACTTTTGCAAGTATGCAAGGTTCTTCGGTATTATGAGCGCCGAAGTGAGCCAGAACGGCAGAAACTTGCAACACAACTAGGAATCTCTTCCGTGGCCCATATAATCCTGTTGACTGTTCCTTTTTGGCACAATATGAATCATCTACATTTTGATCGCTTTCGGCTTGTCTCCAAGAAGAGAAGGCGCATGTGAAATGCGATGTGTCATCACTCGCTCTCGACTTCAACCTCAGTGTTTCGACTGCGAAAACTAATTATTCGCGGTCAAGGAAGATGATGCTGTAAATTTTACACAGGCTTTCAACAGGTTAATCATATTTGTACACGAGTATGAAATGGGAATGAGAACCAGACACAATTTGGATATCCCATTCGAAAATTGAATTGCAAATAGTGTGTCACGGAAACTGCATATCAAAAAGGTGTCATTATGGTTCTAGATTATGGAAGATCGAATCTCCATTTTTGATCCAAACGTACTCTCGAAACTGCTACGATACTTCGCTAAAACATATATTAGTAATGGTATTGTGGTAAATCATAAGGCTAGTTTGCCGTTTTTGGTTTCAAATTCAAAAAATCAATCGAAACAATTATGTCGTAACCATTTTCTTCGCATGCATACATAGCTTCATGCTCGTTTGAATGTAAGAATCTAATGTTTTCACCAACCAACGCCCTAAGTAAGTTGGTGGAATGCAAATCTCTAATTTCAATAAACCCTGGTTCAAATGAGAGAATATAAGGGAAGAAGACAGCAACATTTTGGGGGTTTCCTTCCCAAAACAAGTCCCAGTGATGATTCGTTCTCCAACCATTTCTATTGATCAAGAAAACGAATTCTGCGTAACAGACCAAAAACTCCCTTCCAAGTTTGTGGATTGCTAACGGAGTCACTGTTTCTCTTTGGATAGCAAAGTCCAATGAAGGATCAGCCTCATCCAAAATTGGCTCTTTCATTCCCTTTTCAAGTGACAAGATTTCGAAACCCTTGGAACATCCAATACAAAGTTGCGTCTTCAAAAATGATATGGAAATAGGTTCCGAAGGGAAACTAACTTCTTGAATATCGTACTTCTTGTTCTTGTTTCTTTGCTGGTTCTTATCGAATGGATTTGCTGGTTCAAAGATACTGATGGAATGGGTACCACCTGTCTTAGCAGCACAGACCAAAAGTTTTCCATCACAAATACCGATCTTGAAGAAAGCAATATGATCCAAGATCATCTTTCCTGATTTAGTGTTCTTAACATGGTCCAAGGAGTCAGTACAAGACAAGTCAAATTCATAAAGTGCTTTGTCACTTAAGACCAACAACTTCGAGTATTCAACCAAGACTTCGATTTGGGTAACATACATCTTGCTGATCACCAAAGTGGGATCAGAGCAAATCTTTTCGTTAGATGAAGCACTGATGGATCTGACTGTGGAAACCCAAATACCGGAATCAGTTCCATATAACAACTTCTTTCCACCATAGCAAGGTACACCACAATTGATTTTATTATTACCATGGAATCTTCTGGTTTCAAACTTATATAACGAGAACAAATCATTATCCTCGATCAACTTTTTCTGTTGATTGTGAACTTGCTGTAAGACCTGATTTTGGATTGTCAAATCTTCGGCAAACAAGGATGCATGTACTTGATTACTACCAAGGCCCATGAAATTCAATTGAAGCTTGGGATTGGAGTTCGAACTTGTACCAATATAATTGGTTGTCTCTACCTTGTTTTTGATTCCTGGATCTGCAAGTAACGAGCCGCGGTATCTATTAGCCAAAACAGTTCTCATCGTTGGGACTTCAAGTCCACTGTTGACGAATAACAATGGTAAGTAAATAGGCTTTTCAAAAACCTTATGTTGTTCCCTTTTGTTTTGAATCTTATGTTTTACCAACAAGAGAGCATGTTCAAACATGTATAAGTCAATCTTTTCATTGTCTCTCTTTCTATTCAACGTAACCTGGTAAATAATTCTGTTGTTATAGGTAAGCTTGAAATTGTATTTATTCTCCAAAGTTTGCTTTCCCAATAATCTATGCAAGACCATAATTTTGTGACGATCGGTACTCTCACCAGTTTGAATATTAATTTTGACCAATAACTTCTCAATCTCTTCTTTTGCTTTCAATAGAGTTTTATAGTCTGGTGACTTTGGATTGGTATTCTTAATGATACCCGATAACAATAATTGATATCTTGCTGGTCTCTGCACACCTTTGATTAAGAAAGAGGACAAATCTTGCTTTCTTGATTCTGGTTTCTTCTCAATTGCATCCAAGAATCTGGCATATTTCATGTTAACTTGTTGTTGTCTTTCATGTTCAAAACTTGCGAACACCTTGTTTCCAGAATATCTGATGAATGGTTCAAAGTTGCCAACATAGTCCAAGAAAACGTCCGCTATCGTTTCAATTACCGGCTTTTGAAGTTGTTGTCTTCGAGTTAATGCCTCGCTAAATCCTTTAGCCAATCTTAGGAGATCTCCTACTCCACCGAAAACGGTATGAATAAATGTTTCTCTTTGATGCTCTGGAATAATATTGTTGGCAGGATTTCTTAAAGGCATGATATAGAAATCAGTCATGAATTCCAAATCCTTCACATAGTCTCTTTCGGTGTAAATAAATTCGTAAATCAATTCTTGCCTAGTCTTTTCTTGCTTGTCTAACTTGTCCAAAACAGATTGTGGCACAGTCTTGTGCCATAATGTTTCGGTTTCTTCGTTTTCGTGTAAGGACAATCTCGAAACAGCCCTCTTTAAACCTCCTTGTGGCTTCAAATTTAATCTTGCTTGTTGCTCTAAACGTCTTGGACAAGCAATACTATAGCATAATCGGTTTCTCGTACAAGTGGGGGAGTAACAATCAGTCAAAATGGTAAAAACTCCATTTACACCCGTCTGTTGAGTGGCAGTTAGCTCTTTATGAGTTGTCATGTTGGCAAGGGAGACAGTACTTCCTTCAACACCTCCAATGGGCAACTGATTTTCCAATGGATAAGGTAAATTAATAGCATGAGAAGGAAGTTGTTGCAGTAAAACATGATCTTGCAATGCATCTTGAATTTCTGAACTATGATTGTTATCAACGAAAGATCCATGCTTCGAGTTGATAGCTGTGTTGTGGCCATTGCTTCCATTTGTATCGTCATGGTAGAACTCAACATCACTATATACATGATTGAAAGCATAAACTTCATGAACTGAATCTCTCAACCGGTGATTATAGGTAACATCATGGAAGAATTTTTGAGCATCCAAAGATCTACCCAACAACAAAGCCAAATTACGGTCATTTGTTCTGATGACTCGACAAATGATATCCACTGACATTTTTCCTGTAAAAGTATCATGATACTCCAAACCATCCTTCGTGTTAATTGTCAAGATTATGTATTCCTTGAAAACTTTTGCCACTTCAGATAAGATGGCAGGATAAACTACAGGTTTTTTCGAAGTAGGTATTACCGACTTCGAAACTGTAGCAGCAGATACGTTTCTCTGTAATTTATGGCTAGCGTTCAATGATGCAGATGAGCTCTTCTTGGTGGATAAAGAAGATGAGAGTTTGCTGATGGAAGTAAACGATCTTGATTTTGATGATAAAGAGAACGTGTGGTGCACAGTGGTTGATGACGCATTACTGGAAGCCTGCCGCTGAGATTGGTTAGATTGTTGAGGCAGGTTTTGAGGAATTGAATAAAGTCTGCTTTGATTGTTCTGAGGCTGTTGATTATTATATTTCAAAGAAGTGGATGACAATGACTTCGTTCTTGATTCTCCTGGTGGTCCATTATGGGGATTTCCATTTGACGGATTGAAATGTGGAATGTTGGATGTTGATACAATTCTCCTTTTATCAGTTGAGGACTGAGATGTTGGATATGCTGCTGCAGAGTGCTGATTCATAGGAACTGGTCTTTGCTGCTGTTGTTGCTGCTGTTGTTGTTGCTGTTGTTGTTGCTGTTGTTGTTGCTGTGTCCTTTGTTGAGGGTTGACGTTTGGAGGAACATTACCGTAACCACCATTTGGAGGATATTGTGAACCATTTGCGGGATATCCGTGAGGTGGTGGACCTTGAGATGCACCACGATTTTGTCCTGGAGGATAAGGTACATGCTGTGGCCCTTTCCCTTGATGATAAGTTTGCGGCTGTTGACTTGGATTTGGTGGATAAGGTTGCGAAGATGGCCCTCCATGTGGTGGAGGTTGCTGTCTATAATGCTGGCGAGGAAGGCTCTCTTGCGATGCCATACGATTGGGTTGGTGATGGGTTTGTTCGGGGCGTTGATTGCGAGGATCAAGTTTGGAAGGATATGGCGAGGCTGAAGCTGAGGATGAAGATGCCGATTGGGGAATATGAGCTTGTCTTTGGTCTTGCAAGGAATATGGTGAGGTCATTGCGTCGGAAAACAGCTGTTGATGAACCGGGGTTATGGGACTAGTGGCTTGGTAATGAGCTTGGCTGGGATCAGATCGACGTGTGGATGCATAGTGCTGAGGGTTCTGAGTGTTCTGAGAACCTTGATGACTTTGATGTAGATGGGGAAGTTGGGGGTGGTTGGGATTTCGAGGACCTTGAGGATTGGAGGCGCTTTGCTGGGTCAGGCTTGGGTAGGGGCCAGGAGTTTTAGGGGAATTGGACGAAGGTTGCTGGTCAAAGAACGCCAGGGGGAGCAAATGAGCAGGAATATTGACTGCTTGTGGAGATTGGGAGTAGTCCGCTTGATGGTGGTACTGGTTGGATCTGTCGGACATGCTTAGGGCAATGGTCTTAAAGGAATTAACAGGAATGGAATTGAACGGATAAACAAGTGGTCAGGAGCTCAAGGAGCTAAAGGCGCCAAAATAGTCAAATGGGTCAAATGAGTCGAGAGCCTGTTGATCCCAAATTGCCAAAATAGCAAATAAGTGCCCCAATGGCCAGATGTCTGAGCGGATAGTCAAACAAGTACAACTACTACGGCGGAGACAATTGCAACACCGAGAGTCGAGAATAATCGCTGGCAGGGAAGCAGGGAATGCTGGAGAGTGGTGGGGGCGGGTTTGAGGACTAACTGGTGATGTGGCACCAGCGAATTGTGCAACTAACGGGGCCGCCGAGGACAGAACGCCACTGAGGGAAACGAACGCAGACTCCACCAAAGTAGAGGAGCAGGGAATCACACCAGAAACAAAGAATTACGCCTGTGGATGGGGACCTTGGAACTGGCGGTGGTTGGTGGTGGCCGAAACTGGGGGAGGCACAACGAGGAGTTCAGTTACTGCCACAAGACCACCTGACACTTTGAGCCAGACCGAACGATAGAAGCTGGCGGAGGACACCGGAGGGATTCTTCTGGATAATTGCAAGGAGGGAACAGCAGATCCACGAGTGTGGAGGGGGCACAGGGGAGATTCCGACGTAGAAGGCGTTGGAGAAGTTGGGACTAGTGGATTAGTTGGAAGTGGAAGCGTCGACAAAGTCCTGCATGGGTAGTGGCGGGTCACGAGGGGACGCTGGAACGAATAGGGCGACGGGGAGAGAGCGGGCGGTGCAGTAGGGAGGGGAGCGAGAGTTCAGGAGCGAGAGTTAGGGCGAGGGTGTCCCGATAGGGAGACTCGAGTGGGAGAGCCAGGGGAGCCAGGGGAGCCAGGGAAAAGGGAAGGAGGAAAGGGGAGACGGGAGTTAGGGACGTTTATGGAGCATTGAGTATGGAGAAGAGTTGGGGAGCATAAATCACGGAGCTAGGGAGAAATCACGGAGCTAGGGAGAAAACACGCAGCGTAGGGAGAAATCACGGAGCTAGGGAGAAAACACGCAGCGTAGGGAGAAATCACGCATCGTAGGGAGGAGACACGCAGCGAAGACTCTTCCGGAGCGTAGGACTCTTCCGGAACGTCTGGGGATAACTGGTTCATGGAGACTACGGAAGCACGGAGCAACACAGTAAAGAGTCGTGCCATGCAGTGGAAGACCAAGAATGCCAGAGGGTAATTCCGGTCACAACCAGTGAGACATCAAAATTGGGGCGACTGGTGGTGGGACTGCCACCACCACACCAGCAGTGCCAGAATACATCAAAGGTCAATTGCACCGTCAAACGGTCCCAAAGTCCCAGTACACAGCCCCATATCCTACGCAACATCCCAATTCCTCCAAAGCGTGCCATCTCCCAAGCACGCTATTTCCAAAGCAACTAAGCATCCCGTCCAATCATCCCGTCCAATCATCCCATCCACCAAAAACGACCCAAGACCTCTCGGGCCCAATTAAGCGGTGGCCTCGCCGTAAGCTGAAACACTAAACTTTTGTCCCTGGTGCGTAGTGCGATCCCATGCGAGGCACACCCACTTCGTGGCCCAGAGACACGCACGGCTCCAGGGGGAGACTCCATGGATCAATCGCCAGTTGCTCCGAACCACCACCAAACAAGCCAAACCATCTCTCAACACCACCAACGAACAAAACCATAAAGCGGCGTGTCGTATATACAATAAGAGCTGGAACTGGAATTGGAGCTGGAACTCGAACTGGGGCTGGAACTGGACCTAGTACTGGAACCAGAACCAGAACCAGAACTACTACAAGAACCTCAGAGCACCTAATGGCACCTGCTCCCACCGCCGATGAAATTCCACCAGCAATATCATACGTTGCTGCTGGTGTCTAAAAAAAGCCCCTCTGGTCCATCCCTTCCTCGCAGTACGGAAGGCTCGGTGCTGGACCTTCCCCACGGGCAGACGTTACAGATATTTGGACTGTGGTGCGATAGCGAAGCAAGACAACTAATTGCGAAAGCAAGACAATGCAATTGGGTCCAAAGCAAGACATCTTTTGTGTGTGTGTGTGTGTGGTCCAGAGCAAGGATCGGAGCTGATTTATATCCGGCAATTGGACTAATTGCATATGTAATTGAAGCAATTGCGTGTGTAATTGAGTCAAATGTAGCACCTAGAGTATGGGGTATTAGAGGCAGTGACTTGAGAATGTAATTGAAGCCATGAAGGTGGTATAATTGGTGTAATTAACAGAGCTGTAGGTGGTAGGGGCAGTCAATAGGTACCGCCTCTTACTTAGAAGTTCAGTATCATGCCTAGTCACTCTCACAGGAGACCGATAATCTTGTAGTGGTTTCCTGCTATGAGTAATTCTCTTGCTTCGCAGCAATATGGTCCCCGGTTAGTTGGCCTTGGGAATTCGTTCTCGGTAAATATCGAGCTCAACTATCTTGCTTTTCTGCGCTTTGGTTCTCAATACTGATCTGGCTTTATTATCTTGCTTTATTATCTTGGTTCTCAATCTCAATAAACATCTCTTCCTATCTTGTTCTCAGTAATTGGTTCTCAGTAATTGGTTCGCAGTAATTGGTTCGCATTAGTATTGCTTCGGTGACCCTCGCAGTAAATTCCACCAGCCTTACAATTCTCACTAACTCCGGTACCATTGATTTCTCACCAATTCAGTGCGTGAATGTGTAATTGAGTGACCTTATTCGATCGAATCCCACATCTTTTGGTACCACAAGACTCTGAACTAATGCACATGATAGCAATTCCTCGAACTCCAACTTCTTCTCCTTTTGGAGCCACCAGAAACTGTATGGAAGAGGATCTTTGGAAACCAAGCACAGTTTGAGGTCCCACTAACTAATTAATTTTCTCGCGAGAACTCCAGTTTTTCTCCCCTCTGCCCTGGCCCCGTAGCTTAGTCGCAAGTAAGCATACAGAACAGCAGTTGTGACCAATCCAAAAGTCACGAGCTCTACTACGGTCGCCTTCTGACGTCACTACGACTGCCTTGACGTTCAAGACCCCAATCCAACCTTTCTACCCCCATTTCAAGCCCATCTGAAACCTTTTCAGATCTAAGGCTGCAGCGAGCACCACGAAATGTTTCACATTTTTCACTCTCTCCCCACAAAGCACTCTGGGTCCTCCGAGAAGAAAGAATACCGCAAAAGCAGTGGAAACACCCAGGAAACTAATGAAGCCGTTCAACTAACGTCACCATTGGCAGTGACCACAAAAAGAATCTTTCCAGCACATTACTGGCTGTTTTTCGGTATTCTCACTGCCATTGAGTCCACCTCTTGTTCACCTACTTCTCACACCCTTACCAATGTCTTTACTCAATTGCTCACTCAATTGCTCACAAAAATTGATCGGTTCACTAATTGTTAAGTATTTGAGTTCTTTAACATGTTGTTGAGATTCTGGTTAGAACAACCACCAATACCGTACCGCGATTTTCTACTCCGCTAATAATCCTACGTACAGAAACCTCTTCTCACCACAAATTGCCTATGTACTGTAATATATCTCAGAGTAACGTCTACCTACCGTAATATCTACTTATCGTAACCTCTACGCATTGCAATCTCTGATTATGCAATTTCTCCCACCGCAATTCTTTACTTAACTTCTTACTGCACCACTACCACCAGCAGATCTTCACGTCACGTGAACTCCCTCACTATCTCAACTTCGCCCTCCATTCCAAGACCACCAAATCCTCCCCAACATGCCAGCATACCACTCCACCTTTCTCGAAGACGCAGCAGACACCCGTCTCGTGGGCAATGTTGTACTTCTCCCCATCCACACCAAATTCAGGGGCCCCTCGTACCCTCCCCAGCAAGATTACGACATCATAGATGAAGTGCTCGACTTGTTCAGAGCAAACTCGTTCTTCCGGAACTTCGAGATCAAGGGCCCAGCAGACCGTCTCTTGATCTACGGCATCCTCTTCGTCAGCGATTGCTTGTCCAAGTTGAACCGTTCGGTCAATTTCAAGGAAGCCACGCGTATATTGAACAACTTATCGTTAGACTCCTTCAGCTTGCCAGGTGACGTGGGTTTCCCATTGAACTCCTTGTACCAAGCCCCAGCCAACAAGAACGAGTCGGACTTGTTGAGGTCCTATTTGCAACAATTTAGACAGGAATTGGCCGAAAGATTGTTGAAGAAGCTCTACGAGCACGATCCTAACAGCCCCAGCAAGTTCTGGTTGGCTTTCACCAAGAGACGGTTCATGAACAAGAGTCTTTAGGGCAGGCACTGGAAGATGCGTGAAGGCGTATGAAAGAAGCGGAGACACTGGGAGACACTACAAGATTTTATAAGATCCCCAAAGAATTAGAAGACGAACCACCGCAGAATAAAACACTGCGGGGTCAAATTGTACGTACCAGTGGTGATTTATGGAATATGAATATACGAAACCATTGGTTACAATGATGTAGATATAGTTATAGTGAAGTTGTAACAATTGATGAAGTATTGTGGTGAGGGGCCCAATATTGATATCGGAATTTGTATGTAACTCAGAAACCATCACATCTTGAATTAAGCTGCTGGTGTACCAAAAATGACAGAGAATGGAAATGTTGGAATGTTGTCCTATCGCCTTGAGCCTATTAGTTCACTTAGTATTATCGTCTAATCGATGGTTTCTTAGTTGGGATGTATCTGGTGTTAATTTAGCGTCCGTGAAAGACAAGCGTTATGGATCAAATGTGCTCAAAGTTGAGTAAGAAAGCACAAAGTACTCCAAGGTATGTCTTCACTAACATTATTTCCTAAACATGCTGTCAAGTGAAAGCCAACGTTTAAGAAAGCCTATAAAACTCGAAGCATTGATATTAATTTGAACTAGAGGTGCAAGAAGAACAAACCCAGCAGCTCTATGAGACTAAATAAGACTTCATGTATACCGTTGCATTGATTTTCATCATTGCTATGCAAGAATATCCCAAGATGCTTTGAAACTTGTAGAGAAGTCTCCAGACTTACTTATCTAGTGCCATGGTTCGCTCTAACCAAAATTGACCTCGGACATACTTCATTTCGAATAGTTCCTCCTAACAGCCTCTCCGAGCTACTTCTCCATACGTTCAAGCAGAACGGAGTTCCTTGTAAAGAAACAAGTCCAGGCGAACTAATTTTAAATCGAACGATCGGTTTTCGAAACTCTGTAACTGCTCAAAAATCACATACAACTCTTCAGGTTTTGAAGATTTGGACTGTTGGAAATGGCAGGCTTAGGGATCATCAAGCACCAGAATCAAGCAGAACTTTGAAGCCTATGACGTGCAAATCTCCAAAGGTTTCCGGAGCTGCCAGAATAACGGTTTGGCCGGAACCATCAATTTTCAGTGTTCCAAGCTGTACCCGAAGCTAGCCGTGCAATAGTGAGACAAAATCTTGCCTGGAGCAAAACAAACCCAAGCCGAGCCACGTTTGGTGGGTGAAAAGAGCAAAACTATAGCAATACCAACAGCCTCTGCATCCACTAGTTCATTCCAAAGCCTTCACCTGCCGTGCAGCCCCACCGAGACCTCTTCTATCTGAACACAAGGGCTTAGTCCGGGGTCCTCTCCTCACCGTGCTCATCATCACCGCGTCACTTGTGTCACTTGTGTGACTTTGTAACTTTGTAACTTTGTCAAGTTGTAACTTTTGTTACTTTTCACTGTGTCACTTAGTCCCTTTCTCACATTCGTATGGCCTATGCCACGACTGTCTGAAATCATCCTGTCGGGGTTAACCGAATCGGGGGATCCAAATTCCAACCTGCTTGGAATATTCTTGGTAGGCATCGCCATACATTTTGGTCAAAATATGCTCTTCCACCCGAATCCTAACCCCGAAGAACTTGCCTAAAATCAACATGGTTGCCACCATGCTGACCCAATTCCGAAGGAATACTTGAAATCCCACGCTGAAGAGCCAAAACCCGGTGTAGCTTGGGTGTCTCATCACCGAGTAGATGCCAGTGGTCACCAACCCCGTGGCATTTTTGGTTTGAATAATGTGGGAGAACGATTCTCCACAGGTCTTCATGGCGGTAGCCCGAACCGCCAACCCCACGAAGACCATCAGCATGCCAATGGCAGTAGAGGCTCCGTGATGACCGGAATCGGGCACCCACCGGAGCCACGCACTTTTATTCATACTGTATTCCCATAGAGTGAACGCCTGGACTGTCCAGAATTCCAAGTTGCCTGGGTTGCCGTAGATGAGAAACGACCTCGAATTGACTCTGGCTGGCTGGTAGAGGCAAGTCATCAAGAATTCGGTGACAAAGTAGCAAGGCATCACCAAACCGTAGATGATTAGGAGATCATTGGGGAAATAGGACCCTAAGGAGGTGGAAGTGCCAGAGACCCCGAAAAAGCTGCAAAAGCGAGCAGAGAGAACCGTCAGTGCGGTTCCCGCCACCGCTCCCAAGCCTAGGGACACGAACACGATCTCATGGAGCGGATTGTGGATTGGATTGTACATTAAGACATAGTGGAAAAGGCTGGAAGGGCTGAAGCGTGAGGTTTAAATGAGAATTGGCACGATCAATTTTCGTGGTGCTCGCACTGCAACCACTTGCCTATTTCGGACGCTACAATTGAGGTGATGAAGTGATTTCGAGAGTGTTGAAGAGGGTCTAATGAGTGTTACATGGATCCAATCGAGGATACACACTCTCTCTTGAGAGTCAACCGAAATAGCGTCATTGTGCTGGAGAAGTGGTATTGAGGTTGTGCGTTAAAGTGAAACGTATGTCGAGCCAATTGGGACTTCACTATGAGAAGAGCGTGAAAAGCTCTTTGCAAGAGCTTTTAGGCTGCGAATGGAAATGTATCGAAATTGACATCAGCTTCAATGGTGTTACTGCCTTGGAATTCATTAGTGCTAGGGTATCCAGATTTGTGAGTTCTCATATATTCAACTCAATCCAGGTATTGCAGAATTGTACCATTTTTACTATTTCATGTACCTCAGTGATCATCCTGTGAATTTCAATACGTTTTCTACGTAAGAACCTTATCACTCTTCCATGAATTTTAGTAGTCTTATGACATTTTCCCCTATATATAATGTTATGAACACGTTCACTCCAAACGTGCTTTATAATGAACGGTAACTTTCACATCCAGAAACGGGATTCCCTAGAAATCACCAATACCAATACCAATAGTTGAAACTTTTAGGATTTGATAATTACAGTGCCAATGATTATCAGATTCTTTGTCATTACGGAATTAACCACTTCTAGCCCGTATCAGTACTAATAGCTACTACGGCCATGATACTATCAGGGCCAAATACCTTTGGCCACCTCATCAAGTTCCCCTACTCATTACTTTCAAAGTTATCTATGTCAGAGCTCGTTGTTCTTAGAATCTCTTCAGTTCCTACCAATTCACTCCCAATCATAATCAGTTCTCTTCCTTCCTCATCTTCATAGCCTGCACATAACACGAATCACCTCTACCAAACTGTTCTCACATCCATATCGGCCTCTTCCTCCATGAATCACGCCCGGTACAATCCCGAGGGAGTCAACCTCGTGGTCGTGGTGGTCAAGTCGTTGATACTAGGTGCGATATTTCTGGTCAATTTCACTTTGGCCGTTTTCAACCATCTTGACCTTATAAGAACGCCCCTCCAGCTCCATTACTACTTCATGTTCTGGTGCCTCTTTCATACCTTGGAGTTCCTCACCACTAGTTTATACAATAACTCTCAGGTGGATGATGACTCTTTCATCTTAGAAGACTGGGATATCCACGCCATGAACGTCCTTTGCCTCTCCGAGTTCCTCATCAGATGGTACTGGTTTAGCCAGAGTCCGTGGTCATACATCTGGTACGCCTCGATCATTGTCGTTTTGGGCCAGTTCTGTCGTACTCTAGCCATGTACACTGCTAGCGAATCGTTCAATCATTACATTCAAAGAGAACACAACGAAAAAACCCATCAGTTGGTCACCTCAGGTATATATTCGTTGTTAAGACATCCCAGCTATTTCGGCTTCTGGTGGTGGTTTGTGGGCTTACAATTGTTTTTGAACAATGTCATAACGCTCCTTGTTGGTGGGTACGTGTTGTGGAATTTCTTCAACAAGAGAATAGCGTTTGAAGAAGGGTACTTGATCAAGTTCTTCAATCAAAAGTATATCGATTATCGCAACCGTACCATCACAGGAATTCCTTTCATCAAGTGAAGGAAGTTGGAAAACTTCAGAGTGGATAGATTGTCGACAGGTTTCACAAATTAAATTTCATGCGAGATGATTTGGAACTCAGTTTCTACAATTTAGAGGGTACGCTCCCTCAATAAGAGTTTATGGAGACAAAAGATTGGAACTTTCGGCTTGAGGAGGTAAGAGCCTACGTATTGATAACTGAATTCTTCTGCCAGACAGATGATATAAGAGTTTATAGAGGTAGAAATGCAATAAGTTCAGTTATTGGTCTCTTAGAAATACCGGAGCATCATACATACCCCGAAGATTTCACAATAATCGAGTTCTTTGACGACTTTAATTACATACATTAAACATTCAAAATTATTGACTAGTCTATATCATCAAGGAATAATCTTGACAGACCCTTGAGCATCCTGATATCCTTATTGGTTATGAACTTATCAATATTCATTTCATTTTGAATCCTACAAAATTCAATTCACTGAAATCAATTTATTCTAAACCAGAAAGTACTTCTATTATCTATATCTATTATTTCTTATTCTTTGGGTCGATTCCTAATCCGTTAACGTTTCTGTACATCATGACTCCATTGTCACCATCAACGAATTGGCACCATCTGGCAGATTTCCAGAGTGAAACCCACATGTTTTCATCTGTGTGTGCATAATGCTTACCCATGACCTTCTTGATAGCTTCACTTGCGACTCTGGCATTGTAGAAAGGAATTCTAGACACGTAATGGTGCAAGACATGAGTTTCGATGATATCATGGAACATGAAACGACCAACAAATCCGAACTCACGGTCAATGGTACAAGCAGAACCTCTAGCAAAGTTCCATTCATGAGGCTCGTAGTGAGCAAGCTTTGGGTCGGAGTGTTGCAAGTAGGTGATGAAGACCAACCAGTGGTTCACGAACAAGTATGGCAAGAACCAGTTAACCAACAAGTTGAAACCACCGTAGCTCTTGTACCAAGTGTACAAAACAGTCAATTGTGCGAGAATACCGATGTCTGACATCACAATATACCAGTAGTCTTTCTTTTCGAAAATGAGAGAAGATGGGTTGAAGTGGTTGGTCTTGAGCTTGGAGACACCAGGGAAACGTTGACCGGAGGTGACGTTGGTGGTCAAGTAGTAGATCCAACCAAAGGTTTGTTGGACGATCAACGTGAGCAAAGTGTAGATAGGAGCATCTCCCATGATCTCCTCCAAGTGAGAGGCACCGTGGGCTTCCAAGAATTGTTGCTTGGTCTTTGGGACGAAAACCATATCTCTGGTGAGATGACCGGTGGCCTTGTGGTGCTTTCCGTGACTGAATTTCCAGGAGAAGTAAGGAACCAACCAGTAAGAGTGCAAGACCCATCCAACGGAGTCGTTGACCCACCTGTAGTCAGAGAAGGCTTGATGTCCACATTCGTGGGCCAAAACCCAAATACCGGTTCCGAACAACCCTTGTACAATGACGTAGGCGGACCAGGCAGCGAATCTCACGTACTGGTTAGGCAACAAGTGGATGTAGTTGTTTGCAGCGTACGCGAACACCAGCATCCAGAAGATGTCTCTGAACACGTAGTACAAGGACTCGAACACACGGCGCTCGTAGCATTCGGCGGGGATGGCCGACAAGATGTCCTTGATGGTGAAGTCGGGGACGGTGAAGGTGTTTCCCATGGGGTCCTTGGCGGTCAAGCCAGGAGTGAGAGACGAGGATTCCTTGAACGAGGCCACATTGCCCTTCTTGTAGATGGTGGACCCTGAAGTGCCGGCGGCGGCGGAGCCGGTGTTGGAGCTGGTGCTAGTTTGGAACCCAGTGGAAGCCATTTTGTAATGGGAATCTGGGAAGACCTAAGAACGTGGGAAGACTTGAGATAACCAGTGAAACCAGAGGAGATGCGATTAGGGCCTTTATATATCCGCGCCCAAAAAACCGCTGTAGCCATCAAACGTAAAACCCTGCGTACGCCCACCAAAACCACTAATCATGGGCCCAAATCACCTCACGAGCACTTATCGGTATAGGTGAAAAATACGATGAACAGCGGCTACAATAGAAAGAAAAGGCGGGAGAGAGATGGAAGAGAGGAGCGTGGAGGCGAGTTGAGGCAGTAGAGGGAGGTGATTTTGGGGGGTCCAGAAAGAGTTTTTTGCAATAGATAAGGAACAGAAACCAAGAAAGCAAGAAACACAGAAAACGCAATCTGGAGAATAGTGGAAGATTAGTGTCAGCGAGAGGTTAATGGGATAATTACTGGATACTTGGGGATAATTAGGGAGATAATAGTGGGACAAGTAAGAAATAAAGAAATAAAGGATATACAAATACAGGGCGAGAGGCAGAAATAAGGCGATAGCAAAGAACCTACAGGCACCACAGAAACCCACAGAAACCCACGGCACGCCAGATACCACAGATACTAGAGATCCCAGAGATCCCACGGACTCACTGGGACCACTACAGCGGACTAGAGGCAATTAACACCAGGCACCCAGTCCGTTAGCCAGGCTCAGTCCTTCCACCACCACGGACCTCGGTCCGGGTGTTGGTTTCTTTTTGAAAAGAAAAGACCCCACGGTGGTGGTGCGCACTATGCGCTTTAGGCACAGAAACGTCTTTGTTCTTAATGCGGTGGAGGTGGTGATTGTGGTGAATGTGGAGGAGATTTTCAATTTTCACCTAGTGGTGAGCGAGATGTGACGGCGATGGTTATGATGGCATGGCGGGCCGGAAGTGGCATTGACTAGTGACAGATCGCTGGCCCCAGAGGACCAGAAGGCTACGAGGGAGATCAGGGTCTTCGCGGGGTCTGGATTGGCGATGGCCCCACGATGGGTGGTTGGGAGTGGTGGCCCCAGTCCAAAATGCTAAAATGTTGGAGTATCAAAATGTTGGAGGTATCAACAGACGAGCTGGGGCTATTGACAGGGGAGAAATTTCGCAGGGCTGTTGAAATCAGATCATCGCACATGTCCCAAAAAAATTATCAGAATGTTGGGGGCCGAGGACGATGGAACAGGGAGTGAGCCCGGAAGCTGCGATCAGCAACGGAGAGCAGTGTAACAGAGGAAAGGGAAGAGGATAGGAGAGAGGATAGGAGAGAGGAACGGGAAGAGAAGCGAAAAGAAGAGACGAAAACGGAGGGCAGACAAGAATACGTGGGAAGAAACCAGAACGATCACACGGTAAAACACACGGGAAGAACCTCATGAGAACAATCCCAATTGTTGTCTCTTCTGTCCCAGCCCATTGACATTGTGAAAGTAGCGGGCGACGGGTGATAAGCACATCGGGTTTCAGGCCTGCTTGTAATTTTTCAGGCTAAAATCCTGATTTTAGGCACGGCTGTTGGTGCTGCGACACGCAGACTCGAGAGGCTCCAGTATCAGTAGGTAACGGTCAGAGCTCGTACAATAACACGGCCATGCCCGTGGACTTCAGATCCCAGTGCGATCCCAGAGCTATGGCAGCGCAAAGGTTTAGCAGGGTATTAGCAGGATCATAGCAAGGGTCACAGCTCCAAGCCCTACAAGATAATTGGTCATATTCCAGCAGATAATAGCTCCGGTCACAGCAGATAACTACCACGATCTTGCCCATGTTACAGTAGGGACGATGGGGTTTTTCACTTCCACCGGTACGATAACAGTGAAGTTTGCGATGGCCTGAAAATGGCGCGCATTTGGACAATAGGTGGATCTGTGGATCTAAGCTTAGATGAGCTTGGACCATGGCTTAGTCAGGAACTGGAGGTTGCTGGACCTTGAGCGTTGAACAATACCGTTTCTGGACCAGAAGACCAAAACGAACCAAAACGGTCTATAACGAACCAAAACGGACAACCTCTGGCCATCCGAAGCCTATTGCTCGCACTTTAGACTACCGGGACCTAATGAGAACACTCTAAAGAGTTCAGAGCCTCGAAATCCCACAGGCGGTGGAATGCCATAAAAACCACAAAGGTCCGAAGAGTCCCCATTTTGCGCTGGCATTGCCCGTTTCGCCCTTTGCCAAGTTTTCTTATCTCTGACTGCTTCAAACCGTCCAATCCTGCCCATGAGCAAAGTGCCAGCTACGCGAATACAGCCATAGTTCTCTAGCCAATAAGAACCGGTTGTTAGGTGGTTTTTTCTTGGGTAGAGCCCAAGAGGGATGCTTAGGCGGCGGTGTGTTACTTTTGCGCAAGTTCAACGGGCCAACTTCCTTTTACCCATAGGAATTATCGGTGGGACCAAATCTGTGGTAGCAATGAAGAGCCTCAAAGAAGCACTAGCAATAAAGTGGGGGATAATAGACTACAGTAATAACAGATTACACCAATAACAGATCAAACCAGCAATAATTTGGAACCGATTAATGAAAACCAATATTAGTACTAGAACTAGTGCCAATATTCACACCATCGTCAATACTAGCAATTTTTCAATGCTGGGAGTCGGAGCAGAACTATAAACTTCAACAGTGCCTATACGGTATTTCCAAATAATCGTGACAGCAGTATTATTTCTTTTTCACCTCTCTTCACTTCCTCAGACCTTGTTGTAATTATCATACTGAAGAACATTCCGATAGTCTCACGTAAAGTGCAATGTTGTGAGGTGGCGATTTGGTAATAAGAAGTGTTATGTAACACGGAATTATCTGACTGTTATAATAACTGAGTCTTTCTTCTTTTCTTTTTCCGTTTCGGAACCCTGGCCATCGCCTATTTGGGAGGATTATCGGAACAGTAATTGGTCCCACTGGATTTGACGTTACCGCAAGTATTGGTGCAACCGTGGCTGCAATATTGGTGCAACTGTGGGTGCAATTTGGTACCAGCCATTTAGCGAGATATCTAGTCCTTTGGACTTCCCTGCTAAAACCCTCCGCAAGTAGCTAGCTATAAAGCTGGAAAGAACTTATTGGAAATACAATAGTAATGTTTAGTGGGTTGGGTTCGTATCTAGGATAGACAATATGATCTACCAGCATAAGTATCAGTATCAGTATCAGTATCATGCTGAAAGACATGGTCTTGACCTAGTTTGCCTTTCTTTCAATCACAGACTTTCAATTTTTCTAGTAGTCAGCTATCGTTTCTTAGGTCTCCTATAGTAATTGTTTCCAACACTTAAGGGTATATGTGAGTTTATTAGATCGTAGCGACCAGAATCGAGTACTCTCTACACCACACCCAATGATTAGAATTCCTTATCGGCTCTACAGTCAGCAAAAAAATATTAAGAATTAAATATACCATTACCTGATGTTTGCCAAACTGGTATTGTTCATATGCACATTGATATCCAACCGGTCCGCATCCTCCTCGATCTTCTTCAATCTGGCGTTTTGGCTGTCCACCTCGTCTCCCATGGTGGCTGCAGTGCTCTTCAATTTCTTTGCATAGAGTTGAATTTGCTCCAAGTTGCTAGCCAACTCCTTTTCCACTTCATCATCCTCGGAATCATTTTCAAATTGATATCTCTTTGCTGCGGCCAAATCCCTTTCTCCTTGGTACTTTTGATGCATTTCACTGTTGGTAGCGTTGTTGGTAATACCCTTTTTGAGTCTTTGCTCACTAGCATACATCTCCTGTCTATTGGCTTCTCTCATGTATTTCTCTTGGGCCTTGGATGACTTGAGTGCTTCTTCTTGTTGACGTAAACGCGACTTCTTGTTGAATGGATTTCCATATGCGGGGATGAAAATGGAACGGTTTAATCTCTTCAACTCCTTCACCTTGGAGTCCGCAATTTGGGTTTGAGTGTCTGCTAACAACAAGTTCTGCTCTGCATTGTATAATCTCTCAGATTGTGATCCCAACATTCCCAAGGTGTTCGTACCAGAAGCATCAGCTTCTTGAGCCATTCTCAACGTATTTCTTGTCAGTGCTAACGATTCTTGCTTCACAAATCTAATGTCTTGTTTGATTGCCTCGACTTCTTCATCTTCAGAATTTACTTGCTCTTGCTCGGGCAAGTCTTCTTCGATGTCTATGTTTAAGTCCTCTTCGGGATCCTCATTGAGGTCCAAAGTTGACTCCACATCATATGCTGGACGTCTTGCTGGTTTGCTCAGATTGAATTCTAAATTTGTAGGCATTCTGTTCAAATCAAGCGATTCCTCGTCTCCTGCACTTCCAACGTACGATGGGTTACGACTGTATGGGTTTCCTGCCGATGCAGTTGTATTGGTGGGGACCCTACTGGCACTGAAAAGTACTGATTGGGAGCTTGCTGCTCTGGAGGGTCCTGATGGAGTACCTCTGGATTGCTCATATGAATTCATTCTTGTACTGGATGCGTCCAGAAGACTTTGTCTGGAAGTGGCTGCGGTGTATGGATTTGGTCTTGAGCTATTGTTACTTTGGTATGGGGATTGGCCATTCTGACCATTCTGACCATTCTGGCTTTGGCCGTTTGGACCATTCGGACCCGGACCTCCAGCCCTTGCACTTGCGTAAGGGTTCAGGCCACCGTAAGACTTCTGGGCCCCGTTTTGCTGAGGTCTTGCGTATGGGTTCAGGCCACCGTTACCAGCACCCTGAGCACCATATGGGTTTCCTCCTTGATTTCCGCCTTGTGCTCCGTAAGGGTTTCCGCCCTGGGCACCGTAGGGATTCCCACCTTGGGATCCATAGGGGTTCCCACCTTGGTTTCCACCCTGAGCACCGTAAGGATTACCACCCTGGTTGCCACCATCGGGCCCCTGAGCATAGGGGTTTCCCCCTGTGTTCATGTTGGCATTGGCGTAGGGGTTCTTGGGAGCCATCCCCGGCTGCTGCTGGTTTCTTTCCTGAGCATATTGTCTGAAAGCTCCGAACTTCTCTTCACGGCCATTGGCGCTCTTGGTGGTGATCCCGGCCTGGGTCAAGTGCAGACGGATCTCGTCCTCGGTGGGGTCTTTCTTCTGGAAGATCTTCTTGATTCCCATGTTCCTCGACGTATTTAGAGATGGGATAGGCACGAGGGCGATTGATTTGGAATTAGTGGTGGAAGGAGTTGGTGCCTGAAACCGAAACTGATTTGGTTTTGTATGAATTTATTGTGGAGACAAAATGCGTGGGGACGAAGTGCGAGGCGAAGCACGACGAGACAAGTGACGTGAAATACCCGAACGCGATTCTAGTGAGACTTTTAGTGAGACACTGACGGGAACGAGGGAAGCGAAGAAGGAGAAGAAAGAAGATAGAAACGAGGTTATAAAGGAGAGATTTGACTGCGAGGGAGTGCGAGTAAAGGCAAGGAAGGCAATGAGGTGGAGTGGTGCAAGAGAACAGGCGATTTGTACATCATTTGCTCCATTTGCTGTTGGTATGTTTCATATTGATCGATTGTAGGTGGAGCCTCAGAGGTTCTACCGATCGCTGGAGACCTCGCACCGTGACGGTTTGGGCCTATTTTCTAGCGAGGATTGTGGACGATCTGGGGCCGTGTACCGAGCGAAAATACCGAGCGCGGTGGGATCTCGGTGGAAGGAAGAGGGAGATGTCCGTAAGGGGAAATGACCGAACTGAGAGGGTGGTGGGCTTCGAGACGATCTGCCTGAAATGGATGAGCAGACCCAGATGACGCTGATTACGGTGAAGCTGAGTGAGTTGCTGGTGCTCATAGTGACGAGAGAGATGTGGTTCTCGGGAAGTATGGACAGTGAGAACTGGATGAGCCATTTGAAGTCAATGGACCGTGGGAACCGGAAGAAGCGTATCGGCCGTAGAGATAGCACCAAAAGATGGGGGACCCGAATGAATGGAATAGACGGTATCCGCGGTAGAAATGGCATGGACGGTGGAAATGCTATGGAATGGTATGGACGGTAGAAATGGATGACACGGTATGGTGGACAGGAAACTATTTGAAGCGTACGAATTATATGGATCGTAGACATTGAATAGACTTTATCAATTGTTTGTTGAGCATTGGGAAACGAAAGAGAGAAGTTGGACATTTAAAGAAAGAAATCCAAGGTATCAATAAATTTGACGTTAGTGGCAAAACTGTAGGAGAAAATCAAGCAGAGAGAAGAGTTGGCAGAATACTCGCGAGGATGTAAGTGCTGGAATTACCGTATTAGTGGAGATCACAATCTAAGGATCAATTCTAAATGAGCGATGGAAAGGTCGGTCACTAATAACTGACGTCAGTTAATCTTTCATCGAACAAATATGGATGAGAGCGATCTTTTTTCTTGAGTAGTTTCTCGTTCATTTCGTTCATCTCTCTGTAATCAATTCTCTGCTGAATAGTCTGAAGTGAAATTAACTTATCGCTGTATAGAGACGACTTTTGGGAACTTTCGAAAAGTTGAAATTGGTGCGATTTCCGCACAAATTTAATTATAAGTTAGAGTGAGCTTTTCACTATAATGAACTTCTCAAGGGTTCGAATGGTTATCCATGAATAATATTGACGTTCCGCTAGTATATTTCATGGTATAGGGACAATGGATTCACACTCTTGCCTTCTTGAATAGACCCTTTCTTTGTTTTGAGGATGCTTGGTGTACTTTAAATCGACTAGCCTCACCATTGAGATCCAACTTATTACTCATCTTCAACTTTTTTTTCGTTTGAGACCAGAATACACCAGTTCTTTCTTCTGGAAATCCCAAGAACGACGAGATTTGCTGCAAAACGTTTACTTGAAATCTCAAGGAGCTCAATGAGACGCTTCATGACGTTGTTCTTGTGAGGTTTGCTGTGCAAAAAACAACAGGAAGTGAGTTGGTCCACTGAATCCTCACTTCCATGATGGTTGCAGTTGTTTCCGGTGTGAGTATCAACTAAGTAGAAAAGAACTGTTGCAGGATCACAGCAATCGTGACCTTGTACCTTGTTGGCTGTGTTGACCGTGTTGAATGCCTTGATTCACGAAGTTCACAGACTTGTCATAGTTTCCTCGGTATAGACGCCCAAATGTTCAATTTATTGTGATGGTTCTTCTCTTTTGCAGCCACTGGAACGGACTGTCGCGATTCTGTCCTCTAGAACTCTGAAGCTCCGGGAAAAACGAGAAACTCCGGGAGAAGTTCCATGAAAGAAATCTTCGCCAGGAATCGCTAATGTACCAAGGGATAAACCGGTTTCGAATTTTGTATAACCTTAGATGAGGGTGTTAGTGGTCAATGAAGTCTATCTCCTGGCTGAACAGAATGGACTCTTCATGTACGTGTGATAGAGAAGGGTAGCATGCGAGAAAAGTCTTACTGCTTTCTCTACTTTCGTTGCTCGTGATTGCACTACTTACTCCAACTATTATTTCCGATGGGTTACAATCGTCGGTGTGGCAGTTACACACTTTGAAATGCTGCGTTAAAGGGTTGCGATCTGAAACTCTAATTCCACTAAAGCATTTGTGAACTGGCGCGACTGTGTTTCAATTCCACCTTGTTAATGATGCTACAGATGTGTCGATACTACTGCCATGTGTATCGCGTTGTTGAAGTGATGAGTTCCCATACCCGGTTGATGATCAGAGCTGACTCACGATGTGTCCCGATGATTGCAAATCTAGGTGTTCAAGAAAAAAAATCCTTTCCCCTCCCTCGTTCAATACCGGATCAGATAACTGTTACGGCCAATAGCTTTCGTTGGATTGGGAATCAAAACGGTGTTCCTTGCTACTGTGCATTGTAAATACTAGACACACACAGTTTCTATTATCCAGATACATCGAATCCGGCACCTTTTTTCAATAATATTCATGCGTTGAGGGGAAGCTTCCTATCGTGCCCCGGCTGCCAGGGTTTTATCTGAGCTCTCGACCTATCACAAGAGTCCATTCTACACCAAAGTGCGAGAAACCCGCAATTCTCCGAGGTTTCAGCCTTTTACTCCCCATTTGTCCGCATTTGGCCGGGCGGATCCCCAGATCAAACAAACAGGGGCCCGGCGACATTATGACACCACCACGACATCAAGGCGACATTTAACTTTGATAAGTTTTATTTCTAGACAGATTATTCTTCAATTCAATCAATTGTTTTCTTCCAAAATGCCTGAAATCGAGAAAAAGCCTGTTAACTTTAGTAATATCCTCCTTGGTGCTGGGTTGAACTTGGCTGAGGTTACCACCCTTGGTCAACCATTGGAAGTCATCAAGACCACCATGGCCGCCAACCGTAACTTGTCTATTTTGCAAGCCTCGAAGTTGGTGTACTCGAGAGGAGGTCTCGTGGGATTTTACCAAGGTTTGATTCCATGGGCTTGGATTGAAGCCTCTACAAAGGGTGCAGTGTTGCTTTTCGTTTCCGCTGAAGCAGAATACCGTTTCAAGACCTTCGGAGCAAACAACTTTGTTGCCGGTATGGGAGGAGGTATCGCAGGTGGTCTTGTTCAATCATATTTGACCATGGGTTTCTGCACTTGTATGAAGACCGTGGAAATTACCCGTTCCAAACAAGCTGCAGTTGCTGGTGCTCCTCAACAAACGTCATTCCAAGTATTCAAGGATATTTATGCTAAAGAAGGTATTAGAGGTATTAACAAGGGTGTCAACGCCGTTGCTATTAGACAAATGACCAATTGGGGTTCCAGATTCGGATTTGCTAGATTGGCTGAAGAAGCCATTAGAAAGATTACTGGTAAGGGTGAAGATCAAAAATTGAATGCAGTCGAAAAAATCGCTTCCTCGGTTATTGGTGGTGGTCTCTCTGCATGGAATCAACCTATTGAAGTCATTAGAGTGGAAATGCAGTCCAAGACCAATGATCCTAACAGACCAAAGAAGTTGGGAGTTGCATCTGCTTTCAAGTACATTTACAAGAACAATGGTATCAAGGGTTTGTACAGAGGTGTCACACCAAGAATCGGTTTGGGTGTCTGGCAAACTGTCTTCATGGTTGCGTTCGGAGATATTCTTAAAAAGATCTTGAAAACCGATGGAGGCCATTGAGCATTTAGGAGTGAGAGGTATTGTAGATCAAAATTAAAAATTAAATAATAAAATCAAATATCAATAAAGGTTACTGAATGAATGTATTAAATTACTTATGTGAGGTTCCCCATCTGTCATAGCAGTAGAGACCCAAGATAGTTAAACAAAGCCCGGATGCTTGTAAGTTTGTGAAATTCTTATTTTCCCAGATGAAGGCAATTATGATGATAATAATACGCTTTAAAATGTTTGCAATTGAGTAGTTGATTGGGGACATTGCACCCAAGATTTGAAATGCAAGGAGTGATTGCAAAAAATGAGAGATTCCATTAAGGAGAATAAGGAATGTGATTGAAGGGGTCAACAGGAGAAGTGAAATGCTAGGGGAAGTGAACTCTGTGACCACGTAAATGGGGAGGGTAAAGGCGAATCCAATGACGGAACAATAGAACAAAATGGTGAGTTTATCGACCTTCTTATTGGAATCATCACCTGATTTTGAAGTGGGCAAGACTTGGACTGTGTCTTCCTTTTCCACTGTGAGTCTCTTTTTGGCAAAAATGTTCTGGGAAACAAATATCAACATTGAAAAGAATGCATAGATGAGGCCCGTGAAGTAATATGAAGCGGAGCCATCAGTTTTTTTGGGCTTGTAACATGTCAACATGATACCAACTATTAACGGTACAAGTGTAACGTATGTCACTACCTTATACTTCTTTTTGAAGAGACAACGGTATATGGCAACCGTTACCAATGGCGATAACGCCTTGATTGTGTGTACGAGAGACACGGGTATAAGAGAAGTGGCCTTGTGCGATGTCAAGTGGCCAACGAACTGGAAACATCCCATGGGGAAAGTTGTGGCGAGAATAAGTGAGGTAGGAGTCAAGAACGACCGAATAGTGGACGACGTCAGGAGCTTCTGAGGGGCCACGGGAAGCACACCCTTGGGGAAGTGCTCGCGGGTCCAAGGCTTGAGGGCCACTCCGGCAAGAAGAAGCACCGAGAGAGCCGAGTTGAGGAGAAACTGGAACTGTGTGAGCGTCACCGGGTACTTGAACTGTGACAAGATCATCTTGGTGGAGTTGTTGGACACGATGGACACGATATACCAACTGATGCAAAGGGTGGTGATCTTGAGATCAACTGGCGGCATGTACGCCCGCCACGCCGTCTTGGGCTCGGTGTTGAAGCCCAGAGTCTCCTTGATGGGCGTGGAAGCGTTGGAGATAGGTGGCGTGAGCGGCATCTGGAACGATTGGAACGACTGGAACAGCAGAAACAGGTTGTTGCTGGAGAGTCCTATTCTTTTGTTGGGCTGAGGAGCGTGTACGGTGTTCCTCTGGCCCCCGAGTTGGGCCAAGTTGGTGGACGAGCTGTTGGGGTTGATCTGCGACGAGAACATCGAGTTGCCGTTGCTCTTCAACGAGTGAAGGCCGTGGCTTCCATGAGTTCCTTGGGCTCCTTTGGGCCCGTTGGAGCTGTGGACCCCGTGGGCTCCAAGGTACGGAGATCGGGACATGCCATGGATGTTTCTGACGGGTTTTTCGACCAACGGATGAGCCATGGTGTTCTCTAGAGGGGGATGAGCTTGTAGCGAATGTAGAAAGGTGGGAGACCCGAGTTCTAGAAGAAAGTAGTGGTGGCAGCAAATGTTATCATATGTTTGGAACATAGGCTGGGTAGAACGGCTGCTTACGTAAGCACACCAGATCGTGGCTGCTGGAGGAGCGTGTGTTTTGGGGGTTGTGGGGGGTCTTGAGACCCCGAAAAAAAACAGGGGTAGGTACTCGAGTCAGAGGAGTACGGTGGTGCTATTCCTATGGGTTCTAGGGCCCCATGGCGGCCAGGAAACCGGTGTTTGCTGAGGACGTGACGTTTGAATGTGTCACATCGCACGCAATTTTTGCTAGTTTCTTTTGGTGAAAAAGAAAGGGGCAGCACCACGTGACAGCTAACCGAGCTGTCCCAATCGGGAACCGATCCTGTCATGCTGGCCGCGGAGCTTGGGGAGTTTGGGCGAAGAATGCTGCACGTGACCCTACACGTGACCCGTATAGACTAGCTCCAAGCGTTCCTGAGTCCCCGAAGCACTCCAAAGCGCCAGCTTTGGCCATGAAGCGTTCTTGTAGCATATGAGGCCATTCACCGTGGCTCAGGCTACTTTGCAGTCCCAAAAATACCCACTTGTGGAGCACTTCTCTCGCCATAATCGCCAGCGTAAGCCGCGTGCGAGTGGAAGAGTCTCCACAAAGCGAAGCCGATCGATCAATTGGGTTGTGAGTTTTGGGACCGAAATCACCAGATACGATCCATGGAACACCGTCCATGGATCGGGTAAGTGATGGGACCATAACGAGGACGAAGATCGCGGCAAAATATCGCCGACGAAGATCATGGAACCAATCATGGAAGAGATCATTAAGCAGATGATTAAACAGATTCTTTAACAGATCATGGAACCAAACCGTGCGAGAGATCTTGGCAGAAGATCCGCGATACTTCGGTTGACGACTCGATGCAATTGGGATGATCTGTTGATGTGGGCCTTGAAGTGGTCTGTTTGTGTTTATTGACCTCGGTGTGGAAGTGGAAGTGGAAGTGGACGTGGAAGTGGATCTTAAGCTTATTGAAGCAGATTTAATGTATTCGGAGCTTCCAAGTGGTGATGTGCTCAGCAGAACAAGTCTTGGTGGTTCGACGAGAGACGAAGGGTGCACCACCATACACTAAGGTGTGCGGGAGGAAGGTGTCTGTAGCACCGAGACGATTATTGATGTTTGTAGCCTTGTAAAGAGGGTTCGGTGATGGGTGCGAAACAATCGGGAGGACCCTTCGCTCAGAGCTGGCAGTGAGCCCGGGACAGATTGAGATTGGGCCGAGAGAAGATGGGCTTATGGAGATGACTCGTGGAGATGACTCGTGGAGATGACTCGTGGAGATGGGTTGTAGGGTTGACTTGTGGAGTTGAGTCGTGAATAAGAATGTAGAGTTGGTCTCTTGTACTTTAGGTCATTCGTAGAGTTGGGGTCGTGAAGACGATATCGTGGTGGTGAATCAAGGTCTTGATAGTGGTCCTAGTGTTGGAAGAACTAATACATGCCATGACTTCAAGATAAAATTAGTGTTGAGGTGAGACTTTATCTTAGGATAGACAACAACATTTGATGGACAGGTCCCCATGTATAATCTCATACTGAAATTGGTTATGGGAGTCTCGGGGTCTTCAAACCTCCAATCTCGTGGACTTTTTCCACTGAATGGTTCTTGTAGATGAAAAAGCACTCTAGTAAAGACTTCGAGAATAGGATCCGAGACCTAGTCTAGTCACATATATAGAGTGAAAATGATTCAAGGTAGTTTCTTAGTATGTATTAGCTTACTACTCATTTGTGCTTCTTATTGACACCCAGTATAAGCTAACATACAGCAAAGGTGATCCTTTACCACCAGATTTGTTGTCCTAGAGTCTGTTCGTGAAGCCCTCATTCATATTACTCACTTCCCCATCTCCCATCTCTCACGATTTCCTATTCTTTCCTTTTCTGATCCGAACCCTTTCGGTTGGTTCGTTATTCATTGTACACAATGAAGCACAACAAACATCCTATCTTGATTCGAATCCATGTTTATATTCAACTCGAAAGCTCGTGTAATATTCGTGTAATTTCAACAGCTTAAGATGCCTTTAAACGAGGTTGTTATACTTTGCCATACATAATTACGAGTTACAATTTTTAGCAGAAAGTACGCATCGGCATTATATAAACTCCCCCGATGATATTGGGATGGATACGGACTTTTAATAGCCGGCCGAAACCCTATTTGGGACACCGTATCCATAAGTCAATAATCCAATAGACTCACTGGTTTCGGAAAATAATATGTCAGCACCGCATTCGCTAAAGTTATAACCACCGGACAAACTTCCAAGATGAGCAAAGGTTACTAGAACAAGCAGAAGGAGGTAAATAATAAAGTGAAGCGGATAGAATGAAAACGAACGATTCTCTTATTAACAGGTGGAAACAAGAAGGAAGGTAAAAGAAGAAGAACTAGAAGAAGCAGTATTTGACTACATCGGCATGAAGCTCTTAGAAACTATTGGAGCCGTCGGAAAGAGAGTGCTCACCAAGTTCACCACCATAAGAAACTCCAGGGACTCTACTAAGAGCCGAAAAGTTGCTAAGATAATAGCACACAATATTTGTAGCATGACCAAGTCGTACGATCCTCCTCCTGTAAAAAGAAGTGGTTTTCCATCAATTCTCACGACAATAGTTCGTTGTCTTCTACAACTTCACATGGCCTAGTACCACCTACTAAATGGCACGAAGTATCGCGCGACTACCGGTCACACCGGCCATTTCTCTCACTAACTGGTTGTGTCAAACGTTGTCACGTTGAAGAAGCTATTGACATCACATGAGGGTAAATTTCATGGTAAGAAACACCCATTCAAACTCCTATGGGATCCGTATAATGTGCTAGAACCCGATTTCTTGCTGGATATTCTTGGTTTGTGGGGAGTATGATCTCACATGCTTAAACCAGCTCTCGATCTATTATGCCAGCTTTCACCAGTTTCGTTAACCCTTACTGAAATTCTCTCACTACGGTGCTCGTGATGTTCCTGGTGTTGTCACCCTCAATAATATCTCACTGGCTCCAGGTATCACCCTCATTAATATCTCGCTGGCCTCGTTCCTGCCATTGGTTTCTCGCTGGCCCCCTGCGGTTTCTCGCTGGCTTTCTGCCATTAGTTTCTCGCTGACTCCATTTTCCTGTCTCTAATTTCTCGCTAGCACGAGCCTTTGGTCTATTATTTTCTCGCTAGCTCATGCTACTACCGCGGGAATCTTCTGATTTTCCTCCCCTAGTCTCGCCAGCACCGTAGCCCAATCTACGCTCCAGTAACCTCGCGGTGGTGTCCTTATTGTTACCACCCACATGATCTTATCAACACCATGTCCTTATCACTATACGCAGCCAAAGCGCTTCTAAAGAGGGCACTCGAGGAGGACGATCCTTTCGTCACTACCCCAGATGACCTGTTGGATGAGTCCAATCCCGTAACAGAAGAGATGTTCTCTTCCTGGGCGTTGTTCATCCTTCTTTTCCTCCTTTGCTCAGCGTTATGGTCTTCCTACTTCCTCCAACAAAGACGTATCAAGGCCGTCCATGAAACCGTGTTGTCCATTTTCTACGGGATGATTGTGGGTTTGATCATCCGTGTCAGTCCAGGCCATTACATCCAAGACACTGTCAAGTTCAATCCGTCCTATTTCTTCAATATCTTGTTGCCTCCTATCATTCTCAATTCTGGCTACGAATTGCACCAGGGAAACTTCTTCAACAACCTAGGGTCTATCTTGACGTTTGCAATTCCAGGAACGTTCATTTCGGCGTTGGTTTTGGGAATCATTCTCTACATTTGGACCTCGTTGGGCTTGGATGGAATCAACCTCGAGTTCGTCGACGCGTTGGCAGTGGGCGCTACCCTTTCTGCCACCGATCCGGTGACTATCTTGTCGATTTTCAACGCCTACAAAGTGGATCCCAAGCTCTACACCATCATCTTCGGAGAATCGTTGTTGAACGATGCAATCTCGATTGTGATGTTCGACACCTGTCAAAAGTTCCATGGCCACCCCGTGGGATTCTCGTCATTCTTTGAGGGTGCCGGGTTGTTCTTGATGAGTTTCACCGTTTCTACGATCATTGGTATTGCAGTAGGTATTTTGGTTGCTCTTATTTTGAAGCATTCACATATCAGAAGATATCCTCAGATCGAGACCTGTTTGGTGCTTTTGTTTGCCTACGAATCCTATTTCTTCTCTAACGGTGCTCATATGTCGGGTATTGTCTCTTTATTGTTCTGTGGAATTACTTTGAAGCACTATGCCTTCTACAACATGTCCAGAAGAACTCAGATCGCCACGAAATACATCTTCCAATTATTAGCCCAATTGTCTGAGAATTTTATTTTCATATACTTGGGATTGTCTTTATTTACTGAGGTTGAATTGGTTTTCAAGCCTCTCTTGATTATAGTCACATTTATTTCCATCTGTATCGCCAGATGGTCTGCAGTTTTCCCATTGTCCAAGTTCCTCAATTTCTTATACAGAACCAGGTTCGAAAAGTTCACCAACAGAACTGCTCTCAATGGCGGCATTTCTTCTCAAGTGCTTCCGGATGAAATCAGTCATTCCTACCAAATGATGATTTTTTGGGCTGGTTTGAGAGGTGCAGTCGGTGTGGCTTTGGCCATGGGAATGGTTGGCGAAGCAAAATGGACTTTGTTAGCCACTGTGTTGGTTGTTGTTGTACTTACTGTTATTTTATTCGGAGGAACCACCGCTTCGATGTTGGAAATTTTGGGTATTAAAGTTGGTGTTATCGACGACTCAAACGACTCCGATGACGATTTTGATATCGAAGCCCCAAGATTGCCCATAAATATGTCACCTCCTGCACCAAACAATTTTGGAAACAGAAGATATGCACCACAAAGAAGCTCAACACCTCCATTGAAGTCTATATACAAGGATGATGCCAGATCAAGAAACGTATCGAGTGCCTCCTTGGCGTCTGGAGTTCCAAGAAACAGTCGCAGCTCATTTAATAATTCTACTTCAGACTTGCACGATGGAAATGTTGATGATGATGACTTACAAAGTGATGGAGATGACATTTTACTTGGTAACACCAGTGGCACCACATCACCATATTCTCATCCAAACCCAAGTGGTGTGTTAGGAGCATTCTTGAGTGCGGAAGAACACACAAGATGGTTCACCAATTTCGACGAACAAGTGTTGAAACCAGTGTTGTTAGACACAATACCCAAAAAGAAGGATGACACAAGTAATAATCCTAATGATCACGTGTGATTACAGGCAACAAATAAGAAGCGTTCATTATTATACACTAACGAGTCAAAGTACCCGTATTTTTGGTTTGTTGTTGGCTCTGTTGTTGCTGAGCAATGGCCACATCGATGACCCATTTGGCCAACTTATAGGTCCGGGGGTTCAACACCATATCATTCAATTTATAATTAAATTTCACACACAATTGGAAAAACTCATGCATAGCTAAATCGTGTAAGACTGCAATCAAATGATTGTTCAAGATCTTATTGTTAGATCTTTGAAGACTCGTTAAAAACACCGAGGCAGGTATATAGTCGGTGTAATCACCGGTGGCCCTGATGGGTTTCTCCAATAATTCCATTACATCTCTTATGTGATTATTGGTGACGCAAGAAATCTTATCCTCTTCAATAGAATGTATCATTAAGTTGGATAAGGAGATCATGGCATTTCCAAAGTTCACTGGGTTACCAACTCTGGAACCAGCGTCTCTGGTGAGCGTGGTTCTGAAGAAAATTCCCATCCCGGTAGCAAGAAATTTGTTGTTATAGTTCTTGTAAGCTTGGTTGATCTGGTTATGTAATTGACGTATTCTTCTAACGGTGGATATTTTGGAGTTGAGCTTCGGTTCCAAAACACCAAAGAAAAACGACTTGAGTGGAGCTAAGACTTGATTGTTCAAGAATACCAACCATTGAGAATCCTTGGATTTCTTTGCTGTAAGGTCCGAATACTTTCTAATCGTATTGGGCTTTTGAGGAGTACTCGATGCGGAAACAAATGAGTTTCCGAATATATCATTGTCGTCGTCATTTACATTTTTTGGTTCTTCTGGTTTTAAAGCCTTGACATCGCTGTGGGTTCTGTAGTTGATTCTTAACGTGGTTTCTTTGATCACCAACGAGCATTCTTCTATAATTGAGGCCAAAACATAACTCTTCTTCGATCTGGAGCTATAAATGGCTGCCCTCAATTTGACACCTTCAGCATCATTGGTGGTGGAAATGTAGGCCAACTCCTGGAATGCGCTAAGACGACTCAAAGGATCGTTAACGTTTCTGAATCCATTCAATAAAGTGTTCAATGGATCAGCGCTGTAAGTGCTGATGAGTTTCTTACCGTCCAAGCATCCGATGGTGGCATACACATTGTACGCATGATTGACCAACTCCCATGCCAGCAAAAGGTGCAATGACAAGTAGTACGAATTTTGAAAGCACTCCCACGAAATATGGTAAGGTTGAATCTTAGTCTCAAGACCAACCAAAAGGAAGGTAACGTAATTGAGCTTGTAGAAGTATGATCTTACCAACATCCAGACCAATGGGCCTGTGAAGGTGATCATCAAGCTGAAAGACCACACGTTCAAGTACATGAACCCCAAGGAGAACTTGTTCAACAATTTGTTATCTGGAGACATTTTCTGGGAGCCGTATCTAAAGACCAATCTGTTTCTTTGGTGCAACAAGTGTTGGACCGCATAGAACACAGCTATGTATACAGGGGAGAATACCCACAAATACACCCAACTCTCGTTAACGTAGGGGTTTTGGCGATACTCCTTCGACTGTTCATAGTAGTCGAATTTGTTGGAGAACTGAGAGAAAAACACCCCAGTGATGAAATAGGACGACACCACATAGAAGTTGGCGACTTTCAAGAACGTGCTGGAGCACAAGGTGTTGTAAATTTGGGAGCCAAAGGTCTTGTATGGGGAGATATCAACAGTGGAGAATCGTATGCGGGACTGTTTTATCACCACGAGTCCTAGATAGATAAACGGAGCTCGTATTACTGTCAACAAGAGCCCCCACCATGAGGATCCGTATGGAAAGCGGAGGGTCACTGAGAGGATGACAGAAACGATGATGTTGATGTTGTTGACATATTTGAGACGCTTGGAGAGCACTTTGTGGAAGTAGGAGCTATAGGTTGAAGGTGGTTGAGAAGTGGACATGGTGGCCCTGGACACGAATGTGGGTTCTTGTGATTCAGTGGGGAGCTATAAGAGGCCGAAAGGCGTCAGACAATTGATAAAGAACTTGAACTCCAATGGCAGAAGTGTTCAAGGGCCAGTGATGGAAGTTGCTGGAGTTGTTTTTTCAGATGAGACCGCGCTGTGATTTTTGGTTAGTGAGAAAATGAGAAGAGGTTAGCGAGAGAATGAAAAGAGGTTAGTGAGGAAAAAAAGCATAGCGAGGCGAATCATGATACTAGAAATTGAAAGTGTAAGTTGCGATAGATCTGTCCAGGTATGTATTAGTGAGGTATAGCTCCGTTGGTTTAATTTTATCAATGTTCTAAGATATTGAGCCGTATTTTTTGGAACATATGGTAGCATTGAGGTGTTCTTCTGGGTCCATAAGGACATGTATTTGATGGGTGAGCTCGCGGTGGGCTAGAGAGAAGTCGCGGTGTCTAACTAGACCTGATCAAGTTTCTATCAATTCTTTAGGGAGAACTGTTCTTGATTGAAGAACTTGTTTCACAGGGAATCTCAAATGAAATTGGAGTATATTCGGGGTGTTTGAAATTGATGACGTACTCATCATCTATTTATGGAGAAACTGCATTTTTGCTTGAATCACATTAGTATTCGATTGCTTGAGGATCAACTCTTTCAAAATGCGACCTCTGCTTCTACATTTGCCTGTTTCTGGTTTATTTACAAATTTCACTTTGTGACTATATACATCACTCCTGGACAGCAACTTGTGCTGTTCTCTTCAACTTCTCGCCCTCTCCACTCAATGTGTCCTTGATGATATGCAATCCTGGTCTTCCTCCGATTTCTCCCAATACTTCATCAGAAATGATTCTTTCGTTGAAGTCGATGTTAGCATATCCAGTACCACTGGAGACCAATCTGCTCTCGATTATGCTCTGGCTTCCGTCGAACTTGCTGAAGTTGACCTCGAAAGCCTCCGTGATAGCGGCCTCCAACTCTTCTTCGGTGGTAATAAAGTTGGATGCTGCATGGTACAAGTCGAGTAGTTTGTTGGACTTGTGTTCCTTGACCTCCAACTCTCTGGTCTTACGGTTCAAGGTTCTTTGTTCTTGCACAAGCTGTTGCTCGTCTTCGGTTCTTTGTCTCATGATTGGTCCCTCCAAATAACTATCTATGGTTGGAAGAGTTAACTTTTGAGCTGCAGATTCCTCGTAAACATGTGAGTCGGCGAATTCTTGCTCCTTCTGGGCAACCTTGGCCTTGTGTGCTTCGAGCTTCTTCAATCTTTCGGCCTCAACCAAGTATGCTTGTTTCAAGTAGTCCTTACGAATGTCATCTCTCTTCAAAGCCCACAATTCTTCATTGGACAAGGTGGATTCATCCACTGTGATACGTCTGTCGTCGATATTTCTCTTGATTCTCTCTTCAACCGTCACCACCTTTTTGGCCACGGGATGTCTTTCGAAGGTGAATCCCTTCTTTTGAGGTGTAGGAACACCCTCAGCATAACCTTGTGCTACCTTGGCTTCTTTGGCGATTTCATCGGGGTTTTTTGGAGTAATGGGAAATCTCTTGAACACAGGACGGACTTTGGGGAGAATACCCGACTTTCCGCCGTATTTAAGTACACCTTTACCCATGATGGACTGATGAATATGTTGACCTTCAATTGATGAAAAACTTCATGGGGAAGTCGCACGACCGCGCCAGAGTTGCAAAATGTCGCGCGACATTGATACAATTGATTCGGATCATAGACATGACAGTACACATACAGAACTGTTTACCCATGAGGCATGTAGACAGGGAAAGGGGTTCATGGTCTATGTTCTGTACACTGATAGTTCTTAGGGTTTGAAGATTAGTTTGTCAATTTTGACATTTTGAGTCCAGGGAGTTTTCTCGCTTCAAAAATGCTTTTCGCTTGAAATGGAAGTCCATCATTCTTCGTGGAGCTATTGATCAACCTCCAGGATAAGTGAAATCGAGTTCCACGCAATAGTTGAATTCGAAGACAATGCTGAATCATCAGTTTTTTATTTTACTGCTATTGTTAAGTTTTTTTGGTTAGTTTTGCGATTAATTCTGTGCAACACGCAATTTCCTAGAATGATTTTGAATGATGAAGGTAGAGAGTGCCGGATGAGAAAACGAAAGACATCATAATCTGCTTGAAGGAACATGAAAGAACTTTCGACTCTTCTCTTGACATTTATTTGGTAAAAATTCATTTTTGAAGTATTTGGAGAAAAATTGAAGTTTTTGAGATTGATAAGAAATATGAGTACCGTATTCTCGTTAAATAAATTGTGTCATAAATTCATTACTATTAAAATTTGGATGAACCCCATATAGAGAGTATTACATCTGATTATTTTACTCCCCACACATCATAAATGCTTTCCAGGCAAACCTTGCCCACCTTCTTGTTGCCAATTTCGTTTTCGAATTCCTTAACCAACAACCGCTTCTTTTCTTCAACTGATTTAGAATTGTGCTCAATATGATAATATTCTATAAGCAGTTTAGGTGTAGGAAATCTTGATTGTATAGTTACGGCTCTTTCTAAACTTACACCCCTAATGGTCATTAACATGAGGATAAACATCTCCTTTAGGGTCATCATACCAGTCTTACCAAGCACATCCTGAAACATGACAAGAGTATGGACGCATTCGTAATTAGTGGATCTTGTTTCGAATTCTTTTCTGAATTTTTCAATCAACTCCTGGTATTGAACTTGATTATCCAACGATCTTGGTCTCAAAACAATTAATTTGGTTTCTTTCAATTGATCCCTAATAATACTTGTCAAAGAGGCTAGAAACATTATTGTTTCATCAACATCTTTGAATTTGCGCAAATAGAACCCAGATACAGTCATGGTCATCGACATTGCGGTTTTTATCAGGTCCATCATATCGATGACATTATCTATTCCACTTTCTTCTACCAAGTAATAGAAATGTTTCATGCCTGTCTTTTTCAAGCGATTCTTTTGCTCCTGAAATCTTCCATCTCTTATGGACATGGCCAAATCGTCAAGCTTCTTCCGCTCACAAATGTAATTTAATACCACTTCCTTCTGCGATTCTTTATGTTTGGCGATCCAAAGGGTATCACCCACCAGTAAACCTCGAACTTCACACTGGACATTTAAAGATTCTAATCGTTTCTGGAAAAAATCCCTTTCTTGTTGTGATCTTATTTCTCTGTTGTCAATTAAGAGGATTATATCATAGTCATCTTCGGGCCAAACGTCATATTTGACACCATGATATATTCTAGCAACGGGATCATGATCTGTGAATAATTTTTTCTCTTGCAGTGGAACGAATAGTTGGGCACCTGGTGATGAAGTAAAACTATCTTCAGGGCTCACCTGAATATTATTATCGTATGATATATCATATTCCTTAATTGGTGTGGATTTCAACCCAACGGTTTCCTTGAGCTGTGTCGCAAGATCAAGACCTTCCTCCGTTAGAAAGTACATTTTTGGGCGACCACTCACCGCTACCAAATCATTGTTGATGAGTACCTTGATAGAAGTCCACGCAGAATAGAATTCATTTGAGGCTGGATTTGAAGTGAAGGACTTATCTGCAAACGGAGCTGCTCTTTTGATAATTTCGTCTTTGGTAAGTCCTCTTTTGCGTTTGTCCCCAACGTACAAGGCAATTAGAATGGCATAACCTCCGGATCGGTGCCTTGGAACATACCTCTTCTTCTTTCTTGGTTTCTTGGTGCTGATGTCTATGACAGGAGCATTAGTACCAGGTTCTTGCTGTTTCTCTGCAAACTCCTTGGGAATATCTATTCCAGCTTTTTCACAATGTTTCCGAAGCTTTTCGGTCAAAGATTTCACTGTTTTGTCTCCGATGTACTGGACCAGCCTGAGGGTCTTAGGGTCCAGTATGGGGCCTTCAAAGTGGCGAAGCCGGTCCAAAGCTCTGTTATAAAGAAGAGCAGCCTTAGTTCCCTTCTTCGTGGCATCAATAGCGGCCTCTTCAATCCATTGGATGAAGAGGTGCTTGAAATCGGGTGGATCCATGGCCTGCTGCAAATAATAGTAACGCGTTCTGTTACATAGTGGGTCGTGCCTTGGTACAAAAGATCACGTGACTTATTTGATAAGGTTGAAGCAGATAGGGACAAGTGGAAGCATCGTAGTTGGGTTCGCGTATTTTGAGCATCGTGTGCTAGTAAACATGAGGGGTAGCATCTAGAAGCGACAATTGGACTGTTTCTGCCTGGATCCATGAAAACGTAGCAGTTCGTTTTGTCGAGCAATTGTAGTCACATGATTATAACGCACGTGATCCACTATACAGACAAAAGCTATCCCATCACCCAAACCACAAGAGCAGTCATGTCGGAACGGGGCAAGAAGCTGATGCTTCCGCCCATCAACCTCATTTTCAAGTATTTACAGCAGCAGTCGCTTGTTACTATCTGGCTCTACGAGCAAACGGGCCTGAGAATACAGGGAAAAATCAGGGGCTTCGATGAGTTCATGAATGTTGTGATAGATGATGCGGTAGAGATATCCACCAAGGACGGTTCCAAGGAAGATTTGGGCCGCTTGTTGTTGAAGGGGGAGAACATCACGTTGATTTCCAGCTTGGATGCCTAGGTGCATCATGCTGGAATGGTGAGAATGAGCTAAAAGGGCCATGGCTAGAGTCTGCTATGGACCAAACCACATAGATAAAATGGGCTCAAACTGTATAGTAGAAATACAAGAAAAGAAGTAATAGGAAGTGTAGAACGAGATATATTGGCGTATTGCGTGTGTTTGCCTGAAATGAAGTGGCTTGAAGTGAGATTGGATGTTATTTGTAGCGGTATGAAGCGGTGTTTGTTGATCGAGGTGTTCCCATGGGCATGTAAGGTGCGATTTGTGGTAGCTCACTTACATTCACCAACGAAGAATTGATACAGGGGAACATTAACTGTCTCAAGAGACCTCCAATCAACTATATAAGAGGAATTTAGCGAGAAAGTAGAGCCTCCAGAAAAGATATATGCTATTTACACCCATTTTACTACACCCATTACCCCGTTTAGCTTCCCTCTTGGTGTCTACCACCTACTCTTATCACCGCGAGAATCTCTACACATTAGTGCGGACATCACCTGAAGTCACCCACTGCTATTAAACTTCCACCACTAAAGTTCCCGCCACTGCCCGCTATTTTTCGCTGATGCATGCGAACTCGCACTAATTTCCCCAGAAATTTGTCCCTACGGAGCCTCTCATGGAAAATCTCCCTCACTAAAGCCTTCTCTGCTTCGTAGTATTTTGCCATCTCGCACCGCGTCACTGGCTATTTTATACAAACTATCGCGATAGGCAAACATCAACGCGTCAAAACCTCCAACGTTCCTTGAACATATCAACCCCGGAGCATCATGAGTAACCAGCGAAATGGGTCGAATGGCCCAGGTTTGCCCAGCGGAGCGTTTCCGCAGCCAAATTCCGCCAATGTGGCCAACCTCAATCAATCACGATTCAAACCTCAGCCTAGTGGCTCTCAAAGAACTTTCCAACCAGTTCCCTACACTGCTGAGGAATACGAGCGGATCCAGCTGCTCTTGGATAAAGTCTTGGGGCCCGAATTTGTGAGCTCAAGACCCGGAGGTGGTGGTACCAAGGTCTCTTATATCGAGGGTTGGAAAGCTTTAAATCTTGCAAACGAGATCTTTGGGTTCAATGGATGGAATTCGGAACTCATAAGCACCCAAGTGGACTATTTCGATACACACGGCAACTCTGGCCGTTTTTCCATGGGCCTTTCAGTGGTGGTAAGAGTTACAATCAAGGATGGAGCTTACCATGAAGATTTCGGATATGGTTACATTGATAATGCGAAAAGTAAGGCCATGGCGTTTGAAAAGTGCAAAAAGGAGGCATTCACAGATGGAGTCAAACGTTGTTTGCGTTGTTTCGGCAATGTATTGGGAAATTGCTTGTACGATAGAAATATCATTGCAAAAATTCAGAAGGTTAAGTTACCGCAGCCCGAATTAGAGGACTCTGATTTCTATAGAGATCCCATGTTAGTGGAAAGAGAAAGACGGAAATTGACCTCTACGAAGGTCAATTTACACGAAAGCACAGCACCTATGGCAAACTCCACGGCCTCGATCCCAAGGGTGCCTGCCGATAATGCGAAGTCAACATCTCATCATAACACTAATACTTCTAATAACATTGGAAATAATCATCTTTCTAACAATTTCAACACCCCCAATGATTTGCATAATACTTCTACAGGCAACAATCAACAGTATATTTCCAAAGGCCCCGGTCTGGAGACAAGAATCAAGCAAAATTCCCACGCATCAAAAAATACTCATTCAGGTTCTAATGCTCCATCAAACCCTAGAAATGCAATTCCCACTGATAAATCCAAGACATACACGCCTAGTGCTCAAGAACTTGAAGAACTAGACGAATCGTTCTTCAGTGATGATTTCATGGAGGAGGACAGCGCAGAAGATAAGCAGTCCAAGGACACGAGCCACACCACCCGAGAACCTGTATTTGAAAAGCCTCTGCAACTTCCTTTATTTGTCAGTGCAAAGGGTGCAGATTTACTCCAACAGACGCCCGAAGACATATCCAAATTGCCCCAATTCGATCCGAAATTCATTTCTCCCCACATAAAACGGAGTTTGCCGAATACATCAGCTCCCGTCAAGCGGAATGATCTTGCACCAGGGCACAGTCAAGGAAGAACAAGGATATATCCGCCAAGTCAAACTACCGAGAACAACATGTTAGGAAAGCGAATAGGAATGCCCCCGTCTCAAAGACCGACCAAGCGACAGAAAGAGTCACCAGACGAAACCACATCTCAATTAGATTGAGAAATGCATTGGAGTTGTGCTAAGCACTTCTAGGTATGTAAACTTGGAATACCTATAAAATGCCTATCGTTTCATCATGAAACTAGGGCACGGAAAGCTATGCCCATGTGGAGTTTTAAATATATTTGAAACTGAACGGAAAGGCCCATACCGATAAATTGGAACAGGAATTTAACCGAAATAGCGTCAAATACAGTCAAAAGTGCTGAGAGAAGTTTCTAGCCCCGGATGATGAGAATGAGCCTTTACGAGTGGCCTGCCACGCGAAGCCCTATCTACATGATGCCCAACAATGCCCCTACAATGCCCCTACAATGCCTCCATCACCATCGACGTTGCAGATTCGAGATCACCCCCAGAAATCCACGGTCACACAGTGCCTTATACTCGTTCCCTGCCGTGGAATCATAACAACAATCCACATGCGGTATATACGGATTACATGAAACGATAACAGACCCTGTTCCACTTGGTTTCCCCAGTGCTGGCTATCGCACTAATTCACCAGGGTCCTTACACACTAACACACTAACATACTCACACACTCTACCGCGAGGCATTTGTCGCTATGTCTCAGCTCGCACTACATATACTGAGAGTTTTCCTCCCTGACGTGAACCCAGTTTCGCAGCTACTGCCGCACCTTGAGGAACTACTCGCACTACTCGCACTGCTACCACGGTGGTCTCACTATAAGCGCACCACGCCACTCGGTTTCCCACACCGCAAACGCTCACACTACACTCACAAATTCACACATCGCATCCACGCGCACCACCACCGCCAGCACCAATTATCGCCAGCTCCGTCATCCCTCCATGCTGTGCGCATCAAATTCGCTTATCAGTTCATTGAATTCGCCACTACTCATGAGAGATTCAGCTATCGTTTCCATACTCAATACCGTGGGCCCCTACAATGAAGTGAGCGAAGAGTATTCGTCCCAAGAGGCGTACCGCGGCCTCAAAACGTCCAAAGTGTTGGTGATTGGCGCCGGTGGGTTGGGGTGTGAGATCTTGAAGAATCTTGCCCTCACCGGCTTCAAAGAGATCCATGTCATAGACATGGACACCATAGATGTGTCCAATCTCAACCGGCAGTTCTTGTTTCGTGAAAATGATGTTGGCAAGTCCAAGGCCGAGGTTGCTGCCAAATTCATCCAAGAGAGGCTAGAGGACAATGATGTGAAGATTACTCCGTTTTTCGGCAAAATTCAAGATAAGCCCATTGACTACTACAAGCAATTTGAGGTCGTGATATGCGGATTGGACAGCGTAGAAGCTCGACGCTGGATCAATGCCACCTTGATCTCGTTGGTGGACAACGAGTTGAACAACGTCATACCACTCATCGATGGAGGAACTGAAGGTTTCAGGGGACAATCTCGAGTCATATTACCAAAAATTACATCTTGCTACGAATGCACCTTGGACATGGTTACACCTAAGACCACCTACCCTGTATGTACCATCGCCAACACTCCCAGATTACCAGAACATTGCATAGAATGGGCCTCAGTAATGGAATGGCCCCGAGTATTTCCAACCACAAAGTTTGATGCCGACAATCCCCAGTTAGTGGAGGAAATGTACTCTCTAGCATATCAAAGGGCAAAGAAATATAACATAGAAGGAGTCACCAAGCTGTTGACTCTTGGTGTGGTGAAAAACATCATTCCAGCAATAGCATCTACCAACGCTATTATTGCGGCATCCTGCTGCAACGAAGCATTCAAGTTGCTCACTAATTGCAACCCGATCTTGGATAATTACATGATGTACTCGGGAGACGATTCTATATTCACATACACATACGCACATGTCAGCAAGAAGAACTGTCCGGTGTGTGGAAATATTGCAAAGAACACCACCGCTCAACGGTGGTGGACGTTGGCAGATTTTATCGAGGAACTTAGCATTAAACTGGAAATACAGATGAAAAACCCTTCATTGACTTGTGCATCAGGCTACTTATACTTGCAAAGCCCGCCTAATTTAGAGGCATTAACTAGGAAGAATTTGGGAATAAAGCTCTCTACTTTGATTAAGGAAAATGACGAGATCGTGGTAACAGACCCGAATCTCCCAATCTCGTTACGACTAAACGTGTCGTTCACAGGACCGGAAATAGAGCCATTTTAAAGGTCCACTACATTATGATTGGTCAATTCACCATATCTATTCTAATCTAAAGAGAAATGCATCATCATTGACATGAGTCTCTCATTTGTAAGATCATTTCGTAAAAGTTCGTGTAAGATTAAAGGAATCATGACTGGCCCAATTCCTCCATTTCTTTTAACATCATTTCGTTAAATTTCGTGTAATTATCAAGGTAAATATGATGACCGGAGTCTTCTATCTCCTTGACATCACTTTTTGTTTTGCCATAATAGGCATTGATCATGTTGGAAGAGATCAATCCACCATGTTTGTCCATCCAGTCCTCTTTTCCGTACCACCACGATAGTTGGCATTGTAACTTATGAATTCCTCTTTCGATCAAAGGATGCCTAGCATCGGCTCCAGGTGCCAACAAATAATTTAACATGTATTCTCCAGAGCCTGGGGCTTGGAAAATACCATAGGCATACTTATGGAGTAAGGTAGCCTCGATTTCGGGGAGTTTTGCAAATCTTCGAGAAGACCACCCACTAACTACCTTGGAACCGAGGGGACCCGCTTTTCTAACCAATGTAAACGGAGAAATGTTCTGCTCCCATAATTTGACAAAATACAGAGGCACTGGGACGGCTTTCCGATGTTTCAAGATGGCTCCTGGGGATACCATCAAGAGTTTATCACAAAAGTTAGGGTCCTTCAAAATCCCGTACGACCCCATTAGATAGGCACCCATAGAATGTGCCATCATGAGGATCTTCTGACCTGGGATTTTCTTGTTCAAATTTCGCTTTATTGCCCAAGTTTCGTAGGAGTCATGGAACCATTTCTCCACATGTTCCATATCATCTTTAGCCAATTTGAACGGAGGTCTCGAAGAACAACCGTACCCGAACAAGTCGATGGCGTGAATGCACCAGTTGTCCAAGGTCGACATTTGGTCGAAATTTTTGAGGAAAAATCCCAAACCTCCTCCGTATCCATGAACCATTATTAAATGGTTGAGGGAGTCCGAATCTGCATCGGACTTCCCTGGAGGATAGATCACGAACTCATTGATGTAGTTTCCACTATCATCTATCGGGGTCTGCAAGACACGACTGGATCTGCCCGAAGCATCTGGCTCGGGGTAGAACGAAAGCAACGAGAGTAGATCGTGTTGGAACTTCAACCGGTCATTTCGGAGACTGTAGTCATCCAAAGAGTCTTTGATCGAAAGGGGAAAATTATTAGAGAAAAGCTTCTTTAACGGCACCGAAGTTGGGTGGGTGGACCTCTTGTACTGTGCCAAATCCAATTTCTTGCCATTTTTGTCACCACTGTCACGGTTTATGAGTTTTGAAGACTGGCTCAAGAGTTGGTTCAACTGGTTGAAGTTGAAGTTGAAGCTCGAGGAGGAGTTCTGGAGGGAGCTGGAGGAGGAAAGGAGTCGTTTCTGTACCAAGTTCATCTTATATCTTCATGTGCTGGGCCTCCGGCACAGTTCGACAGAATACATCAATAAGTGGTTCGTTATTGTATGAAGTAGGTTGCGTATAGCGTGGGCTCTGTGCAGGAAGAGTGATTGGTAGGGGCACGCTTACCAAACCGAGGAAGCGATGGAGCAGAGCGATGGGTGTGGAGCAGAGACAAAATGTGCGGGACACGACACAAGATCGCCCAAGCCCAAAGTACTGCGGTATGGGTTTTCTTACTTGGCCATCATACGATGACAACTGAGGACACGGCACGTTACTGAAATACGACATGGACATACGACATGGACATACGACATGGATGGACTACGACACGGGGCTTAATGATCCGCCTTTTCACGTTTCACCTTAATTATAAATAAAGTTGGAACTTGAACAAAAGCTGTGCGGAATTGTAATTTGCATCTCGGCTTAAAATCCAATAATTCATATTGGCACCTCGTTCAGATTGATACCAAACACATGGAAGGCACCAGGTCCCATTTAGCTCGTCGAGCACCACAACGTGAATTACGTAGAGTCGCCTAGTTCAATTCCTACTGCATACTTGGATTCGCTGAGTGGCTGCACCATTCGGTTGCTCTTGTAGATCTCTTCCAGCCCTCCGTTCTCTTCAATCTCTCCTACGGTCCTCTCTCCTTCTTTTCGAACTTTAATTTTCCCAACCTCTTTTCTCTGTTGTTTCTTCTTTCCTCTTGTCTCCTTCCGTACTCTTATTCATCTTTCTCCTTCTCTTCTTTCTACTTCTTCGTGCCCGTTCTTTTCCTCCTTTCGCTCTCTTTCTCTTTCTCTATCTTTCTCTCTCTCCTTCTACCTTGTTGGGTGTCCAACCTCCAACTCATCTCCGCCTGCTCGCAACTTCAAATCATGTAACCCGGCACCTTCGCAACTAACCACTTGTATACGTCAATACGGCCGAAAATCCCAACCAACTCGAAACAAACATTGTGCGTTAGTACATGCAGAATTAACCAAACGGGTGCAATAGGCCACAGAATTCAGATCAATGGCACTGGCACTGGACCCGGCACTGGACTGGGCCCGGCATGGGCACTGACATCGATACTGGCATCGATAGGCCCTGGGCCGTTTGTGAGGATCACGTGGAGCACCAGGGCCGGCCCCGTTCGTTTGTTCGGCCACAATAGTCGTAAATCAATAGAAGATGCACTACCCGCCGGGTCGGTCGCTCTGATTGTCAAGGCTTAAGGCTCTTCGCCTGAGGCTGTTGGCTCAGGCTGGTGGTTCTGGCCTGTTGGCTTCTCAGTCTGGGGTTTGTGGTATGGATTCACACTTTAGACTTCAGGCTTATGGACCAGCTGCAGTCCTGGTGGGCTGTCCATAGCAAATTCTTGGCTACGAACACCGGCGTCCCACCTCCATCCAGCCACATCTTCCCCATTGGGGCATCCCAGTTGTCAAAATTTTATCAGATGAAAAATTATTCGAGGGAAATTTATCAGATGGAAAGCGAGATTCGCTGTGATTGGCCGCATCCGGCTGAAGCCCACATGCGGCCGCGAGCCCGCGCACGGTTTAATAAACGGAATCTGCCGGGCTCCCAAAAACACCCTGGTGCAATACGCAGATTCAGGGGACTTCCTGAGTCCCCCCCGCCCTGATTGGCTGGAGCCTCCACACAGGACACACCCTGGGGTCGCCCTGGAGCTCGCCTGCCAAAAACCTCTGCCCATGGCCCCAATGTAGTGTGTCAAAGGCGCTTCGGTATTCCCCTGCGTAACTTTAGTTTCGACCGAACAGCAAATTTCTCTCGCACCGCACACTAAAATGCACTTTTAGTAATGTGGAAAGAGAAGGAGTTTGAAACCCTCACGAAAGTTCCCTCGAAATAGAAACAGGACTATGGGGACTCGTGTGGTGGGGGAGACACAGGGACGGTTCCCGTGAGAAAAGACGTTTGGCAGGGCTTTTTGGCCCCCGCCACGCCTGCGGTCCCTGGGAGACGAGGGTCCCCAACGTCCACCATCTTCCCGAAATCTTATTCATGAGGCATCCAATGCCGTGGCTGTTTGTGTCGCCGAATCGGCTTATCAGATTGATCAACGGATCGGTGCGCGCACGCCGAATAATTTTCGCCTGAGGTGCCCGCATCCCTCACGGTTTCCAAAATATATAAATTGGCTCATTCCTGAGCAGTTTTTTCTTCCTGTTTAGAACTCGTTAGAACTCGAAGAATCCGTTACCACCACGATGAGGCTCTTGTCGTTGTTCTTCGTTGCGTTTCTTGCTCGGTTGATCCAGTGTGAGACCCACACTTGGTACTTCAAGACCACCTGGGTCACCGCAAACCCCGATGGTGTCCATGAGAAACAGGTCATTGGTTTCAACGACACCTGGCCATTGCCCATCTTGAGGGTCAAAAAGAATGACAGAGTCAACTTGTACTTGATCAATGGTTTTGACGACAGAAACACCACCTTGCACTTCCACGGTATGTTCCAGAACGGTTCCTCCCAGATGGACGGACCAGAAATGGTTTCCCAATGTCCTATTCCTCCAGGTGAGACTTTCTTGTACAACTTCACTGTTGGCGACCAAGTCGGTTCCTTCTGGTACCATTCCCACACCAGTGGTCAATACGGTGATGGTATGCGTGCTGCCTTTATCATCGAAGACGACGACTTCCCATACGAGTACGACGAAGAGGTTGTTTTGACTATCGGTGAAAACTACCATGACACCAGTGACGTGATGATGCCAAAGTTCTTGTCCAGATTCAACCCAACCGGTGCTGAACCAATTCCTCAAAACTCCCTTTTCAACGAGTCCAAGAACGTCAGTTGGGCCGTGGAGCCAAACAAGACCTACCTCTTGAGAATCATTAACACCGGTCGTTTCGTATCTCAATATTTGTGGATGGAAGACCACGAGTTCACTGTCGTTGAAGTTGACGGTATTTACGTGGAAAAGAACACCACTGACATGTTGTACGTCACTGTCGCCCAACGTTATACCGCTTTAGTCACCACCAAGAGTGACAAGTCCAGAAACTATGCCTTCATGCAAGCTATGGACACCGATATGTTGGATACTCAACCAGCCGATTTGCAAGTGAACTCCACCAATTACATCACTTACGATGATTCCTTGCCAAAGGCTGATCCTGTCGATGTTGATGCTTGGGACTTCTTGGATGACTTCTACTTGAAACCTCTTACCAATACCACCCTCTTGGACGATGCTGACTTGACTGTCACCATCGATGTTGCTATGGACAACTTGGGAGACGGTATCAATTACGCTTTCTTCAACAACATCACCTACGCCAGACCTATTGTTCCAACCTTGTTGACCGCTTTATCTGCTGGTGAACTCGCTACCAACGAATTGGTCTACGGTACCAACACCCACAGTATTGTTTTGCAAGGTGGAGACATTGTCGACATTGTCTTGAACAACCACGATTCCGGTAAGCATCCTTTCCACTTGCACGGTCACGTTTTCCAAGTTATCGAAAGAGCTCCACCTTTCCCCGATGAAGCTCCAGAAGAGTTTAACATGACCAGTCACTCCGACTACCCTGAATTCCCAATGATCAGAGACACTGTCTACGTTAACGGTAACTCTCACATGGTTTTGAGATTCAAGGCTGACAACCCAGGTGTTTGGTTCTTCCACTGTCACATTGAATGGCATTTGGACCAAGGTTTGGCTCTTACCTTCATTGAAGACCCACTCGGTATTCAAGCCAACTCTGAACAACAGTTGACCGACTCTTCCAAGAACAGTTGTCTTAAGAACAACATGGTTATCCAAGGTAACGCCGCTGGTAACAGTGAAGACTTCCTTAACTTGAAGGGTCAAAACGTCCAACACAAGCCTTTGCCAGCTGGATTCACTGCCAAGGGTATTGTGGCTTTGGTGTTCTCCATTCTTTCTGGTATCCTTGGTATGATTGCCATTGCTTACTACGGTCTTGCTGACATTCCAGATGTCGAGGCCAGAGTCATCAGAGACTTGGATGTTGAATATGAAATGGAAGAAGATGATAACGTCCATGAAATTACTGAGGACCAACCATTGAGAGGTTCCCACGAAAGCAACAGAAGTACCAGAAGTAACGGAAGTGGAAGAGTTAGAATCTAAGTGATTCCACCGTTTTCTTATTCTTTGAATTTTTGAACTTCATTGCTAATATCTCACCCGAAACCATAACCAGTTTGTAAGATGCTGAGAGCGAGTCATGAAAAATGTGTGTGTGTGGGGTTGGAATATACTGAGATTATTCCAACTCTGTGAATTTAACTCGCCCGGTATTTTGTGAATGGTTACCCCACCAATCCAAAAATCTCAAAATTGGTTTTTTGTTGATGACTTTAATGACTCGGCTAAAATTTTGACGTTGTGATTTCAATTTGTGAATTCCCCAATTCCTGGAATCTGCTCGTTACTTTACTATTATAGATACTCCATACTTTCCCCCGTTTTTCTTCTTGATGTATAACTTTAATTAATAATTACCCGCATCAGAGTGTAGAAACCTGTTGGTTTAAATAGAATCAGGTGTGGAATCGATATTGTAGATAATTATGAAATGAGCAATTTTTAAAGACCAATTTGGCTCGTGATAGGGTCATACTTTGTTCATCTCTTGGGAAGGTGACGTTTTTTCTGATTGGTATTGTCTTTTTGTAGGTCTGCGTATGTGTGGCTTTCTGGAATGGCATTGACTTCGTAAAATGAAACTAGTTCCGAGGAACGGCTGTTTATTGGTATTGCATGGGGAAGAAGTGCAAAAATACGAAATGGACTGAAGTGACACATCTCCATATTGAATCATGTATATCGACCTATTCAAGGTAACACTCTCAGGTACCACCAAGCAACGAAGTGAATAGTGAGCTAGGTGCTGTACTCAATCGGAAGTATGTTGCTATGGTGCTAAACGTCCTAATCACTATAGTGTCATGTTTGGAACTTGTTTGGAACATATTTGGAAAAGACTAGGACCATAGAAGCTGCACCACAATTATACTTCTAAGAAGAGTATAGTGAAAGGAACATATATTCTTTGAGTTTGACACCACATCAATGGCCACCGTCTCTTTTAAGTACTTTTTGTAGACTTGGAAACTCCATGGAAGCTCCTTGTTTCCAAGATTTTGAGCAAAATAAGTACTTCCAAATGGTAGTACTATTAGTGATGGTGAGCATTTAAGATAGAAGTGAGCAAATTATTGCTTAGCCTTGGAATATGGCGTAGATAACTACTATCTCCGCTTAAACTAGGATTCGAGGGTGTCACCTGGTTTCAACAAAACGGTCAATCGTGCAAGGTGGAATGTTCTGGGATTAATGTTATGGGGTAGTTCCACCTGATGAGCAATTTATTAACCCGGTTGGAAGTATTTATCGTTATCGTTATTTGAGAGCCTTCGCTAAAATGTCTACTAATGCGAACAAGAAGTATGTATGGAACCTTCGTGGTTCTGAGTGAACTCAGGAATTTTAGACAATATCAATAGTTTGTTAGGGTCTTGGAGTATTACATACAAGTTTCAGAAGACGACAACTCGTATGGCAGTTGTAGAGAGTTCTTTCAAGAGGGTGAAGTTTGGAACCTGTATGTCACACGATTAGTCACGTGATATACAAGAGATTTTCAGATAGTCTTATAGACGTCTACTGGAACCCGTTAGGGCTCTGGGGTCCCAAATGATACCATAGCTAGTTACTATAGCTCCATAATTAAACACACCTGAGAAGGAACTAGATTCTTCCTGAATCGTTGGTGTATTTTCTGTTTCTCGAAGGTGTGCTGTAGTTCACCTCCAAACTACCTTAAAAATTCCAAACAGTACGGAAATCTTCTACAGAATACTTCAAAATAATTCAAACTTAGTACATATCCAAGGGAGTAGACCTTCACTCCATTCGCCTCCAGTGGTCTGTCACTAGAGTGGACTCGTGATATACTCAAGTAGTATTGGGCTGCGCACGCCCCACTAGCCAAATCACCGACTTGTACCATATACCATACACCGAACCAGAGACTAAAACACACTAGAACACGTCCTACCACCTGCATAAATGATTCACGCTGTCTACATAGCGGATCACAACAACAATCTTGTGTTCGAGTACTCCGTCAACCTCAACTCGCCCAAGTTCAAAGCATTGACTCCCATCCTCAATGGCATTCTGGAAAATGACCAGCTGCCGTTTGTTGAGATCAATCCTGAGTACTTTTTGGTCTACGAAAGAACCAAGAACTTGGTGATATACATTCTCTGCTCTAGCGAAAAACATCCAAATCCAATGTTCCCAATAGTGTTCATACAAAGGCTTTTGGAGGCCATGAATGACTACTTCGGGTCGCCCTTGGTAGCCACCAAGATCGATGCCAACAACGATACTTTGACACTTTTGATCGACGAAATGTTGGAGGACGGCATCCCAAACACCACTGACTTCAACAAGCTCCGCGATATGGTTCCATCTAAAAGTTTCTTGTCACAGTTCTTGAGTACCAGTAACGAATTGGCTTCTACAGCAGCTGCTCATGTCACCAAAAGCCATCTTCCTAGAGCTTCTCTGAGTGTCCCGAAGGAACCCTTAAACACAATTCCCTGGAGAAGATCCAACGTCAAGTACACCAACAATGAGATGTATGTGGATATCATAGAGACCGTCAACGTTATTCTCAAACCTGCCAAAGTGGCCAACAATACCCACATGTATTCGTCCAGTAATCATTTCGACTCAGCATACTACTCGTCCTTGAAACAGTCCTCGCAATTGGTGCCGATTTCAGGCTATATCCTGGGAGAAATAGTATTTGTTTCTCATCTAACCGGAGTTCCTTTACTACAATTATTGTTGTCTATCAACGGATTGAACCTCCAGCTTCCTAGTTTCCACAAGTGTATAGATGTGGAGAAATGGCTCGCTAACCCCGGCACGATGTCGTTCATTCCAGCTGACGGGAAGTCGACTCTTATGACTTATGACATAGACCTTGATATGGTGTCTCACAAACGGAATCAGGACATGTTGGGTTTGATCGGCGTGGATTTCCAAACTGGAATTGGAGCAGGCAGAAATGAATTCCAAATAAAACTTACTGTTGATAAAATAAAGGCAGTTTCGAAGATCGAGGATTTAAAGGTGATGATTTATTGTGAGGAAGACGAGCAACGCGATGACGGTGTAACAAACATAAAGTCCAATAGAATTACCCATGGAGACTTCACGTATAAGGGCAAGGGAGTAGGAGAATGGAATCTTCGGTCTCTTTCTACAGGTCTTCTGCCCATGTTTCAGGGTAGCATTATCACACCAGCTATCGATGATAGCGATAGTCGTGAACAAACCCCAGATTTGATTGATATAGCTTCAATTGGCACTATCAGACCACTCCATATTTCGTTGTCCTTCACGTATAAGGGCTCTGTTCCAAGTGGATTAAAGGTAGATAGCTTAAAGGTGATCAGTGCTAAAGGAATGGGTGACACTGTGAAACCATACAAGGGAGTCAAGTATATCACCAAGAGCGGAGAGGTGGTGATACGTTCATGAATCATAGAATTTTTAATGAATTTCAAAAGTATTTCAATGTAGAACTTCAAGGAATCAATTTGAAATTGTAGTGAATTTTCAATTGCTACATACTTTCTCACAGGAATTGTCTACTAAGAAGTTCTTGTACCTTTGGGAAAAGTTCTGTAGTACCCACAAGAGTATGACATCTGTATTTGGGATCTTTTTCTTCTTGGTAAAATGAAATTGGCTTTTAATGGTTTTTAGTGGGTGAGGGAGGCATTATCGGATCAGTGGATCGTGTATTCAATCCATAAATATATGTACTTGACGGATACAACAGCCGGATTTTGCGGACACTGATTTGCAGTCTACTCTTCAATCTGTAGTCTCGTCATATCCCAAGTTTTGACGTTGCTGATGTTTCTATGATCATAAGAGGACCTCACCTTCAGATGAGCAACCGATTCGGGGTCCTAGTTATTGACTCTTCTTGGCCTTCTTCAACTTCTCCTTCTGGGCGTTCTTGATTAAGACATTACCAATGAAAGATCCGACACCCAAACCTCCGATTAGTAACAACAAAATTGGCAACTTGATGGCGTAGTCTCTAGGGAGGAAAAACGAATTTAAGACGTTACTTTCGTCGACAAATGGCAAAACAAACACCCAGGCGGTGTAGTAACCAAATACAGCAGTAGCCACAGCAAGCATTGCAAGACCGATCAACTTATCAAAAGCCTAACGTTAGTAATTGACGAGATGGGTAGTGAGGAAGGGTGTGTCATTAATTCTGCCAAAAGTCGAGATTTCGATCCCAAAAAAGATCTGGAATAACCAGAATCTTCAGCAGAACAACAATATTGAGTCTGAAGTTCGACTACACATCTTAAACGTGAATTAGACGTACCATTTTCGTGTATTGTTGTCTGTTAGGAAGACGTGTCAATTCGTAGCACCACCGCGAGATACGTCACGTGCTTGTTTACATCACGTGACAATCAATGCGTGACAAATAATCACATGGCCCAGCATGTACTAACATAAACCAGACTCCACAAGTCTACTGAGCCGTTCCATGTTCTCCAAGATCAAGAATAGGAAGGCACCGCTTTCGCTCAATCTGGTAACCAATGCCATCAAGACCCACGGAAACCATGATCTTCTGCCCAGTGATCTCCAATCCAAAAACTTGGATATTGCTCTCATTACGCTGTTGGGGCTTCCCCGGAACCTGATTCTAACCACGGCCTATGACCCTGTCCAATCGCTTTTGGCAGTGTCTACTGCCACCAACGAGATCAGAGTGTATGGGCAAACGAATGTGGAGGTTGTCTTTGAGTTTAAATCTGCCTCTCCTATAACCCATTTGGCATTCATTAAGGGCGTTTACCTTGTGGGTATTTCCGGTTCGTCTGGAGCAGTGACGGTGCTTTCGTTACACACCAAGTCGATTCTCCAAACTTACCTGGCATCGTCTGCGATCACTTCCATTGCATCCGATCCATCGCTCGATTGGTTGGTTTTGGGTATGACCAACGGATCTCTTCAATTCTTTGATGTGGACAGATTATCATTGACTCCGTTCCGGGTGGACAATTTGCAGAAGAAGGTCTTACCAAAACAGAAGCTATCACCTGTTGTGTCTATCGAGTGGCACCCCAGAGATATCGGAACGTTGTTGTTTACATACTCCCACAGCGCCATCCTATATTCCATGGCTAGTGGAGAAATCATCAATAGCTTCGTGTACCAAATCCCCAAGGGAGCCAAGAGTTTTGAATATTCGCAGTTTATTGCCAATGGAGGCAAGAAAAAGCTATTCGGATCGTCCAGTGCTGTGTTGAGTGAAATCATCGAGTCCCACTTCCATCCCAATGGTCTTCATATCCTTACAGTACATAAGGATTCTACTTTAGTGTTCTGGGATGCTGCCGATGCAACACTCATAGAAGCTAGAAATGTGATTGATACCCATTTGAATTTACCAGGTCCTGCCATGGACCCACCTTTGTTCATCATATCGGGTGCAAAATGGGTCTGTGGATTGGACCCAGAAAACACCCAATTAATTGTGTTTGGAAGCTCCTCCGATGATACAGCAGGTGAAATGCTTCATATTTTTGATTTTGGTTATACATTGAAGTATTCCATGACCTCGCATGCTAAGCAATCAGACTTCTACTGCCAGCCTCAGAATGGCCAAAAAATCATTCCGGTATTTTTAAATGACGGCAACTCTAATCCAGACAGACCAGAACATATCACAGCTATCTTATCATTGCCCACGAACACCACACCTTATTTTGGAGGTAACCATGATCCAAAATACTTGTTACTTCAAAGTTCTCATCAGTCGATATATTTTGTTAAGTTTGGTTCAGACGCTCCCCCAGGCGCTCTTCCCAATATGAACTCAACATCTGTGTCCAGTGACATGGGTAACTTGATCTTGCCATTGTCGATTGGTTTCATTCACCCCCCAATCCTGTACTCTAGTTTAAGATCCATCAAAAGAATCGACTGGTTCAGTATCCTTTCATCAAGAGCTTCTACGGGTTCGAGCTCAGTCAATCATACATTGTTGAGAGGAGGTTCTGCCGTTGCTCATACTACGGATGTTAAGGCCATTGGTGCAAATGAGGGAACCCGTGATGTTCTCATTACTGGGCATGAAAAGGGAATAATCAGAATTCAAGATGTTACAAGAGATGAATCAGAAGGGGAGGAAATAGTCCAAATCAGTTTGAAGGAAACTTTGTACGATGACGGTAAGAAATCTTCAACTAAGGTGAGGTCCGTTTCATGCTCTTTTGAATCCAGAGAAATGATTGCTGGATTAGGAAATGGGGATGTGGTTATTCTCAAGTTCGGAAAGAACAAATCTGGGCCACTGTCTAAGGTCAATTCCAACAAGGATTATAAGGATTGTATGGTTCAACATTCAAATGGAAATGCCAAAATTATCAGTCTTAGTGATCGTATTCTGGGATCGTTTTCACAGTCTGCAACATTTTTACCAGTTAGTCTTATACAGTTGGATACCCCAGAAGAAATTGCTTGTATGAAGATCAGTAACGTGGGTTTTGGTGCTATTGCATACAGGTCGGGAAGATTGGTGGTCTGTGATATTACTCGTGGTCCTGCAATTATCCTTAACCTTGAGAGAATTTCGAACCATTTACCATCTGTGACTGGAAATTGTCATGCCACAACTATGGAGTTTGCTATTATGGAATATGGTCAAGAGGGGTATTCCTCTATTTTACTTCTTGTTGGTACTAACTGTGGAGGAAACTTCGTTGTTTTCAAGATTTTACCTCAGAGTAATGGTGGATTTGAAGTTGTTTTTGCGGATAAAACTTTGGGATTGAATTACCGCCTGACCACTGAAGATGCTACTGACTCTGGTTTGAACAAAATAATTCCAATTTCAGCCAAAGATGGTAAATCTGCAATTGCCAGTCAAGACACGTTCAATAAGTTGAGTCAAGGTATATTAGTACCTGGGTACGTGATAACTTGTTCCAAGAGAGACTTGAGAGTGTTGAAACTTCCCAAAACTAAACTATCACATAAGGTTATTGACGATGTGTGTGTGAGAAGTTCTATTGTTGATTTGGGCCCAGGAAAGGTTTTGCTTGCAAGTATTATCCGGAATGGATTTATTAAATTCAGCTCGATCCCTGCACTTAATGATGTTGCTGAAATTAAATTTCCAAAGGATATGTATTTGAAATTACGGAGTCCATTGGAATCTGATGTGGCAACGGGTTCTAAAATTTTACCAAGTGGAAACTTTTTCATCAAAACCAGCAAAACAGAGTCTGTCCAATTAAGGGCATGTTTTAAGGAAAGTAAACTCAAATTTTCCAAGGCCGCAGCTACGGATCTCTTGTTCAATGAAAATGCAATAATTCCACAACGTCCGATGGCAGGTGCATTACTGTGGGCTAAAGGACAAACTAAGTATATTAGTGTTGAAGATTTGGCATTCTTGATCGCTGGACCAAATAGAAAAGCACCTAAAACGCAAGAAAGTACTTTGGCACATAATATCAGTCCAGAAGCAAATCCACAACAGAACTACGGAGGATTTGGAGGAGCAGAAGAGACCAACTCGAAAGGATACAAGGATCCAGTCAGGAAAAACAACCAGGCTGGTGGTTATGGATTTGGAGGTGCTGGATTTATGAGAACTTTACAAGCTGGCATAGAAAATGTAGAGGAGACCTTCCATGGGTATGCCAACAACATGAGTGAAGCAATGACGGATGAATACGATTCTCAGAAGAGAAGTCTCTATGGAGCAGCAATAAAATCCAAGATGGGATTCTAAGAAGTATTGTTAATTGAGTTTAAGATTTTTACTAGATACTTGACTATTTGATTCTTGATATGACTAAGAGAAAGAAAGGTGAATCCTTAGCTATAGCGTCTTTCATGTGATGACATAAATTGGTTTAAGAGTTTTGTTTTATTTTTGCACAACTCGTCTTCTACCATTTTCAACCGTGACATTTAATATTATGTGAGCATTCAAATTCTGTAGTCGTCTTAATTGGTCCTTCAAGCAAAGAGTGAGTACTAACGTGGAATCTCAATTCTTCTTCATCTCATTGGAACATAACAAGGAAGGACCACATAGTCTTATTATGCTTTTCCATCAACTAGGCTCTTTCTGAATGCCACACTACAATCATACAAACAGAGATCCTTGGCTTATGTTAATAGGTCTTTCACAATCTGCAATTCGAAAGATGCTACTGAAAATTGTGAAGTGTCGGCAATTCGTAGTGAAATTTCATTCGCAACAAGACAATAAGAGCACCCTACATTTAATTTCATTCTAGCTATTCTCAAATCCTAATCTACAACTCGATCTCCAACTCATATCAATTCTCCTTACTAATTTCACTACCTTCTTCGAATTCTCTACTTGTTTTATACTCCTTCATGTCCCTTTTCTCTCCCTCCCCTTCTTTCTTTCCCTCTCTTTCCCTCTCTTTCTCTTCTCTATATATTGTTACCGAACAATGCGCGTAATTTAGCCAAACAGTACGAAATATCAACATAAACAAACAAACACTGCCCTCAAAACTATCACTACTACCATTGCCATGGACAAGGAAAACATACCCACGACACCTGTAGAACAGGCTCTAAAACCAATTTCACCTAACAAGCCCGGAAGGCTCAACTTTCTTCAGAACGACAACATCGATGAACACTTCAATGCGCTCCATTCTTCCCACAATTTGATCCAACAACAGCTCTACAACCTTGAGGTTCAAACCAAGCAAACGGCGGTGGATGTGGGTCAGATCGGAGATCGCCTGAAAAACAACAACCAGCATCTCAATAAGCTCCTCCAGAATATCGCCAATTACTCGGAGGAAGTGGTCACCGAAGGGAATGCCACCAAAAAAGATATCAGTAATATTCTAGAGAAGTTGGCCAACTTCAGCAGCGAGTTAAAGAGCGTTTCCGAGCAATTGGAGCAGAAAGAACTAAAAGAACAAAAAGATCCAATTACTGTGTCACAAGTGAAATCTGCTTTAGCAGAACAGCTTTCGAAATCTTCACTTGATTCTCAGCAGCAGAGTACTTTAGATGAACTCAGATCCACATTAGTGGAAATTCAAAGTTCTTTAAAGAACATACAAAGCAAATCAAAATTACAGGAAATGAGTCAAGGCGAGAAGAATTTAAAGCAAGAACAGCATGAAAAGTTGACTCTTGACTTAAGCGAGGTAACTACAAGCTTAGAACTGATCAGAAATTCAGAATTGGCTGCATTAGTTCAACAAATGGACCAAGTCAAAAAATATGTTGACAGTAACCAAGACATCTTGGAAATCAAGAAGATTCTAGCAAGGGTTCTCCTGAAAGACGAATCTGTGGTTATGTCAAAACTCACCGACATGGAAAAGAAATTGACTTCTCTGAAGAACAATAAAGTTATCCTTGAGAAACTTGTTGATCTTGAAAATAGATTACCCCCTCCTGATATGATAAAATTGATTGTTGATCCGCTTGTTGCAGAGATGAAATCAGTTAGTCTTGATTCGCTGTCACAAGGTCTCTTAGAGGACATTTTGGCTAAGATGGATAATAACAAAACGATTGAGGAAGAAACCAAAAAATATCAGACCGATTCTACTGAGCTCATTTCAAAATTGCAACACCAAAATGAAGATTTAGCCCTGCAGTTGAAGGTTCAAACATCAAAGTTTGAAGAACTTAACGAAAGCCTCAGAGTAAAGGACTCTTACGAATCTTTGGAAAAGAAACATCAGGAGTTAGAAAAGAAGTATGGAGCGTTGGAGCATCAGTACAATGAAATGACAAGAGCTTATAATTTGAGATTCAAAGAGTTCAAAAACCTTCAGGAGCACTTCAAAGAGCTCTCAGCAAATACTAATAGAATCAACTTGAACTTGGAGAATTCTAAAATCTCTCGTCTTCATAAAGTCAGGCAATTACATTCCTCTAAAATGGATGAGATTGATCGCTCTGGACCAAGAAGATTTGATGATAAGAGAATCGTTAGTACGCCTGTTCAAAGAAATGCTCTTAGTGAGGATGAATATTTCAATTCTGATGATAACAAGGATTCGTTTACGTGAGGAAAGTCTATTTACAATATTTTAGATGGTGCACATGCTATTTACAGGTTCCAAAACCGATTCATTTTTGGGGAACAATGCAATCCTTTCCATCCATGTAAGTTCTGAGAACTTCTGGGATACGAATGGTATTGGACTCAGGGTCATAGTTTTGCTCAATTAAGGCAACAATTACTCTTGGTACGGCCATGCAAGTTCCATTTAGTGTTTGAACGTGCTTAACTTCTCCATCTTCCTTAAAACGAATGCCTAATCTTCTCAGCTGATACTCCCCACAATTGGAAGTACTGGTTAGTTCGCCCCAATTCCCTCTTCCGGGCATCCAAGCTTCGCAGTCGTATTTTTTCATTGCCGGAGCTCCTAAGTCTGTGGTTGGCATGTTTATCATTTTGGCTCTAAGACCGAGTTCCTTGATAATTTCTACCTGAAAATCTTTAATTTGTTCAAGCTCCTCGGAAGCTTTTTCAGCACTACTGGTGAAGTGAAAGAGTTCAACTTTCGTGAACTCATGAACACGATACAAGCCCTTGGTGTCCTTTCCTCTTGCTCCTGCTTCGGCACGATACGAACGTGAAACGGCAACATACTTTATTGGAAACTGAGCATTTTCAAGTATGCTGGAGGAATGGAAGGCACCAAGAGGAATTTCGGCGGTTCCAGTCAATGAAAGATCTTCATCTTCAACCTTGTATACTTGCTTCTCTCCATTCTGGTCATTCGGTTTGAATCCACAGGCATCAGCCACCTCTGATCGAACAATTGACGGAGGAATCATCATAGTGTAACCCATTTTACGAGCCTTACTTAATGCATATTGAACCAACGCTTGTTCTAAAAGTGCACCATCTCCAACGAGATAGTACCAGGACGAGCCTGCTATCCTTGAAGCTTGGTCGAAATCCATGATTCCGAATTTTTCACCTATGCTCTTATGGTCGTTGCTAGAAGTGACAAACTGCTCATCAGCTGTGCAATTGATGTACTGAACGACTTCCCCATTTAGTGGATCTTTAGGAACGGACGGATCTAACAAGTTGGGCAAGCTATCGGCACATTCATATATGGCTTCTGTGAGGTCCTTATGATCCACCTCAAGTGGCTTGAGCATACTCTTGATGTATTGAAGCTTCTCCTTGAGTGGTACTTTGTCTGAAGCAGATTTCATTTGCTCTCCTAAAGTGGATCTCTCACGACGGAGATTATTTACCTTGCTCTCCAAACTTTTCTGAGCTTCTCTTTTGGTTATCACGAAGTTCAAGTTATCCTTCAAGGTTTTTCGAGCATCTCTTCTTGCCAATGAATCCTTATACTTAGACTGGTTGGCGATGATTCCGTTGATATCAAGCTGAGCACGCATCAACACGGCCGAGTTCTTCGACGAACTGGCGTGCCGGCGCCAAACGAGGGACGTTAGACTCATTGGAGAGTGTAAGGTGGAATATATGTACATACAATGGTTTTTGGTGTTTCGTCACATGATCCGCGTGTCACGTGACTCTGTCATCGGAACTAGCTAGAGTTTCTAATAAACCCTGCTTAAGTTGACCAGGCGGCTCCACCTTTGGTATCTCAGTAAGATCTAAAACTTGGCCACATAGTCGATACGTCTCTTTCTGTGCAAAAAGATCGAAATTTCCGTGCAATTGAGTGCTCCTCACTGACTGTGATCTGAGCACTGACCGTAAGACAAATAAGTTCACTTCAAATCGAATAATCTACAATCTCGGAATAACCCTGGGCACGATTCTTCCCACGCAGCCACACATCGCCCCATGCTTACTTGCCCCATTTTGCCCGAAGTCACTCAAATTACGCAATCTCTGCTATCAATGGGTGAAAATGTGACTGAAAAATTGATGCTCTGACTTTGCGGTGAGGGAGCCATAGGGCCGTACCAATTGAGATTAAGTAATCGGCCCATTTTTGCGGAGAAGTTTAGGGGAAAAGTTTAGCGGAGAAAATAAGTGAGGAAGAATGTGGTCAATAAGCTGTTGGGTTTGAAATCTAAGCTAATTCAAGTGGAGGTCAGACTTCGTTTGGGTGCAAATTGGCCCATTAGCTAGAGCTGTAACAACTATCCACTTTAATTGTTATTTTAATTATGTAGTAGATTGAAGGAGTAGAACCGTGTCTAAAATCTGATCGGCTCTTGCTTCTTATCCCAGAACTTATATCTCTCTTCTACGCTTTTCTCATAAATCGTACCTTTATTTAACTAAACATAAAGTGTATAGCTTTCCTAGGGAAAGACATCTGTTGCACTCTTTGGGCCTCTTCACGCTTCTCCAATGTGAGCACCTCTTCGTCGAAAATGGTTCTATCGGTGTGAATGTCCATATCTTCCACCTTTATATACAAACTCCATTTTCTGGTGTAAAGCTTGTGGCCCCCGTAGAACAAGAGTAGCACAATGGCCCCAAGGTATCCCTGGAAGAAGTTACTGGCATCGGCCTTGCTGGCCCCAACGGGGAACAAAGCGATCCAAAATTGGGCGATTAAGATGAGAATGTGCCATGCCATGGCGTACATGGATCCCCACACTCCGGTGGAAGCCACGTATCCCAAGGAGTCAAGAGAAACGTTGTTATACTTCAAAGCAGCTCTGAATCTGACGTGACTCATACAAATCCCGAACCAGGTGAAAATCTGCGACAACCCCGAAATCGCCAACAACCAGTTGAACACAGTCTCCTGCTTCTTGTAGGCAGCGATGAACGAGAACGTTCCGATGATAGAACAGATCACCAACGACCTCAATGGTCTTCCGGCCTTGTCAATGTAGTTGAAGTACGAAGGTGCGAATCCCTGTTCGGCCAACGACTGTAATGTTCTTGATGCGGAATACAACGCAGAAGAGGCCACAGAAGTGACAGACAAAAGAATGGTGGCATTGATGATGGAGGGCACGGCCTTGACCCCGTGGAGCTCTGCGGCCAACACGTAGGGAGAGGCATGCGAGCCTCCTCCGCCGGATCCCATCAACCTATCCGAATTGTAAGGAACCAATAAGCCCACCATGGTTAAAGACCCCAAGAACAAGAGCAAAACTCTCCAGAAAATCAACTTACAAGCAGTAGGAATTGCTCTTCTGGGATTGGACTGCTCCGCAGCAGAAAGTGCGACAAACTCGGATTGACCGAGTGAAAAGGCTCCGGTGACAAACACAGAGCATAAGCCCTTGAAATTGGTATGGAACCCGGGGTTGTGCCAGTAACGGCCCCCGATGAACTCTCCGTGAGGGCCTCCTCCACAGTCCACCACAATGGCCATGAGGATGAAACCCACAAGCATGAGTAATTTACAGGACCCCAACACGAACTCTCCCTCACCGTAACCTTTGGAACCGTAGAAGTTAATCACAAGAACCACCACGAAAAAAATCACCACCCACACGTCGGGGTTGACACTGGTGGTCCAGTACTGGATGGTGATGGCAGCGGTGACCAATTCGATGGCAATGACCGAAAGCCATTGGATACAATAGTTCCAGGTAATGGCGAAGGCCAACGACTCATCGACGAATTTCCGTGGATAATTGTTGTATCCACCGGAAAGGTCACTATAGTTGACGGCCATCTCTCCAGCGGCCTGGAGAGTAGGATAGAGGAAAGAACCCACGATGGCGTACCCAATGATCAAGAAAAGTGGCCCGGCGTTGTGCAACACCTTACCGGAACCCACTAACAAACCGGTTCCGACACCGGTGACCAAGGCCATCAAGATCAAATGCCGTTTGGAAATACCCTTTTGGAGCTGTTGGCCTGCGGCCAACTCGGACGCAGTCTGGCGGCGAAAACTGTCCACGAACCGTTCCCATGCATTGGAGGGTGCTTCGTTGGAGAAGTTGGCCTCTTCCGAGGCGCTGGACGAGAAGTTACCTTTAGCCTCCGAAGTCACGGGCTTAAGCTCGATGTCCTTCATAGTGTGAGACTCGGTCGATGTTATGGAACGAAGAGATGGAATGGTGTGGAAAATACCTGTGGATGAGCTGTGTGCCCAGTATGACGCTGTGGACTATGACAATCGCTTGAAAGCACCTCTATATGCTCTCTAATATGCCTGAAAAGCACCTCTCTATACTTCTTGAATTTCACTCGACAAGCTTCTCTTGTGCTTGGAAACTATCACCTTAGCTATGGCCTGTGGATCTGGTGATGGTGACAGTGGTGTGAATTTGTGCCACTTGCCAGAGAAGAACGAAGTGAAATAGTGGTGGAAGTTGTTTAGTCGAAACTATAGAAAATGAATAATAAGACCACCATGGGTTGCGGCGAGATGACTATATATGGCGCAGAACGAGATAACATCACTGACACATAGTTGGGCAATTCCATTGCCCAAGTAAATCGAAAACGAAGTACAAAGAGCAAAGTGCGCAAGTGCAGAAGACACAAGGGCACAGGGCCAGTGCAAATAGAAACGCATTGTGCAACCGTGGTGAGCATTTGGGGAAGGTGGGGGCGGGAGGATTCCGGGAGTGCTGCAGAGTGCCATGAGGTGGGTTGAGGAGAGTTGTAGGGGTTCCAGAAGGACATGGAAAGGCAGGTATAGAGAATGAGGCCGGAGCGGATAAGAGGGGAGCCGGAACACGGGCAAATGGGGCCATGGGAGCGGTGGAGAGCGGTGGAAAGAGATTAGGAGAGATAGGAAGAGGTGGCAAGAAATTGACAGAGGAAGGCAGAGGATGACAGAGGAGAGGGGTTGACTGGGGCCCGAACACAGCAACCACCACATACTACCGGCCTTTGGCACGGAGGGGGCAAGAGAATGACTCCATGTAGTTTGTGATCCCCAAGATGCTACGGTGTGTTGAAGCTTTCAACGCTCCACGGTTGTTTGTGGTTGTTTGGTGTTGTTTCTGCTTCATTTTGGTTCATTTTGGCTGTTTTCGTGTGCTTGACGGGGAATTTGACGTCTTCCGCTTCGTTCCATCCACTGCCACCGAGAGACCGCCGCCGCCGCCGGAGATGAGCCAGTTCATGGATCCAGATAAGCAGCGCGCTGATACGCGTATCTGCCAATAGGAACCCAGAAAACTGGAGAAATTTGCCTGCTTGTAGCCTTGGACTGACTTTGGGGACAGGCTTATAGGGTGATGGGCCCGAAGAGCGGTCACGAGCCCGGTGCGTACCTTGTCAACAGTGCAGCGTGTGTCACCGCAGACTGCAGCTGGCACCGACGGCCGTACACGGCTGACGGGACCCAGTTCTAGAACAGTGCACACGACGGTTGCCAAAGGGTCCTTTGCCGGGAGGTGAATCAACTCCTGGCCGCCCCATTTCAGCCCCGGGACCCCCCCCCCCCGACCCAGCATGGTCTAGAGTGTTCCGGAGCCAGCACACTATGTTAGCAACGGTAAGTTGTTATCTCTGATTCCACCATTCGTTCCAGATATAAAAAGAAAGCAACCTCCCGGTAGCGGCGGTGCATGCACGCACCTCCAGAAGTTTACAAGAGAAGGCAAAAATAGCGGGCGAACCTGCAAGCTGCAGGCGGTAGTGGCGTGACGTGATGCACGCGCCGGAACTGACGTGGGTGTGTCGTTTATGCCGATAGAAATTGCTGAGTATGTAAAGTATGTACAGGAGAGAAACTGTAAAAGTGTCTGGTGAGTGATGCCTGGGGTCCGAGCGTGGCAGCTAACCTGCGAAAATTGTCCTGCTCAGAGCTGTAGGCCTGGAGCAGTAAATTGGGGCAGCGATCAGACCAGTAATTCTAAGATGGCCAGAGGTATAGTGTCAAGATGATAAGATCAACTGAGGAAAGCACGGTGCATGTTGCAACCACTGTGGGCATTGTTGGAGATGGTTCGTTGTCCCTGGGGTACGTCAAGGGGCATGGAATGTGGGGTCCAAGCTGAGCGAGTCGATTTGGAGCAGACTCGGGCAGCAATCAGTGGATCTAGATAGCACGAGTCTGATCTAGGGAGGTGTTTGGGGAGGTGTTTGGGGAGGTGTTTGGGGCGGAGCTTCGGAGAAGCTTCGGAGTTTGGTGCCTAATTGTATTTTGTTGGAGGTTGTGGTGGGGTTTGGGGGTTTTTGGTGGAGACCTTGGGAAGGACCCAATGTCTTTTCCCCAGACCCTGGATTCCAGACGGGACAGAAAGTGCAGGTTAGCGGTATTTCGCCGGTGACGATCAACAATCACAACTTGTCACCAGTCCGGCACTTCTGGGTCTGCCGGAGGAAGATCCTTTCAGTCCTGCCGAAGGTAGTGCCAAATGCTCCGTTCTACTTCTGCGAGATCCTCCGAAACCAAGTAAAATTCATTATCTCTAGTCTTACTTTGGTGCATGGTGGTTTTCTCGATGGAGTCTCATTTTGCAGTTTATCGCTTTAGATGACTCTGTCACTTCTAGTGTTCTCGGCTTTCGAGAACCAGAAAGCATAGAAAAGTCCCGGGCATTCAGGGTCCGACTCTGCAACCCCTCCTTCGGTACATGGACCCATTTGCAGTCCCGGGGCCGTGAAAATGGTGTGGAGTGATGGGGTGGTAGTTCCAACAGCTCATACTCACCATACGGCAAAACTGCAAATGTTCCGATGACTTCAACGGTGCGATGCAACACCTCGGTAAGCACTTCCGTTAGAGATGACAACAAACGGACGATGCCATATTTAGCAAAAGGGCTTTTTCACGTCACGTCCGAGGACCCCGATATTTTGGGTAGCCGGGACAATCTGGTTAGGAGGACCCGGGCATCAACTAGTGCAGCCCAACCATTTAGGGGACCACCACATCTGTTAGTACTTGTTTTGGAACAAGAATAGGAGATTGCGGAGTAGATGCTTAGTAGTTTGTTGGTAAGAGGCTTGGAGGGGTTGAAGGGATTGGAGAACCTCTATGGTTTGGAGAGAATAAGGCAAGAATTGAGGCTCGGTTCCTCTGGTAGAGCCAATTAATAATATAATGTCTCATGATGAAAATTTCTCACCAGCTTCCGTGTCTCGAATTTTGTCTTGGATTCTTTTCTTGTCCTTTTTCGTAGCCATTCCCATTTTGACTCCTTACTAAAAAACCTTACTTGGCATCAATGCTATCTGGAACTTTAACCGGTTTAGCATTGCGAAAAGTAAGGTAATGTATGATAGGCGAGCTCGTATGTGAAGATCAAATTCGACTCTAATGCGAGGCTTGCAGATGACTAGCTTTCTGATGATTGAGATTTTGGTACGACTTTGTGCTTCAATTGTTGCAGTATAGATTTTTGACTCATTGGCTAAGAGTGAAAATTTCAACTTGAGTTTGCAAACAAAAAATTATCACATACCATATTTCGTCAGAATGGTTTAAAAATTAATTCACTATCGTAATGTCAAATGAGCACCCTCAGTTCCTTGGATCGAATTGACTTTGTCAAGTTTGGTATCATGATAATTTCGTGAAATTTTATCACAACTGTTTGCTTAATTGCAGGGTGGCTTTTTCGAAAATTAAGACGAGACTCCCTTTCCAATCGCCTCCATAGCCCTGGAGTCTCCATACTCCAATTCTTTCTCCCCAAGTGCATCTGCCAAGCAACTCCAGGGGTCTCTTATACCACCCCATTTCAAGATGCTCTCCCGATACTTCTCACCAGCCTCTCTACTCCATGGATCTTTCTCAAAAAGCACGTCCCAAACCCTTGCGGCAATTGCACGGTCAAGCAAGTAGGAATAGTATACGGATCCATAGGAGAAAAGATGAGGGAATTTCCCGTTCCAGGTTGACCACTGATCTCCAAACACTTGAAGCTGCTCTTCAAGATTATGGTAAACTGTAGTAGAGTCAAATGGAGCGCCATCTTCACCCTTGTTATTGTTTTCGATCACTTGTACCAACTGCTCACTGTGTAATTCTTGATCAAGCATGGCCATTTTCGATTGCATATAAACTTCACAATTATCAAGAACCACTCTTTGGCTTTGGTGGGCAGCCAAAAGCTCTTCACTTAAAGGCTCTCCGGATTGGTAATGACGTGCTATTTGACAAATGACACGAGGATCCTTGCTGAATTTTTCCATAAGAACTGAAGGTAATTCTACAAAGTCTGTGGCACATCTGGTTCCTGATAAATTATGGAGCTCCGTGCGGCCTATCATAGAATGCATGGCATGTCCCATTTCGTGGAAAATCGTATCCACTTGGTCTAAACTCAAAAGAGTAATTTCCTTTCCCTCTATACCTGCAAAACGGCCAATAGGCTCATTGCCCTTTTGGAAGTTGCAGATTAACAGGATCACTGGTAATTGATAATCTCCATCGAGTTGGGTATGAATTCCAACGGTTTTCCTGTCTTCAGTTCCAAGATCTTCGTTCAACCGACGCAGGCATACCAAGGTGAAATGAGAAGGAAGAACCTTGTTGGACCAGAAATCAAGATAAAGATATCCGAGCTTGATATCCTTAACTTCGTCATAGACCTCAAGTTTTCGAACCTGATTTCCATCCCACGTTTCTCCTTGTACTGTGGCTTCAGGCACAAATTTGACACCATAGATCGAGCTGAAAAGTTTGCTCAATCCAGCTACCACCGTTCCAACAGAAAAGTACAGGCTGATGGGCTCAAGAGCAACAGATTGGCGGTTCTGTTGAAGCTTTCCTAATAAATAGTCCCGGTCCCAAGGCTTTAACGCATCAAAAACATTTATGTCCTTCGACTGCTTCTTGTACTGAGCCAAGTTCTCAAGCTCCTGTTTAACACCATCAGCTTTCAACGAAGTTTGGAGGTTTTTGAGGAAGGTTTTGACGTTTTCTGGTTTCTTTGCCATCTTGTGTTCAAGCTGATAGTGAGCAAACGATTTGTAGCCCAACATTTTTGCTAATAAAGCTCTATATTTCAAGAATGCATTGAGTGTTTCAATTTGGACTTCGGGAGAATCATGCATAGCAATCCACACTTTCTTCCTTATGGCATCTGAAGAGCATTTGGAGAGGATTGTGTATGGAATATGACCAGCCAAGGGTATTTGTATGTTTGAACCTTTCAAAGGATCGAATTTGCTTTGATAAGATTTGATCTCTCTTTTTAAGTTGGTATCTTCAATCGAATTGAATTCTTCAGCGGTGACTTCACACCAGTACGACTTCAAAGTTGATATTTCGTTATTGAATTGAGATCCCAAAAGAGAAATCTCCTGAGTGATAGAGACGAAATTGGCTCTGGTTTCGGGATCCATGTGAATGCCTGATCTTTCAAAATCTTCCTTCAAATATTCACCCACTTGGATCTCTTCATTTGTAAGATGTTTGGTGGTCTCTTTGTCTTTCAAAATATCCCTCAAGTATTGGTATAACTCCACGTTGGTGTTTAATTGGTTCATATTTTCGAACATGATCTCATGAGTCTGTTGAGCAGCGTTCACCCACTTGGAGCTTGGATGTACAACCCGGATGAATTCTGCCATATCTATCGCACGACAGAGAACGTCACTAAGCTGGTCAAGCTTCTTGATGTATGAAATACGTCCATCAGGACTGTGTTTGACGTCTTCCATCATGGAGCTGACTAAGTTTTTGGCCTGTTTAAGGGAATTTTTCGAGAAGTCGATTAGTCCATTCGGAGTAGTCAAGCTGGCGTTCTTGAAGAGCCCGGTTCGAGGTCCAAAGAGCACATTTGTTGAGTCTTTTGTTCGCTTGTTGAAATTATTGAAGTACTTCAGATCATCAAAAACCCTTCTCAAATGAGTCGATTGGGGGTCTTCAAGGGCGTCTTTTGCGATGGAAGAATGGCTGGAAACAAAAGCATGGTTGGTGTTTCCCTTCTGACGGATCTGGTTGGCTCTGAAGAGGAACTTGTCACTTTTCAAAAGAGTTCCAGAGACCTTCATAGTGGTGTTGTACTTGGAATTTGAGGGTGTGCATATTGATGACTACTTCGATGAGAGGATTGGGTAGTGAGAGTGCAAATCGAGAAAGGCATAGTAAGACTCTGGGGTAATGGACCAATGAGGCCAAAAATGGGGCAAGAACGTCTCACATGGCTTGAATGAAGAGGATGAGAAGAAGAATCAGGCTATATGGAAGGGTCGTTCCATACGTACGGTCATGATTCGATTTTTTATCGATTTTTTGTGGGATCAAAACTTATAAAAACGACCACCACATAGTCTCACCAAATATTATTCAGTAATGACTACAAAAGTATTACGGTACTAAATGCAAAAAAGTAAAACCACACCTTCACAGCGTTGAGATATAGACCTCTGGTATGATTTCATTAGCTCAAGCTAGAGTCACAATAAATACAAGACCGTCCCGATGGAATTAGAGAAGGTATGAAATGTAGTCTTCTGCTGGAAATGCAGGTACCTTGGCACTAGGAGCCCTAGATCAATATAGATATACTTAGTTAGCAGGTAGGAGAAGATGTCACAGCTTGGTCAACTTTCGTTTTTTTTCTTTTTTATCAGTCGGGTTGTGAAAATCTTGCATTTTCCTTCTGTAGTTGATGAAAGAATATCAAGTTTCCTTCTGTAAGTGATGAAAGAATATCAAGTTTCCCTAGTTGTGTTTTATAATGCCTCATGGTAATGCGACTGTATGGAGAACTAGAAAAGTGAATTATTTCGAATAATTTGAAATGATAAAGCAGACCCTTGACCCGAAGTGAGTTTCAACTCAACTATATACTGCTACACTGGTATTGTGTAAATCCAGTGTGATTTGATTTCAATAATTATGGATTTATTCCATACTATAGAATTGGTAATTGGTCGTGAGAGCTTACCCAAGCTCATATTTGATACAAATATTCCGTTCGACAATACATATAAGTCACACAGCCTCAAGTGTTTTAATGCTGGAGTCTTATATACCTTGAAGGGCTTACTGAAGTGAATAGGAAGACATTTTGTTTGTTGTTTGTTCGTTGTCCTAACGAGACGAGCATCTTGCCTGGATTTGGAAATAGTGTTCCTTACTGCAGAATCTGCAATAAGAGAAGAAGAACACGCAGTGAGAGGCCCAACTGCAACTACCCGAAGAATACACGTTAAGCGTATAAGATCCTAAGTTGGCAAAGCGGGAGAGTTGACATCACACCAAGTCGAATTTATCAGAGCTTGACTTGACAATCAGAACTCGAATTTGATGCCGCATCACCATTCAACTATGGAAAGACATGGATCTTATTATTATCTCTTTTGCCCCAAATCTTCTTCTTTCCTAATGCTCCAAACGCCAACATATCCAATTTGTAAAGTATTACAGTATGGTATATCTGCGGTTGCAACTCGAATGGAGGGAATTCCGAGCCGTGGATCGTAGTCCCAATTGACCATTGGTGACATTGTCATAATTACATTCTCCTTCAAGGGATTATCGCGATCTTAGCCACCTCCACCCCCATGGTACTGTCGCGTCTGGTATTGTCTCAAGTCAGAAAGGGGAAGCCATTTGACGAGATTTGCTCGGAGCTCTCGTCATGCATATTGATATACCCCTTGGTAATTACTTCTGAAGTCACAATAAGGTCGCATTTTCAAGCCTCCTCTGTAGCCTCTTCTGAAGCCTCTTCGGAGCCTCGCGTAATGAATACCCCTGGGACCTGACGTTGTCGATCCCTCGAGGAACACTACTGCCTTTTTCGATAATTGGGATCCGTTGATCTTAAAACGACATAGCTGCTCGAAACAGAGACCTCACATCCATACTCTAGTATTCCTGTCTCCGCATGCTTTACTTCCAATAACTTTTTCTCTTTCCATGCCAAACTGTGCCCTTCACTATACTTAACACTTCTAACTTCCTCACTCGGTTCTTCTTCTTTCCCAACACGTTCTCGATAATCTTCTCCTCTCCCATTTCCCCTTCTTTCTCTTCTTCCCTTCCACATCCCCTTTCTCTTCTTCCCTTCCACATCCCCTTTCTCTTCTCTCCCAATCCCCCTACTTTCTGTTCTCTCTCAGCTGTGCCTCTTTGTCTCGAGGAGGCCTCGAGGTTTGATTCTGCTTCGTTCAGAGTTCACAACGTACCACGATCGTCTTCGCAGTAACTCACTTCACGCGGCCATTTCATCGCGGTGTGTGGTACGCCCCATTACACGGTGCCCTGGTTCTCCTCCTGCTGGTCTTGGCAATTGTAATTGTAAATGTTACGGGAGATGATCGTTGCGGTGAAACGCTGAAGACGTTCTCCAGCCTCGAGGGTATCAACAGTTTTGACAGTGCGAGATCGTCACCAGCTGTTGAACCTGAAGATCGTCAGAACTCATGCCCACATGGTTTGAAACCGGGCCCGGTGGACGGCCTTGGTGGATTCTCACTGGCCAAAAGTAGTGTGCCTGCTGTTGGTGGTGTGTCTGGTGTGTGCTTCTGTGTAGATCTCTCGTGGATGTTGCACTGTCTTGGGGAAATCGCGGCCGCACTGCTAGGGAGAACAAAAGCTCGCACTGGAGGAGGTGCTTTCGTGCTGGCTCCCCCACAACCTCTTCTCATAGTGCTCCAAACACTCCATAATAAAGCCCTAGCACTCTCCAAAGATGCTCTGATCGTTCCTCGTGATCTCCATTGGTTCTCGTCATCTTGCCATTAACATCTACATATAGTTTCAGAGCTCCTCTTAGTCTCCCCAAGCTCTCTTTTTTCTTCTTGGCCTCCCTAATTTTCGCTACGCTTACCACTCCACCACCACCACCTCTCCCCCTGTCTACGTGTGCCCACCACTTTACTCCACTACTGACTATCGTGTTCTCAGGATATCGTTCCACAATATTGCGTTTTCAATTCGAAACCCTGACATCGTCTTCTTCCACTTTGTGCCCGTTCGTGCATTCATTCCTCCTCGACCCCCGCACAGTTGTCGTTGCATCCCATTTGTTGAACCTGGGTCCTTAGAGCTTCTGGCACCGCTGTTGACCTCCCAGTGAGCATCCGAGCGTTTGAGCATTCGAGCATTAACATAGAGTATTCCCGTATTTGGGTTTCTGGTGTTTGAAATTGAGAGCCACCACCTCTGCACATTGGGCCATTGAAGACCTTGGAGCACTCCTACAGCGTGGTCGTCGAATATAGTCCAAATCCTGGCAACCGCATCGTTGGACATCAACTCCACTCGCATCAACATGGCGCTCCCACCCTCCAAAACGGCCTCAGGCTCTCCTCCGACGCTGGCCTCGGTGTCCACCAAAAAACGGTCAGCAAAAGACTACCAATTCGGCACACGTATTGGTGAAGGGTCATATTCCACCGTGTTTTCGGCCATCGACATCCATAATAAGCAAACATACGCCATCAAGGTGCTTTCCAAGAGACATATAGTCAAGGAAGACAAGATCAAGTACGTCAACATCGAGAAGACCACCCTCCATCGTTTAGGACAACAACACCCGGGAATTGTCCAATTATACTATACTTTCCAAGATGAATCGAGTTTGTTCTTCGTGTTGGACTTTGCAGAGTATGGAGAGCTTCTCTCCATCATTCGCAAATTCGGCTCCCTTTCTGAACAAGTGTCCAAATTTTACATGTGCCAGATTGTCGATGCAGTCAAATTCATCCATCTGAAGGGGGTTATCCACCGTGATTTGAAACCCGAAAACATCTTGGTGGGTCATGACTTCAACTTAAAGATCACCGATTTCGGTGCTGCTAAATTATTGGGTGGCTCCGAAGAGTCTCTCGATGAAAAAATTGATTATAAGGGAGTAGATGAATCTCCTGAAAAGCCTGAACGCAAAGGTTCCTTCGTAGGAACTGCGGAATATGTTTCTCCGGAATTGTTGAAATATAACATTTGCGGTTTCGAGTCAGATATCTGGGCTTTGGGTTGTATATTGTATCAATTCTTTCACGGAGCACCACCTTTTAAAGGTGCCACGGAGTACCTTACATTTGAAAAAATTATTAGCATTGATTTCAGCTACCGTACAAAAATTCCAATTCCATCGGAAGTATCATATATAATTGACCAAATTTTGGTGGCCGAACCAGCAAAGAGAATCACCATACAACAAGTGATGGCAGCGCCTTGGTTTCAAGATGTGCCATGGAACGATCAAAAATATATTTGGCATAGAAAAGTTCCTAGATTTGAACCTTACGGAGGTTCTGGTGTGAATTCCTCCTCTACATCTTTCATGCCAGGATTCAAAACGGGTTCCAATAGAGATATGAAGCAATCAAGCTCATATCAGCAATTACACTCACAAATTCAAAAATCATCTGAATATAACCTCATACCGTCTTTCGCTTCTAAAGCTGCATATCAACCCGCCAACAAACTTAAAAAGAGCTATATGCAACCTCCATCTCCACAACAAATCACATCACAGCAAGCAAACCAAACATCTCCCCCCAAGGTACCTGGAAATCAGTATGCCAACAGGTTTCCTGTGGCTTCTCCTCATCAACAGTACTTTCCCACCAATGGAATGCCAATGGTGAATCCTAACCAAGGAAATGTCAACAATTATCCAATGACTGGTGTTGCTGTGAACCAAAATACTCCAAATAGTGGTCCAAATAATTCTGCCCTCGGAGCTCCTTACAGCAATTCACAAAACCAGCAACGCCCTTCACAGCCGCAACATACCGCTAGTCTGAATTATGTGAATGGATCAGCTAGGGTCAATCAACCTCCGGATTCTCCGAACGCGGTCCCAAAACATACGAATATTAGAGCAAACACTGCATTTAATAACCTAGGTAGTCAAATTCCAGCACCAACAACCAATCCACCTAGTGTCCCAGGTCCACCTACATCTGCTTCATCGATGTTACCTCAGCAAAAAGTCAGAAAGCCTTCGAATCCAGGTAATATTCCAATTTACAAATCCTCAAATCAAGTGCCTCAAGTATCGCAAGTATCACAAACACCACCAGGTGTTCCCAACGCGCCACCTACTAGTGTGCCTCATGCGGCTGCGTTAGCTGCGGCTGCAGCCAAGCAACAGCCCCCTCCACTAAAAATTTCACCTAAAATTAATCAACTGGGTTTTGCAAATAACCGATTACTAAAGTCACCAACGTTCTCAACAGGAAACATCCCGAAGGCAGCGAAAAATGACAAGCAAAGTGAAAAATCGAGTGAAAAATCGATCGAAGTTAGCAATAACGTGACTCCAAATATCAAGCAGAAACCAAGTCCTACAGTAAATGCTATTACTTTCAAAGAGATTTCCAGTTTACTCGAACCAGACGAAAAGATTCTCAAATTAGACACAGTGTTCAAGCTGTACTTAAGCAACAACTTGATAAAAAGATCTAGAACTCAACCATTGGATGATTCAGCCATTGATGATTTGATTACCAAGTTCCTGCGTGAATTGAAAAAGAATACAATTCCTGCGATAACAGTTATTACTAACATGGCACGAGTCTTTTTCGTTGACGGTTCATTAAACGTCACCTTAGTGGACTTGAAATCCAACCAAGGTAGTGACTATCTGATGTATGATTATGAATTTGAAAGTGTTGCAGTCGATTCGGAAGATGACATTATTGATAATAGGGATGAGGTATATGGGTATCTCATTCTTGAGTTGATCAAGGAGGGTGGAGATTTAATATTCTTGAAGAGAATTTCTCCCATGGACAAGTTGACCTTACTGGAAACTGTTCAGGTTTTAGACAAGAGTTCTCAAGAAGTGAAACTTGGCAAAAACTACGGGTGGATTGAATGTTTGTTAATGGCCAAGGAAATGATTTCAAAACCAAAACCAAAACCAAATGTCAAGGATGAGGCTGACAAAAAACTCAAGGAAGAAGAGGCAAAGAACCAAAAAGCAAAAGAAGAGGAATCGAAAAAATTGAAAAAGAAAATCAAGAACGGAGCAAAGAAGGTGAAACGAACCTTGTCAACTAAGTCGGAGACTTCGTCCCAAAATGAAAAGAAGAGCTTCGCTCACGCAGCTGCAGCTGCTGTTCACAAATAGAATTCCACACTATTAACTAGTGGAATTAGATAGTAACAATACATTTTTGTTTCAACAAGTTTTAAAATAGAGTGCAAGGGAGTCTGACAGTTTGACATTCACATTTTCATAAAAAAGTGAAAGTATACGGAGTAGAGTTGGTAGAACTAATGGTAGCGTAGAGTAGTGATCGAATTCAAAAGAATTGGAAAATGTGAAACAACTAAAACTAGCATGAGAGTTTTGAATATAATATTGCCAAACAACAGAGATGGGACTAAAAATAATACCACCTTGAGGTTCAAAGATAATCAGATCCATTTTGAATGGCATACCAAAGAAATTACCTTCATAACCTTATGGTATAATGCATTCAAATTTAAATAGTTGTGAGCTGTTACAATGCTTGAATAGGCTATTATGGATTTCTTTAAGCAATTCTATTCAATTCGAACTCTTTCGTTTTATTGCATAAATTGCTTTACGATGATTGGAATGTCATTTGTCGTTGAATCAATAGTTGGGAAATTGAATATATACATTGTAATGGTTGCCAGTGAAGAAAGAGATCTCAATGGATTTTATCGCTCAACCAAGAGATGGTGTTGGTGACTCGTTATACATGAATCGAGTCCACCTGATAAGATGAATAGGAAAATATGTACAAGCTCTTCATCGTGATTTGTGATTTTGGGTCAACGTTAATCCGTAGTTAGTTGCAAAAGAATTATTCAGTATGGGTTCTTATTTGGATTGGGAACCACTCCAGTCCCCATAATAGCACCGATCATTGAGGATTTTGGTGGTCTCTTCACGAATGATACTCTCCACTGACTTCTCGTTGCTGACCCACCTTTCGACTTCTTCCACCACCGTGAACTTGGTGGACGCTTCCGTAGCCTTGTTGCGCTGGGCATATGGATCAACCCGCAAGTTGTATGGATCTGGGTTGTCGTTGGAATCACCTTCACTTATGGGCCTGTCGGACCCCAGGTCCGACGGACCGGTCTGGGACCGCAATTCGGTAGCATAGTCAGAACAGTACTGGATCGCCTGGGCCCTTAAGTTCCACTGAGGGACGATTGTGGAGGTGAAGTACTCGGAGCAGGCTGCGTTGCCCTTGCGCTCGTTGAGGTGTTCTCTGATGGTATCGTCGGAAACAGCGCGAGAGAGGCGGAGAAAAGCTCGGACTCTCCGAGGGGACGTGCAATTCTGGGGCGTAAGAAGTCCTTCGGGAAGAATGGAGGGCCTTTCGGCCGTTTTGGCAGCAAAAAAAGAAGGGCCCATGGAGTACGAAGGCAAATCTACGATATGGGCCATGTTACGCACTATGTCATATGATGTCACATGACCCTACATGCAGTCCCACCACCAGGCTGTGGATGCGTGCGTCACGTGACCTATAATGTTCAACGACGTTTGTTCGTGGCCTCCGTACTTTCAATGCGTACGCCATGTCTCTGGAATCCGCCTATCAATATGCCCTAGTGTTGGCGCTTGTGGCCACGTACCAACAGGTCACGTTGCGCTCGTCAAGCGTCTTCTCGGAGCTTCAGCAGCTCCAAAACGCCGATGTCGGTGTCATCGTGAGCGAATTGGAAAAGGCTGCAAAGACCGAATTCCAGGACCTTCGGAACGACGAAACGCTCGAAAGCATCAAGTATGCGTTGTTTGGGTCGGATCTGCAGCGGTTCAGCATTGAGCAGATGTTCACAAAGGATTTAGTCACCAAGATCGAGAATGAGATGTCTCCCGAAAGAAGCAAGTCTCCGCTTGCTGATACGTGGATGCCATTGGCCCATTACAGGGCCAACTTGATCCAGGTACTTGTTCACAGCGCTTTGAGCGTTTCTAGAGTCACAGGAGGATCCCCAGCCCAAACAATACATCAAGTCACCAGTACAGTCCTTGAAAGGTCCAAAGAACAACCTCCAGGAGGGTTGTACATAGAGGTGTTCAACGCATTCAAGCAAAACATACATGTTCAGCACGAGCTTGCAGAGGTGAAGCTGGAGGTCAGTGATGACCAACTCGTCCATAAGTTGCGAGAACAAGGTAACAACCTCATGACCATTCTGGCCAATGCCCAAGCCATTCAAGTGTACACTCAGGCCATTGAGGTTTGTCCCTATAACAGCCGCAGCAGCTTGAGCCAGCTTTACACTAACAGGGCTATCGCCTACATTGCATTGAACTGCTTCCGTGAGTCCATCAGGGACCTCAATTTCGCCCTACAATACGAACGCAGTTTTACCCCGGCTTGGGCACAATTGGGCTACTGTCACTTGTACATGGGTGAAAGTCTTATCTCGCTTAAGTGCTACTTGATGGCCATGAGGTGCCTGGCAGGAGAAATTTTGCCTCAAGATTTCGATCCAAGTGCTTCAGTTGAAGAATTCAAAGAAGACAGAATCAGAGGAGTCTTGCCCCAATTCATTCAACGCATAAGTCAGGCCATCGGCTTGGTTGAGAGACGTGCTTATCAACAAGCAGTTCCACTGGCTTCAATTAGAGCAATAGTCAGTGATGTGCGAAGAATTCTTGCGATCTTGAGATCACAAGCTCTGGAGTCAGATATGGAATATTTCACGTTCTATCCTAATATTAGAGACAACATGCTCAGAAACATCTCTGAGAGAATGAACAGAAGAAACCCAGGGATTTTGACTCCGGAAGTTGCCCAAAATGTTTTAGCTGCTAGTGGCACAGAAGCAATTACTTTTTCATCTAGAGATGTTCCTCCAATTTATCCTTCCAGAACCAATAATCCAGAAAATCCACCAGCTCCTACTGGAGGTATGAGAGGTGAATCTGATGGTCCAACCATACCACAGGACCCAGGAAGGCCCGAAATTCGTACCAATAACATCAGAGACATACTAAATGATTTCGGGAATTTAATGGAAGGGAATTTGGGTAGAGCAAATCCAGCTACAGCAACTACAACGACAACAAATGCAAATGCAAATGCAAATTCCAGTGCAAATTTGAACGAAAATGAAAATGGATTTGAGACCACCACATTCGATTCAAATCCCATTTCTGTTACTGCTATTCCCATTAACCTTAATTCCCCAAATACAAACCCTGGTAACGAAAGACGGCAAGAGACCACCACTTTCCATACAGTTAGGCCCGGAACACACAATGTCCACACTAATAGAGCCATCAACACTGGTGTAACGAATCACAATGCAATTGTCGAGGCCATTAGAGCCAATGGTAACAATCTTGAAGCAATTACTGAAGCTCTTAGAGCAAACGTGAACTCAAGTGGCCAGTCAAATATCAATCGTGCTCCAGTTCCAGACATAGCAAGAGTCGGCCATGATAGTCAAGTGAGAGACATCTTGAGAGGGGTTTTTCCAGATGGTTTATCGAATATCATTACTCAATTCACCGGAGGTGGAACAAATCGAGTTTTTGTTGATGGGAGAGAAGTAACCAACAATGTTGATTACAACAATCCTGATCAAAACACTTCTACTGAGAACGCTCCTAACGAGACCAATTCCAACAACGCCAACAATTCCAACGGGTCAACCGAGGGTGATCACAACATGGACGTCCCCGATCTTGACTAACCTCAGCAATTTAGAATACATAACGAAATTAGAAACCACTCCCTATCTACATGTATCCTATCTAATTTATATTAATAAAACACAGGCTAACCTACTTATAGAACATACAAGCATAGCTTGTAAAATGGAATGCAACAGATGGGTACCGACAATCGACTACTGACAATCGACAATCATTTCTTTTCCTTCTTTTCTTTCTTTTCCTTCTTTTCCTTCTTGTCCTTCTTCTCCTTCTTTTCCTTCTTTTCCTTCTTATCCTTCTTATCCTTCTTCTCCTTCTTTTCTTTCTTGTCCTTCTTCTCCTTCTTGGATGGCTTTTCTTCTTCGTCATCATTGTCGTCGCTTCTCTTTCTCTTCTTATCATTCTTTTCGTCAACTTCTTCGGTCTCAGATTCATCGTCCGAGTCCATTGCAGCATCAGCATCGGCATTGTAAGCACGAGCTTCAGTTATGTCGACCTTTGGTTGGTCTCTGACGACCTTTGAGGTAGTTCTCAAGTCACGGCCTTCCAAAGCACTCAATCTAGATTCAACCTTGGATCTGACTTCCAAACCAAAGTCACCAGAGTCATCTCTTTCTTCGGCCAAGGAATCGTATCTCAAAGCGACGGCAGCCTTAGCAGCCAAGACTCTGGCGATCTTACCCTTGTTCTTACCGGTGGCTTGACCAACCAATGAAGCGTGGTATAACAAACCGTATTTAGGAGTATCGTGCTTGGTCTTCAAGGCTCTGAACAAAGCCTTTTCAGCACCCAAGATTTGGATAGTAGAAGCTGGGGCCTTAGCAAGAGAGGTAAGGGAACCGGCGTGGGAGATTAATCTGGCACCAACCAATTCACCAACCAAGGCAGTCAAGTTAGGAGCAATAGCCTTCATTCTGGAGGTCAAGTAGTTGGATAACTTTTCTCTGTAAGCAGCGAACTCAACGATCTGTTCAGCCAAGGCTCTGATGTTGTCCAAATCGGCAGGTGTGATTTCGGTACCCATGGAGACTTCAGCAGCGGTCTTGACACGTTCTTCGTGCTCTTCAGGTAAGATTTCACTCAAGTCAGTGTCGGCAGCGTTGGAACGGATACCCATGACCAAGATGATTCTGGCATAGGCCACGGAATCCACGATGATCTTGGCCAACTCAGGGAAGTGCCATCCGTACCATTCCTTACATCTCATGGCGTAAGTGTTCAACTCCTTGTCCAAGTCGTCCAACAAGGCGATGGCCTGAACAATCATGGTGTCCACCTTGTCGGCAGAGAACTTCAACTTGTGACGACCAATGGAGTGGGCCAAACCAAGGGACATTTGCTTGATGGTGGCGTCGTCCAATCCTGGCAACAAGTCAGGCAAGAACTCCTTGATGGCTCTGTGTAAGTCGAGGGAAGCAGCGTCGGAAACAACAGAGAAGTTGAGGCCGAGCTTGTTGATGGCATTACCCAACTTGGCTTCGGAGACGATCAACGTGGCCTTCTTGTCGGCCTTGACGTCCTCCAACATCTTCTTCAAGTTGTCCGACACCTTACCCTCGATGATGGCGTTGGCCTCTTCCAAGGCGCTGGCGGCGGACTGGAACTTTTCGAAACGATGGATCTTGAAGGCCTGGGTGACCTTGTCCACGGAGTTCAAGTCATTGATGAGAGAAGTGGACTTGTGGATCTTCTTGTCGGAAGACTTTAACAAGGCATAACCGGCGGCGGTTTCGGTTAAGACGTAGGCCATTGTGGTTGGGGAGAGAGAGGAAGAGTTGGAGGTGAAAAATGTGATGAGGTGAGAATTTTTTGAAGCCTGGCGTCACGTGCGCCCATCATGGAGGGAGAGGAAGATGCGCACAGCACAAAAGGCGATGGGTAAGAGCGATTAGAGAAGAGATGGGACAAAACGGAAAGGACGTGGGGAACCAAAGGGAAGGGAAGGGGAGCCTAATGGGAAAGGGAATGGGAGAGAAGGGGAAGTGATGGGAGAGAAGGGGAGTTGGGATGGGAGAGGAGGGAATTGGAGAGAAGGGGAAGTGATGGGAGAGAAGGGAATTGGAGTTGTTGGTGTTATGAGGCTCATACAGTACCAGAAGTAGAGATGAGAGCTATGAGAATTGTGGGAGTTGTATGAAATTTTAGAAGCATCAGGGTCGGGGGTTTGACGAGATGGTCCGTAGTTTAGTTGGTGGCAAGTGTGATAACTATGCAATAATGAAATCGATCGTAGTTTAGAAGAGTTAAGAGGATTTGGTGGATCTTTAATGAGATTTGCTCTCTTATCTATTGTATAAAGTGTGAGGAATGGGTGCGCAGAGTGAAAATTTAGTGTAGTATGTAGAGTGGTGAACGATTAGGATCTTTTGGTAAGAGTTCTTTAGTACAGAGGCCAACAGGGGATTGAATCATAGTGAAGGATGGAATTGGGTGGTTCGGGCTGTTTATTTGTTTCGAGAGCTACTCCGATGTGACTGCTCATGAGAAGAGGCACTACACTATAAAATAGACACTTTACTGAAAATTAGGATATGAGTTCCAATGCACTCCAAATTCTCTAGTGATCTATGCGAAGTCTGGCTCTTCAATTTTCTCTGTTAATTCTCATTACTTTTGAGCTATGTATTCCATTCGAAATACTATTGTTCTTTATAAGAACTACTGCGATGAGCTGTACCTCCATGTATTTGCAGTAGGTCCTGGCTTTTCTGGTGTATAAGATCAGCAGTCTCCACTAGCAGCACGTACTATCTGCTACTCAATAATGTGCTTCTTACTATCAACTAGACTGATTAATCTGAGTATAGTTTTCCATCCAGTCCCCAGTATATCCAAAAAAAGAAATATTGACTCCTGCGCGATTCGAACGCACGCATCTTTACGATAGTAGAACTTGAGTCTACCGCCTTAACCGCTCGGCCAAAGAGCCATTTCTTGTTGATGTTGGAGTCCAATTGGTTTATAAATGCTTGAATCAGTATTAAGCATAATGGTAGATGGGGATGTCATTGACTTTGAGGAAGGTGTTCTTAGTTCGTATAGAGGATTCGCTAGATCTGTGAGAAAAAAATCACTGGTCGAGAAAGTAGAGGTTTTGGAAATCTGGATTTTGAATGCGAGATTTTTTGAGATTTGTATAATTTTTGCCAAAAGCGAAAACAATAAGTTAACCAAAATGAAGTACCCATTTTGTTTAATTACTACATTAATAGAAGTACTATGGTGATTAAAGTGCCAGAAATTTCTCATTTTTGATTATATGACTTTAACGTATGAAGTCTATGGGTTCCTGTTTCAATTATAGAACCATTTTTCACACAAAAAACAGTGGGAGGCACTATAGTAGCGTATATAATGCTAAATGATTGTTTCAAAAATCCCCCTACGGCCCGAAGTATAGACCGCATGTAATATCTATGAAATGAATACAGCGTGTTCTCCAGAAAAAGTGAAACTGTTCCACTCTTTTAAGGATTATGACTGTTTTACCTGACTGTGATGCTCATATTCGTCAGATCAACTTACCATATGGATCTACCCTGAAAATTAAATATTACACACATAATTTCTCCAGGTGATCACCTTCACTTTCCCCTATATCTTGATGTATACTTCCTCCCAACGATCTATGAACTCCACCTCCTGCTTCCCAGTCCCATAAAAGTTCACATCCCAAATCTCTCACATCTCGTTCCATTCCTCACTATTCTCATGGTTACACAAGTGCGACTAACAATTCTCGATACGATTTCAACTACTACAAGAACCCCATGACGCGTCATGAACCCCCCAAACCCCATCAAACCGTCTCGAAAACCCCATAAGACCACGTACTTCTTCGGGCCTGTCAATAATCTCACCAGTGAAAAGTCCAAAAACTCTCTGGCGCCTTCAAATAACCCCACTCTGAGTGACCCCATACAAGTTGCAAATGATCCAAAGACGTTCTCCAAATCCAATATAGACAACACAAGTGCCCTGAAAGGCGTCGAATTGGGCTCTGACGATAAGAGACAACTCATTCAGGACATTTTGGCGCACCAGAGCTCCGATGACAGCTTCGATGGAATACGATGGAAAGCCAGTCCTACTCGAGCTCCCAAAGACAAAGATCGCCTCCCCTCTTCCCCATTGAAGAACGTCTCTTCTCCCCCAGTCCCTGGCCTGAAGAAGACTATGGTCATTGAGACTAACCCAGTACTTTCAAAATACAGTACCGATTTCCATAATATTTTATCACAAATTACTCCTCCGCTTAATAGAACCCTATCCGATATATCGTCAGTTGAGAGCTCCAACAAGCGGAACTTGCATCATACTTCACCGAAATTGACCCGAACTAAGTCCAATGTTCTCGAAAATGGCGATGGCAGCGGGATCAACAAGAAGCACAAAATTTCAAGATTGGACCCCATATACACGAAAAAGAATACCTTGAATAATTGGATGGATAAATTCGAACTAACCAGCCTGATTTCCAACGAAGGGCACATTCCTTCTCCTGTGGTTGAACAAGTGTCTGTATCCAAGGAAGCAGTGGAAGTAATAGAAACCCCAGACGACGGCTTTTCAGACGATCCATTTTCGGATGATGAATCAGAGGTCTTGGCCGCACTACAGACTCAAATAGCACCAGATCAAAAAGGGACTGAATCTTCAATTCCCAAACACTCTTACATTGAGGATCGCGTAGATCAACAATTAAAGGAGTTTTCAACCAAAGCATCGATCCAACCATCACAGAACGAAGATTTGGAATCTGAAGACCCATTTTCTGATGATGACTCAGAACTTCTTTCCATTATTAAGAAGGATGACAAAAGTACTGAACAAGAAATGAAAATTTCAAATACATTTCAAGGAAACGAAAGTTTAACCCAAATCAAGCGTGACGTCATTCACGCAAACACCTTTAAAAAAGGTATAGAGAAGTTTGACGAGCTTCAAGCGAAGAAGTTGGAGCATCAGGATAAAGATGCAGAAGTTTCATTGTCATTTTCTAGACCAGATTTACGTCGGTACCAAATACGAAAAATTACAGAAAACATATACGGAGCTTCTGCTAAGCGTCAATTAATCATGGATGTCCTTAATGAGTCACTAATCGTTGAAAAGATCATTATTCGAGGTGAATACACAGAGTTGGATTACGAAGAAGGTGATATTGTACACGTCATTATTACAAATCCGAAGGCTACCAGGCTAATTGATGATACGAACAATCTATTAATTTGGAACCCAGATACTTTAATCTCTGCTACATCAATTTCTCAACAACTAACATGCCCCAGAAAAGTAGTCTTGACGAATAGACTAAAATTTCCAGGTGAACTGTCGATTCCACTCATCTTAGGTGAAATAATCCATGGCATTTTTCAGGCATGCTTCATTAAAAATGAGTGTACAATGGAGTATATGCTACAATTGACCGACCAATATATTAATGACTATTTGTTAACCATTTTCAGTCTTGGACCAGAAGTTCAACTAATTAAAGAAGAGATTTTGAAAGTGCTACCTTATTTATTGAAATGGTTCCAAACTTTCTATCATCAACCTTTATCTGTAAAAAATCAGATTGAATCAGGTTTTAAAGATAAAATATTACTTTCAGTAAACGAGGTCCTAGAAATCGAAGAGAATATTTGGTCTCCAATGTATGGTGTTAAAGGTATTGTTGATGCTACTTTGGAGGTCAAGACTAGAGATGGAAACGGGCAAAGTTCCTGCTTAATGCCCATGGAAATCAAAACAGGCAGAGAGCATATTTCGCATCAAGCACAAGCTTCACTCTATGCTTTGTTGTACAAAGATAGGTATGAAATGGATATAAATTCCTTTCTCTTGGTCTACACGAAAGATAATTCCACCAAAAAGCATGACATTTCTGCACAGGATTTAAAATCATTAATAAACTTAAGAAACAGAATAACCAAATATTTCAAGGGGGCCACTCGAGAACTCCCTCCTCTATTGAAGAGAACAGTTTGTGACTTTTGTGCAGTTCAAGAATCATGCATGACAATTAATAAGTTAGACGAAGATGGTACTGCAGAAGAAAGTGGAATCCCGCTTGAAATGTATAAACAGATTACGGACCATCTCAATGACAGAAACGATTATAGAGAGTTTTATCAGCATTGGGATAAACTCCTCACACAAGAAGAAAGCTTTCTGAGGAAAGCTTTGAAATATTTATGGGTGCATACAGCAGCACAGAGAGAGAAGCACCTGGGTATGGCAGTTGGTGAATTGATCATCAAACAAGTTGACAATAAGCCGCTTGAAAATCGATATTACTACACATTCATTAAGAAAACTATAGGCAATGATTGGCTCGGTACAAAGATTGTGAAGTTCGATAGAGTCGTCATTAGTGATGAACTAGGCCATTTTGGGTTGGCAAGGGGAACTGTGGTCTCAATTACCAATGAAAGTATTGTGGTGTCTTCAAGTACGAAAGTTCATACATCGGACCTAAAACTAGAAGAAAATATACAGAAACAAACAGGAAAAGTGTTCAAAAGTGCATTACGAGATCAAATCAATTACTCATCCGATACAACTTATAGAATCGACAAGGATGAATTCTTCGAAGGAATCGGCCTCGCAAGGTATAACTTGCTCAATCTCTTTCTAATTAACGGGGATGAAAGACGTCGAAAATTGATTGTGGATCTTGAAGCTCCAAGATTCTCTCCTACCGCAGTCCAGAATTTGAGTTCCGAAGAATATAATCCAGATCAGATCAAAGCGTTTAAGAGAGTCCTATCCGCAAAAGATTATGCGTTAATTTTGGGAATGCCTGGAACAGGAAAAACAACCGTAATTGCTCAACTAATCAAATATCTTGTTGATATGAAAAAATCCGTCTACCTCGCATCATACACACATTCTGCAGTAGACAATATCTTAATTAAGTTGAAGAAATACGGTGTGCAATTTTTGAGAGTGGGGCTCGTACTGAGAGTTCATCCCGACATTCAACCTTACGTTCCAGGATCAAAGATAAATAATTACCTGGAATTTTGCGACACTTACATCACCCCTCCTGTTGTTGCTTCCACATGTTTGGGAATAGGGGACATTGCTTTCAATATGAGGACTAAGTTTGACTATTGCATAATTGATGAAGCATCCCAAGTGTCAATGCCGGTTAGCTTGGGCCCTTTAAGATTTTGCGACAAATTCGTCTTAGTTGGGGACCATTTGCAATTGCCCCCGTTGGTTCTACATCCAAACCCCAAGGTTAAATTTGAATTATCTAAATCATTATTTAAATTTTTGGCGGAAAAGTACCCTGAGAGCGTGGTGGAACTCACTTATCAGTACAGAATGTGTTATGAAATCATGCAACTCTCAAATATATTGGTGTATCAAAATCGCTTGAAGTGTGGCTCGGAACTAGTTGCCAAACAAAGCTTGAAAATTCCTAATATTGAGAACCTAAGCGTATACACAAGCCAAACAAACCATGACAAGTGGATTCACAACTTGATGAAGGAAGATTGCAAAGTGATTTTTTTGAATCATGATCAATTGCCAGCTTCCGAAAGAAGTATTGGCGAACGTGTGGATAATCCTACAGAAGCTGAACTCATTCGTCAAATCGTTGAAGGGTTGTCCATCTGTGGAGTAACGGGACAGAATATCGGTGTGATGTCATTCAATAGAGCCCAATTACGGTTGTTAAATAAAAAGCTTCATGATGTGAAGGATGTGGAGATACTAACAGCAGATCAATATCAAGGTCGTGACAAAGACTGCATCATCATTTCGTTAGTACGGTCAAATAAAGACAATATTGCAGGAGATTTGGTTCAAGAATGGAGAAGAGTTAACGTTGCCATCACCAGAGCCAAGTCGAAATTGATTATTTTGGGATCTAAATCAACTCTTTCATCTGCGACCACCATAAAAACATTCATGGAACTTTTAGATGACCGCAATTGGATCTATGATTTGAAAGAAGGTGCTCTTGAGACTTATAACATTCCTTCTAGAGCCACTCAACATAAAGCCACACAAGATAAAGTGGGTAGACTACTCGAGAAAAATCCAGTTCTACGAGATATAGTTCGTAATATGAGTTGATATGTTGAACTATAAACTAAAGTGCAACAATTCCCATTCTGATTTCCCCTCGCCTAAAATTGAATTCATATCCGTTGAATCCAAATCTGATTCCATTAGCATTTTGCTCATTATTTTCATTTGCATCGTTAGGGATTCTTTCGCCACGGAGTTGTCTGATTATATTACGAATGAATAGACCTCCAAAAACAACTAAAATTAAAGAAACAAGAACATAATCTGCAATAGTGTAATCTTCAAATTCGTCGAAATCTTGACCTTGATGATGGGCTTCAGCCCGATTTCTTGCATCTACCGTACCTCCTTCATCGGATACTGGTCTCCTTTTTTCTAATTGTTTGAACGTATTGAACCAGCCATTACCTTCTTGTTTATGTACAAGAGATTTATCTTTGCTTCTGTCGAAGAAATACTTGATTCTCAATCTGAGAAGCGCGAATTGAATAGGGATCTTTCTGCTAAGTTTGACTTCACTTTCTCCAAACTTTTGATTATCCAAGCTCAAATCATAATATCTTTTTGCTAGGTAGTAGTCCACTGATCCCGTTGCAAATCCATATTCATACATATACCCAAGTTTATAACAAGCGTTTGAAGAGCTTCGTTTTGCTGCTCTATTGAAGTACATGAAAGCTTTTTGATAGTCTCGTTTCAATGCTCCTTCAATTCCTTCAAGATACAAATCTCCCAATAATATTGTAGAGTCAGTATCCATGGCCGCAGAAGCTCTTTTCAAGTACTTAATTGCCGACTTCACTCGTTGAGGGTCAAAATTCTCAACTTTTTCACCTTTGAGAGGCTGCAATTGATAAAGTAAATAGGCTGCTGAAACTTGGCAATTTTTCAACCCTTGTTCGGCTCCAATTGCATATCCAATAAGGGAACTACCTATGTTTCCTGATACAAAATCCTGAAAAGCATCCTTCAAGTGAGGAAGGAAGAAATGTTCAAGTCCCTCAACAAAAAGTCTGTAATATGCAATTGTATCCTTGATTTCATGTTCATCTTTAGTACTTGCAAGACCAGTCAGTGCATATTCTCCCAAATAATACCATGCTTCCGTCAAGCCCAGATATGCACTCTTTTTTATCCCAGTGTAAATTTGGGCACCATACTCTCCACCAAAAGAGTCCTCATCCGGACTAATTTTCATCAAGTATTTGGCAAAACTCAAATGAGCCTGATAGGAAAAATATTTGACTGCTTGATTATAATATGTTATGATTTCACTTTGATTATACTGCCCGTTTATCTGACTTTCCCTCATGAGTGCTAGATCATGAAAGGCTTCACCATTGGGTTCAATTGCAATAGAAATGTTACTATATATTTCAGCTTTTGTGATGTTTTGGGCGACACCGTAACCTTTGAAGTTCATGTGACCTAATTTGGCATAACAATGAGCTAGGAAGGTTTTATCTGTTGGGTTGATGTCTCCAAACTGCCGCTTTCCGTACTTGTTCTCTCCCAATTTTACACATTGCTCGAAATATTTATATGCCTTTGTTCTGTTTGCAGGCATGAAGTAATCACCATCATAGCAGCTTAAACCATTGAAAAATAGGCTCACATACTCGTGATCATCATCGTCAATATTATTTTCTTGAAAGGATTTGATGTTGTTGTAATAATCCTCCACATTTGATTTTATCGTTAAAGACGATTCGCTTACTTTTGGGCCAAAAAGTCCACCCTTGAAATCGCAAATCTTGATGTTATACTGTCTTTCAATTTCCTGAGCTTCTTGTTCTATAAGATCGAAAGCCTCAATTCCCATTTTTGCAAGCCCGGTGTAATAAAAGAGAGATAATTCATAATTAACTGGCATTCCTATGCCATAATAACTTCTGTATGCTAATGCAAAAATGGCGTTGGTGTTTCCGTTCTCCAAGGCTAAATTGTAGTATAAATTGGCTTTTACTTGTTCAATTGGGACTTCCCCAAATAAACCAGATGAGTATATGAATCCTAACATGAAATATGCATCGCCATTGGCTTCCTTGTTCACACAGTCATGGTATAGCTTAATTGCTTTTTGGTAGTCAGGGGTCATTGAATAGTCAGCAAAAAGATACAAGCTGGCCAAAACCATCATGGCTTCCGTATTTCCTAAGTTTGCCGCTTTTTCAAGCAAGGGAATGGCCTCATTGGTTATTCTTTCTGGGGTTTTTGAGGACATGAACAACGCGGAAGATTCAAACTTCTTGGTGACATTGTTATAGGCTGGGATTTGAAACTTGCCCAGAGAAATGATTTTATTCGACTTTTTGGTTCTGATAGCCCTTGGAGACGTTTCAAGGATGTCCACGGCTTGTTGGTAGTACTGGTTTGCCTGGTCACGTGACTCGTTTAGTGGCGACGTGGTCGCCAGCACACCCGTGTGTGACGATTGAGCAATTGAGTCGTATGAAGTGGTTGGTGGTACTGATTTGAGTGGATCTGAGGTGGATTGGGTACTAAGGGAGAGATGTACCGCTTGTTCAGAGTGGCTATGTGGCAAGTTGGGATGCGAAGAAGTGGCCACAACGAAGGCCGGACTCGCTAGAAAAAGCGTAACGAGATACTGGAGGAGCTTCATATCAACATATTACGTGATAATGCCGAGATAGACCGATATATGGGCTATTTTGTGTGCAATAGGAAGCACTATGGAGAAGGGTAGTTGCTAGTAGTCAGTATTGGAATTGGAATTAGATAGATCAAATGTCGTGTGATCGCGAATTTGTTCAGTGCGAGAGGTACAGATCCAGAAAGGTCAAGTGAGAAGGAAATGGGGGATGGAAATGGGGGAAGAGGATTTGGAAGGTCAGAAAAATTGGAAACCGGAGTATTTGGAAGTTTTGAAACATATTGTGTAGTTAATGACAAATTCTGTTGCTCAGGTTGGACTTGGGCAACAGTTGGGTCTTTTGGAGAGAACTGACTAGAGATTAAATAGACCCCTAATAGTAGAGTATTTGCTGCAGAATATTCAAGAATATAATTAACGAGGAAAAATATAGAATTCAAATTCATAATAGTATACTCCGGAGTGGTAGTGGATCCATAGCAATTGTGCAACGGAATAATCATAATTGAGTAGTGCATATGTAATGAACAATTTCCAGCTATTAGTCTTGATAAGTGAAGTTTACGTTTGGGAAAACTGATATATGGTGTAGTATCCATCATGGAATTTTTCCGAGAATGTTTTGACAACAAGTGACCTTGAACAATTCATAGGGAAATTCCCGTCGGCTTGGTAGGAACGACCAAACAGCATAGAGTGATCTTAGGGTCGCCGTGAGGAATCAGCTCAGTACTCTGATGTTGTACCATAATTATCATTATATTGCGGATAAATATGCATCTTACGTGAGCTTTCCTTTACATTATTCACATCCTTTATTCTTCTTTTCTTCCCTCTAGTGATTTTGCACCACCTTCAAGTGAATTTAAAAAATCACAGAGTTATCACGTCCTATTGTGATAAACCAGCTTTATGTGTTATGTCTTTGTCGCAGTGAAAGATGATAGTGGAAAAATTGTAAAGCTAATATCTCAATTTGAACGTACAATCACAATTTATTTAAGCGTATTGTTCAATTACATCGACGTTCGCTCGCATTATACCCTAATTACAAAGCATCGAGTACTCACAGAAGACCTAACAGGAGCAGTAACGAAACTCCATCCATACTGGGCTAGAAAAGAATCTTTTTTCGATACAGCAACAGAATAAAGCGGTACGAAATTCCCACCAGCATTCCGACGCAATTCACCTCTAAATAATAAGTAACGGGATAGAAGCTTTTTATTGATGATTTGTAACTAGTAACCGTTTCAAGGGTTTTGATAGGCATTGATTATTGATCACTGGGCAGTGGTTATGAGTTCCATATGGCTTTGCTTACCTCATAAGGAACCTATGTCCGAATCGGAATCAAGGAAATATATCGCGGAACCCGGAGACAAGTAGCGAAGAGCCCAGATTCAAACCCCGAATGATATCATCAAAGGGCTTGGTGCAAGTCTCTAGAGTGATTTGAAAAATATCGTGATATTTTAAAGGACGTCCCAACCAAAAATAAAACCAGAAATAAACCAGAATTACATATTGTTTTATCTCTGGTATTGGCTGGATTTCTCTATAGGCGATATTTCTTAGCGAACTCACAACCTTCGGTGCGGAATCTTCGTGGTTAAGGAACTTCGGGACGGAATCTTGGGGGGAGTTTGTTGCGGAATCTTGTCACTGGGCAACTTCGTCACTAGGCAAATTTAGTCTGGGAAGAGTGTTGGTCCGGGCCGTTAAATTGGAAAATTTTGGAGTCATGCAAGAAGCTCCTGTTCTATGCATCTCTGTGATCTAAACGACTTCTGGATCTGATTAAAGTCCAAAAAATCTGAATGATCAAATGGCCGTTTTCCGCAGATCGTATAGATTACACTGCCGTGGTCACTGCCTTAGTGACCATCTTCTCAGCAGTCGCCCCAGCGTCCCTGCACCGTAGTTCTTTAGAATTTGCCTAGTCTATCTAGTATTCTGTTCTCTGAATCCTTCTACGTTTCCTTGGGTCTTCCTACGTTTCCTTGGGTCTTCCCATTTTTCCTTCGGTCTTCTCGTGTCTCTTTGAACCTCCCTAGCTTCTTCTGGACTCCCAATCTCCCTTCTTTCTATCTCTGTAGGTCTCGCTATGGCTCCCCAGGCTTCCGCACCACTTCCTACTGCTTACTATTTCCAGCACCAAAATCTCGCTATCCCCCGCCCTACTTCCTCCCCTAACTACCACCCCTCGCCAGCATCTCTCGCTACCACCCTACCCTCTAAGACAGCTAATTACCGCGAAACCCCCAAACACCGCCACCGTCGCACCGCCAATACCCCTAAATCTACCGCGAGTCTGGCCATGTCTCGCTAGCCACCGCCCTATAATCGCCCCAACTTTGATCGTGGTCGCAACCCCACGCACAATTGCCAGATCATAACTTCAATCTCACCTTCAACACCCTTACATTGGAAGTCTCGCCCAACTCACTCACAACATCATCAATTGGGTACCTCTTCACACCATCCAGCCAAGGGTATCTCCAGTTGTTTACCTCGATGATGAATCCGTCCTCGAACCAGGCGTCGGCCCCGGAAGAGGCCATGTTCAGATCTGCACCAATGACATTGGTGCAGTTCTACCTTACCATCGAGTTGGCCAGAGATGTGGTCAATGCATTGGGAAATCTCGGAAACGTTCACTTCAGAGACCTTAACTCCAGACTTACTCCTTTCCAGAGGACTTTCATAGCCGAATTGAGATCGATCGATGCCGTAGAGGCCAAATTAGAGTACCTTCTGAAAGTGATGTCCAAACACACCAAACTTGTGCCAATCAACTTGGACTACGAGAAGCCATTGGACTCGACCTCCGAAATGGACGTCATCAAGCAAAAAATTGACTTTTTCCACGAACGAATCCAACATTTGGAGACTTCGTACACATCATTACAAGTGCAGAGAGCTCGGTTCTTGGAGAACAGATACGTGATAAACGCTATCAACTCATTCCACGGGTCCACCTTGGTAGATTCTTCGGACTACTTTGAGATTGGAGACGACGATGATGACGAAGATGCCGACAACGTTGCATTGTTGAACAATCACAACCGAAATCTTGAATCTGGACAAATATCCGCTTCCGATAGTGGTGAGTCCGGCTTTGACGCTATAACAGGGGCAATAGAAACTTCGAAGGTATCTGCATTGAGGAATATCTTATGGAGGACCTTAAGAGGTAACCTTTACTTCAATGACATGGCAATCGAAGAAAAACTTCCAAAGGAAGGTGATTCTGAATTGGTAGAAAAAAGTACATTCATTATATACATACACGGTGAGTACTTGAGAGCTCGTGTTCGGAAAATCATTCAATCACTCGATGGAAAGATATATGACAACACTAGTGGAGGAAGTCTGGCCAGATCTGCAACTTTGAATGATGTGAATGCTCAAATTGATAACCTTGACAAAATCATCACCACAACCATGAATCAATTGATTACTGAATTGCACGTCTTACTGGAAGACTTTCCTAATTATTCATATGCTATTCAAAGAGAGAAGTTAATCTATGAAACCTTGAATAAATTCGATGAAGATGGCACTAGAAGATGTCTTGTGGCTGAAGGATGGATTCCAAAGTCAGAATTTGAGTTGATTCGTCAAACTTTGAGAAATTTGGTTCGACAAAGAACACATAGTAACCAAGGTGCTTCTCAAGAGTCTTTTGATCTAGAAAATACTGAAAGTCGACGTACTCCATCACCAGATCACTTTGATATCACTAGCATCGAAAGTGAAGAATCTGCAGCATTGATTGCTGTTGTCAATGAGCTTTCAACGACAAGAACACCTCCTACATTCCATCGTACCAACAAGTTTACCGGTGCATTTCAATCCATCATTGATGCTTACGGTATTGCCACGTACCAAGAAGTCAATCCAGGTCTTGCCACAATTATAACCTTCCCATTCATGTTTGCAATTATGTTTGGAGATCTTGGACATGGATTTCTTGTGGTATTAATGGCATTATACCTCGTTGCGAATGAAGTTAAGTTCGGTGCGATGAGAAACAAAGATGAAATCTTCGAAATGGCTTTCAATGGTAGATATATCATATTGCTCATGGGACTTTTTTCCATGTACACAGGTCTTATTTACAATGATATCTTTTCAAAGTCCATGACATTGTTCAAATCAGGCTGGGTGTGGGATATTCCAGAAGATTATGATCCTAAGAATCCGGTGAGTGTGGTTGCCAAAAAGATAGTTGGAAAAACATATCTATTGGGACTCGATTGGGCATGGCATGGCTCGGAAAACAACTTACTCTTCACCAATTCTTATAAGATGAAATTGTCTATTCTTATGGGCTTTTGTCACATGAATTATTCTCTTTTCTTTAGTTTGGTCAATTATCGGTTTTTCAAATCTAGAGTGGACATTATTGGTAATTTCATTCCCGGTTTTTTATTCATGCAAAGTATTTTTGGATATTTATCGCTCACGATCGTATACAAATGGAGTCAAGACTGGCTAGGAACAGGAAGACAACCTCCAGGATTGCTTAACATGCTTATCAACATGTTCTTATCTCCAGGTACAATCGACGAGCCTCTCTATACCGGACAAAAGTTTGTGCAAGTCGTTTTGGTCATAATCGCTCTCTGCTGTGTTCCATGGTTGTTGATCTACAAGCCATTAACTTTGAAGAGACAAAACGATAGAGCTATTCAATTAGGTTACACGGATCTACACTCACTCCACGACCATTCCTTACAAATTCATGAAGAGGAACAAGCCATTGCATTGGAGAATGAATTGAATTACGATCCACCACATGACGGAGAATCTGGTGATGAATACAGATTTCCCAATGATATCGAACCTCTCCATCACAATTCTTCATCGCATGGTGAAGGGGAAGAGTTCAACATGGGAGATATTGTTATCCATCAAGTCATTCACACCATTGAATTTTGTTTGAATTGTGTCAGTCACACTGCGTCATACTTGAGATTATGGGCTTTATCGTTGGCACATTCTCAATTGTCTACGGTGTTGTGGTCGATGACCATTCAAAATGCATTTGGTACCACGGGAACATTTGGAATCGTGATGACAGTGGTGTTATTTGCAATGTGGTTTGTTCTTACTGTGTGTATCTTGGTTTTGATGGAAGGAACATCTGCAATGTTGCATTCTTTGAGATTGCATTGGGTTGAGGCCATGTCGAAATTTTTCACTGGTGAAGGGTATGCTTACGAACCGTTCAACTTTAAACAGATCGATATATAGAATTCAGGTAGACCCTGAATATCATCAACTAGGTTCTTTAAGTTGTAGAAAAAATCTATCAAGATACTGTCAATTGACCACGAAGTATCTTCTCATTAAATTGGAATCTAATCTCTAGTATTTTCTCTGGAAGAAGGAGAAAAAGATGCTGAAGCTGTACAAAATTCATTACTCAAAACTTTGAAAATTATAAAGCTTAAGATACCACATCTTTATTCGAGTTGAATAGATAAAAACGTTCTATTGAGTACAGTTTATTAGGATCAACAGAATATCAAACTACCCCTAAATGATTAATTGGTTCGATCGGTATAAGAGCTTCTTTCCAACGGCCAAGAGTGAGCTTAGAAAAGATCCAGAAAGGTTTTCAAAGTTGCAAAGCAGATGAATTTATGAATTCATGGACCAAAATTTACCTTGACACGTCGGGATTACTACAGTGCCAATCTCGACCTCAAGGTTTTCAACAACTTGTAATTACACTAAGAAAATAACATCAGAAAAATTTCTCTCCATTAGTAATTTCATTCAAATTTCCACAGTGTAATTGAACTGATCTTCACATATTTATAAATAACATTCACATTTAGCTTGGAAACCGGATAAATTCTCTGTGCAGTTTATTATTCGTAGACATTGGCTCAGAAAGAAATTCTTCTACAATATTATAAGCTCAGTGTGGGCATCGCGATTCTGATCTACAGATCTTCCATGCAATTTTTGGAAGCAGAAGTGCGATTTCGAATGTCATAAGACCAAGTCGAACATTCGCATCATGGAGTTTTTTCGAGCACTGATGGTGTTTTCAGCTAGCTGATACTGGAATCTTATCAAGTATACCTCGGTACATACGTATGGTATAAGAGAATTTGCAATTCTCATTCCATAGGGTGAATTGTTCGCGATAGTGAAAATTTAAGCCCAACTATAAAGGGTGTGTAGCTGGTATTGTCTAGAAGAGGTGAATATTTTGAGATTTGCTGGTTCCCACACTGTATCTCGAGCTATGTTGACAATAGGTGTTTAGTCGAGTGACAATACACTCCGACTAAACACCAACACAAGTATAGCTCTAAGGTTGTTACTGGATATGTGAGAACAATAGCTTCAATAACAGGAACAGGAACGTTATGCGACTAAATCTCAGAACGCTGTTTCCAAAGGTAACATGTCGTGGAAATCTCCATGCAACCTCCTGGAGCTTAGGCGATGTTACGGAGCAACCGCGGACCGGTTACGGTGTCAATTGCTGACGATTTGTGACATTTTAGGGGGTGGATCTTTAGACAATTAGTATAGTTCAATTAAATTGTTCCATGTGAGAATATTATGCGAGCAGTACCTAAATAATACAATTTTTCATGGAAAATAAGCTGCAGCCTAATATCTTAAAAAAGGTCAAAAAGCCCGAAAAGGCCCCATCTGTTACTGGGCCTGTAGAGCTCCAGCTACCACAATCGCTATCACTATACCCGCATGCCTGATGTAGGAATGGGTCCAACCGTAGATGCACCTCTGGCCTTGCAGAATTCCCCAGTACATGCCTTTACGTCTGCCAAACAACCAACATCCAGCAGACTTGATCGTGCTTTTAACTAGTCCATTAACTCGACTATTTAGAGTTGTAATTGATGCGGAGAAACACACGACCGGCATCTCATCGAGGTTCATGCTGGGAGTTTCATGGGGTGACTTCAGCTGACCTCTTCTTCCAGCAACACTTGACCCGGGGGTCCAGAACTCCCCGGAGGTCATTCTTTGCCGGCGATGGACCCTGATTCAAGAGGAGGTCCCCGACCATCGCTATTGACTTAGCGGCGTTCCAAGTGGTCAGTAGAAACGGTTTTCCTTCTCCTCTGCATCTCTGCATATAGCAGAAGAATATTTTCGCAGTTTTATCAAGCCCCGACCCCAAAGCGACGCAAAGCGATGCAAAGCGCAAATATTTTATGTTAATCGATTGAGTGCATACCAGTGAAAAAAAAAAAAAAGATACCCACTAGAAGCTCTTGTATTCAATAGGGACCAAATAGAAGAGAGGAGTCAATAGACCGGCTGAGCTCTGTACCCGAGAGTGTCCTTTTCCGGAAAGACGGAATTGCTGGAAGCGCTCCATTCTAGAATCGCAGCTTCTCAGAGTCACTGCTTCTTAGAATAGAATTTCTTAGAATAGCTACTTCTTAGAATGGCTACGTCTAACATTCGCCAAATCTTCTAGAACCACTAAAACATCTAAACTCACTAGAGCCTCCGCAAAGCCACAGCAATAGTGTTACTGGAGCTATTGGAATCACCAACCTCACTGCAACCAACAGAACCGCTACACAAACTACTCTCTGCCTTCTCCAGATCACTCGAATCACCGGTAACACTGCACTGCCTATAAAATTTTTATCTGGGCTGGTGGATCGCACCTATGTGGTATTTTATAGGTGTAGCTGGTTGGTACCACGGTATTCTGCGTATGATATTATGACCATGCCTATTGTTTCGTCCTCGATGCCCTGAAAATCACCGAAAATTGGTTGAGAGCGCGGGCTCCTGTGTATTTTGCTAAGTTATAGCCGTTTAAGTCTGTTTGTATGACTGTTGTTGTGTCTTGGTGCCTACCGTGTCAGGTGGTTGGTGCATGGCTGGGATGTTCTTTGGGTCTTGTATGTGCTTCTTGCGGGACTGTGTCCGAAAAGTCCGCGAATGCTGAAAAGTTTCCGTGAGAAGACCTAGTGAAAAGTCTCAGTGAAAAGTTTCCAAGGTCCCAAAGTTCCAATTCCAATAAGAGAGCCTGAAAAATGAATTATGTAACTCTTCAATGTCCGACTACATGGGCTTCTTGTGTATATCTTGTACTCTCTCATTCTCTCTCATTCTCTCTGCTTCTCTATCTTGACCTCCAGAAGTGTCACTGAAGTCCGTCCTTTCAGCTGCCTTGTGCTGTGTGTTATTGACGTTGTATCGTGTCCCCACACAAACCACACAATAGGACTTATGTGGTGAATGTGGTGGTGTACCTTGTTTCTGATACACTCACACCACTTACTTCGCCACTTTTGTAATTGGACTTGGATCACTTGGAAAGGGATAATATGCCGTGGATTTCGGTCGTCTAGCACACCACGGTGGAGTTGCCATACGGAGGGTGGAAATGTACAAAACTATAATTAGGCGATTCTTCAGAGTGCTGAAGTACGCAAGAAGTGCAGCTTTTCCGGAGCATAGTTTTTCCATTTTTCACACCTTCTGACGTAACAATTCACGGATAGTAGAGTCGACTGTGCAACTTATCTACTGTATCGTTTTGGCTACCATGACCTGTCCTACAACTTTGGTGGGGCACGGCTACAGCAACTATCGAGTCTATGAAATCATGTGGGTACGGCTCATTTCAGGTTGATGGAGGGTAGAGCTGTTAGATGCACTTCTAGTTTTCACATCCTAACGAGGCTTGTAGACACTTTCTGTAATCTGAAAACTATCGGATATAGTTATTTCCGTGACTATGCAAAACATCGGAATTGCGTTTTGAATTTTTTAACACCCACAATTCTCCAGAATGGTGCCAACTTGGTAAATGGCAGACTTCAGCAGTCCTGCACGCGTATTGATTGTTGTAAGTAGTACAAATAATTAACTGCATACGTTCTATAGTATCCGTGATTGCACTTCTACACCGAAAGTTTATTTTATGTTCATAGGATCATAACTTCGTAAGATAAGAATATCGGAATATTATTGCGATGGTCTGATAATATTATTGAACCATCCATAGTGTCATACCGATGGTATCTTTGGTGTCATAAGGCTATATCGTCTCAACACTCTACGACCAACTCGTATTCCTTCTTCTTTCATGTTACATTTTATTGGAACGTCTTCCTCCCATTCTTTCCATGACCCACAATCCTCCTAGGCAAACCGTACTGGCACTCAACAAAACACCATTGTAGATTATCAGGTTTTGGTAGTCACTCGCCCGGTTCCCTTTTCCCGTCACCAAAAGTCCCGCTATCGGGGCTCCGAGCATATTACCGATACCTCTCACAAAATACATCAAACTGCTCATGGCTTGGTAGTTGGCCACTCCAAAGAGATCCACCAAGCATGTGGGCAAGAGACTGATGATTGCTCCGGAGAAAATACCGTACATTACCACAAATGTAACGAAAGTACCTTTCAATTGCACCATCCAAAGGGCAAAAATGGATACTGCGCTGATTACACTGCAGATGATAATCATGTTGAGACGGCCGATTTTGTCACCTCCGTAGCCTAGAACAACCTTGAAAATGGCATTGATACCGTTGTTCACACCAATGAACATCGCACCTTGACTCTCAGAGTACCCCAAAGTTTTACAGTACTTGGACATGAAAATCAACGGGATGACGTAGCCAGCCGATTGGAGAAGCGAGCCCGAAAGCTGGAGCCAAACCCTGAATGACCCCATTTGGTGAAGATTGAAGAGCTTGTTGTCCACTACTACGTTCATAGCAGGAGCTGGTTTCACCAAAAAACTAGATGAAAAAGTGGCTGCGAAATTAATGAGCCCCAAGATCCGAAGACACCACTGCCATCCCACGGCAGAAATAAGCGAACGAGTCAAGTTCGCCAATACCAAACCTCCTACACCTGTTCCACTGAAAAGTACACCCATAGCAATGGCCCTGTGTTCGTTGAAATAAACAGGAGCGCATACCACGGGAGGAAGATAGATAAGACTGGCACCCATCCCGAAAAGGAGACCCTGGGTCAACATAAACTGCCAGAAACTGGTACATGAGCCTGCTAGGGCCAAGCCTAATGACATGAGCACCAGCCCCACCACCATGATGGTTCTAGGGTGGAAATGGCCCATAAGGGTCTTGTTGAAGATTCCCAAAATATAGGTGAGCGCATTGCCAAAAGTACCCACAATAGCCACCTGGGAGTTGGAGTAATTGTGAAGAGGACCTCCGGGTGAGGTGTAGTAGTCCTGGAAAACACCGTAGGAGAAGCCAATGCCAAACACCATGAAATTGCAGAAGAACCCTGCAAAGATGACTCCGAGGCCGTCACGTGACTCCACGATTTTCGACCACCATTCGGCGGAGGAAAGTCCACCAGTTTTGGGCGAAGTTTGAGGGCTGGAATCGGTCGAGGTTTGGGGGCCGGAATCGGAGGACGCCATGGACTCATGGGGTGTTGTGACTTGGAGTTCGATCGAGGAGAGGGTAGAGAAATTGGACGAGGGGCCCTGGAATAAATCCGGGGGAGCGTAACTGCGAATTCCCGTTATGGTGGTAGAATCCGAAGGAGGTCGAATGCCATTTGCTTGGCCCGTGTGAGACGAACTTGACCACTGCTCTGAATACGAGAACAGAGTGTTCCTCGGAGGTGGTGTTTGTGTTTCAGGTGTGAAGGGTTTGTTCATGCGGTGATTATGGAGTTAAACTTCGGCACCGCACAGGCTTATATATTTGCATGTTATACATGCCAGGCGTGTCAGTACCGTACCCCGGGCATCGACGGAATACCTCCCAGCAAGTAGGTATGATTTGTGGGGAAAGGAGATCAACGGACCAGCAACTGAAGTGAAGGGTTCTCACTTCCAGAGTTTCAATTACGAGTTCAACTACGGGTTCAATTACATTAAGATTTGGAGTTTGTGACGAGTCTGTGGTGAGTCTGTGGTGAGTGTGTGTTGAGTGTGCTGAGTGTGTTGAATGTGCTGAGTGTGTGTCATTAATATAGAGAAATCTACGAGGCCACAAACTGTAGAAAGCATGAGAAACGGCTACAGCCCCAAAGTGACTAGGGTGAAAAATTCCTGTCAAAAGGTCGAACCAACAGGGTGAGATATGTGAAATATTTTTTGCATGCAAGCGAACCTATCCAACTATTGTGGGACTATTCATCTAAGTTGATTCTCTTTCCAGAGGTCAACATACGCTGCACCTCGTCCAAGGTCCAGGGCCGCAACCTGTTGCGCATCTTGTCGTGGAGTTTTTGCTTTATAAACTCCACGCTGGAGTTGGTTCTAGCGGCTTCATCTTCCACGAATTTGATGATCTTGAGTCTTGTGTGGCGGAATTGCCGTTCGGAGCTGCCATGAACCTTGAGCCACTCCGTCATGGTGATTTCGTGGTCTTTCAAGCTCTGCTCGAGACCCTTGAAGTCCTCCCACATCTCAAAGAGTGTAGAAGCTTGACGAGAAAGTCTGCGATTGAGAATGACTTGACGTTTTAATTCCTGCGGACTCATCACCGGTGGGACCAAGTTGCTTACAGCAGCCGCAGGAGCGGGCTGGGGTGCAGCCGTTGGAGCAACCACAGTAGGAGCTGGAGGAAGCAGCTGAAATGGAGCAGGGGGTTCATGGCTGTATACGGGTTTGTAACCATAAGGCTCTGGAGGGGCCAGCCCCAGACATGGCTCGACATATGGCTCTGGAATTAAAATTGGGTGTGGAAGGGAATCCGATTGTGTTTGTGGGTTGCACAACGTACTAGAATGTGAATGTGGGAGTGGATTAGAATGTGAGTGTGGAAGTGGATTGGCAAGCACATGGGGGTGTGAATTCATGTGAGGAATTGTGGTTAACGTGTGATTCAAGCTAGGAATAGAATCAGGTTTATTATCAAAAGAATTCACTCTTGTTGTGCTTTGAGTTTCCAGGTTGTCTATTCCTGGAAGTTGATTCATTTCATTAAGGTTCCCTAGTAAAGTCATGGTGTTCATGATTCCTTGGCGAAGATTGGCCATGCCCACAGAATTTAAATGGTCGTTGGTTTCACTGAGACTCAGTTGCGCCAAAGGAATCATGTTCTTGCTACGTAGACTCAACAACGCGAGGAGTCCGCTGGTTGTATTTTGAACTTTTTGGAGCAACTCACTTTGAGACTGAAACACCTCGTTCTGTTTGGCAATGTAGTCACCCAATTGTGAAAGGATGAATTTGTGCTGGTTGTGGTAGTCATTGATAAGAAATTCAAGTTTCTCTATCTTGTTATTCTGCTCCATATAAAGTTGACGGAGTTGTGCGTCATCGGGATCAGAAGCAGGTTTTGATATCGTAGGACTCTCAATTTTGACCCCATTCATTTCATGTGGGGGACTTGTGAATATGGGAACTTTGTCCCATTTTCCCAGTAGTATTGTCTGCTTTGCAAAGGCATTAAAAATTTCCGAATTGAAAATCGGATGTTTCGAAAGGCAATGATCGGGATAGAGACGTTTAAGAAGAACCATATCTTGACACAAACTGCGGCGAAGACGTAATAATAAGCGACGGATCTTGGGGTAACCTGGAGAAGATTCCGATTGGGTTGGAGGATATGACAAGAAAGGAAATATTTGTTTGACAAGTTCCTCCGGGGGTTCACACAGATCTCTTACGAGTTCGTAATCTTCTATTGATCCGAATCCAGCCATTCTGGAAATGGTGTTGTGAGAGAGATGCAGATGATCCAACAGAACCATTTTTTCAGAATCGTCAAAATCATGAGTGCACAAGAGTTTATTGAGATTGATATTCTTGAAGTTATGCTTGAACAACTGCAAAGCACAGATGGAAGACTTGTGTTGTTGGCTGTAGGAGATGGAGGACAATTTGTTACTTCCCTTAAGGAGTTTGATGTCTTCCAATATTATTGGACTGTTGAAGGTCAATTGCAATTCGACAGAACCGTAGACGTCAGGAACCTGAAATCTGCTGAAGAGATAAGCACTCAATGCAAAATGGGGGCAGAATTCAATGTGCTTTGCTCTCAATGCTGCGTGGAACACATACGGGTGTTCTATATTAGACAACGAGCTATTATTCCTTGTTCTGAATACTAGTAAGTCGGTTGGAGAGTCAAGCATCTCGATATCTCCCAATATAAGCTCTCTCTTCTGGAGGTTTTTGAGATAAAGCGAGTGGGTGAGGGCGAAGTCGAGTCCTGTTCGGAGCAGCTTGTGGTCATTGAGGTAAGAGGAGTCGCCTTGGCCTAGCCAAAGTGCTTTGATTAACAGGTAGTAGTCATGGATAGTGTACTCGTTGTTATCCAAGGTAGAATCGTCAGAATCTGACATGGTTGGAGATGGAAGGGTTCGATGCCGAGGGAGGAATGTGGAGTCTGGGCACGATGGTAGTGATGGGCGGCTGAGAGCGATGATGCTGGAGGGAGACACGATGGACACACTGTAAAGGAAGGCACACGGGATAGTTGAGGAAGGAAATAATGAAGGACTCCAGCTGGCGTCAAGTGGGTGTTTGGTGGGGAACTGGAGAGAACTGGACAAACAAGGGGCAGGTGGTCACAAGCAATGGTGGGTGATGGAAGGGAAGGAACGAAGGGAAGGACTTGGAGTGGATGGAAGAGATCAGATATCGGGCCGGGGCCAGCAGAATCGGAATCAAGAGAGTGAATCAATGGAACGATAGATCCATAGAACGCAAGAACTAACAATTATAGAGCAACGGGAGCAGCTCGTGCCAGGGGGTCGATGGACTTGGGAGGAGAGCTCAGGAACGAGGGCAACGGCTGTTGTGGTCGTGAGCTGGGAGCACCGGTACAACAAGTATGGGAAGAAGACTGTTGGTCACTAGGTCAGTTACTCGCTCAATTACTTAATCACCTAATCACCTAATCACTTAGTCAATTGGTCACTTGATCAATGTGGCACTTGGACACTTCGTGCTGTCACTTGCCTGGAGCTGATAAGAAAAGGAGGTAGCGAGAAAGTTGCAAAGGTCAACACAATTGAACTAGACGTCAATGGCGGTGTCTATATACGACCCACGCCAGGTTAGGCACATCAAGAGTAGATACTGAGGTTTCGAAAAAGAAACCCGCTTGGGGACCCCAAACGGGTTGAAATCATGATTCATAACCGGGCTTCGATAAATATACGAAAAAATAATCAACAATAGACTAAAAAATTTAAATTGCTGCATGATGGGGCAAGCGTGCGAAACGTTGGTGGGGCCAGAGAAAAACTATATATTAGTTAGTTAACTCCGATTGATGTGGGCGCAAAATATTTTTTTATGCATAATGCAAGAGAAAAGTATATGGCAAGCGCTGGCATAATTGTGCGTGGAGGGGAGTCAGAAGCCGGCCAGGGGTGAGTGGGTGATTGAACCTCTACCTGAGACCTCGGGTACTCTTCCTAATTGGTGGGATTTACCTTCGATTGCCACAATTGACGTTTTCAACACTTTCGCAATTCCTACCCGCAAAATGGTGCAAATCGGACTTGTTGTATGCCTGGAGAACGTCGGTTGCCTTCGATGTAAACACCCGGACAGAAGTAATGACAGGTCCTGTATGCGAGTTCTGTATCTGTGCATCCTCCAACGCGCGATGGGAGCAGGAGCAGCTCAGAATCAGCTGATACAAGAGGCTAAAGAGGATCTTTCGCTCCAGAGCCTCACCCAGATCTTATCTCCTTGTCACGAACCGGTGACCACCGCCTCAGCAAAGCGAAGCCCGCTTCGCAGCACAAGTTTCCCCAGAAATCCGTCTATATACTTCAAAACTCCAAGTACCCCAAGTACCCCATAGGCATCATGTGTGAGAGCTTTGCCATGGTTATTATACCTCGAAGCATTGCCACATGAAAAACGCAGCTACTTTGTGTCCTACTTGTACATCCTCCATCTGAACAAGCGGTCAAAAAAAATATGTGGATTTAGACTGCACAGCATCCACGTAACACACGCACATGTGGCAAGTGCCTTGTTAGCTTCCATGATTTTTTAGCAATCAGCCCCCGTTTCCTGAGTAATATATTGTATAGTAGGAAATACACCGCTTTTGTTGTAGTTTGCAGAAGTGCTGTACCTACCGAAGGCTGCTTGGAAGTTTTGAGTTTGAGGTCGAGGATGTGCTCAGATTCGACTCGTTGTCGGTGATTATTCTGCAGGTCTGGTTCCACTTGATGGTGTGGCAAGCGGACGCAGCTGAACCAGCCGGATGTAGCTGAAGGGGCGATCGGACGAACAAACTGGGAGGAAAACGAATGCAAACAGAAATGCAAATGGAACAGAAAATGCAACCGTTCAACGTAGCATTTTCAGAAACAGAATATATGGAAATTGGATTTCCGCTATTAACTAAACTGGCAAACCGGCGAAGTACAAAGTGCCAGCCAAACACTCAGACAAAGGTGGAAGAAGCAATTTTCATGAGCACAAAACTCCTTGAACAAAGGCTAGGGTTCCTGATGTTCCTGCTTCTGCTATTGCTCTGCCCTATTCTTGTTACGTTAGACCCAGGTTCAACACATTAACCCACGAACAATGAATTTAGATGTATCCCGTGATCGGACCAATTTGGGGTCCATAACCATCACACGAAGCTCGAAACTACTGAGCTTCCTAGCTACTACATACCTTCCTGACTACCAAGCAACCAAGCGATACACCTACAGACTCGCTACTTCGAGCTTTCGAACCCCAAGCTTACGAATTTCCGTACATCCAAACACCTGAGGTCATGGACACCCGGACTTCCAAACATCCGTGCCTCCAAATACAAACATCCGTACTTCAACCTGCCCAACATTCGCACCTGGAAATTGCCTTATAGCCAGAACTTTTCGCTTAGAAATCGAATGTTTGTGGCCACTGAGATTGTAACTATGCGTAAAAAAATTTCATGACCGATTACACACTATACCGATACTCTGGCTGTAATCATGGTAGTATAAGGAGCTGAAAGCAAACATGTCCTTACGAAATATGCACCAAGCATCATCTTCAAACATCCAGAGAGTTTGTGTAAGCAGTTGAAGGTTCAGCTAAATAATTGCTAATTTTTGTTCATAATTCAGAGTATTCTCCCAACCGTAGCCAGATGCGACTATTATGGGTGTCACTACGTACCGATTTACAATTCTCGGTGCTCCTCAAGTGTGTGAATGTGGATAGTTTGGCGCTTAGAGGCATTCAAATGCTTTTTCCGTGAGTTTCGAGTAATGTTTCGGAATTAAATAAATTGCATATCTCCTTTCGGAGACATGACATCGACGCTAAATTCCTTGAAAGTTATTAAGCATTAGGCGTACTTAGATTTTTTAGCATTTTTAAAGTTCCATGAGTGCATAAGAGCATAAGGCTTTCGTGAAATGCCCCATGTTTTGAACCACTTGATAATATTGGTCACGGTTCGACGTGTTGAACGAGTTACGATAACGCTTCCGTGAAGACCACATCATTCCAATTGTATAATTCGCTAGACCGTCGGTTCTTGGCGACGTGGGAAACCCAGTACATGTTCCTGGTCTCATGATCCCAATCAGAATGTTGGTTTGATCACGGTAGAGAAACGCCTGGAGATCAACCTAAAAATTTATAGTAGATAAGTTATGAGACTCCACTGGACTGCCAGGTCACCACCAACACACAACAAATGCTAGCACAATCTACGAGGCACATGATACGAAACCTATTAGCTACGGAGACTTGCTGTCAGGGAATATAAAACCGAGCTAATTAAAAATTATCATTCTCAAGCCTCTACTCTATACATATTGTACGTTAGCTTCCATATCAGGTCTCATAGTGACAATTGGCCATTGACAAGAAATTTTCCGTGTTCACCGGCATGACAAAATATCGAGTTACGGGGTCGATTCAAAAAAATACACTAAATGCTCAGGAGAGAGATGAAAAGAAGCGATCTAGCTAAAAAATACGAACTGGGAGTCTTCTGGAACAAGTGGACTCCTGACTTTGTAGGCGCAGATGTTTGGGTCTAGGGCCGTAAGTTCGAAGTAGCACCGGTTTCAGCCAATTTTTCAGTCAAAAGCAAGCCTCTCTTTCTCTCTGTCCACCCAGTCGTGACCTCCAGAAACGAATTATCACTACACAACACATGAGCCTTTACCCCAAGGTCGCATCGCACGGCAATACTAGTGTGATGCGGCGTATGAATTCGCGGTTAGCTGTGTTTAGCGTTGGGTGGATATGTCTTGCTTGAAGGTTTACATCCACACATTGCCGGGGACTGGGTGTCGGAACGGGATCCGAGATTCGCACATGCTTCTCTTCCTGCTTCTGGGACTTTGCAGCCTGCTTCCACAGTATTTTGAGTGGTGACGCAGACACGTACCTTTGATTATGGTAATAATGCTGCAGTCTCGGTATGGACCGCGGCATCCCCGTAGATGCTATGCAAACGCTCATACTGCGTAATTAGGTTTGGTCTTAAGGTGCATGGTTTTGCAGGTGCTCGACCGGAACAGATATTGTATATCCGATTCCGTGGTCGACGCAACTCGATGCAACAGCCTACAGCTTACAGCATGTCACATTTGGTTGCATCTGGTTGCATCTCACTTCATACTACATACTAGTCAAGCAGGTCCCATTTGCGATGGACTCTGGCCTCTAATTGCATCAGCCTGGTGTAATTGTTGAGGACGAAACAAGCCTGGCAGTAACTCGAGTGGAAGCGGCGTTCGAGCTGCAAATTTGCTCCCATTCCATGTCTTTTGATGGGAGCTACAGCCTCTCGAAAAGGGTATATGTAGGTGATGGTTAGTAGTAGAGGCCTGGCCTCGGTGTTAAGGAAACTGGCTAAAGTTACAGGTGGGAGGCAACTGGCTATTGGTTAATATTAATAGTATAATGCATTTGCGATCGGTTCTCCAGCGAATGGCTACAGCCAATTGTTCTATTTTCTATTGGCTCTCTTTGACCTGGTTCTACGGAGTTGCTTCCTCTCGCGGTTTCCATGCTGATATCCACCAGTTACAGCCCCAAAAATCCCTCGTGTCAACTCGTTTGGGCTCATCACGACTCTTTGGGCCTCTTTTCAACACTTGTCAACCCCTCTCAGTTTTCGACTCTTCTCAACACTTCTTGACTTTTCTCGACTCTTCTCGCTCACCTGGACTCATACCCCGTGTCTCGTCAATGGAACCTGGTCGTAGATCCTCGAGGTACCACCTTCTCTCCCTCCTAGGCCTCGGACTTAGGTCCACATGCTGCTGCTTCTCTGTTTCCTTGTTCTCTCTCTACATGCCGGAACCGGAGTTTCAACCTGGTTTTTGACATATATCTGTCTTGGGCCTTGCGTCGTGGGCCGGGGCACGCCAGGGAAGATTCCTGTGTTGGGACACCTGAAACGGAATATGTCAACACTGCAGAGTCACCCGTTCTCCTCCGTGCTCCCCAGAACTCCCCAGAACTCCCCAGAACCCCCAGACTCTCTGGAGCTGTTTCAACCTCCTCGGTGGCCCCCACGTTTGGACTCGGTACCCCATGGAGCCCCATGGGTCCCAGGTACGTTTTTGGTCTGGGCTGTATGCAGGCCGTACTAAGCCTTCTTTCGATCCGCGCACCGTGCATGGAGCGGATATTCAAAGATCAACAGCAGCTGGGCCAGCGGATTATTATTGGGGTCACGTGACGCGGCCCACCCATGTTCCGATCCCCGGGCATGGTAAGGGATGTTTACATTCACTTTATTTCCTACCTGCCGCATGTAATTAAGGCATGCTCTCCTCTTACATAAACCGTGCGCCAAATTATTGGCCGTGTCTGTAAGTTTTTTCACGCAACTCGTGAGTACCTTCTTCCTATTACGATACTTGCAAATGCATATGCATAATGTACAACAAGGTTGATGTCGAGGGCCGGCCCGGGCTCGTAACGCTGAGCAGTCTGAACCTACAAGAATGGGGTTTGGTCAGACTCTATTATCTGGCTCCACAGATGCCTCTACAACGCTTCTAAAACCTGTGACATTTTAATACTAATATACATCGTACAAGAGCGGAAAGCCATTTTTGCGATCTCCGCCCATGGTTCCCAAAATTGAAATAATATGATCGTTGACACACCCTCTGACAAAAACTGTAGAGCGGGCTGTTCCGGTTCGTAAATCACGGTTTCAAATACATTCCCTCTGTCACTCTCGAGATAATCTCATATGCAAATCGAGATCTCGTGCCAACAACATGTGATTCGTGTTGTGTGTGTTTTGTGCCGTCGATGCTTTCGTAATTGCAAAAAGCAGCATCCGTTGCTGTGCCTCAGGACGTACCCCTAATGGAACTCGAGCCTGTGTCAAATAAATAATTGATGTACAAGTTCATCAACTTTGGTGGTCTAATAAAAAATAACTTGTTAAGCAAATCCTTTATTTTGGTAGCCAGGCACCCGCCGTGTACCGTGCTCTATCTTTGATTTCTACCACTATTTTCTATCCCAAATAGTGGTATTTTTTCGCCTCTTATCCTCTGCATGTTCGATTTTACCTCTTTCCACAAAATTCACCAACAGTGTTGGAATGGTTAACGATCGTAAATGCTCAATTCAGCTTTCGTCCTCGGTTTCACTTTCTATGCCATTGAGAATCATTCCTTTCTGAACTACCAATTTGCTTAAATCGGATCTCACATTGAAATCCATTGATCCCGAGATCTTGCTTTCCTGGAGCCACTCACGACATACCTTCACCAACTTGTCTAAATTGTCGTTATCTTCCACACCTGGAATCAACTCATTGATGACTCTGATGGAGGATGTAAAACTAAGAAGACTCAAACTATCGGAACTAGCCAAGTTCAAGTAACGGAGTACTTTTATTGCATGGTCAGTTTCGTTATTGTTGTGGTAATATAATGCAAGGGACGTGGTAGCAATGATGAACTTTTCATCATTAACAAGATTGAGTGAGCTTATGAGGGACTTTTGAGATCTTAATACCGAAATAGGTGCAACGGTTGAGGATTCAGCGTTCGCTTCTTCTATGGTGTTTTCGCTTTTTTGCACAGACTGTTCGGAAGTGCTATTCTCTTCATTTTCTTCAGTTAACTCTTCCAATTCCGATTCCTCTGACTCAAGATCATACAAATCACTACTTAATGAATCACTCAACTCTTGGTTGAACTTGCTTAAATCTTTGGTCACATCACGGTACAATTCCTGGAGTAACTGTGGTGAATTTTCGGAATCTATCACGGTCTTGAACAAATTGAAGTAGCCATAAATCGACGAATTCCTGAATGAGTCCAATAAACAACTCTCGATCTTGATGATGTCTTTGTGGATTTCAGTAGTGTCAGTTTTCTTGGCAACATTAGATAAATAGCCTAAGTTCAATTGGTGAATTATTTCCAAGATTCTCCAATTGACAATAATATCGTAAAGAACTGTCTTGGTGGATGATGATGATGGTAAAACTGCTCTTACTAATTCAACGTATTTCAGGTTGTTGTATCCAGAATCCAATCCTTCGTTAATCTTTCTTCCCATCAAGAGATTACTCAATCTATCAATCAATGACTGAGACCCGAACATTGCCAACCCATCAACCTTGCCCATTAAAATGTTCAATTTCTTCAAAGACTCGTCATCACCCTTGTATTCCAAATTACTGATCAAGGTGGCCTTGTATGATAAGTCACGACTTAAGAATCTGGCGCTTAATGGGAATTTATTGATCAAAATCTTACCCAACAAGATGTTTAAGAAACAATTTTCGAAAGTTGGTTCACTGACAGACAAGAGCATGTAATCTTTGATGATTTGTGACCACTGTGTTCCTTCAGTTTGGCCACCTAATCTCAGTAAGATGGAAGGCTTTGAAGCTTCCAAAGACAATGGGAATTGAAGACCTAAAGAAACCAAAACATAGGATTTGAAGAACTCCGAAGTACTCATTTCCTTCAACTGCTTCACCTTCTCGCCGTTGGATTGAGCTTTGGGTCTCAACATTGGTAAGAAAATACTTACCACGCTCCCTAAAATCAAGGCAATTTTGAACAAATTCCAAAGCATAACGATTGATTGTGGGGGTTGACTTAAGAATGATAAAAATGGAATAGCTCCCATACTCTTGAAATCATTAGTGGAAGGAGTACCACCAAATAATGTCGTTGCCATCACAGTAGCCATTCCTCCTAAAAGTACCTTATTGCTTGGTTGGTATTGGTTTGGTGATGATTGTTGGTAGAACTGTTCTTGAGGTGAAGGTCCTTGTTGATAAACTTGAGAGCTTGAACTGTACGATTGCTGTACTGGAGTTGCGTTGAAGCTTTGTTCCTGAGGATAAAACCCGAAATTTTGACCCTGGCTTGATGTACTTGGTGCCATCTGTTGAGGTGTAAACTGTACTGGTTTGGAGTCTGCCTCTTGAAGTAGTTTCTGTAATTGAATATTTTGTTGTCTTAATATATCATTCTTCTTTTCCAAATGCTTGATGTATTCGGTTGCTTTCGTTAATACGCTTGCTTTGTTCAACTTCGAAGCAGGGGTCAAACCTTCTAAATCAGCCAAAGAAACATCCTTTGAACCAGTAGCAATTCTCAAAGAAGGCACGGCATCCCGCAACATCAAAATCTTGGAATTTATATTTGTTCTGTACTTTTTCTCAATCACATTGTGAGAAGTCTTATCTTTAGCTTTAGGCTTTGTGATCTTGGACTTTGAAGGGGCTATAACTTCTTGTTCCATCTTCTCGGATTTCACAGGTTCGGGAGATGTGTGCACGCTGCTAATGGATTGTTGCTGAGGTGAAATGGCATTGGAAGTTGAATCTTGCGAGTACGACGTCGTAGACATCGTGGTGGAAGCGCCTCCAGCGCTGTTGTTATTATAAATATCGTCCCTGTCGTAATTTTGTTCAGTGAATTGGGAATCAGCATTGTTAGGATTCCAATTAGGGTTGCCGTACTTCTCCTTGATGGGAAGGGCAGCTTGAGGAATCTCACCATCCCACATAACATCCGCCATGTTCAAGCCCACTTTGGAGCTTTCATCGCCACTGATGGAAGAAGGCAGGAGGTTATTGAGAGTTCCACTGATGGAGTCAAGGAAAGTGTCTGCAGAATCGAAATCGAAGTAGTTTGTGTTGAAGTCTGTCATGGTTTTCTTGTTGTGTTCAGCTGTGACAGGATCCAGTGCTATGTGCAACAGTGTTTGGGTTTGTTGGGTTCTGTTTGTTCACTTGGGCAATTCTTTAGGCTGAGTTCAACCTTTAGGCACAACCGACGACGCTTGACGGTTGCAGACGAACTGACGATTTCTGGTCGTCTTATCGGGGTTTCAAGCTTGAAAGAAGGGGGTTTGTGGAATCTGGGGTTCCACGATATACCTGGGCGTAGACAGGACTTGGAGGGAGGATAAACTTAAGCACACAAATGATGCAGCCTTAAGATCAGAAAGTTGATGATATCGCCGCAGAACTGTCAGGTTTTCACGATGTGGGAAGGCACCAGTTTTTATTACGGCTGGTAGTCATTGATTCAGGAAAAATCAGGTCATTTTGGCTGTGTGCAGGGGAACCAAAGAATCAGGCTATTTCTTACGTAAGCGGCCTCTGCCACTTGTGATGCCACTGCTGGGACCTGGGCCGGCACCCGAGTCTTCCCTTGGGTTTCACCACGGGATCGGGCAAACCCGGGCCAGCGGGAGAGACGTGTAGGAGAACGGCACCGAACAAGCTTTCGATGCTGAGTTTCGGCGAGGTCATTTCGGCGAGCTGTTGCCCATGGCAGCCATCCGGTGGATTTGGACCACTCTATGGTGCAGCCCCAAATAGTGCGAAAGTGGTGGGGAAACGGGGACACGAAGGGGCACAATAGGGAGAAATTGCGGGAGAATTTCAGAGCCACCGTTCGCCTTGGTACGGTGCGGCTCGGTGAGGGCCGCGGGAAAGGACCACACGTGAGGCGAGCACTGGGGGAGAGTGGTACTGGAGTGAAGGTGGGATACCACGAGTGACACCAACGGCACTGAGGGAATGCCACCATTTACACTATCAATAGCAGCATCAACATTATTATCTCAGACGCTAGTTCCGGAGGGCTCCTGTGAACTGCCGCCACCACGGCGGAAATCACAGGACTAGTGGGGAATTATATCAGGCAAGGCTGCGCCTAAGCTTCCCCTAATTGTTGAATATTTAATTCTTTTTAATTACTTTTAATTACGTACTAATTGCTACGTGATTACTTGCTGTATAATTGATTATCACTCAATTACTTGGTTACCATGCGACCGAGGTGAGGTCTGGTGCTGACGGTGTAATTAGGGCGGAACCCCGAGGCGAATGGTGACAGTCCCGCTGGAAAATAGTGGAATAGGGAGATTTGGGGTGGCTTCGTACCGAGTGCTACGGCCACCTCGCGGTGCCATACCCTGTGTCGCGGTACGACGGGAGAAACAACTATGACCAGATGTTGGTGCCCTGGGCCGCCGATCCAATGGTACTTTTGACCATGATAAGGAATTCGGATGTTTGGGCATGGAAGATACTCAAATTTGAGTAGTTTTGCTGTCTGGACTACTAAACTTGACCAAGTAGTTGACACAGTTGTATGTCTGACTAATCTGAATAGTTCACATTTTATAGTTTGATAACCTAGTCCAAATAGTTAGCTTTCGACCTTTCTGAGCAAATAATGTGCTTCCTGGGTAGTTCTTGTCTTTGAGATTCTACAGTAGTTGTGATAAGTCCTTAACCTGGTCGAGTTCCGCTGTTAGTATTCTGTAATTATTAATTTGATGATTGTTATATGACTTGAAATTCTTAAGCTTCTTCATGCGATCAAGAAGTTGATGATCTCCTCCCATATTCATGTGAACGTCAAGTGTTGAATATAATATCCGCTTATAGTGACAGCTTCTGTGCTATCAATTCAATTCCAAATGTGGTGAATCTTCCGAATTCCATCAAGGAATACAGATCACGCACATCAAGGCCAAGGAAGATTTGAATCAACTCAAGTCATACTCTGTGACCTGACAAGCGCAGATGCCAGTTGCTATCGAAATTAATCATTATCATATTCTGAAATGAAGGGTGTTCTTCAGCAACTGCACGCGAGGTCCTCGGATGGATAAAGCAATACTTCTATTGTATCCGTTCTGAATGCTTCTCTTATCGCATGAATTGGGAGGATGAACGAAATTTTTCGTTCTTCTTGCGTTTTCAATCCTTGTTGCTTGGCCGGACACTTCGGAGATCACCATTAAGCTAAAATCTATCAAAGTGGTGTCATTCTGTGCTGGTATAAGGGATTTTTTTCGGTTCTTTTAATGTTGCATCTCACTAGTGATGTTTGGGAAAGTTTAAACATGTTAGGTCGGATACTAAGACGCAAGTGTAACCCCGCCTTTCGAACTTATATCGTTATCAAGTTCATGGGAGTTTGCTCAACAAGATGGTGTAAGATTTTCGCTGTGGTGAATCGTTTCCAACATACTGACACCCATATGACTAACTCAGATACGGCCAAGCATGTTCAAGTAACTTCACTTTATCAAATTAGCACTTGAAAATTGAAATTATGAAATTTCCTAAACGTGTGGATATTGCATGACTTCCAATGTTTTTTTCTCGTATTACGCCTTCAAATTGGTGGAAGACTCTCTCTGCAAACAGGACATTGAAGTTTGTACTTCATCCAGTTTTCAAGACATTCAGCATGGAATATATGATGACATGGTGTGACCATATATTCTTTCTTCTTGATCTTTTTTCTTGCTGCACTGTTATCACCAGAGGCAAGAACTGGAAGATCAAGATCGGTCATGCAAATTGGACATGTTGTCTTGCATTTAATGACACCTTCCTCTTCTTCTTCTGGCTTTATACTTGCGATTAAATCGGAAGCAAATCCACCAGATTCCAAGTCTTTGAGTTCGAGAATTGCTTGGTAATCGTATGCTTTAGGTAGCCATTTCTCGTTGAGCCAGAACCTAGGACCCATGATTAACTGGAGATATAATAATAAAATCTGTAATCCTACCCAGGCTGTGACAATAGCAGCTAAATTAGGATCGAAGAAATGCCTGAAAATATTTGACTTGTAAAGTGTAAGATAATAAAGTGGAGCCAATCTCAAGATACTCATTCCAATGATGAATTCCCAACCAAAGGAATGTCTTCTGTTCTTTAAAGTGTTCCTCGAAAATTGCGGGATCCAAAACGAAGATATTCCTAAACAACAAACGTACTCGAAAATTTTCCTGTAAATTAATTTCCACTCCATTGCACTATCAATAAACAGGATAGATAAGAATAAAAACACGAGTCCACTTGTGAATGTAGATATAACAACCCATTCTTCGTTGAACTGTTCCCTATTCTCAGGTTGTGGATTTGTTTGAGTAGGTGCTGGATTATTTGCGGTTGGAAGGGTATCATTAGTCGTTGCATTGCGGGTAGTTCCATTTGTTCCGCTGATTTCAGTTCCTTCTCTACTCGAGCTCAACGTACCACCTCTCAAAATTTCCCACCATGAAATTTCACGCTCATTATTTTGAGTATAAATCACACTGGATATGCATCTTAGTTCAAAGACGATACAAACAATAGCAATTGCAGCAGTTGCGCCTCTGATTACAAGCGAAACACTATTCAACAACAAAAGTAGAACCGAAGCAGATAACAAAGCACCCTGAAAACTGATCATGTACAAAGTTTTTATCGAGAGAATTGATAACTCACCTGGAGTTCTGGAGCGATTGCTTTGACGGAGGAAAAAGAAAAGCTCAAAGGAACTAAGGATGAAAGCACCAGCCATAAGTCCTTTGAGCCTTTTCTTCCAAATTTCTAGTCTGATCCCTTTAAATTCTGCGTCGCTTTTCTTGGCAATAATTTTTCCACAATCTGGAGAATAAACAAGGAAATCTTTGATCGCAATTTCTGGAACTGTTGGTAAAGGAGCTCCAGTAGGATTTCCAAGTTCTTCGTCGATTCGTTTCAATTGTTCCTTTGTATATTTTGTCTTTTCCAATTGAAAGTACGCAACAAACTCACAATTTTTGTTCCCATAGTAAACACTGTTATCCATATCTTGAAAACGTATATCCCCCGGAGATGTTCTATTCAAATCGTTCTCGATCAATGTTTTAGCCAATTCAAACTTTGACTCTGACATAGCAAAATGAGGCAAGGCGTATTCTCCGAAAAACTTTGCTGTGTTTGTTAAACTCAAAATGGAACCGGTGTCCAAGAAATAAACACCCTTCATATAAAATTCATTGGTTCCCTTTGAGGGTTCGCCCAAAGAAAGAACCAATTCGACAATTATGGCATTTTCAATTAGGGTATCTGGAGATTTGTTACTCTTTGAAGGTAAGGAAATGGGTCTGTGGCCAGTCAATTCAATACCGATTTCACCATTTCCAGTAATGTTTCCAAACCTTAATACCTCTGGCCCGCCATAGTGCATTCTAACTGGAGGATTATTATTCTCGGGATCATTCTCGTATTTCTCCTCGTCTTCCTTGAACTTGGTATCAATGTAGTAGTCTTGAAGGAACTTGGGAGGTTCCAAATCAAATTCAGGCAACAGACTCTCGAGGAGCTCAAACTCACCGTATGCCTTTCCTGAGATGTTTCGAAGGAATGTTTCTCCACCAGAAGATGTGAGCACTGGTTTATTTTGAATTTGGCTCAACAATTGAGCATCCAGTGGGTCTGGAGCATCATTACCTTCATTTCCATCCAGGAGTCCTGCTCTGTCTGAAATCTCCAGATTCGAGTCCCTCTTGCTCGAATCAACGAGCCCCCAAAATCCTTTGACACGGTCGCTTACTATGTTTGGAAGCAAGGACCACTGTTCGTTTTCTTTCCACGGGTGGCTGGAATTGTACTCATGGAATGGCCAATTTGAAGAGTTCTTGCCGTCCTCCATATCCTTGAATGAAAGATGCAAGCCTGTGATGTTTCCGTAGCCTGAACTGTAGGTTGAATTGGCCAATTCTTGCTGGCTGTAGTGGAGTTGATTCTGGAAGTGATACATGGCATTCACCTTTTCTTCAGGGACATCGGGCTCGAGGACCGACCTGAAGAAAAGGCTCATGGTCATGAACATGAAGATGAACATCACCGTGGCCTGATGGTCATTGTTCATGGTGCCGAAGTTCAGAAAGGTGGAATGGAAGGAAAGTAGCGTAGTAGGGCTGATAGACCGTAGTGATTCCGCGCCACTGTGTGGGTCACGTGCGGGGTCACGTGCGTTGTATACCGAGAGGGTCCTGCTCTACTTTCCTTTTACTGATAATTCTGTTGCTACACGGGTCTGTTTTCGTTTTCAGGTATAATTATCATACTAGCATATATAACCAATGTGCTCATGCACAAAGTATCTATCCTGAGTTTTTATTATGGGAATATGATACATGAAATTCATATAATTGTCCGGCAACTATACTGTGGTGTTACATGAGGGCCAAAGCCACCACGGAACCTGCCACCATGGCGATGCTCATGGTGGAGAATGAAGATGCGGCGGAGTTGGCTTGCACGACAGTCGAGGTGTTGTTTTTACCGGGAGCAGCACTAGCGGACAATGGTTCCAAGTCGGCCTTTGGCAAGGCCTTGTTCACGTATGGATATGTTCCATTGACGAGAGGGATGGTATCGTTCTTTCTTGGGGGAGTGGTAGTGGTAGTTGATTTGGTGGAGGTCTGTGTAGAGGTTTTCACTGTGGTTGCTGGCTTGGGGAATGGAGTGTCGTCGTCGTCCTCGGGGCAGTCGTCTGGGGTCGAACCGGAACCAGAAGAGCCGGAAGAAGAACCAGAAGAACCAGAAGAGGAGCCATGGGAGCCAGAGGATCCAGAGTTAGAGTTCCATGAAGAGCCAGAAGAACCAGAAGAACCGGACTTAGAGGATCCGGAGGATTGGCTTGGGGCCTCTCCTTGTTCCTCATCGTCAGTCCAGCCATCGCAAGACTCGTCCTCGTCTTCATCATCGGAACAGACACAAGTAGGATCACACTGACTAGCGCCGGAGCCAGAACCTGAACCCCAGGACCATCCAGAACCGGATCCATTGCCACTGCTAGCTCCAGTGTTCTTTCCAGTACCACTGCCGGAGCTAGGAGCACCGGAAGAAGAACCAGAATTGGCCCATCCTGGAGCCACTTCCTCGCAATCGTCCTCCCAAGAGGAGCCAGAGGAGCCAGATTTTCCAGTTGATCCAGAAGATCCAGACGATCCAGAGCCCCATGAAGAACCAGAACCGTTGGAACCATTAGATCCGTTGGAACCATTAGATCCGTTGGAACCATTAGAACCGTTGGAACCATTAGAACCGTTGGAACCGTTGGAGCCATTAGAACCGTTGGAGCCATTAGAACCGTTGGAGCCACCGGAACCGTGGTACACAGTGGTGTAGACGGTGTTTTGGTTAGTGATAGTCTCAGTGCAGTCCTCAGCACCATCGTCGTCCCATGGCGATGGGCCCCGGGTTGGTGCTGGTGCTGGTGCGGTGGTTACCACGGTGGTGGTAAAGGTTTGGCCGTTGTTGGTGACGGTGGTGACCTTAGTAGTAGGTTGAGGAGGAGGAGGAGGAATGACAGTGGTGTCGCAGTCTTCCTCTTCATCGTCAGTAGTGGTTCCGGTTGGGATACCGCCGTTGGTAGTAGTTGGAATACCTCCGTTGGTAGTAGTTGGAATACCTCCGTTGGTGGTAGTTGGCTTTCCACCATTGGTAGTGGTTGGAATAACATCGGTACAGTCCTCATCATCATCACCAGAAGAGACTGAAATACCTCCGTTGCTTCCAGTAGTTGGAAGACTACCGTTGCTGTTGGTAGTGGTTGGAGTACCTCCAGTGGTTGGAATAACATCGGTGCAGTCATCATCATCATCACCAGAAGAGACTGGAATACCTCCGTTGCTTCCAGTAGTTGGAAGACTACCGTTGCTGTTGGTAGTGGTTGGAGTACCTCCAGTGGTTGGAATAACATCGGTACAGTCATCATCATCATCACCAGAAGAGACTGGAATACCTCCGTTGCTACCAGTAGGAAGACTACCGTTGCTGTTGGTGCCGGTTGGAATACCACCGTTGCTACCGGTTGGAATACCACTGTTGCTACCGGTTGGAATACCACCGTTAGAAGTTGGTGGGATCAAATCGGTACAGTCTTCATCGTCATCGCCAGAAGAAGCTGAGTTTCCAGTTGGTTGGGCACCGTTAGAGTTGGTGATTGGAAGTCCGGTTGGTGGAACACCGGTTTGAACTCCGGTTGAAATACCAGTTGGGATACCAGTTGGCAAGTCAGAACAATCATCGTCGTCATCAGAAGTTGGAACGGGGGAGTTCGAGGTTAATGAGGCCGGTCCTGTAGGAGAACCACTTGAGAGGGAAATTCCATGACCATTGGTTGGTAAATTGGTAGGCACACCAGTTGGCAAGTCAGTGCAGTCGTCATCATCATCAGCAGAAGACTGAACAGGACCGGTGGAGCCAGAACCAGATGGAAGTCCAGTTGGAATACCGGTTGGAATTGCATCGTTAGTGTTGGTGGTTGGAATACCGGTTGGAATACCGGTTGGAATACCGGTTGGGACGGTCTCGTCACACTCATCATCGTCATCACTAGAAGATGGGACGTTGCCTGAAGGCAAGCCACTTGGGCTACCGGAAGGCAAGCCACTTGGGCTACCAGAAGGCAAGCCACTTGGGCTACCGGAAGGCGAGCCACTTGGGCTACCGGAAGGCGAGCCACTTGGGCTACCGGAAGGCGAGCCGCTTGGGTTACCGGAAGGTGAGTCAGTGGGCAAGCCGCTTGGTTCTTGGGTTGGAAGTCCAGATGGAATGTCGGGAGCGGTAGGTAAAGTTGGTGTGATCTCGGGACAGTCCTCATCATCGTCGACCGATGAAGAACCGACAGCGGCACGAAGGTTGTCTGCACTGGAACTAGATGGTGTAGGGCCAGTGGATGACGTGGAGGTACCACTTCCAGAAGCCACAGCTAATGGAGTAAACCCATTTTGAGAGCTTGGGGAAGGACTTCGGGAGTCCAAGCTGGAAGTAAAGCTTGGGATGGGGTTATTGGATGATGGGGCGCTTGGGCTCAAGCTGGGTATACCATTTGCCAACGTTGGAGCATTGGTGGGTCCTGGTGCAGGGTCACTTGTAGCTGGTGCAGGGTCACTTGTAGCTGGTGCAGGGTCTTCATCTGATGTTGGTGCAGGTCCAAATGGATGGAAAATTTTTCCAATCCAGTCGAAGATCCCTCTCTTTTCGATTTCGTTGTGTTCGTTGTGTTCTTTGTGTTCGAGGGCATTAACGACGGCCGTAGAGGCTAATACAGTGCTGACAACGGTTGTGATTCTCATTCTAACCAATTGTTCTCACACTTGCATCAGACTGAACAACAGAAAGTAACGGAAGAAGAAAACGAAGGAATGAAAGGAGAAACTTTCAGAAGTTTGTTGCTAGGAATTGTAAGAGCTTGAGAGTTTGGAGGATATGGGCCTAAGATATAGGCAGGCTGCGAAGGTCGCAGAGGGCCTTACCGGATCGGGCAATAGTGGGTGTTTCCCAATCGGTTAAATTGTAGGCGAAGGGTCAGGCCCAAAACGGAAATTGCGATGCTATTGGGGTGGGGACTGGGTGCAGCATGCCTGTTTGGGGAAAAGAGGTGAGGGAGCTGAAAATTGCCGAAATAGGCATGGTTGTGTCACGTGATCCGATGGATGTTGACAAGATCCTGCTCGATTCTTCTGAAAACAGCCCCATTCCACGCCAGAAGTCCCGGAAAAAAGGCCATGGAGGGACTGCTGGACCCACAAAAAACGTCCTGCCCTTTTTGAGCACCCAGAACCTCTCTCTGTGCTCCCTTGTCGGCTCCCTGTGCTGTTCATCCTCCCGCACCCACTTCCCACACGCACTCGGTGTCCTCGCACTTCACGGCATGTTTCCTCTTTCGGACAGTTGCAACGTTGCCCAATGCGGCAATGACACTCCAATGTTCTCCAGGGTACTTCAGCTTTAGTATGTTTCCACATACTTTCGGTCGGTGTATGAACCTTGGCTGTAGAATACGGAAATATACGATGACGGTCTTTCTGCCAATCCTACCGCATTGGGTGTATGTTCGCCAGGGCCATCAAAGTCGGGATAATGTGCCCATATTGCTCGGTTAGGACAATTCCAAATATCGACTAATGTGTCTGTAGTGCATTGAGCTGCTTGATCAGGGTTCTTGAAAACAGTAGAGTGACTTGGATGGGTTTCCGAGGCTTTCGATGTCTGAGTTTTAAGACCGAAGTACGTAGGTTGACCCGGTTGGTTAGGGGCTAGTGGGCTTTGAAGGTCGAATATTTCCATAGTGGTGCATTCTAGAAACTAATGGTGAACTGATGTTCAAATCGCACAAGCACCGATACACTAATCCGTGCTGCTCCGAGTCATTGGTGGGTCTAAGGAGTGGTTTATTTGTTCTACAGAAGGTTTTAAACATCTCGGTACTTATTCTATCTCATTCTTACTATTGTATTAAGTAAGTGGTTCTCAACCTTATTTCTACTCTGTTCTCATGAACTGTTTCAATCCCGTACTTTCACATATGGTGTTTGTTCTGCAGTGAAGGAAGCTATAATCTGAATAGACAACTAACCCCATCGAACAACTCAGCAATGAGATACCCCATACTTGATCTAGACTTCAAAACAAGCGTGGACCCCTATGTAGGTATTGTGAAGGGTTAATCGCTATTTGTGGTCAGAAATTATTTCGTTTAGGTAAACGTCCTGTGTTCTAGTGCTCTTGACTTACGGTGACAAGTTCCTAAATATGGAAATTCCAAAAAATACATATTAGGAATATATACATCCAATCGCCTCTATTTGTATTGAGTCTGTTCGAATATCTCCCCATATGCTTCTTTCTCAATTGGACTATGCTCCTCAAATGTCAAAGTGACGCCTCGTAATATTTCTCTATATTCAAGTTGCTTTCGTCTAATAACTTCCATGCATGAATTCATACTAAACGTGGGTTCTCTGATTATCTAATCTGTTGATAATTACTGTATTCGAAACGTCCAGTCTAACATGATGAATCAACACTACAGTTCCTAGAGATCAATGCAACTATCTGTGCTCAGTAACTAGAGGATCATACTCTAATGTGGTTTGTAGCAGATTGAAAGCTTTTACATTTTGGTAGTTGCATTGAAGTCATAGAAGTTGTTCAATTATTATACAACATTTATTGGTATTTTATCTTACATGGTATTAAATGAAGAAATCAAATGAAATCTTCAGGAGCCATCTCGAGGGCTCTCTTAGTCAAAGCCTTTCTGATTTCTCTCTTGAGATGCCTTCTGAGTGCTCTCTTTTGTTGCTTTTGGGTCTTGTTAACACTGCAGCAGCATACTTGTCCGCTGGAACCAAAAACACTGTTACCGTTAACAGGAGAGATTCCAGTGTTGGAAGAGCCGGAGTCTCCAAACAAACTGTTGACTATAGAGTTCAAGATTTCACCAAGCAATCCAGAAAGACTGAACCCAGTACCAGCTGATCCAGTGTTGGTAGCAGGACCAAACAAGTCGTTGAAAAGCTCTTCCAAGAAACCGGAGAAGGAAGTCGAACCTGTAGATGATCCTGAGCCTGAACTACCGAACAATGCACTGAGTGCATCTTCAATGATTTGGCCGAAGTCAAGGTGGGAAAGTTCACCTTCAATGTTTCCCAAAAGGGAAGAAACAACGCTTCCAACAATACCAAAAATATCAGAGAGGAAACTTCCGGATCCTCCAGCAGAAGGATTGGCAGTAAGAGTTCCAGGACCAAACAAATCATTGATCAATTCATTGAAGATGTCACTAAAGGAAAGCAGAGCAGAGTTGGGAGTGGTAGAGTTAGAAGGTGGACCGAACAATTCGGAGAGAATATCCTCAATAAGGCTTCCGCTTGATGGTGGTGGCTTCGAGGTGGTGGTATTGGATGGAGGACCAAAAATGTCATCGAAAAGTCCGCCCAAAAAGTCACCAGTTGGAGAAGGAGCAGGAGCAACGGTGTTGTTTGAAGGTGGACCAAAAAGACCATCGAAAATTCCTTCTAAACCACTTCCGGTTGTTTGAGGTTTGGTGGTGGTGATGGTGGGAGCAGCGCTTCCACTAGAAGCAGGGCCAAAAAGGTCACCGAGGAAGCCTCCCAAACCTTCAGCGGTGGTGGTAGGAGATGGAGCTGGAGCTTTTCCAGTAGGAACTGTCTTCTGAGTTACTGGAGTAGAAACTTGAACATTGGATGGAATTGGAGCTAAGCTAGAGAGTTTAGCCACTTGAGGAGCAGCTGTGGAAGGTGTGGAAGTACCAACAACAGCAGAAGGAAGGTCTTGGGCAGAAACAGGTGCAGCACTAGATGGTGAACCCAAGACGGCATCGAGAACGTTGTCGACAACAGCTCTCTTCTTCATAATCTCTGGCTCAAACTCCACACCTGAGAAGAAGTCACGTTTGGATGGGTTCTCCAACACGGAAATAATTTCTTCAGCAATACCAGACTGCTTGACGTTGTCATAAAGTTGGGAAAGGTCGTTGTTAGAAGTAATGGCAGAAACCAAGCTGGAGGCAGCATCTTTAAGTCCTTCGTTGTTCAAGATAGAGCTGGGGATGAAGGATAATAAGTCATGGTCCTGGAAAAACTTGTAAGCTTCAGCAATTAAGTCTTCGTCTCTAACATTAAGATCTCTCTTATTGTTGAGGAATTGGTTAGCAAAGCTGAGAGCAGTGCTTAACAATTTGGGGTCGCTGGCAACCGTGCCGTAAATCTTGTTTACCAAGTCGCCGCTTTGTAAAGTGCTGAGGATATTAGATGCAGTGATGTTGTGGGAAGAAATGGCATTGCTAATGTCTTCTGGGGTGATTTTGGTGGTGGAGACTTTTTCAATTAATCCTTGGAAGTCGGAACCAGTAAATTGTTCTATGAGATCTGACAAGTCTCTTTTGTCTGAGTGTACAGTTTGGTCGCTCGAGGAGGCTGCTTGAACCAACCCAGAGGTTAAGCTAACGAGTGTTATTACTGATCCAAGTCTCATAATGGCTGCGAAAACGTCTTGGGGTTCGGAGGTGGAAAGCCCGAGAAATGGTCAAGAACTGAAAGGGTGTGGTAACGAGGAAAGAGATGAAATTATAAGGGCTCTGGGTTTAGGGCACCTTATAAGGAGTTCTAGGGGTGCCAGGCATCGTCTTCAGTGGTGTCTGGATTGGGAAATGGGGTCGATATAACATTGCCTGTTTAGGAAGTACACTTTAGCTTCCGCATTAGGAAGGTCTTGGTGGTGGGGCGTGACTGTATGCAGGCAATACCTGTCACCTCTGCTTACTCTAAACGGACTTTACTTCATTAGGAGAGAAGTACCATGGAAACTGGGGTCTTCTACTTTAGGAATAGGTGTTTACCTTCTAGGTGGCAGTTCTTGATTTCAAGGCCGTATAGTAAATACGAAGACCCTATTTTAGCTAAAACATCAAAAGTGTGTGGGATCAAGAATACAAAATCCTTGGCTCTCAACAGCCGTATCTGGGGTTACTTTCGAGAACAGCCCCAGTTTATCGCTGTTGAATAAGGTCTTCGAATACCTGGAGTGTTTGGGTTCGTTAAAAATGGACAATATGTGATATCGTGAATTGCGAAGGATGCTGGAAAGTTGAAGCGATCCCCAGCAAGTACAACTACAAAAGCCTGCCGGCATTTGCTCTAAGGCTTTTCGAAATTATTCGGTCACCATATTATCAAAACCATATATCCCCACATATGTGAATAGGGTTTTTGGTTAGATTATACTGCGTAGCATGGAAATGCGCAATGTGCTGATCCAGGCGTTTTCTGGAATATTGAACTCATTTCGAGGCTTCAAGTGTAGAATACTGCCTCTGCTGAGTCTCAAACCCGTTCCAAAAATGGCCTTAGGGATTTAGCAGCTCAAAACGATGTAGTATAGCTCCTGTAAGCTGTTTTACTGTTTATACTTGTCCCTTTAAAAAGTGGGGTTGAAAAGGTTTTAAGCAACTCTGGTTTCACACAGTGAGTTGGTAATACCCTCCAAGTACAACTAGCAGCTGATATAGCCTGCTTGGTCCTTGTCTTGTATCATCAGTAAACACTCTCCAATATATATGTCACGTGCTTGATCACGTGGTACCTTCCAAAGATATCGATGTTTCAATGTCCACCTCTATAGAGCCCAATGAGACCAACTCTTGTTAAGCTAGTCAGGCCTCGCAGGCCAGAAAGGGCTGCTGCTCCGCTTCTTCCACCTCTCAAGCTATACAAGGCAATTTTGCGTGCCCATGTCCACAAATTACCGGAAGAGTTGAGACCTCTTGGAGATCAATACGTGAAAGCTGAATTCAAAGCCCACAAGGACACCGACAACCCCCTCCACATCGTGGGATTCTTGACTGAATGGCAAGACTACTTGAGATCTATTGACGGAGGATCTTGGATGGACGGAAAGTTAGGAAAGCAAGACCTTGAAAAGATGTCACCTGAACAAATTGGACAGTTGTACGAGTTGATGCAAGAGACGAAGAAGATCGGAGAAATAGACGAAAGCACCTAAGCTTATGGACTTTAGTTACTTGTTCATGGAATAATCGTTTTGGTGGAGAGTTATATAACCTGGAAATGGACCAAAAATGTTTTAGGACTTTTCTTGTACCTGTTGGTACATCTATTTTTACCACTTGCGTATAGTCTGTGCACAAAGACACCTGAGAGAGTCAGATCTTCTTTATGTGGTGTTTTCAGACCCACAAGCCCATGTTATATGTGGATGTAAATAGATATTTAAGAAGCATTATTTTAGCAATGATACGATTGTGTAAAGTTTCTTAAGTCTTCGAGAGACTTCAAAAACGGGATCCAATGACCCGATTGACTACAGTTGGATTCAAGGGCTTCAAAATCTCTTTGATGACTTCGATATCACCAATCCGAATTGATCCCTGTTTCTCTACCTACGAGTGTCACATCTATTGCGGGCAGAGCCCTTGTTTATTGGCAGAAATCCCTTACAAACCCTTACCGTAATTGCCGGAGACGAAGAAGTCCATGATGATCTTAACGCAGTTCTCCAAAGCCTTCAACCAGGCTCCCAATTGCTCTGCAACCTTGGCTTGGTCGGCACCCAACTTCTCGAAGAAGTCCTTTCTGTAAGGACATGCCTTCATGGCCAACTTGAACACTGGCTTGATCAACATACCGTGGTACTGACTCAAGGTCTTGCTGTAGGCGTCGGTGAAAGTCTTGGTGAGCTCGGATCCGGCATTGTCGACGGTCTCTCTCATGGCTTGAGCAGTGAATTCCAATCCTCTAGACAACCACAACAAGCCCTGGGTGGCGGTCTTGGTCTTGCCTCCGGCCTCGGACAAGATCAAGTCTTGCAAGGTGCCAGAACCAGCAGGATCCTCCAACAATTTGGTACGGATCTTGGTGATGTTGCCTGTCATGTCCTTTTGGACCACGGCGAACGCAGACGACCCCAACAAGTCGAAGAGCTTAACAAGAGACTCGGAGGCTTCTAAGAAAGATGCGGTGTCGATCTTGGAGTCTGTGATCGAGACGTCCGCGAAGGACTTCTTCATTTCATCGAAAAAGGTGGACATGATTGCAGTGGAGTTGGAAGTAGATCGTGTTCGTTTGGGGTTTATCAACAACCGCGTATGGGTCACGTGCGGAGTTGTTGGGCGGCAGGCTTGACGGGAATGTCGCGCGACATAGGCGGGTGGAACACGACACGGCCTGTGCCTGTGGGAGGAAGGGCATAGGGGGTGTCCTGCGGGGTGGAAGCTGGCGGCTGAGCTGCCGTAGTGGTAGCGCTGGCGCAGGAATGCTTCAGTGCTGGCACGAAGCCAGAATGTGTGCTTACGTAAGTCCTTATGTAATACAGTTCCGGATAGCCTTCATTTCTAGTTATAGCCCTTCCGTGGACTACTCGTGTACTCGTGTAGTCTGATCGTATTAATTAGTGTATTAGGTATTCTATGCATTATATCATTGGTCTTGTTGTATGAGTAGACCTCAAGAAATTGTTATGCTATGCTCAACATCTTTACTTCCTGAAAAATTATCAATATGTTGGTAACTTCCAAGTACTAAGGTGAACTTGAAGATCTATTGTACAGTTCGGTTACCATTCAAGTTCTTCAGCCCACTTGACTCCTTTCTTCTGAACCTTGGTACTTTTTTCTTCTATGCTTGTGCTTGTGCTTGAGGTTTGGTTGGTGCCGGTTCTATACAGTTCAAATTCCTCTGGTGTATAAAATCCAAGCCGTTGTTCCTCTTGGTATACCACGGGGTTTTGATCTGGTTTTACCGCTGGTTGCTTTCTCTTGAAAAACTTGCTTGTCAAGACCTTGATTATGGCCATCTTTGGAGTTTTGGATTTATCATCGTTGGTAGGAATTTGTACAATCTCATTGGAATCCTCTGGTAATGGAAAATCTTCACAATTGGAAGCGTTCAACTCAGTACCAAACTTGGTGGCATCGCTTATCAATCCTGACAGAGAATCCACCATATAGATGTTGAGTTTTGGATCGTGATACTTGAGCGCTGGTTTCAAGGGGTAATTATTTTTATGCTTGGGGGTGCAAACTCGTTTTGGAGAACTTCTATCTTTTTTCACTTTGAACAATTCCTTTCTCTCAAGATGGATATTATTTGACAATGGCTTGAGTACTGGAATGGATGTGTTTCTTCTAGGAGACTTGAAAAAGATCTTATTGGACTTTTTAATAGAGTTTGCATGCTTGTTCATCACCGTTTTCAATGGGTCCGGGTAGGGACTAAGGTTCTCTTTATTTTCATTGGATGGAGACTCCTCCTGTTCGAGATAATTATTCAACAGGAGCTCCAAGCCATCGGACTCTTTCGAAAATCTTCCTTTGTAAAATCTTGTTCTTAATTGATCATCAAGCTCGAAATCAGATGAATCCATAGTGCTCATCATCTCGTTGATTTTGCTATTGTACACATGATCATTTTGCAAAAGAAACAGATGTTGGTGACTTTTCTTAGATAGGCTCATTTCCATCATCTTTTCAATTTTGTTGTTGTTCAATCTCTTGGAGGAGAATATGCCATCTTCTTCGCTTCCGAAGATATCAAATTGACTTTTGCGTGGAGCAAATCGCCTCATGTTATTCGTCACTTGGAAAAGTTCGTTGAAAGTATCTGTTGATTGGAAAAGTTCATTCGTTATAGGATTGGATGAGTTTGGGGGAAGCACCAAGTTATTTGAGTTGAGACTGATGGGGGTAAGGTTGGAGGATATGAGTGACGAGTTTTGGGGCACTGAACGCTTTGTTGGCTCTATATCGTTCGTTATGTATTCGATGTTCATGACTTCATGACTGTTGTCCTCAACCATGCCGTTCCAGTCCAAATTATAGTCTTCATCTTCGAGGATTTGCTCAGGTATTTCAAAAGAGCTCATTGTGGGGTGAATTTTCTTGTGAATCGAGGTTTATAGGCTGTTTCAGTGTATTTTGGTGTTGTTTTCGACGATAGAGTCCTCTTAATGGTAGATTGTGTTTGGTTGTAGCCGAATGATGGTTGATGACTTCACGGAATCACTTGAAATCACTTGATAATAAGCCAAAAATAGCGCTAGTAGGGTATTTCGGACCGTTTAAGCAGATTCTGCTATTCTTTGTAGTCGAATATTCGTGCAATGGTATCAATTATGGCAGACTGACCAAGCTCTGCCAGTTTCAGTCTGTGAAGAGACCGTTAGTTCGCAAGTTGTGAGGTGATAATTCCTGTTAGGGAGTCCAACTTATAAATAAGAAAACACCGGATTTTGCTTTTGGAAATGACCGACTAATGGGATTTCCGGGGATCCTTCGGAAGACGTGACTGGAGGATTGGAGGAAGCTTCGGTGTTAAATGAGGATGATGGAGGTTTATCTGTTGTTGTTTATGTCGTAGCTGTTTACAAACATCCGCATTGGGAAGCACAATGTCGCAGTGAGACATGAGCTTTATCTGTCATGTGATGTGTATCACGTGATGTGATGGTCTATGTCAGGGCCTTTTCTCATCACAGTCTGTAAGCAATTTCCCTTCGTCATGAACTTGGAGGAACTTCTCTATCGCAGGTTGCTTCAGTCACACGGATTCCACAACTGGGTCCGCAAGATCCATGCCAGGATCAACAAAATTCCATACGTTCCACTCGAAGGCGAAATGAAGCATGCTCTGGACTATGTGCCTACTACATGGCACAAGGTAAATGCATACCGAATTCTTTTTTTGCAGGAATTTAAGAGGTCATTGGGGTTCAAATGAGTCAACTATGGCGGTAATTTGATATAGGATGGTATAAATGGTTTAAAATTGGAATTCTTGACGGTTTTATAACGGTTCAATGGTGCCTTTACGGCCCACCAAATATTATTTGGAAGAGGGAAGAATCGAAGTATTTTGGTTCCAACAAGTCCAGAAGTCTATGATGCTGTATGTTCGAAGGTCGAGGCGTTCTTAGGATCTAATGTTCAAAGGTTTAATTTAGAGGATAAGGAACACAGATTGACAGCTTTGAAGTTCTTTCGATCCAAAAAAATACAGGTCCACAACGCTACAGGTCAATGTTTGATTACATCTACGGGTCTAATCATAAACTGGGCATAGCTACAGGGTACTTTGTATCTAAATTCAATTAAAATTAGTAAATTCCCTCGTCGAGGACACAGGAAAGAATCGAAAGAGTGTGAACTCAAACTCAACCTTGAGAATGAGTGAAAGATTGTAATCACACAGCAAATACTGGGGATGTTCGAAGCGGGTATCCTGACCTCCAGCTGGACCAATCTGGATAGATGTCTCATGCAAATGGTCCATAACCTCGAAAATGTGACAAATGGAACACAGCATTGTCTTAAGGATTTATTCGATCACGAGTAAGCATGCAAAAGCATTGGAAATCACATGAGAAGTTTTGGTCGTTTGGTAAGATAAGCCAATCAATATTGAACGCGGTCTTAGTAAGTTCATTTTCTAAACCTTTGATGATTTCGAATGACAATTTGTCTTGCAGAGCAATTGTGTAAGGGAAAGAAGAGTTCCTTGATCTAATACAACTGCTCAATGGGTCTCCAAAATCAACGTATGTGGAAAATAGGTTTGCCTGAATAAAAAGTCCTGGCAAACTCTGCAGACAATAAAGTCAATTCAAATGAACTTTGGCACAAAAGAAACCGAAAGCAAATTCTCACTCGTTGGCTTGAAAGGAACATCTATATGTACCTTATCGGTTCCTTCTGTGACGAAAATAGCCACTGGAACATGCCGTATGTCATTTTATAGAAATAATGATAATGATTAGATGTGACCTTCTTAACCAAAAACAGTAATCCTAGGACATAATCCTTGTCTGTAATCGTAGAATTAACCTCAAACCCATTGAAGCTGTCTTCTAGAAGCTGGAAATGTCCCTTATTGTTGTCATCCCAGCTTGAATATCCTATTTTGTGGAATATCACCTGAACTTGTTTTATTCATGGGAACACTCCCGAAAATTCTGATATTCATCTTTTATCACTCAAAAAACAATTGAGGGTTCTTGGTATGCTGTTCCAACTCCTTCCTAGAGATTCCCTGGCCACTGGTCTCAAACTGCAGTTCGTAAACGCATCTATGGACCGAAGTGACAAATGCATCCACCTCTCCCAATTTCACATCTTCGTCTACCCGAAATTCAAATTGGTCTCCATCATCACCATTCAAGTCTAACCACACGAGAGCTCGGACTCCATTGGGTCGTTCATCGTAATGCACCATGATATCTCTAGTCAAAGCAAATGTCCACTCGTCTTTAGAAGTGGTGGTAGAATCATTGATAGACCGAGGAGCGTCGTGCTCCTCGAAATTGCTGTCTTCATCGTAATCATCGTCGTTTGCGCCGTCAGCATCGGTTTCTCCCTCTTCAAGCACCCGAGTAATGCACAACTGGTAATAGAATGGGTTGGCTGTTTGGCGAATGGAAGCAAAAGCGTCGTTATAGAGGCATTCGAGCTCTCCTTTGGGCAGCCGGGGCAGTCTGGTCAAGAAGAACTTCCCTGAAGGAAGCAGAGCCACCTCGTCGGAGACCTGTACGCCTATGAGCTTCTTGATAAAGTTCATTGGTGTGGATTAAGGAAAAGAGTTGAGGATCAAGTGATGACAAGTCATGCGACATTGACGCGACTGATCTGGGGAAACGGGGATGGGGGCTACAGATAGAGGAAAGAGAGAAGAAGGGGTGAGAAAGAAAGCATTAACAAGCATGTATAGAGAATATGAATTTCGGGGGGTTACAGTTGTGATTTTGGAATATTTATGGTGTGTAAATAGGGGAGTTATTTGTTTATTTCCGAGTGTCTCTTGTTAACTATGGAGGAAACAGTGGAAAGTGCGACATTTGGTGTGGATTGACCAATTATTGAATTTATATAGCAGATGCAGTGCATATAGAGGATTTTTATGGGTTCCCAGCGGCACACGACCGTAAAACCACTTGGGTGTTAAAAGTGTAGAGTGACGGATAAAGGAACGGAAATAGGAACGAGAATGGGAATGCAAAGGAAATTGTGAATAAACTGAAAGGATTTGGGGATGTGAAATAACTATGTTGAGGGCTTTTGTGGTGACTTTTGTAAGAAGACCGATTATTGAATTTTATACTATTTGGACATAGATATTTGATATTTTGCAAAAACGGAACGATTTGTTATATAATACACTGTAATATAACTCCACGTATTGAACTCTTTCCAAGCCAAAACTGATAAAAAAATTGGCTCGAACTATTGCCAAAGAATTAATGTAGAGTTCCTCATTTAAGCTACACCAATATTGAGGTCCATTCATATTACGAATGCAAGCTTTCTACCTATCAAAACGCACTGCAATCATAACTTACAAATGTGATACAATTGCGTGGTAATTATTAGGCTTGAGACTCAATCGTTCGTCACTCTTGTTTTACACCTACTCAAAAAACCATTTGCATCGGATTACTTGTTTCCGCTGGACCCCGAAGATTTACTTTACAATAGAAGTAACGTCACAAGGCATCAACAATACATCCAACCGAAAGTAATTACGTCAGTCCTATCCAACACCCCCATCACGTGTCTTCAACATGTCTAGTGACCCTCCGGATCTATTGGAATCTTCTCGAGCCATTTTCCAGTTGCTCCACTGTTAAGAAGCACTTATCAGTGTGTGACATGGGTTAGTGTCGCTTGCACGCAATCTATTCCCAATGCGTCCATTGAACCACAATCAAGCACTAAAATCTGCTGTGTTTCTCACACAAGTGGCTTCTAGTTGTCAAACTCTAACTCTAAACCCGATCTTCACAACCTTACGATCGAAACACCGCTTTTGCTCCTTCATTCGCCCACTATATTATCCTCCAATTCTACCACTCCCCTATATCTTGTCTCCATACACTCTACCTGGCGCGGAATTGAATCGGAATAGTACCTGCAAACGGCAGTGCGCATCACCGGTTGCTGATTTGGGGTTGCACTACGAGCGGAAAATAGAGCCGTCTCTTCCCTAATTACGTACCAATCAGTAGAGTCTTCCTGTCAGCGAGTTTGACACATTTTTCGTCCTACAGGCCCAATTGCTTTCAATCCTCCAAATATGGCACTGGTTCGACTTCTCGGAGCACACCCATCAATTTAATGGACCAATATTTGGCTTTTGCGTTGGTAGAGTCCATTAATTTGGCATCAGTTCACTTCCATTTGCACCGTTCCCAAATGGGCTAATTTCGCATCTCGTTGTGTTATCAATCCACTTCATCCATACGCATCTCATCACGGGATTCAGATTGCTCAACTTTGAGCATTCTCCATCAAATTCTCCATCAACATACTTACTGAAATACCTGATACTTTCTCGTGCTTTACACCATGGATCCGGACGATATCGCCTCTCGGGCATCCCAGATCACTCTACAGTCTCAGACAAGCGAGCCTGCCCCGATTCAAGCCACCCCTCTTGCACCCAGCGAATCTCAAAAATCCTCGGAATCTCTCGACTCCGAGATCTCCACTCATGAGCATCAACCACCACGTTTACTTGAAGAAACTCCCGAAAGAAGAGGACCTAGTAACTCGGTGCTGGGTACGGGTTCTTTCAGACCCCGTATGGGATCCATAGGCTCTTTGGCCCAGTCGTTCCGGTCTTACGTGGGGGGATCGTCCATTGATTCCGCGAGTCTCAGCCGTATGGTTCTGGCTTATTCAGTTAAAGACATATATGGTGAAATGAAAGAGCTGGATATCACTCTCAAGCGGACTATGTCCAGACAGACAGTGCTCTCGAAGCTTTCGCTGAGGATCCAGAATGAGCTAGACCGTCAAGCCTCTGTCAGAACCCAGCGTTATCGAGCAATGCTGGGAGTCTCGCATTTTTCAGCAGGTGTTCCAGAGGAACACGAGAAAGACGAGGAGAAGGAACAGCCACAACAGAATGAAGAGTGGGAAAAACCACTCTACGAGTCTGTGCCCGATGTCTCGGTCCCTACCAAAGATTTTGGTGCAGAGTTCGCTGATGAGGATCCTGAATTAGTGACATGGGATGGACCTGATGACCCAGAGTACCCCAGAAATTGGTCCATGGGAGCCAAAATCACAGCTACCATAGTAGTATCGATCTACAGTTTGGTGTCTCCCATGTCATCTTCCATGTTGTCGCCTGCAATGACCCAAATCGCCGCAGACTTAAACATGCAATCCACCGTGGCTACTCTAAGCATCTCGATCATGGTTCTCGCTTGGGCTATAGGACCTTTGATAATAGCTCCGTTGTCCGAAAGTGACCGTATTGGACGTCAGCCAGTGCTAAACATCTCCATATGGGTTAATTTTTTCTTCAATTTGGGTTGTGGCTTTGTCAAGACCCCAGCTCAGCTATGTGTCCTCCGCTTCTTAGGAGGTTTAGGGGGTTGTGCACCATTGAATGTCGGAGCAGGTACTTTGGCAGATGTTTGGAGCGACGAGCATCGACTCGTGGCTTTGGCTTCTTATTCCATTGCACCAACGTTGGGTCCTGTACTTGCACCAGTCATTTCAAGTTTTATTGTGGAAGAAAAGACCTGGAATTGGGTCTTTTACGTATTGGCAATTTTCAATGGATTTGTGGCCGTGATAGGGACTATCTTACTTCGGGAGACCTACTCTCCGAAGTTGCTTCGGGACAAGTGTCGAAAGTTACGAAAATCAACCGGAAATCAACATCTCCATACTATTTTCGAAATAGCAAATGGGGAAACTACTTGGGAGAAGATTTCCGTTCAAATGAGTCGGCCAATAAAACTCTTGGTCACACATCCCATGGTTCTAGGGCTTGGTGTTTTCATGGCCTTTGTCTATGGATTCATGTATCTCATGATTGTAACGTTTCCTGATGTTTTTAGGGGAATTTATGGCTATTCCGTTGGGATTTCCGGACTTATGTTCATACCAATGGGGGTGGGTTACGTTATTGGTACGATATTCTGGACTTATGTGATCAAGTACATTTATGAATCAATGACCGAACGCAATGGTGGAGTATCAAAACCGGAGTTCAGGTTACCGTGCTTATGTGTTTCTGCCCTAGGAATTCCTATTGGATTGATTTGGTACGGCTGGTCCGCTCAAAAACATCTTCATTGGATTATGCCATCAATTGGCTCCGGTATATTTGCATTTTCGTTTATCGCCGTTTTCCAAACCATTCAAAATTATCTTATAGACATGAACAACCGTTTTGCTGCTAGCTCCATTGCTGCAGCTGCGGTTTTCCGGCTGTTATTCGGATTCGGATTTCCACTTTTTGCCAAACAAATGTACCAAAGATTGGATTACGGATGGGGTAACACTATGTGTGCCTTCCTAGCATTAATATTGGGGTTGCCGTTCCCAGTTTTTTGCTTAATTTATGGTGAAAGAGTTAGGGCTTGGGCCAATTTAAGGATGGATAGAGAGCAGGCCAAGCGAGATGCAAGAAACTTAGAACGATTGCAAAAAATGCAAGAAATTAACTCCGAGTCAGACTGAAAAATTATAATAAGCTGGAATGCATACTAAGCTTGATCGGAGGAGATAATTTCATTGTGACTAGGCTCGAGCGTTCCTCGTGACTGAAGATCTCCAGAAAACAAGAAGTTATCTAGAGAATCGTGAGACGAGAGAATTGTATCCAATTCTTAAACCTTTAAACAACTAATGTGTACGCACTATACGACAGAAACAATTAAAATCTTCCTATAAGATAGGAATCGCAAATCGTAGACCATGGCTTGAATACCCCAAATTTTCACCCCCTGTTTCCACCCCAACACATCACATTGAACTATATTGTTCCCCCGCCTTTGTCTAAAGTATATGAAGAACAATCAAGTGATAACCTCAGCCACAACAAGCATTTCTCGTTATTATCATCTGATTGTATGTGGACACGGTTCTTGTTCCTACTGAAATTTCCCCATACTTTATGCGTGAGACAGCAGTGCGATTGGGCGAGGGAGTCGGGGTTGCGGTTCCAGGCTCACGAAACCACAACACATGACCGCTACTGACTGTCTGAAACACTGGCGGTCTCTCCTCCCGGGTGTGCTGCCGGGTCCCCGAAACACACGAGTGCTGTGGTTCCAGGGCCGCTACAGTACGGCAGTCCGGGTTGTAGAAAGTCACGTGACCTCCACCCTCTGCTGTCTTCTAACGGCCACACGTGACGATGGGCCCACTATGTTGCCCGACGCCATCCGGCACAACCTGCCGATGGCCATCGACCACAGGCCACGCCATTCCACCCGGTGAGCTGATGGTTCAGCTCAAGAACCGGCCACAGCTGCGGTGTTGGCCCGAGCTTCCCAATGCGGCGGCCGGGATTACCCCAGAATTCACGTCACTCCAGAGCTGCTCCAAAGTGTCGGCTACATCTCCAAAACAATATCCAAAGGTTGGGGTTGGAATTTGGCTGGGACCCGCCTCTGAAAGTGGGGCTGGGCGGCCAGGGGCTAAGGCGGCCACCAGGTAGCCAGCGAATTATTGGTAAACACCGGAAGAACACGCATCGAGCCATGGATTAATAATGGGCTCCAGGGCGTTCTTCGGGAGAACCTCTGGGGGAAAACGGTGGAGGTGGCCCAAGATTCTGCAAGCAGAACGCGAGGCCACAGGAATCCAGCGGTGTAACCTGCAAAAGTGGAGGTTGTGGGAGGGCGTTGGATGTGCGAAACTGTGCGGAACTGCGCCAAACTGTGAGAAACGAAGAGGCACCGGCGCTGAGAAATGCACTTTGGCGGACCGCTTGCACTTTGGACCTGCCACCACTGCTCCCTATTATTACCACCGCTACGGTCTTTTCACTTCTTATTTGTTCGTATTGACCTTCCACGCCAATCTGCTGGTATCGTCGTGTTTCTCCGTGGGCCTCTGCTGGAGTGCCCGCCCTCAGGTCTGTGCACCCCCAAAACATGACTGGCCTGTCATTCATCGACCCCACAATTCTCCAGTATGGGCTTCAATGTGGGCAATATTGTTGGCAATTCTTGGAACGTTCCAGAAACGGACTGCCTCCAAACAGCCTCGCCAGCGTGGCCACCCGTCTGGTGGCCGCCGCCACCGTGCACTGATAGGCAGCTGGCCCAAGGTTGAGGCTATTGTCCACTAGGGCCATTTGCACCTACTATTAGGTAAGTACAGACCGACGTTGGTGTGGACACCGATCTAATCTGTAATCTCGCGTCAACATTTTCTTTTTTATCGATTCTTTTGACGCAACGTGGCATTGCGTCACGGTGATTGGCTCGTGCCCGAATACAGCAACCCCGGGTGCCAAAAACCCGGGTTTTTGGTGCCCCCAGGCCCGGGGCCCTCAATTGGCCCCCCCCAGGCCTGTCCATTGGCCCTCTGACATCCAGGCCCATGGTTTCAGCTCGCAAGAAACCCGTTTCTCCCCCTGAATCCCCCAGCCCGTGGTTCCCGATAACGGATGATCTGTGTCAAGTCCTGCAGACGCTAAAGGCGGATGCACCCCCAGCCGCATCGACGTCCTGAATTCTGGGTGCGTCCTGCACCCGAGCCCACTCAAACTCCCCGGTATTACTCCGAAAAATTGCTTGATTGGGACGATGATCAGTTAAACGTTCATAGTCAATCTTTTCTTTTGTGAAGCTCTGAAAGTTATAAATTAGCTCCAATCCCCTGAATGTTGGGCTTCATCGCAGTATCACTTCCTCCCTCATACTATAAGATCTAATATCTCAATATATCAACCATGGATTACTCATACGACAATGTTGTGCCCAACTTCAGATTGGACGGTAGATTGGCTATTCTTACTGGAGGGTCCGGAGGTTTGGCACAGGTGATCTCAAGAGCGTTGTTGGCTCAAGGAGCCGATGTGGCTCTTATCGACATGAACTTGGAGAGAACCCAAGTCGCAGCCAAGGAGTTGTTGGCCTGGGGCCAAGAGACCTTGAAGGGCAAGCACGAGTCCCCAGTTGGAGAAGTCTCTGCTTGGTCCTGTAACATCGGAGATGCTGAGTCCGTGGAGACCACCTTCTCCAGCATCAACGAGCACCACAAGAAGATCTCCGATTTGTTGATCAACTCCGCTGGTTATTGTGAAAACTTCCCAGCAGAGCAATATCCTTCCTTGAACGCCGAAGGTTTGATGAAGGTCAACGGATTGGGAGCATTCTACGTCTCTCAATCGTTCGCTCGTCCTTTGATTGAGAACAACAAGAAGGGTTCTATCATCTTGATCGGTTCCATGTCCGGAACCATCGTCAACGACCCACAACCTCAAAGTATCTACAACATGTCCAAGGCCGGAGTTATTCACTTGACTCGTTCTTTGGCTTGTGAATGGGCCAAGTACAACATCAGAGTCAACACCTTGTCTCCAGGTTACATCTTGACTCCATTGACCAGAAACGTCATCGCAGGCCACACCGAAATGAAGGAAGCCTGGGAATCCAAGATTCCACAACATAGAATGGCTGAGCCAAAGGAATTCGTTGGTTCCATTCTCTACTTGGCCAGCGAAACTGCATCTTCATACACCACTGGTCACAACTTGGTGGTTGACGGAGGTTACGAATGCTGGTAAATGTACATTAAACTCATCAAATAAAGACATCATATAATGACAATAACATATTCATGCTAGGCCTTCTGTAACATAATCATGCACTATCATGCATCTTTTATCGTATCATCGAAGATATCTTAATTCCTTGCTTCAGATATAACAGAAATTTAGACATCATTTTCAATGCAGATGATTACGAAACTAGAAAGATCGTTATTAACATTCGTGGATATTACGACAATCCAAGTTCACCATACTGAATTGATTAAGATCAAAGGGTAAAATAAGGAAAAAACAATCTCACTTCGATATTAAGTGGAGCCGATGGCAAGACTTGTTTAAGAAAATTAAAGGCTTGAAATTAGTCATAGAAGTTGTCATACATTACCGCATGCCTCAAGAATTTGAACTTCATTAGCTCGATGAATATGTTCCAAAGAACGACGTCTGAAATTCAACAAAATTGGAAAAACTGAAGTTTTGGTATTTGCAATGCTTCGTAAATTGGGAGGAAGTTAAAATGGGTTTCGTTTGCACATAAATTTTCGACTTTATCAGTTCTATAATTTCCTTAATAAAGTGAAAGCTGGATATTCATCTCCTCATTTAAGTCCTGAAACTTCGAAAACTAAGTGGAAAATAACTAAAACCGGATGTAAAAGAAACCTTTTCGGGAACTCACTCAATATTAAGTAGAGGAACTATTATACGTGAAATCATAAGTGAAAGTAGGAAGATTTTTGTATTTGAAACTGAACTTAGCTTCCATTTTGTCCTTGTGACATTACTATCGTTAGAAACACTGTAGTGAAATAATTGGAAACCAACCAACCTCAAAATATTCTAAATATAAAGTTTGTATCTCCGCCAATTTCTTCCAAATATTAGACTACTTGAAATTTTCTCGAACGATATATGTGAGTCAAAAATAGTCACAAGAAATTACTGCAAAACGTTTTCGAGTATCGCTATCAAATACCCATAGGCCGTAAAAATTACCCATAACTTATTATTAGTCACCCGCATCGTCTACACCACCTAAAACCTATACCATACCTTCGCCCCAACTACTGCAACCGTAACTGGCCGCAAAATAGGAAATACGCCTATTGTCTCACTAATTCTCGCCTGGCTCACAATTATAGTCCTGTCCAAATGATGGAAAACAAACTTATCTTAACGAGAACCTTGAATCGAGATAAGCCATGGGCACAATCGTCACTTCGTGTTATACACTGGCGACCGTCAGCTAGAATGGAGCCCGGACAACCTTCGACTAGTAGAAACAATGTGATAATCAAGGCTTGATTAGTAGTGATGAAATGGTCCTAGAAAATCTCACCAAAATACCCAGGAACTTGACACAAACAGTGCCATCGTAGTACGAGGTGGTTGTTGCTGCACCTCGCTGTTTCACTGTCAAAACACAGTCTTTGTCTACAATGTAAATTGCCCACGTTCCGCCTTTGTATGGACCAAAACACCCGTACTGCACTAGTCTACGCAGCTGTCAGTTGAAAATTTTTACTGCGAAATTGTGCTCAGGTGAAACACACAGTAGACTCCCACCTGGTTTGGGAAGCATGGGCTCCCAAAACGATACACGATAGTTTACCCGATAGAGTCCCGGTTCTCTACCTGGTGTAATACTTTCGGCAGCGACAACCGGGGGCACATCAGGAACTGCAACCACCGGTGTTTTCAAATGGTCCAATTGGTACGAAAATACATGGAACAGCAACTAAACTCGGTGGTACAGCTGGAGTCTCCATAGGTGTGTGCCAACCGAGTTGGCAGTTACCAAAACAAACCAAGACGCTAGCATCGTGCAATTTGCAAGGTGCCAAGGACTGTTCAACTACGAGCCTCTGGCATGACCACTGGTGCTCCGGGTGTAGGAGCCGTGAACAACTCCAACCCCAGTGGCCGTAGAGGATCTCACTCAAGTGGACAACTTCCAGCACCGTTACTGGGGGTAGTGCGAAAAAATAGCGAGAACGGCCGCGGAGCGCTGCGACTGCTGCTGGGCCCAACTGGCGGATGTGCCGGCCACAGCACCGACCAGCACCGGCCGGGGATTCCTAGAACCCTCGAATTCCTCGTGGTGTGTTGGGGAGCCGTGGACCTGGGGGCTGGCGAGCTGGTGTGGTTGCTGGCACCACCGGAACAGCAATTTCTTTTGGTAGTGCGGTGCGGCGCGGTTTCTGCCTAAGTGAGCAGCGCACCACGGTACGAGAGGGCGGTCTTCACAAGCTGAAACACCGTCAGTCATGCGGTGCTAAAAATAGTGACGGGCGACGCATGTTGACGCGGGAAAACCAATTCCGCGACTATGTGCAGGACGCCAGCCTGGCACCATGACATCAGCATCACATCATCCCAGCTGTTTCGAGGGTAATTCTTCGAACTCCGGACACCACCGAGTCAACACTGGGAGTCTGCTGACTAAATGGCCAGGGTCACTTGGGCGACCGGGTTAGTTCCAGCTCTGTTGCATTTTTTTAGTTCAGATAATGTGTCCTGTGAGAGTTCCATGCAATATGGCTATCTGGAGAAGCTGCGACTGAGAGAGAAGTCACATGCGTACGCTTGGAACAGTGGAAAGACGTGGGTGACTGTGGCTACCAAATGGCTGGGGAAAGATAAGGACGGCGGTGGCAGATAGTGCTGGGCTATCAGCGTAGAGAGGTGTTTGGCATCAACATCCTGGGTCGAAGTGGCATCCGTTGGTTATGAAGCGGTGCAGAAGCGATTGCAATTATTGTGGAGAATTGATTGTTGTGGTCGGAAAATTGTGAGATATGATAAAATTGAAAATTCGATAAATTCGATAAAACTGAGAGATTTCGAAAATAATTCAGGAAACCGTGAACTTGGGGAGTCCACGAATAATTGTAGAGAGTGTTGTCTACGAGTTGCAGAGGCTGAACTGCTCAACAACAACAACAACAACAACAACAACCCACCGACACGAAGCCAGCTGTGTTCTTGGGTATCCGGAGCAATCACCGTAAGCAACAAACTGCACTCTTCGAGTCATCCACAGACCACCCGTCGTCATATCGATCCCCGTAGTTCGTATCGTCTTATCACCAACACCCAGTTTTTATGCAGGTTAACACCTCAATTACAGGTTACCGTCCTCCAGCTCCAGCTTCTCCACCTACAAACCCTCTCTGGCGCAGCGAATTGCGGCTGCCACCATCTTCGATCCACTTCCAACCTTAACCAATCCGGCAATGATAACAAGCACGGCTTCAGGACTCCAGTCTAAGGCCAAACGTAAACACCAATCGCGAACATTCCTGGAACCAACAGCGCCCACACTCCGTCCACAGTGCGCGGATTGTTCCGCACAGTGGAACGGTCCAGCGAACACTTTGACTATGGGAGCGGGGGAAAAGGGGCGTACTTGAGCCGCTGCCGAGTCCGCGGCCTTGTGCTGCTCAGTAGTAGCAACAGGAACGATCCGTCCCCAACCCGTAGGCATTCAGTTACTACGGTGTTTACGTCCTCCCTACACTAGTAACAGTGGGAACCCAATAATAAAGACGATGGTGGAGGGAGGCTCGGGCCGCGAGCCCGGGCCCGCGCCTCATCCGGCAACGACCTTTCCTAATGCAGCGCGCACGCAAGGCTTCTGCCCACGCCCCCGGAACTCGCACGCAGCCTGTTCCGACCTCAGGGCTCAGTCGCCTCCTCCTCGGCACTTCCGACCACCGCGCCAAAACAAACAGCATTGTTATGCTGGATTGTTGCCCTGCTGCAGGTTCACGCACTTGAGCCCACACCTCCCTGTGGGCCTTTGCCGCCAAGATTCCAGTGCTCCTCTCAAGTATAAATTCAGCCAGTTTTTCCACTCTTCTGTTCTTCATCTCACCCATCACACTCGCTTCAAATATGCAATTCTCCAAGGTTATTGTCCCAGCTGTTTTCGCTGCCGCTGTCTCTGCTTCCAACGTCACCGTCACCACCGACGTCGTTGTCACTGACTTTGTCACCTACTGCCCAGAACCAACCCACTTGGTTGTCAACAACAAGACCATCACCGTCACTGAGGCCACCACCTTGACCATCACCGGTCCATGCACCATCCCAACCACCTACGTCACCTCCTCCAAGCCATCCACCGTTGCCCCAGCTGTTACCACTGCTAACGGTGCTGCTAAGGCCGCTGTCGGTGCTGTTGCCGGTGTTGCTGCTGTTGCCGCTGCTATCTTCTAAGTCGATATCTAATATCCTTTATAGAAATACAACTAATACAGAGACCTCGGAATACCATTTAGACCTGTTTGTAGGGCCCTGTTGCCAGTTTGTTGATGAAATGCTTCAGTTTTGGCACCCTCCGTAGACCACGAAAAACGCGTTGGCTGAAAAATCCTAACGTGCGCAGCCGATGGCGCTGGTCCCCAACAGCCACTGCCGTTTCCTCACCAAATTTCTCCCAATTCTCCCATATTTCTTGTTCCCATTACCCAGTTGAGACATGCGGCCCCCTATTCCGGCGGGAGTGTATGTGCCCGGTCCGTCGTGCCCAACCCGCCGTTTCTACACCACCTCCACCACCAGCACGGCACACGGCTTCAATTACGATTGCAATCGCGAAGGAGACCACCACGGAGATACGAAGGTGGAGCGGGCGATACCGTGGGCAGGAAGAAAAAGGAGGTCACCACGCCGGCACATCTGCGAGCCATTAAATGTAATTAATACTGTGTCAATGTTCTTCGTGAACGCACCGTGGGTACTGCAGTACGGTAGTATTAGAAGCAGTTTCTGGGTGGTGACGCCCCGTTTCTTTTGATTGGAGCCGACGACATGGTACGAGGTGGTGGAGGTGTATTTTTTATTGTGGCTGCACCGGGAGCTAATAGTGGGAAGAGAGGTGGTGTGAGACTTTGATGCGGTGGTGAGACGAGCAGGCACAAGTGCCAGAAATAGGACACTCGAAGTACTAATATTAGAAGTATCGCAAGAGAAGGTCCTGGAAGTAGTAGCATTGGGGGAGGCATGCGTATATGTGGAGTTGGCAAATTACTACAAGAGGTAGTGCTATTAGTGCTGATGTTCCTGGGCCTCTGGTGGAGATAGTCCCGATCGCATCTGTTAGGCACACTGCTGCTTACTATTGTGAGCGTCGATTGGACAATCGTCCAACGGCGTACCTTCTTCTTAGTTCCGGACCTGCAGTTTGATCCGCCAGGGTTTTCTCGTGCTATCAGGGGAACCGTGTGGTTCACGATGTTTGATCTCATCTACAAATACCACTTTTGCAAGTATTTCTACTGGTGTGAAGGACTGTTCTGATCGCAAGAACCAGCTGGAAGAAGCAGAAGTTTCCAACTCCGACGCAAACCCCGGTTCTTGTGTCTCTTTGTGCCATCATTTAGGCTGGAAACCTGCGATGCCGACGATCTTGATGTTGCAGCGCGATATTTTTCCTGGTTTGGGCCTTTCCTCTTCCTATAGGCCATTTCAAAACCACATCAAACCTTTACGGCGTAATGCGGTACGGCAGCTCCTAGTGCTGGTTCTGAACATGAGAACGACCCGTAAGCACCTCTAATTCGAACATTTCAACTTCCGACTCTTTGTGGTGATCGTACCATGTGCTTCAAGACAATAGCTGGAGATTTGGACCGCCCCCACGTTAGGGAATTTTAGATATTACTTGCATCCTCAGCATTCCAAGCGCACTTGACACTAACGGCTCTTTCTGGTTCCATCGACAGTTCGCTCTTTGCCAGTTGAAAGAATTTTCACTGAATTAAGTCAGAAAGTATCAGATCCTTCCACGCACACCATTTTGCCAGATTGTGAAAATGGGATCAACCTACTGTCAAATAGTGTAAGTAGAAACTCACTACAGTCGAATACAATAGGCGATAAGTGAGTTATGAATCAGTATTGTTGAGTAGTGACCGCACATGTGTAATGTGAGGTTTGTAGAGTGTAATTACACTGTGTTCACAATTCGAACTGGGTGGCTGGCGATCCGTGGTGCGAAAAGTGATAAGCACATTCAAATCTGCTGGTTCTTCTCCGAATCAGAACCGGAGTTTGATAAACCAAAATATTGCTACCATCCGCTGGTTCGAGAGTGACCGGTCCGAACTAGCATTCTTGACAAGTCATGCAATAAGTTCGATTCTCCATACAGATTGTTGTAGAGGGAAGGAATGTAGTTGTGCGACTTGGGCTACACCATCACCGGACTGCTATATTTTCTGCTGCTTGCACCATATACCGGGGGCATTATGAGAAATGCACCGAAAATTCTGGAAAGAAGCATGTTGAAGTATGCGGAGCTGAAACATCATGTCCTGTTTGATTCCCTCCCCGTGGATTGATCCAATCGATAATTGATTTTATTATGACCATCGTTCAAGGGAAAGTTCGCGTACCTGAGTTGATGTCGCTAGGGAACAGGGTGCGAAAAAATTGTATCACCAACTACCGTATCAGAACGCTGGGCCGGAGTAGAAGCTAGAAGTAAGAAAAACCCCAAGTCCGATTGGAAAGATAAGCACTTGATCTTTTACCAAAAGCTACTATAGCGAATTGATCGTTTCATAGAACAATAACGGAGAACCAAAATAGGTCAACGGTGTAGTTGCGATTGCGATTGCGATCGCAGTGAGCTTTGATCAGCAATCTCGTAATGTTCCGAAATTCGAAGACAGGACCATTTAATTACGTTATTCTCCTTCCTAAACTACACTCCAGGGCTCCAATAAGATTTCGAAAGATATTAGAGAATACAGGGTTCGTCACCTCAACAAGAGCCCAAAATCACAATAGAATTTAAGTTTAGCTAGGGCGAAGGTAGGCTTGTCTAATCAGAGCATAGGGGCTCGAGGCAAGAACGGCGAAATAACAGCCTTGGCCTTGCGACCTAAAAGAGACGAGGTTCAGACAAAAGAGGACACTCAGGGCTCGCACCGAGATTCTGTGAATCCATAAGCCAACGAGAGATTAGGTTCATAGTAGTTTATTAACAAGTCGATTTGAAAGTCTCTTTACGGTGCGAGCTGGTGACACCATTTTGTGAGGAGAAAGATACGGAGTTGCAGTTGTGGAATTAGTGCAAGGAGCAAGAACTACAGCATGTAGGCTACGTAGTGTACGTAGTGTAGGAGGTAGTGCGATGTCTAGGGGCTGATCATAGAACCAAAAAGAGCTACCGAGAAGACTGAGTGGACTGACAGATATCGAGATATTTCGTTAATAAATGCCCAAATAGTGGGAATACAAATCACTGCAAACTCGAACACTAGAGTAGCAACAGTAGTGAAGACAATCTTTGTTGATTAGGAACAAAAAAAACAATTATCCAAATAGGCCATTCCTTAGTAATGGAGGCATCGCATGAGATAAATGATACCGTACTTGTTTCTGTGGATGTGAACGTGAAAAGTTTTAGGGGGTGATACCGATTTGGTACGTAACATTCCGCGAGCAGACAGACCACACCGTGACTAATTTACTAATTTACTAAGTGACTAATACACCCATAAACTGGTAAATCGCCTGGCCGCGAGGTTGAAGCTGCTTCAGAAAACACGGCACTGTATTCAGCCTCCCTCCAATACGGGTTGCCTTCACGCGGCCACGGGACACCAGCAAGTGCTCAGTATTGCTCTGTTTGGTCTCGCTGTGGCTGCCTCATGCTCTGTTTCATTTCCAGTACTCTCGCTATTATTTTCGCTCTATTGTCGTTATCATCTCTACCACTGTTATATCTCTACGGTCACTATCTCTACGGTCACTATCTCTACGGTCCCTATCTCTACGGTCCCTATCTCTACGGTACCTATCTGTCGGTCACTTTCCAAAGTGAAGATAGCACCGTGTACGTAAATTATCCACGCGGAGCACCCCACGATAGTCCCGTTAAACTACGACCATCTCAGCACCGTGCCCAGCACCGTGTCCAGCACCGCGTTCAGCACCGTGTCCAGCACCGCGTCCAGCCCTGGCCCAGGGCACTGCAAAACAAACACTACGCCAAATCGCGCCCGCCACCACCATCACCGACGATCTTCACCAACTCCTTCCCTACTCAAACTCCCACCACCAGCCCCAGCCCCAGTACCACGCCTTTCCTACGTCCACCCCTGCGACACCATCGCGCCCGCGGGCCTCCCTACGGGAGTTGATTACTGCGTTTCCTTCATGCAATGCCAACCAACATTCCGGTCTGTTTTCTGTTTTACATAATTTGTGTTCCGGTTGATGGGTAGATCCCGGTTCTGGTGCGTCGCTCTATTCCGACCTTTTCGACCTTCGTTGGCATGGGTCCCCCCCTAAAGTGCAATTAGGGGAGCTCTTAGTGGTAGCTGGTTATTGTTGGAAGCCGTCGGGTGTTCTTGAACGTTGTGGTCGAAGTTTTCGTTAGGTGCTCGTGTTTATGCCCGGGTTGTGCTCGAGAACGTAATACGGGAAACGATGACCCCTCCGCTTAGACCAGCGTGAGAACCCTGGTGTCGGGATCAAGCAGTAGCACCAGGGGAGCAAAGCTGGAGCCCCAAATGATAAGCCGGCAGCCCGATTTGGATTCCGACCAAAACCTGAAATAGAAATTTAGGAGTCCGGGCTCGCGAAGAAAATATCTTGACGGATTGCATGACAACCTTAAGTCGACTTCCGAGGGTAGAACTTACGGTTAAACGTAAACACAACCAGCTCGCACACCCGAATTCCATTTGTGCGTCTCCTTACCTGTTTGGGAATGGGCGGACATGGACTCCAACACAAACATTACGCTATCTTATTGGCCTGTTGCGCCGGAAGCGCACGTCTTCCGAGGAGAGACTTCCAGGGCCCCCCGGACCAGACTGGAACATTGACCGTTGAGCTGCCGGGCTTGTCTCGTGCACAATACGAAGAAGTTGGGATTGGCATTATGTCTTTGTTGGAAATGTAGGAAAATTTTTGTGCTGGTGCAGGCGATGCGAAAACGGTAAGCGCACTCCCAACGTGACACAATTGGAAAAGAAATGAATCGAAAAGAAAAGAGTCATCCGACACATGGTAAACGCACGACACACTAGTTCCAAAGACTTGATATTCGCACGACCTGATTGGTGGTCACGTGTATGACAGGACGCAAGACCTACACTCTACTTTGTCAAGAATGACATTTAATAATAATAATAATAATAATGACGACTAACGCAGAGCAGAAATACCTCAAACCTAATGTACAGTCTCAGAAAGAGTTTGGTAATCAAACAAGTCTCTCATAGAGTAAGATGTATGCGTTCTTGATGTTTTCTTCAACCCCTCCATTAATCACTTCCTCCTCAGTGATATTCTTGAGTTGCGTATCATCAATACGAATCCATTGATGTTTGGACTTATCGTCTGAGCTAAGATCAGCTTGGCGAAGAACATCACTGGTGTAATGGCCCCCTTGAGCTCCACTTCCATGATGATACACAACTCCAATCAACCTGTATTGGTTGCTATCATCTTCAATGTTTTTGCTTGATATGATTTCCTTAGAAACATGCAATTCATGCTGATATGCGACCTTCTTCCTCAATTTTTCGATTCCTAAATCTGTTTCCTTGAGGAACGAAAACCGCTTCAAATGAATAATCAATATTGATGGCAATTTATCGACAAAAGTTTGCTTCTTTATTTGAGTTTCTTTGTTTTCTTTCGTCTTGTAACTGATAAGTTCCATGTTGTTCAAGTGAAGGAGTGCTTCATCGATGGATGACGACTCAGATATATCTAATTGAACATGTTGGAATGGATCCAATGTGATGGACTTTTGGAATTGTGTGGCACTTGGGTTTTTTGGAATGGTTAATACAGATTTAAATTGACCTCCAAAAATCATCGTAATCGGAGTTGCTTCAATTTCCACAGTTCTCTTGACTGAAATCTTCTTGTTATTAGAGCCGACTTCGTTCCATTCATCGTTTCCACCGGTGTTTGAACCATCTTGACTATCACTCTCATTCTTAATTAACTTTATGGTGCTTTTAACATCATATTTGAACCTTTCAATTTTTTCAACATCTCCAGCGTTATCCGATGCGAATGATTGAATTAGAGAATCTATTTGAGGTGTTGTCAATGCTTTCAAGGTGTGCAAAAATTCATCATTCAAACCATCCAAGTAATATCCCAAGAACTCTTCCGCGTCTTCTTGCTGACCCCACTTCAAGTGCAGAAACTTTTCATGTGAGATTAAGTTCATGTAAAAGCTTTCAGGTGATAATGAGGTAGTTTTGGGAGATTCTTCGGGACCTTTGACGATGAATTCGCTAAAGAATTGTAGGGTGGCGTCAAGCAATGGAGTCAGTGATACTTTGCTTAATGAGCCAATAGACTTATCTTCTATTAATTTGAGCAACTTATTAAAGGGTAAGCAGTAAAGTAACACTTGTAATATGGAGTTCATGTAACAAATGTTACCAGTATTTGTTAAACCTCTTGGATGGATTTTGAATGATGGCAATGAATTCTCAGGATTTATCACGGAATAATTTGAATCAAACATTATTTTCAATAAAAGTATACCGAGCGGTTGAACTGATTCATTTTTGATGTTAAATTCAGATGCACTTGAGTTGTTTACTGTATTCGAACTTGTGGACACGGCTGAAGGAGCCACAGAAGTAGGAGCAGATGCAGATGCAGATGCAGATGCAGAGGATGCTTTCTTTGATTCCTTTTTTATGGTAGGTGTTGATGATTGTAAGATTGATGCCCAATTAGATGAAGGAGGGATAGGAGTCGAAGGAGAAGAGTCATTAGTAGGAGTATCCACTTGTGGCCCTATTTTTGCTATAACAGTGGAATTTGTGTTATAGTTTATGATTTTTATTTCGTTGGTATGAATGACAATCAAGTCATTAGCATTGATTTGAGATAATGTACGGTCAATGTCCTGATAAGATGCCATGGACTGTAAGGATTTCGCATGTTTGAAACCTTCCGAGGTGGTGTTGATAAATAAAGGATATGAAATAAAAGGTTCTATAGTTGTATTATCATTACTTCTGATGGCAACTGCGTCTTCCAAGGAGGGAGAAGGCGATGTAGGGTTATTGTCATCGTCAAAATTAGTATCATTAGGTTCGTTAGTCTCATTATTATAATTAGAATCATGCTTGGGGGATGTATTAGTAGGATCAATGCTTCGTGAAAGTTCATTACTTGAGGGGGATGAAGCCTCCAATTCTGAGCCTGGCGAGTCCTCGTTTTCAGGTTCAGGAGTAGATATTTGGCTGTGCTCCTTGTCAGGCACGAAGTTGGAGGCCAACTTCGGGTTGTACCGCTTGTAGTTCCGAGGTCTATAATTGGTGTTCATATGATTGGTGTTGGGGCTGAACGGAACAGGTTGCGGTACCATGTATGGCTGATTGGGATAGTACATGTCCAGGTAGACCGGCATGTACATCTGGGGGTACACCATCTGGTTCATCATGACAGGAAACAGCGGGGCCGATGCTGCGTATTGCATATACATCTGCTGTTGCTGCTGTTGCTGTTGCTGTGGTGTGAGTTGAGAATGCTGAGGGAGGTATTGACCATGGGGATGGTGCTGTTGGTAGCCGAAATATGCTGGCTGGCCTGGCGAGAAGCTGGCGGCGTCGCCGCGGAATCGATTGGGGCCGTTATTGGAAGATGACGATGACGATGTAGACATGTATGCTTAGGTTAAACGTTCATGAAGGGGACGGTGAAGGTGGCAAAAAGATCCAGGACAAAAGCTGGGTGGACCGGAACTTGGGTTTGGAGGAAGATGTCCGGTGCTGGATCAATCGATTGATGCGTTGATTGGACTTTTGAGGCGTACAAAGAGCTAACGTTGCTGGATGCTCCGTTGGCAGGTGGGTCTGAAGAAAGCGTTGTAAATTTTTCTTCAGGGCCGACGGCGCACGACCTTCGTCGGTACGGAGCGAAGCGGAGCAATTGATAGGAAGAGGGTGTGGGAAGCGGAAAAGCTGGGGATTTGGAGCCAGCAATTGGGTGGATGTGTTCTTTCTACGGTGGGCGAGTGTCTACGGAATTAGGAGCGGTCCCGGGTCTGCTGGGGCTGTTTTGAACGGAGCTTCTGGTGGTCTTGTGATCACAGTAGAGTGAAAAATTCTCGATCAACCCAATTGGGATCCTCGAATCGCAACGCCCGAGAAAAAATGTCGTGGATGGCTCAAAGGGAATTGGGTAAGTGGACAGTACAATAGAAGAGGATAAAGGAACTGAACAATAGTGAATAGTGTAGGAACTGAAGTAAGAATACTACTAGACGTGACACGACTGCTTAAGATAGCGTATTTATTATAATTTTGCTATGGAATTATGTACCTGTTTCCCATAACTAATTATGAAAAATACTGGAGAGTGAGAAATTGTGGAGTTGCCAACAAAAATGGTGGCAGAATATTCTCTTTAGTTAGTCTTGATTTATCAGCTGCTAGAGAATTTAATGTGCTCGAATTTTTCAGCTGCAACTGTTGTTCAGTCTGTTCCACTGGTGGATCGAATCACATTGTGCACGGTATTCTGATATGTGAGCCATGGAAGGAGCATAGTATTAGTGCCATTGAGCGGAATTAATACTATTGAGCGGAATTAATACTATTGAGTGGCATTTAGTGGCATTTAGTAGCATAAAGTAGTTAAAGTAGATTTGAGTGGCTTGAGATTAGCACATTCCGTTGATTGTCATTGAATTTATTTTTGAAAGCGAAGTAGTTCTTGATGGATTTGAAAATAGTTCCTACTTTTTGTAGGCAAATCATTTTTCGTTAACAACGTAAAATCATGCTGATAAAACATTTCTACCTGGTGCATGAGGGTGTGTTGAATGTAATACTTTGGGACATGAATGACGATTGAAATAAAAGATAAGTAATGTCAACAAATGCTGGCACATAGGAATTGGCTGGCCCACTCGTATCAACTCTTCCACAATTTCCATTACTCGATCTCTTCCTCCAATAGCGTTAATTTTTGGCTGTTGATTGGAAATTTTTGAAAGCAACAAATCAGGAGTGAGTTCCAAAATCTCAGGTTCTTTGGGTCCCACCGATCGAGATTCGAGTTTCTCTGCTTCCTTCACGAAGTTTTCGTGATATGTTTGACACAGACAATACCATTTTTCGAGGCTCACGAAGACACGAGGCTCACTTTCGAAAACACAAAGGATTGGATTCCTGGAATTGTGGTCTTCATTTTGGCTGAAAAACATGTCAGCAATCATTCTTTCAGTCCCTACGGGCCCAGGTTCGTCACAAATAACCAAAAGGAATACTTGTGGAATCAATTCCAATGCCTGAATGTAAATTTCACCATACATCAAGGTAAGAAGTAAACTTTTCTGGGACTCAGGCGCAGAACCTGCCGTTTCGAACAAGTCCCTCAACAATGATATAGTAACTTGTATCTGACCCGAATCCTCAAATACCTTGTCAAGGACATTTCTTTCGTTGTCTTCATCATTCAAGATGAGCCTAGTATCATCTATATTGCTCATTAGATTTTCACTATCTCGTTTGTTGTTTGTTTGATTTGTCGTCTGATCTATTTTAGCTTCAAAGAAGCTGGATTTCTGGTCATCATTCGGCATTCAATGTGCATTCACACACATAGAAAGATGATATTTGGGATGTGTTTTGCATTTGAAGTACTCTCCACTAATCAGTGTTAGTCGTGTATGAACCGCGTATACAAGCTTGATGATACAAGGATGGTTACATATAATCCATAAGAATCAAAGTTTAGTTAAGCAATTCTTGGTTAGATTACCTCCGATTCGATATGAATGGATTTTTGAATTTGTATATTTTTTTGCCTCCGGACGCCATCTTTTCAATAAAGTTTACGGCTTTCAAAGAAAGGTAGTATTTCGAACCATGGAAGGAGAGTCTTCAATTTTCGATGAAGAACATGTACGTAATTCACTTGTATCAGTCACAAATTTCTGAAATTTACAACTGAGTGTAGATTTATTCAAGAAATCATTAGGGAGTGATAAAAATTTGAAAAACTACCGAAAGCTCTCTTAAATTTGCTCTAGTATATTAAATTCCAAAAATGATACATATTGAGCTCAATTTAAGTGTACTAACACAAACGAAGCTCATATAGGACAATGAATCCTACTGTTTCTTCATTTGAAATAATTACCTAAGAACCAAACCGCGCAGATCATTCCTGACATTCCATCATGCCGTTTACACTAATACTTACTGATCTGAATAATAGTCCTTTTTAATTCTATTTTGTATCAACAACTCCAAGATGAAAGTAGCTGAAGTACTAGAATTATAAAGGGGAGCAGAACGGGATAGTTACGTAAATTCAAAGTTCTTCGACTCTCGCTACCATTCTCACTTTTGTCCTTATACTCATTCTCACTCTCCAGATCTTAGTCTCATCTGCTTGATTTTCGCGGTTCCACTGCTACTCTAATTTAATTTCGCAATATTCAATTCTCATCAATTCTTATCACCTACTTTCCCCAAATACTTCCACACCATGTCTTGGATCTCCAATCTCCCGGTAGACCTTCAAGACGAAATCAATGACTTGATCTCCACCAATCCTAAGGCTTCTGGGGTCCTCCAAAGTCTCTGGGAGTACAAGGAAGCGAGAAAGAGAAAGAAAGAGTCAAGTGAAGATATCACAACATCAGCCCTCAATACCAACGAAAACAATACCCCTGTGCCTTTCAACGACAATTCACAACCAGTGAAAATATCGCAAGCAGCAAATGAGCCAAAAAGTCTCGAAAATCCAACTTCAGCCCGGTCGGCCGCTGGTGCTACCATAATTAAGCTCTCTGCACCTATTGAGCCTTCCACCATCATATTTGTTATCACCCAGATCTCGTTCCAATCGCCTTTGCGAAAGAAAATGGATTTGGCCTTCCATTTGGTGGAGCTGGATGGCCAACCAGTGCCGGTGTTGTCTGTCGTCAACAAACAAGTAGCAGAGCTTTCGGTGGTCAATCTTAATCATTCTATAAGATTGTGTCTTTTACTCCCGATTTTAGGGATCTCCAACACTTCAAAAAGAAACACCATTAATCTTGCCATATGGATTCTTAACCACAAAGATCCCATCGTTTGCCAATTGAATTTGGATAACGTCAAGAAACAAATGGTCCAAGAGGGTAAACTTCCAGAAAATGTACTTGAACAAGAGGACGATGCCTCGCCACAGCTGATAGGTACAATCAATGAACGAATCATTGACTATTTTCAGAGACAGTTCCGTCTTTGCGGAATCAATCTCATCAATTATTTGCCATGTTCGACTCTATTCAAAAACGAAGTTACTATTCATACGGACACGGCAATCTCGCTTAAAATGCATCTTCAAGGCCAAAAACAAGGTGGAGGGAAGTTTGTCATGGTGGAAGCACATAAGGGTCTGAAGGATGGCTCGTTGTTATTCCTAAGTGAAAATGACTATAATGGTGCATACATTATTTTCGGCTTCAAGAAGCCTATCTTGATGTTTGAGATTGGAAGCGTGATTAATACCTCATATAGCAACATCACACGTTTAACTTTCAGTTTGCTTATTACGGTGATAGAAAATGGTGTTGAATCTCTGATAGAATTTGGCATGATTGATCAGGAATACTTCCAAGTGATTGACGATTTCATCAAATCTCAAAGCATAAATGATAATTCATACGATGATAAATACAAGGAGAAAGTCAAGGAAGTTAAGAAGGATGAAGAAAATGATCAAATTGAAGGAACAGTTGCTCAACTTGGAGGGGAAGTCCAGGAAGAAGATGATGATGAAGAAGAAGATGAAGATTACGAGGTTGGAGGTGATGATAGTGACGCAGCCGAAGATTCAGGTGATTCCAATGCTGAAAGTGACAGTGGAAGTGATGATTCTCAAAGCGACGATGACGACTTACATGGAAGTGGAAGTGATGATTCCGGGGAAGAAGATGAAGAAGACGAACAAGAAGACGACGGAGTGTTCCTGAAAGGTAAGGAAGAATAAAAGCCTGCTACATTTGTCAATTACAGCTTTGAAACAAAACATTGGAGTCTCAAAAATTCTACACATTTTTTACAATTGGCTTCAATATCGTGTATTATATGAGAGGACGACACCTATCCCCACTCGTAGACCTATGGTCTGTGTCTAATATGCGGACCTCACCGAACCAGCGTGGCCGCAGGGTGTACCATGTGTAGAGCCATGATACCGTATGATAACGTGCTATTATTAGGTTCAATTGGACGACAAAAATTCGGCTAACTTAGCCAGTTGCATTTGTATCAAACTAGTTAATAAATCATCAAAAATACCCTCGTATAGTTGTTTCTCTATTTGTAGCTAGCACCGAATTTATCCAATAAAGTGAAGAATCTTCCTCTCTTATCAGCGGTAATTCTGTGGTCAGGAACCTCGTCGAACTCGTGGAATGCAGCTTTCTTTGCTCTTTGTTCACGTAAGATGGTCAATCTTCTGTCTAACAACTTTCTGTTGTTCTCGACGAAATGGTCTCCAATAAGGTATCCACCAACAAAAACTCCCGAAGACAACACGTAAGCCGGGATTCTATCGAAAGATCTTGGGAATGTCTTGCCTACGAGAAGCACTTGCATTCTTCTGGCAAGAAGCCCAAGAGCTGAGCTGAACAAGAGACCGGAGACAGTAGGCATAGTGGTTGATAATCAGTTTGATTTTAATTGGGCGAAAAATTTGAAATGTAGGTCGTGGACTCACCATGTGGAACACTAAAGCATGGAGTCTTATCAAGGATCCCACGTAGAAATTGGGAGATTGTAGACAATAACAAGCCCAGAAACACAGCAAAAAGCTATTGGGTGTGTAACTGCTTGTTTAGGATACATACCGGAGTTATTTTCGATATGGTGTTCTGCAATTGAGATTTACTGAGAGAACCATTTGGTTGTGACTGAAACAGGCAAAAAGTATCGATCAACGACATTTTAGTGTGCTTCTGCCAACCAGGTTAGAAAATCAATCGAGTATTGAGACTTGTACTAGTACTTGAGCCTTAATAGTAACTGATCACATGTGTTTGTGATTATCATAGTCACTGTTACCAATGATGATCACGTGACCGGGACGAATAAGGTAGTGGAAGCTAAAGGAAGCAAGCAGGAGTTTGGCGAGATTGGTAAGATGGGAAAATGAAAATCTGAAAGATGTTCGACTGTTGGGTGGTTCCTGAAAACGGGCACCTTCGTGGTTGGTGAATATGACGTGAGAGAAGGAACTACAAGAGATTTATGCAGTATAGAGTCAGTCAACTTTGGAACAATATAGGAGCATCGAAGCGGTGGTAAATTTCTATAGAAATAGTAGCTTTACAATATAAAACTCGGAGTTTCAAGGCTCTTCTGGCATAGCCAGCTAAGACTTGCCCATGGTCACGTGACGTTGTGCTTGCCGAACTACCACGGTACAAGCTGACCAGCCATTAGTCCCCATTAGCTGTTGTATGTGTTATTCTACTGTGTAGTGGCTTATTCAGGCAGCCTTTAAAGCTCTGCAATAACCCAATTTGGCCGTTCATTCGCTCATTATATCCACCCTCAGAGCAGACTGTTTCACCTCTCACCTCCACTACGTTTAACCAAGTCGAACGACCCGAATCCAGCGGTTTCGGCTACTGGAGTCCCTGAATCCAGACTGTAGGACCCCGTTTCAGGGCCCTAAGAGAGAATTACATCTATTTTTGACCCATCTTATGTGTCCTCTGTTTTCACCATAGGGCGGAATTTTTCCACCAATCTCAATACCGAGCGGAATTTCTCTAACTCTTGCACATTCTTGCCTCCAAGCCGCTTCGTTTGGCGTCCTGTCCCTGCCTCAAACCCTCATCGTCGCTTTGGGCTGCCATTTGCATATTTGACGTGGTGCTGGGGACGCTACAATTGCACGTCCGACCTCATTTGTACTTCTTTGTAAGGGCTTCCGTCGGAATATATTCCGTTCGCGAGCGACACTGGAATTACTACGATCTTTGAGGGCCCTATTTGATCTTCCTATATAGAGAGCCACACTCCACTTTAATACGTATAAGCCTCGGGACACTTTGGAAGTAGTGTTTGTTTAGTGAGTGGTATAGACCTTAGCCGTTAAAACAGCATATCCCATAGAACTACTGCTACTATTGATTGGCAAGAACTTACAGATTACAGCGCAGTGTCTTATCTATTTGTCATATTCATCAAGCTAAAATCCTTCATTGTACTGACAACTCCATTCACAATTATCCCTAGTCGCCAAGATCGCCTTTCCTAGCCTTTAACCTCCTAGAAACTTCGACTTTTCACTGCTTTATCTCCTTATCTAACGTTATTGATAAGTTCTAATCACTCCTCAGCCCTAGAAATGTCCATCAACTTCTTCAAGGGTCACCCCACTTTGTCCCTTCTTCCCACAAAGAAGATTGCTGCTGCCTATAACAAAGTGCTTCTTGATTCCGAGTACCTCTCCTTCGATAAGGATCCCTTAAATCAGCACCCATTGACCTACGGAACAGACCCCGGAAACTACGACGTGAGAGATGCGATCAGCAAGTGGAACAACAGTATTTTCAACACATCAACCTCAAAACCAGAGAACATTAATCTCACCGGGGGGGCCTCCTACGGTCTCGCCAACATTTTGGTTTCTACCACCGACCCCCATATCACCAAAAGAGCGTTTCTCGTGAGTCCCACCTATTTCTTGGCCAATAGTTGTTTCGTCGATGTTGGATTAGGTGAAAAGTTAACTGCCATCCAAGAAACTCCCCAAGGCCAGTACCAAATCGATTTGGACTATTTGGAGCAACAATTAATCCACTACAGCGAGGGATTGGAACCAGCAGATGGGGAGATAAATATTATTTCTGATCCGCTTCGCCCTGATAGAAAACTCTACCGATTCGTTCTCTATCTAGTTCCAACGTTTTCCAACCCTGGAGGTTTGACGTATTCCATTGAAACCAGAACCAAACTAATCGAATTAGCCCGTAAATACGATCTTTTGATAATTAGTGATGACGTTTACGAATTATTGGATTACACGGACAATTCTGACCCATTACCTAGACTCAATTACTTGGACAAAGACACTTTACCTTCGGCTAAAACTTTCGGTAACACCATTTCCAATGCCACCTTCTCCAAAATCGTTGCCCCAGGTCTTCGTGTGGGCTGGCAGGAATCAGCTACACCTTTATTGGTGGAACAGTTGGCCGTCACCGGTGCCAACAAATCTGGAGGTACTCCTGGACAGTTGGCATCGCTTGTGGTTCAAACTCTAATTGAATCTGGCGAAATAGATTCGATTATCAATGACTTGAAACAAACTTACACGGCTAGGGCAGCCACGATATTGGAGAGCATGAAGTATTTACCAAAAAGTGCCACGATATATGGAGGCAAAGGCGGCTACTTCCAATGGATTGAGATCAAGGGAGGCGCCGATTTCGATCACTCCAAGGTTGTTTCTGAACTACAAAAGAACCATGATGTGGTGTTGGCCGGTGGTGAACACTTCGAGGTGGTGGGAGATCTCAAAGGCTGGGGTAAGACCGCCGTGAGAATCTCGTTAAGTTACTTGACAGAAGAGGAGATCGAGAAGGGATTCAGAATTTGGGGCCAAGTTTTGAAGGAAATGCATCCTGAACTCTACTAATATAGACGGGTTTTAGAATCCTTGTGTTTCTAATAGAAACGGTGAGACACCTATAGCTGGACGTTAGTATATGTTCATATCTTGCTCAGCGTAGATCTTGGTGTAACTTTTTATATTCTCATGAATTTCGATATAGGCAAGTGTTATCATCAGCGCAAGTTGGATAAAGTACATACATTCAAGAAGGAACCGATTTAATTTCAGTAGTATTTCGAGCTGATTCGGTTTAATATATACTCGAAGAGAGTGTTACCCGGACAAAATATCTTTTACCCTAAATATTTCTCACTGGAGAAGCGAACTTCATTTTTTTGAACTAAACGACCGTTGATGAGATTTTGCTCAGAATTATGAAAAATCAATAAACTTGTAAAATTTCATAATAATCTGCAAAAAGTATTGGAGAATGCAATTGATGATTTTTTAGAGAATTAAATTTAAGGTCAAGTCTTACATTTCCGAATCTTTGCATGTATTATTAAAGAGAACTACTTGGAAATCACCTCAATTAATGATTAGCACCATTCGCCATGAGTTCTTAAATCTATTCTTAAACCAGCCAGCTGTACCTTGTGAAGTCTTTGGAAAACGGAATAATCTAATGTGTTCCAATGAGTGACTAAACTATTTTTCTAGCTTGTCTTCTTGCCATATGAAGTTTACTAGAAGTTGTGTCGACCTCCTCATTGAAGTGGTCAAGCAATTCGTTTTGTTCCTCCACTTCCCGATTGATTGCTTCCCCTATGAGCCTTTGCTTTTGTATGATGCTGCGGAGCTGCAATAGCTCTTGATCTTGCTCCTTATGGACTTGTAGTTGTCTTTGCAAAAGCTCCTTATTATCAAGATGGATGGTATCATTAGTCTCCACAGGCTTCCCAAATACTCTCCTGGAGGTGGACCCAGTATCAGGAACTAGATCAGCTCTCACGCTGGAGTCTATTTTGCCCACTAGATCATTTAACAAAGAGCGAAGCTCACGTACTTGTTTCTGTCTCTTCTCGTGTTCATGGCTGGAAAGCTTCAACTTTGGTAATGTGTTGACTAGTTTCAACAAGCATGGCTGGTAAACCCGGTTCAACTTGTCCTTGAGCTTGATTTTGTCTGCCACAGAAATGTTGGTGGCGTATCCCGTAACTTCAGATTTGAGTAATCTCGCCACTTCTACCCAGTTTGCTTCGTCGATATTCTTTTCCGGAATCTGCAAGTCGGCTTCGCCGTTGGAGTCGTTGGCCCTGAACAAAGCTGGAGAGAACTCGAACTTTGGCGGCAATTGTAGAAACGCATGCACAGTTGGTTCGTTTTGAATAGAGGAGTCTTTGATGACGGAGTTGATGAACCGGCTGAGCTCGGCCTTCCTCTCTTCTATGATGGACTGCGTGCTGTTCTTGAACCAGTTGATGCGCTTGGCAGGTAAAGGGTATGGGAACTCGTTCTTGTCGATTCCGAGGCGGTGACAAAGGTCATTGACCAACTCCTCGAACTCGGAAAAACGCCGCTTTATGGTGAACGAACGAAGCGGAAGCTTGATGGCCAAGTCGTAGTAGACGGTTCCCGAGGTCTCGGACGTAGAGGGGATCGAAATCCGGTCCGACATGCTGCAGTAGGTTCTCTTTCTGGGGGAACTGGCCGGCACTTGGGGAGTTGGGATGTTTGTTCGTGTCACTCGTCAGGAACGATCACGTGCGTGGATTTCACGATAAGAGTCCTCTGGCTTCTGGAAAACGGGGACGACTATCTCAACTTCTCAAGTATCGTGAGATTAGAAGCGAGCGAGCTGGGGCCCTGACGTGTCACGTGCCGCAGGCTCTGCGTGACTTGGGTCGTTTCACGTTGCTGGTAATGGGACGCAACTATCGTGAAGCAATTCCAAGACCACCAGTCGGAACAGTCCAAGAGTCGTTGGAATTGAGACATCAGCTTGCGATACTTGGAGCTATCGATCAGCGAAAGGGACGTACCAACTCCGGCCGTCAATTGTGAGAGAAACTGCAGCGACTCCATCTTTAGCAACCAAGATTGCTCCCTATCAGAAACACACGCCAATTGGCCCACAGACAGGACTTTGAGCCCATTTGAGCCTACTTGAAGCGACATGTCATACGATTCCATTGCAAAGGACCCCATAGAGTCCAGCTCTCGGGCCCAGGAGGCCGATTCCAGCAATTCCAATAAGTCTGTTAAGTCATACAGGCCTGAAGAGGTCTCCGATACTCGAAACAGCACTTCGAATTCAGACACCGAAGCAGCTCCACTTCTTCCGAATCAACAACTCCTCGATCCGGATGACCCCAAGGTGTCTCCGCTTAACCTCTACAAGGTCAGACTCATGAAAGCAGGCATAGTGGGGCTACTCGTCGTCAACACCATTCTATTTTTCGGGTTCCTTATCAGTCTTTTCATCAGCATTCCCGGTTTGAATAGTCCAGGAAGTTCATTTTTGGAGATGGACCTTGCCTTGTTATCCATTTTAACGAATCTTTTGACCCTCTGGAATTTCGAAATCTCCTCCTACTACGAACGTGTCTTAGGCTATGCAAGCAGTGTATTGGTGTTGTTGACGTTCATTGTGGTATTCTCTGTCAGAGATATGAGAGATCGTTTGGCGTTGGTTGGAATATTCATGCTTATCTGGACAGGATTGAATATTTTCATTAACTCATTGGTGGATTTGGGGGTCGAAAGAGGTCGTCACTACCAAGAAATTCGATACACGGGAAGAATCGAGAAAAGGAGAAGTGTATATGAATTGTTTATCATGTTCTCCAAAACAGTCGTGAAGTTGTTCTTCTTGTGGATCGTGTGGAACCTTAGTTTATCTCTTTGGTTGGATACATTCGATACTCATGAGAAACCATGGGGAAAATTGATCAGCGTCAACGATGATCAATTCAGAGTTCACTTGGCATGTTACGGAAACGTTTATGATAATAAGACAAAAGAGTTCGACGAGAAAGAAGAACAACCAATCTTGTTGGTTGAGGGTGGGCAACTGACTTCCTCTGAAGAATTTCAAGAATGGATTGAAGAGTTGTTCCATTTGAAAAAAATTCATCGTTATTGTGTTTGGGATAGACCAGGTTATGGTTGGTCTGAAAGCTCACCTTCCCCTATCTCAATCAATATTGTTGGTGAATATCTTGGGGAAGCATTGAAAAAGGAAGGAATCGAAGGACCTTTCAGTTTGGTAGCATTCGACGTCGGTGGATTATACGCCAGAATGTTTGCTGCTATCAATCCTGGTAAAATTCATTCCTTGTTGTTCGTTGATAGCTGGCATGAAGATTTGTTAAAGATTAGGCCCTTCAGTGGACCCAACCGCAAGAATGAAGACAAGAGAGTGTTTAGAAACATCCTCGAGTTCATGGATACTTGGAGAGGAATCAAGATATGGTTTAAGGGATTGGTATCTCCACTTGGAATTATTAGAAGTTTCCACTGGTTTTTCCATCCCAAGAAGTATTCCCCAAAAAGCAGAATTTTTGGAAGTGATATGATTCATCTGTCCAGATACATTCGTGCAAGATTACAAGAGCAAGTGACAGCTTCCATTTTGTCTTATAATGAAATCAAGAACATTGATCTCCACAATTTACCTATGAGTGTGATTTCATCTGATTTCATGATTAAAAACTCCTTGAATTGGGGAAAATGGCAACGGGAAATCACCAAACTCAGTGATAACACAATTGAGTGGGTGATTGCAGAGAACAGTGATCATAAGATCTGGAAAAATCCAAAAGGTAGGGAACAGCTCCAACAGTTGTTGCTCCGTTTAGTCAGTGAAAAGAGTAATTATTGATGAAATCAAAATATTCTAGCACTGAGACTAGCACTACTACTAGCACTACCGCTACTACTACCACTACCGCTACTACTAATACTTATGATAATCGATGAAAGCTGTAGAGTTGAAATTTCACTGAATACTTTGGTGATTGGACTTGTAGAACACGAGGTGGCATTCAACAAGCACAATAATTGAAAAATAAATCGGGTTTCCCTCCAACGAAAGTCACTTTAAACTTTTTTCAATCTGCAGTTAGCACGTATCTTCTAGGAATACGTCAGAGTGGAAACGTTAATTCTCGTTTTCCGCTATTTAGAATTTCCTCTGGAGTTTCTACGAAGTATCACTAAACTACAACCATCGTCTTACTCAACTGGCACCAAGATCATCTCACGAGTTTAGTTGACGATTAGGAACACAATAGCACGGCACGAATTCCAGATCCCTGTGGGCTTAAGCGATAGATCCACAGATAGATTGGTGCAACGCGAGGAAAACTCAAAGACACTTCAAAAATCCACGGTCTCGTGCTTCACATGTAAAACAAAAGAGTTCGGTTCACGTTTAGCAGAACTAGGTGCCTACAGCTCTTTCCCATCACATGACTATTGTTCCTCTTTCTCGCTCTTGTATGGCTATTGTCACTACGAAAATCCAATTGTCTCGCGAAGCATTGCGGGCTCGATGAAAACGTGGACCCAAAGCCTCGCCATACTCCCGAGAACGCCCATTCTTTGGATTCAAATAGGCTTTGAACGTTCGCATCATCGAGCTCACACAATTGCCAGTTCTTGTGCCGATCCAGCAGAACGGACGGTCCCCTTGAGTTGGCAGTTCCAAGTGGATATGTGTTGAGCTGTCAGCACGACTGTTGCATCGAGCTGTACCACGCTACCGTCCCGAGGGCTCGTGGTACGTTGGGGTTTCAACGTTTTCCACCGAGAGCTCGCTCGCGCTTCCACCGCCATCGCCAGCACCAACGGCTCGCGGTGGCCCAGTTTCTGTCTCGGGTTGCACCCACCGCCGGCTCCTCACCCCCACTAAAAATACTCAAAACAGCCAAACGGCAGCGAAGGAAGAGTGCCCCAGGCACCCAAAATACCCAAAACAGCTAAAGTCCTCACCACCCATCGCTCTGCCCATACCCTAAATGGCCAAATCTTCCGAGAACACCATACTCAACAAAACCCACCCTCATATTTTCTCAATGGAAGAAACGCTCCTTGCTTACACATCGTTCCCCAGCTTACCTCGTTCGCTGCCGTATACTTCCTCTTGATGCCCAGGCTCCAACCCCAGTAGCACCCAGCAGAATTCGCGTTCGCTATGCTTGTCGTCGTAGAATAGCCATAACCGGCCGCCTCGTCTAGGACACTGGCTCGCATAGTGGGCGGTAGGCGCACGCACGTCCTTTTTGGAGTGGGCCCCAGCACTCCCAGAGCTCCCATCTGGTACCTTTCCCTTTACCCTTCAGCATCCATCCGTGAAACCCCAGTGGAAGTTAGATCGCTGTGTGAAGCTCGTCCAAACACTTGTACGTCATCGCCACAAGTCTGTTCTGCACCACCCGTCACCACTAGCGTCCGCTGACCCCAACCCCTCCTTCTCCCAAACATCAACAAAGTCTCCCCGTACTCCACCACCACTTCACCTGCTTGCATCTCGACACCGATACCCGTCACTCCTTACATGTGCTTCACGTAATGCAAGAGAACTCATCCAAAGTCGTAGTGAAACCCCCATCGAGAATCTTATCGATATCTTCACATCCCAAGAGTTCTACGCCTCCTCCGTTGAGCTATCCTCCTTCAAGCATCCCTCCCTCTCCGGAAGTGGCCCCTATACCTTCGCCAGGTACCCAAAATCCTCATACTCAAGCTAGAACCATGCAACCCAACCCGATCGCCACAAACTCTCCTCCTAATCCTATTCATCTTGGGACTCCTCCCGTACAACCTTCACTACTGGGCAGAAGGTCCTCTTTCGGACTCAACTTCTTGTCCAACTTCAACTCCATGCGAGGAAACCATCAACCTCCATCTCCACAGCACGAGAATCCACATTCATTTATGTCGAACAGTCCCACGATTGCAAACTTAAATAACTATGCTTCAACAACTTTGCATGATGAAGCAGTTGCAAATGCTCGTCGCGCCACAGAAGGACATAGCTCGACTTCAAACAGCGATTCTGACGCAAACATTCCCTTAACTAGAAGTGAAAGTATATCTGATCTCAACAATACTACTCATATTGGTGCACATATTGAAAACGAAAATGATACTGCCCCTCCGGATGCTGCATCACCCAAGGACGACCCAAACATACTGTCAAAAGTGTTAGAAACTGATGAGGATAGGAATGGAATGGATAAAGATGGGTTCTTTTCGGTTAGATTGACTCCTTTAATCGATCATTCTACGTCAGTATCGGGTTTGTATTTTTCGCCAATCATTAGAAAAATCAAACCCTCTAACGGAGTGTCAATAGGTCGTTACACAGAGAAAAACAAGGCAGCAGCTCATGCTCCTCAAGGTTCTTCAGCACCTATTGTGTTCAAAAGTAAGGTTGTTTCTAGAACTCATGCATTATTTCAATGTAATGAAGATGGTCAATGGTTTTTAATGGATTGCAAATCTTCTTCAGGAACATTTTTAAACCACATCAGATTATCACCTGCATCTCAAGAGTCAAGCTTAATGCCATTAATTGATGGCGATATTGTCCAATTGGGTATGGATTATAGAGGAGGTACCGAAGAAGTCTATAGATGTGTGAAAATGAGATGTGAATTCAACAAAAGTTGGCAAAGAAAGGTAAATCAATTCAATCTCGAAATCCATAAGAAATTGAAGAATCTACAAATTAATAACGATGAACCTGGTACGTCGCAACAAGTCGCTAATCCAATTCCTGGTGCTGCAGGCACCACTGATTCATTAGCTGAATGTGCAATCTGTTTGAATAAAATCGAACCTTGCCAGGCATTGTTTATCAGTCCATGTTCACATTCTTGGCACTACAAATGCATAAGACCTATCATTATCAAGAGTTATCCTCAATTTTATTGCCCGAATTGTCGAACTATGTGTGACTTGGAAACTGATCTTGATGAGGAAGACTAGAAATTAACGAAAAGCAATCATTTATATTTCATTTCTATTCCATACAAAGAAAGTATTTGGTGTATTAGTGTCGGATGATAGTGATGAACCACTTGTTGAACAAGTTTCTATCTCGTCATCGTATCTATCGGTTGTGCTTCTACCGTTTAGGTCAGGTCGAATGTTGTCAGAAGCATGATTGCTCGTGTGATTCAAGATTTGCCGAGTGTTTTCTGAATCCAACATTTGATGATTTTTATTTAGGTTTCCAGATTGAAAAATTAATTGATGCTCCTTTATATTTACAAGGTTTGTAGGAATTTGATCGAAGTGAGCTAAGTTATGATTTGCCTGTGATTCATTGAATTGAATTTCCAACCGTTCATAATTTTCAGGAGTAAGGACGTGATTGAATGTAAGTTCAACATTCTTAGGTGAATTCGTCGAAGTAGGGATACAAAATGCAGAGGTAAGTTGTGAAAATGGAGAAACGACGCCTGCATCCTGTTCTTGAATCTGCACAACTTGTGGTTTGATGCTCTTCATTGTATTACTATTATCTTCACTTTCATCTTCAATTTCTGATATGTATCCATATTGGATAGGTTTGACATTGTATCGTTGTGATTTGCTCATGATGAAATCTCTCACTTCTTGACTCACGTCAATGGGAAGTGTGACATTATTCTTGAGAGTAGAAATAAGCGTGTAAATGTGCTTCAAATATTTGAATCCCTCATGACAAAGTTGCGATTGTTGATCTGATTCCATGAGCTGCATAGCATCAACCAAACCCACTGCTAATTCCAACAATTTAATAGAGACTCCAGGTCCATTTGATTCGAAGGATAAAAGAGATAAATCATTTGTATCTTCAAGAAATCCTTTTGCAATTATAACAGGATATGATGGTCTCAAGCTTGGCTCCACAGATTTATCATCCTCAAGCACCAACAAACGGTTCTTTTTCGTAACATGCCAAGTCAACGATTTCATCCAATATTTACTTAACAAAATATTAAGTTTCTGCACTTCAGGAATTTCTGAGTTGACTTTAATATAAGATAATTGCTGCTGCACATTTATGATCCAATTTGAAGAGCCCCAGTCAGAAAAGTTGGTAGACATGGCATTGTTATGGTTGGGGTTTTCCAATCCCATCTTCATTGAAATTAATCTATCGAAGAATCTCTTATCAGGGATGGAAAATACCCGTACCAATTGTGTGAATCCACGTAGCAAACTAGGATATTCCTCATCTTCCAAAGAAGGGTATGGGATTGAAGGTTCTAATAGAATAGGTAAATCATCCTCTATGCTGACAAATCTTTCTGTGACCAATAATAAATAGTAAACTTTTCTTAATTTATGAGTTTCTGCCGGTGACATTTTCCGATATGTAATTTCATTGTGTAACCCCAATATTTGAGCCATTGAGATAGCTTCTCTCAAGTACATAATAGCAATAGTACAACAATCTTTCATGTTGAGGTAATAAACGAACAAAAAGAATGATGTGAGTAAGCTTTCTGGGCTAGGGTGAAGTCGATAGTCATACGTATTCCTGGCACGAATAGCTTCACTGACCAAAAGTGGTACGCTGACATCTTTAGGAAAGCTGATGAGATGGTTGCTCGAAGAGATAAACGTCACATGGGTTGCAATGGCTGCAGATAAAGAGCATGCAAGTGCAAAAGACAGGATATTCTCACTGGTGATATAATTGTGATCTATAGTTGCAGTGACGAACTGGGACACGAGATGTACCACAGAAACCACGGGCCACACTCCGTAATACCAGTTTTGGTAAATTTGCAAGCAGCAAAGCACCCTATCCATGGCAATGTTGGGCACGAAAAAGGACGCCGTGGTGACCTGGGTATCGTGCTGGGCAGCGTGTTTGTAGATGGCTTCTCGTGTTTCCTTTCGAAGTTTTGCGCCAGACTTTTTCCGTTGTCGTTTATATGTGCAAGGAAGAGAGAGTTTGACACAACGAGAGCATGGAGTGGCATTGTCACACTTTACCTTGCGGAGTGAGCAGGCATCACATGGGTGAGAGTACTTCGTTCTTGATTTGGAGCGTTTCAGAGCCGATGTCGGGATTTCCAACTGGCTGGGCTTGGATGAATTTGAGATGTTGTGGCCTGCGATCTCCACAGGGGTTCCTGTGGAGCTGAAGCCGCTGTTGATGCTCGTGGAAGACCCCTGGTGGTCATTGGACGCGGAATGGTCGATATATGGAGTGGAGAGGAGCTTGGCGATATTGGTTAGCGATGGCGTGGTGGAGAACGACATGCTGAAAGCTGCTCGGCAGTGATTGTCTTAGTTGCTCCAGCGTACGGAGAGGAAACACGGCGAGTCAGGCCCAGTGTGATGGTGCCGGGAGTGGCCCAGGAGGGATGGACAGCTGAACGGAAGGACGAGCAGGCCGTACGGAAAAGTGACAAGGAGGAGTCCGATCCACAGGCGGGAACGAGACGGAACAGATCACAACACAGATCAAAGGAAGGCAGAACAGATCAACAACAGGAACGCCCGATGGTTGTAATATCAAATTACCTGCCTACTAACGGTTTCGGTGAAGGGGTCACGTTCTGGCAGTTCCCCAATTGGAGCTCAAAATGGAGATTGAGCTTTCCAGGTCGATGCAGAAGGCATGCCGGTGGGAGATGCACGTCTACGGCCAGTTATGGTGGGGTGGGGTTTGACAAAGGACGGAACCAGAAGAAGGACGTTCACTGAGAAGTGCGACACACAATAATTGATTGGCACAATAGTTTGGACGGGGGAACTGTCGTTCGGAACGGAGAAGGGAACGGAAAGAGGTCTGGGATGGAGCATGGGCCAGATAAACTGAGGACCGACTCAGAGCGGTGTCCGTGGTTCTGTTGATCTATGGTTGTTGTGGGTGCAAGTATTGATAGGTGTAGGAGTGGAGCCAAAACTGTTGGGTGGGGCGGGGGCCCGAAGTGAAAGGGTGGGGTTTGTCGTCGAGGACTTCTACCCCCGCGGGGTACATAAGCCTTCATGTATTAAATATAGACAAATGGGGCAGAGGGACCACAAAATCCGGCCAGTTATCAGGACGATCTTTGGGTGCGAAGCTGATTAATCTGGGCCAGGGCTGGATCGGCCCCGAAGGTCGAGCAAGGGCGAATTAGGCAAGTAGGAAGTGTTTGGAGCTGGGCTGGACCACTTCAGATCCAGCCAGGCATTGTCTAGGAATGGGGATATTTTGAACGAACATAAAGAAAATCGATCCTTTATCTATGATGTCGGTCATAAAATAAACCATGGGATAATATCACTACGGATTGGGCACGTTTTCCTATGCTGGCCGAGCAAGTTGTTCAAACGCCGACTCTAGTTATTGTAGTTTCATTTCGGAGTTGTTCATGATGCTTTTCGGGGATTAACCTCGATGAATAAGTCCCCGATGAAGCGTTGGCTATTGTTATCATCGGACATATCTGAGACAACATCCCAAAATACACCTTCAAAGCACCACCACAGACAGCCCCCGTGTGTTTAGGGTGGTGGGGATTTCCGCTTTGGTGAAAATCTTCTCTCGATTAGTTCAATCCGAACCTCAAGTTCTGGTGGAGCCAAAAACTACAGAAAATCCCATCTCTCACATCAAGAACCTCGCATCTTTCCTGTGTATGCTCCAATGAGACTCTCACTCTTGTTCCCACGGTCCCAGGGCCTTAACCGTTGCGCGGAAACATCAAATCCATGCTGACATACTGTTACAGACCCTTGACCAGACCTTGTTGTGGTATTCTTTTTTGCTTACAAGAGATTCACCTGCACCGGAAGATCCATTACGCATGGCACCGACCGAAACAATAATTACTTGCAACAGCTTGAAATAATACGAGGTCTCACTATACCTATTGGACTAAAACCAAGCTACATTCAAATAATTCGCTTCTTTGTTCTATATTTTCCTATTTTCCAGCACTTGAAATGTGGGCGTGGCCGTAGGCTGCATTTAAAGAGAACCCCCACGGATATCAAGCAAGTAAATGGTGACGTTTCGGATTTTGTGGAGATCGGTGCGAATCTCAAAGCGCATCAGCTTCTTTTTTGACAGCTCTTCACAAAATACAACATGATTAGGTTCCCACAGCTCTTCTTGCTGGGACTACAATTGGCATTTGTTGTGGGCCTGGACGCTTGTACGTTCTATCAAGAAAAGAACGGGTATTGCATCCTCATCCCATCGGTGGGACCATCCACTGCAATCACTGTTGAGCTCAGGGCCCTTGATAAGGACCCTAGAACTCAAGTACCTGTGGTTATTTTCAACTACTTGGATCTCGACAAGGTTAGCAATGTGCCCAACCCGGAAGAATTTGTTGAAGAAAGCTACAGCAATCAGTTCGAACGTTCTTTCATAGTTGAACATGGAGGAAACGTAAGTTTGAACTTGATTCCCCGTGAAGGGATCAAAGAAGAAGCCGAATCGGTTTATTTCACCCCCGTGCCCGTGTACAAGGATCATCAAAATCTTGATTATAACCCAGAATTTGACAATGTGAGTCCATCTATCGTCAGATACCCTGTTTCTCAGCAAGGTGTATTCTGTATCTATTTACCCAAATACAATTTCATACATGAAGAAGGACGGGCTACGCTACATCCCCAACACCTCGAAGCGCACGTTTCGGTTGTGGGCGAGCCGCTTCATTTTGAATTTGAACTTAAGACATCGAATGCAGCAGCAATGGTTAGCGTATGTGGATATGTCACTTGGCTAATGAACCCCTTTGAAAGTGGAATAGCTCTTAACATGACCGGAAAAATGGTTTATGGAGTGAATCTCCTAAGTTTAGTGTGCTTTTCAGTCTATTTTCTTTTCTGCATTACCATTCAGTGGGGCTTTTTCGAAGACCCTAAGTGGTCTATTTTCGAATTTACTCAAACTTCGCAATACATGTTGGGTATCGTTGTATCTGCACCATTGGTGATTTCGATCTACGCACACAATTTTGTCTACAATTACTCCCCAGACTGGTTGAGGTCTTTCATGAGAATGGGCTTGATGAAAATCTTATACTTCAGCCTTGCGTTTGTTCTTATCTTTTTGGAGAAAACATTATGTTGGATAACGTTCTTCAATGCAATTGACACACCGGAGAATGACTTTCCAAAGCCACTTCGAGGTTCCCTGTCGATATTCTACAAACTTTCGCATCAAACCCGTTCCTGGAATATGATGAATGTTTCTTGGCCATACCTCACTTTTTGCACTGTCATATTTATTTACTCGATCATAAAGTTATCCAGAAATATCAAAAGCGAGGACGTGCATCGTATTGCACCTGAAAAGAGGAGAGAAAACAATTTAGAATCATTGAAGTTTCTAAGATGGTCCTTGATTAGGGACCTTATTTTATACAATATGTGTTGGATTATGTTGGGCTATTCGTTAATGCTTTGGTCCATCGAAGTTGTTGTGCCCTTTGGTTTTATCGAAACTTTGAACACAACGGACCTAATCATCAAGAACATCAAAAACATCATGAAATCCATAGAACTTTTTGAATATTTATTCTTGTTGGTCGTGAATTTCGTATTCAAGGGTTAATAATGAAACATCTATATGTGCTTGCAGGATATTCCGGTATTCATGAAAAGATTCTGGCATAAGATCCATACTTTATTACCTCAAAAATTTCAGCCTCCTTACAATAAATTGAAGAATTTTCGAAAATGATTAAAATATCTAAAACGCCTACTTTCATTCGCTTTATGTAATCTTGAAAAAAGATAAGAACGACTCGAATCAGCGTATCTAACAACCATATTCATGATTCCTTCTCACTATTGTAGAAAAGATTACAGAACATCTAGTTAGTCGTAATCTTTGATGGGGTTTTATAAGACATAACGAACTCAATGCCAGTGTTTTTAGTTACTCCAACAAGAATGTGATCAGGGGCCCCGAGAGTAATTAGCGGATTTAAAAGTGAGGAATTATTTCGGCCCATTACTTCACTCAAGGGGCTGTATTACATGTAAGTTCAAGTGAGAAGTAGAATTAATCCAGATATACTGTTTCAAGACCCCGTAGTAGCCAGCCTTGGTGGATTGTTTCCATACGGAGTTACCACAACCTCCATCTGGCAGGGCCGTCGATTCTCTCGAAATTATTATCGAACATTTCCCACAAAATAAACAAGTTCATCTAAAAAATCTCAAACGAGAATTGGAGGATGAAGATGGGAAAACAATGCGGATAATTGAGATTGAATAAAGAGATGAATAACCCACGGACCAAAATTGTTGAAATCCCCGCATGTGGAAGGGCCGGAAAAAACTTGGGTTATTCATCACTGGCTTTAGCGATTAAAAATGAGAAGCATTGCCATAAAGGTTATGATCAATGTGTGATAATCTAGAAGCTCCAAAGTGGTTAGTTTTTGACTGCGAAACGACTCCAGTAACCGACCATGTCCAATTTGAGATCCCGGTGCACTAATCACATTATTGTGAATGGCCGTACGAGAATATTTTTTACGCGAACAGGTTAAGCGCGCATTGCAAATCTTCGATGACAAGGGCTCATGAAACGCGCGAAAGGTAATTTTCAGAAACATCAAAGATGTTCTGCAATCATGTGAAGCTTCTATTTTCAACGAAAGGCGGTGAGAACTAGAGCTAATGTACTGGAGGTGACATTCAAATTCTTGCTCCTTTTGATAGTTGTAGTTGATACGAGGCGGACTCTCGGTAATGCTCTAACTCAAGTGACCCCACATTCAATACTTATGGGCTTTGCCTTGTGATTATTATAAGGGGTATATACGATTTATGCAATTTACATCAAGCAGGGTATAAAGTGAAGGGAGTGACGTACACGATTGACGCACCAAGTTCACACAATAGCACGATGGGATTTGTACTTACATGCGGAGCCAAACAACATCACCACTGGTGACCAATTGGCATAAGAATGACTACACGGTGGAAGAAATGCAAGGACCTCAGATGCAATTATTATTTGTCATGATTCCGTGCATCAGATTAAGAAGCCACCTATAGTGTATGTCTTTTCGGGTTACATGTGCCTTATCGAAGATTCTTATGGGAATCACATGGCTGAAAGATTTGCCGCAAAGATTGGTAAGTAACTGCGGCTATGGCTTAGACTTCAACAACTTGTAAAATAAAACGATGCAAGTGGTTCAATTAGATTGGAGTCCATCTCGAAAAGTAGATTTCTACGAATACACTCCTTAAAAAATTATTTGTTGAGTCTTATTATCTAGCATCTTTTTGAGAATCTTCGGTTCAGATTGTCTATTGTACGGAGATATCATGGTCCCCGTTTTGGTTCATGTTGCATCTGTTGTTCTGTATCAGAAGACTAATGTGTTCAAGAATCTTATTATTCATCGAACAGAATACTATGTTCATTTGATAAACACTTATTAATTTGTCTATTAAATACAAAATTCAAAAGGAGTCAGGTCAATTATTCTGGTTGATGAACTCAGTTAAACAACAAGATTGCTAAGTTGGCACCACACAGGTCAAAAAGATTCCATGCATAATCAGTTGAGTTCGAGGCTTCGGCTTTTTCGCGCACATTGCATCGTCAAAGCAATAATCACTTCCGCCGAAGCATATGCCGAAAATCGTGAACTACCCATCACGGTATGGGTACATGTTTTCAGTTGTTGTTGAGACAAGTGTTGATAAGAAGAAGAACAATACCTTTCATAACACTCCAGATGAAGAAGACAATTTGTCAAGAAATAGTCCTTGTAAGTCCGCTGACCACATGTATATATTGTCTCTGGGTTTAATTGTTCATGCGGTGTTTGTAATTGGGCCGAGAAGCTCGAGTTGTCATTTATTTTTTACCATCCTCAGTTGCAAGATGTTAAAAATGAATCGATGTTGCATGAAATTTGGCAAAAACTTATATGAGCAAAAGGTAAATGAATCAGATCAGGAGTTGTATTACTCTAGGTTTCCCTCGCAAAGTTTCTTGATATTGTATAACATTACATCGTGCACCTAGATCCAACAGCACCATCTTTTAAGCAAAAAACGGTTATCATATTAGAACAAATATTTTTTGCTCGATAATAATTCTATGCACAATATAGCCACGAGTATGCAAGCTGCTGCCCCGTCGTAAAAGCTCGAATATCTATTGTATAATCACAAAGGGTACGAATTTCTATTATAGAAAATCTTGCGACGTACTCATAATATGGCGTTTGGGCTCTGAGTTCGAACATCTCCAGATATAAATGTGGGAAGCGGCACAGAAATAATTTAGCCTGCTGATCTATTTTATTACTTCAATATATAAGAAAGAGTGAATATCAACATTTTGGAACTTTTGAGATCTTAAGATAAAGTCCTTGGAGATGGTTAAGTTACTGAAAATAGTGGCTTGTGCCATTTCTTTTGGTTCTGCGACTGCAAAACAAGTCTCTGGTATCTTTACATCTTTTGATTCACTCGAATTCACAGGAACAACTACTCTGCTGGCTCCTTTCACACCCAGTTGGAAAGCGACGCTTCAATGGGCTATGGATCAAGACAATGTTAGCCCCGGTGATACATTTACATTACTGATTCCATGTGGTTTCAAATTTACACAAGCAACCAACACGTTAACATTAGAAACCAATGGGATTGTTTATGCCAATTGTGATTTGATACCCGGAGAACTCGTCGTATCCTACTTGCAACTTCAATGCACGGCCACTGATGCTATTCAGGATGCCGAGAAGGCTACAGGTTCAGTGTTTTTCCCATTTGTTTATGGAGCTGGTGGCTCTGCAAATGCCGCAGATTTGGAATATGCTCATTGTTTTCACGCTGGAGAAAATACCGTCTCAGTTAAAGATGGTGATAATGTCTTGACTACTACGGCAACCTTTCTGCAAGTATTTAACCTGAAAAATGGTATAAATGGTTTAATTTATACGCTCAAAAGTATTCCCACATTCAATGAATTACAGTTGGTTGCGGTGGGAGGTAATTGTACAGGTGGATATTTGAGTGGAACTCTCGGAATAAAGGCGGTAAACATCCCAATCCAATGTGACTCGATGCACGCAAAAATTTCAAACGATTTCAATGATTGGGTTTGGCCAAAAACAGCCGAGGACTTCTCATTTGATGTGCAATGTTCAGCTACTCAGTTTGTTGTCAATTATAAAAATATTCCTGCAGGTTACCGGCCATATATTGACTTTTTGGGTGATGGTGTTGCTAACGGTCAAAAGTTGCAAACCATTTTCACTGACACATATACTTGTAACGATGGAACTAAACACAATAATGGAATTTCTGTATTGTGGAGTCCATACCAAAATTCAAATTCGGGTTCAAATGCAGGTGCTGTGAGAGTCAGCTCCTCAACTTACTCTGGATCAACTACTAGTGTGTTAACTCTACCATACAATCTGGGTCCAGATAGTACTGAAACAATTATTGTTTTAGTTCCAAGTCCAGTACCCTCATCTACAATTACCACCACTTCTATTTGGTCTAACAGTTTTGTTAGCTCCAGTACTACCATTGGATCCGACGGTGTTGAGACTGTTATAATTGAGACTCCTATTCCTGAGACTACTATCACCACACCATGGACTGGAAGCGTGACGAGTACCACTACTGTCACAGGATCTGACGGTGTTGAGACTGTGATTATCGAGACTCCAATTCCTGAAACTACTATCACTACACCATGGACTGGAAGCGTGACGAGTACCACTACTGTCACAG